>OZ026620.1:2454901-3702401 GCA_964020975.1 Hermodice carunculata
TTCCTTTCTTCGTTTTCTTTCTTTCCACCTGCAACTTCGCAGCTTTTCTCGGAAACGGTTATAGCTAGTAATCCAAACTGATGCATGGCCATAGCTCTATTATTGAAATTGATCTTCTGATTGGGAATAATTAAATATTTTCTGAATTACACACATTAGAGGCAGTTCGATGAAAAGTTTAAATTGCCATGTCTGTAAAACTGTTCTAGATAGAGGTGCCATTCCCAGTTCAATATACAAGTTTGTGGCATGCAAACAGAAGCTGGGGAATTTCAATTTATGCAAAATTCACTGAATTTCCCCTACAATGCATATCGCCACACCTCACCATGTACAAGCTGGTTACTGTCATCTGCCTCCATACTGTAGTGTGCTCTGATAGAACCTGTCCGCTCGGCAACTCACTGTGGCTGGGCACGGTAACGTCTGCGTTGAAAGGCTGCCTAGGTCTTGCACCAAATGAGAAAAAAATCCTGACAAACTGTGTTATAACTGAGGTTTTCCATGAGATACAGAGAATCTCTGACTGTTCATGTTGAGGCCCAAATAAGTGAGTTGCCCCATCACACTACGACCAGTTTCATGTTGCCAGAGTTACATACTGTGTCCAGACACATTGTTCCTCACTGCCTGGGGCTATCCGAGTCTTAATCCCGAGAGACCATTGAACCTCTGGCTAGGATCCTGCACTGTGCACAAAGCAATAGTCTTATGGTCTACAATGACTGTGTAGATAACTTAGTGGGTTTTAGTGGATCTTAACCGGAGTATGAAATATGGAGATTTTCTCAAGACTGCCATCAGAGATGATATTTAACTGTTTAAAATGTTCAATGCCGCTACACGCTAAATGATATATATCATCAGATGCACCATACTAACACCACTAGCAGTCAGCTTAAATATTATTCACAGATTTAAAGTTTGAAATGGTCTCAATACTGAATGAAGACAATGTATGCTTACCTTTCTGGCAGCACAAACTGAATTGCTTATACAAGCAAATCAAACTTTTAAAAAAAAGTATTGCAGATAGAGGTGTCCATACAACTTCAGTTCTTTGGTTTGTGCTATAGATGCATCCAATGAAATGAAAACGAAAGTTGAACAAGTTAAATTCATAAAGATTTTAATCTTAGCCAATTCAAAACTATTAAACATGAACAGGTAATTTCGATTTAAAGAATTGTGTGCAAGATATGTTCTACTTATTATCACTGAACAAAATTTTAAAATGTTTTTAAGCTTACTGATTTTCAAGGAACATTGACGGATTTGCTATCAAATATTATCTTTCCAAGTTTGGTTTGTGCAAAAATAGCAGATAAGTTCTTCGCCACTTTGAAATGTTGATAAATGTTTTATCACCAGCAATTTTGGGCAGTAACAATATACCACTGCCAGTAATAACGAATCAACTTTTTGGAGTATTCGTAATAATCCATTCAAAGATGCTATGTGCTATACCAATGGAGTCAAATTACCAAATCAGCATTTGTAATGTGTTGTTACCCAGGTATGGTGATAACAGTATTAAAAACCAAAAACACAAAACCTTTTCATTATTCAATTTCCATACTTTCAGTGCTGAAAAAAAACACAATTGCTGTGCATAAAAACAACTGTTAATTTCATGTTTGTGATATTTGGGTCCAATAAACATCGTAACGAATGGCCAGTGCGCATGCGTACAGGTAGTTGGCGTTGAACTTGTGTTTTTACACAATACAGAAGTGATGTGTTTGGTAACATATCAGCGCCTGGTTTAACGGCTTTCCTTGGTACGAGATGAGGAATTTAGCAGCACACTAAGGAAACTTGGAGGGCTGCATTAACGCGTGCCGGGTGAGGCTGTTATTGACAAAACTGATTTGGCTTAAGTTGATAGAGCTATGTAACACAAATTTGAAAGTAAAACTGCATGCAAGCAAGCAGTCGTCGAAATGATATATGTATATGTATGGCAAAATTCCACTACAGACTTAGTGTCTCTGGTGGAGGGATTGGCTGCTATTTATTCATCGAGTTATGAATTCATACAGATAATTTGCCACACTGAAGTGCGCTTAGTCATCAGATGAAACTAATCTTTTTGCTCTCAGTTTAGGACACCTGCAGATCTGGCCAAAGCCGATACTTCAGACAGGGATCATGTCACCAAACCCATAATTACCTTTGACTTCAGACAGACAGGGACCATGTCACCAAAGCCTTAATTACCTTTGACTTCAGACAGACAGGGACCATGTCACCAAACCCATAATTACCTTTGACTTCAGACAGACAGGGACCATGTCACCAAACCCATAATTACCTTTGACTTCAGACAGACAGGGACCATGTCACCAAACCCATAATTACCTTTGACTTCAGACAGACAGGGAACATGTCACCAAACCCATAATTACCTTTGACTTCAGACAGACAGGGACCATGTCACCAAACCCATAATTACCTTTGACTTCAGACTGACTGACGTGAAAGTTTGTATGTGTCGTATCTAGCATGTGCGTGTGACTGACGGTCGCTATTAACCAAAATAAACAGCACAGGGCAGAATTCAAAATATAAAAATATGTATATTTGACAAAAAAAAGTCAGAGTACATGCATATCGGTTTTTAAGGATACACACACATATGTGATAAATATCATGAATGAAGATACTGTAAATTGCTTTATTTTTTGCGTGTATAAATTTTCACTGGTTTTTTTTTTTGGTATTTTTGACATTTCACTGTAATTTTAATTTGACTGTTTTAGACATAATTCCTAATCAAAGAATGTTAAAAGACTATTTCACTATGTTTTAATTTTCACGGTTTTGTGCCATCAGCGAAAATTAGAGTACAATGAAATTAAGATAATTTACAGTATGTTTCCGCAGATTTTGTCAGGGTGACCTCGTGTGACCAATGGACATCGATATCGCGTTCGTGAGAAATCGAGGAGGGAATGAGTATATACATATAGTCTTTAATACAAACCGGGGGGTTGTAAAGTAAAAATGGGATATAACATCCGATAACGTTTCTTAATTTGATATGGCCCATACCAGTCGTGTGACCTCTCTATTACGAGTAAAGAATGAATATGTTGATGATGTAAAATTAAGAATATTATGCAAAAACCACAGGTCTTCATTTTGTGTATGTGAAAATTATAAAATGTAAGCGCTTTCAATGTCGGCATACCTTGTAACCATAAAATAGTTTGAAAAGTGGATCATAAGGAGCAATATAAGTCCGACAAACAGCATTTTTGCAGTATAAAAAGACGTTCATAAGAGAGGCCTGACGCGACAATAGTATAATTTTGATATGACAGAAACAGAATTATACATGAACAGTGCGGTCCTTATGGGTATATAATTTTAATCCTTATAAAGATCCGTGCCAGTTTAGGCAGTTTTATTCCACTTTAAGTCAAATTAGCATTCCGGTTAAAATTTCTTTGCATAAACCAAGAAAGTCAAACTTGTCAGCTCTTCAAATACGGGTATCATCTAACTTTAAGTCCAGTTTTTTTTTCTATGGAAAATGAGATAGCATAAATTTGGTTTTGGCAATGTAACGAATGCAGAGATAAATTGAAATTGATAAAGATTGAAGTTTTCTGCAAAGTTGGTCTTATTTGAGTCCTTCATATTGCACCAACTGTCTGCCAGCTCAGGATAACTTTGCTCTCTTATTTTTATTTTTACCAAAACACATTCAGCAGATATTTTTTGTGATATCATTACCCCGGAAAAATCCGGATCTTCGGTGAGTTGTCATCAAAGCACGTACTCTGAGCCAAGAATACCCGGACATTTATCTCTGATTATGATTATCTCTTACAATGATATGTCTGAGGTAAGAACTGGCTGGTTGTTATTTAAGCAGACGATAGAAGATAGTCTTTTCCCTCCACATGCATATGCGTGCTTTTTCAGGAAGAGGTCAAATAGGTCATCATCTTATGGAATGATTGCTTGCCCTTCAGTAAGAACACGTGAACAGAGTGAAGTCAAGAAACCGTTGTTGTTTGCATATCAAGTGGACAGATCGAGCAATCTTTAATTAACATATTTATTCATTATTATGTGGGTTGTCTTTGCTGAATGATTAGCTTAGACAAGGAGCCTACTCAGAGAGACATGTACGGGTAAAAGGCTCCGAAACATGTCGAGTGGTTACCCGCTGAAGACCCTTTAATTTATTATTTGGGCTAATACAGCCTATGTCAAAATTTTACAGAGGAACGTGTGCAATATAAACAATAGTACTTCTATGTATATAGGTTAGACAGGGACAGGTTAGCTTATGGAGAGTAAAGAGTTCGGACTGCGGAATAGGGTAATGACTACAAGGAAGTGGTTTTGGACAAAAAGACACAAATACAATACCTCCAGGGAGAATATGCCGAAGGCGCATACGCTTGCTGATTTGATGTTGTGACTAGATCCCGAATGGTTTGTCCCTCTTGCCTGTATATTATTTGCTTTAATATGTATAATTATTATCGATTGGACTGTCATTGTATTTAACTGTAAAACCAGATTCAACAAAGTTAACAATAATAAATTGAAAAAACGGGAGATCACAGGCTACCAGACCTCAACTGTTAAGGTGGCGCCAACTGATTAAATAATAAAACTAGCCGAGTTGGGAATACGACTCACCAGAATGGCCCAGTCGATGACCAGATCACCCCGAGTGCGAAGCACGAGGGGTGATCTGGTCATCGGCTGGGCCATTCTGGTGAGTCGTATTCTCAACGAGGCTAGTTTTATTTTTATCCAGTAATTTTATACATTTTTGTCCTAGATTTGTAAAAAACAAGACAAAATACCAATGTTTTCATTTAATGTTTATTTCAAAATATCGCACTCATTTAAACCTACGCGCTTCTGACGGCGCGGATGAATATTAAGTAGGCCCACAAAGTTTAGATCACGTGATTATAAAATTCATGGCTGCACGTTGTTCAAAAGTTTTCCAAACTTTAAGGAAATAACGTTTTTAACATCAGTTTGTCTCTGGACTATTGACTCTAAATAGTTAGTGTGGTACATTCATGGACGTGCAAGAGATACGCTTGGGATTGGGATAGTGACAGGGCCGCTGAAGACGGCACCAGCAAAGATGCTCGACGTAGAACTAGCAAGGTGACCACCTTGGCCAACATTTACCGGTGCTAGTGTGCCTGAGTGACCGCGAGCAGGAGAGAAAAAAGTCCCCTACTAGGGTAATACAGCCAACCTGAACTCATAGTCTGTATTTCCCTCTGTTTCAGTGTAATACAGCCTCAATTACTGGTTAAATAATCTGCCAAGCTTTCTATGACCCTGCCCACTGTAACGAGGTACATCTGTATCCTTGCATTGTCCGTCGTGGTGTATTACATCTTCACATAAAAATGGATTAGACTTCATATGGGTCTCTTTGCGGAGTCAGGCTTAATTGGACAGTCTACCGTATGTATGTATGTATGTATGTATGTATGTGCATGCGTGCGTGCGTATGCATGCGTGCGTGTGTGTGTGTATGTATGTATGTGTGTATGTATGTATGCATGTGTGTATGTATGTATGTATGTGTGTGTGTGTGTGTTTCTGTATTAAAGTGCACTACGTGACATATTGGATGTGCAAAAGGCTGTTAGGTGTTGACTATTGCTGGCAGTGGAGAACGAGATGTCTCCGATCAGAAGTGATCACCAGAAAAGCTTCCTCGTGTCCATGTTTCTGTTATTGTAATAACTTCACTTATCACATTTAATGGTAACCTACATTGGCATATATATACATATATATGTGTGTGTGTGTGTGAGTGTATGTGTGTGTAATATATATATATATATATATATATATATATATATATATATATATATATATATATATATATATATATATATATATATATATATATATTGAGATAAGACTGGGCGATAATAGAGACGAAAGAACTGAAAAGTGTGGTACTAGTATTTCTTTTTCGAATGATCATGACGTTCCAACTTTCCGAAGACAGTAGAGCCTGTCTTACCGAACACCTCTCTATACTGAACACCATTTCTCGGTCCCAAATGTATACTTCCAATGTAGGCAGCCCTCCCTATACGGAACACTTTTTTTCGGTCCCAAGGGTGTTCGGTATTGGCAGGTTTTACTGCATGTGTGAAATCAGAAAACACTTCTCTTTGAGTTAGGCTCTCCATAGAACTCAACATCATATACATTGGTTGATAACTTTCCAATTTATGCCTTGTGGGGAAATGTTTTTTTCTTAGAAAGTAGACCATGACCAAAGAAAGGAGGTCAATATATATGTTGCCTAACTTCAGGTCATTTGGGACCATCCACAAACTTAGCCCATACAAGGATGCCAATACTGAAGGAAATTTTTTTAATGGCCGTGTAACCCTAACCCTCAGTTGATTGAATATAAGGCATCTCAAAAGAATTGTACCCTAACCCAGGCTCAACATTGATACAAATGTGTTGAGAACTTTTTGAGTCATGGGCTATTTGTGCTTTAGCTCTGCTCACGAAACGTCGCACAGCTCATGCTATCACTCATGTCTGCACGTCCCTCAGTCCGTCCGTCCACTCAGCTGACGAACTAGTCAGAAGAACCAAAATAGTTATAGGCCTATCAATTCTGCTTTTACTTTGTGCAGAGGTAATGAAATTTAGATTTTGAGTGGTTGGGCCTATACATATTGGAAACACTATAGTCTATTTAATGAAAAATATTTCAAAGGTTGATAGGACCGGTTTAAAACCACCAGTTGCCTTTTGTGGGTGACTGCCTGTCTCAAGTCAGGAGTGAAATTTTTTCTTCGCATTGGTGTTGGAAGATGAGTGTTGATGCTTTGGTAACTCTGGAATCTCTTTGCTGTCATTGTCATAAGTGTATCATACAAGAGACGTCCGTCTGTAGAACTTCAATTGTTTAGTGAGGGACTTGTAGAAGTCTGCTCCTTGCATTTGATACTCTATAATAACAGTGATTCAATCACTTAACTTATTAATTAGATAATGTTCCAGATTCATAGATATCACAAAAACGATGTGGGCCCACTTTCTACTTTTGCTATATACTCAGATGAAGAACTAGTCAGAAGAACCAAAATAGTTATAGGCCTATCAGTTCTCCTTTTATTTTGTGCAGAAGTAATAGAATTTAGATTTTGAGTGGTTGGGCCTGTACATATTGGAAACACTGTAGTATATTTAATGAAGAATATTTCAAAGGTTGAGAGGACCGGTTTAAAACCACCAGTTGCCTTTTGTGGTGACTGCCTGTCTGAAGTCAGGAGTGAAATTTGTTTCTTCACATTGGTATTGGAAGATGAGTGTTGATGCTTTGGTAACTCTGGAATCTCTTTGCTGTCATTATTGGATTTGATACTTCTGAATACGGGTCATGTTTTGCTACATAAATGTATCATACTAGAGACATCCATCAATCCGTAAACATTTTGCCTGTGAACGAGATACGGACCACAGTTTTTTAGTTAAATTATTCATATAATTTTTAGGACTTATAAAGTGTAATAAAGTGAAGGTCCAGTTCGATATTGGTGGCGCCAACTACAGCATGATGTAATATATGGGTCAAAATGGGAAGATCCTGTGACCACTTTGGCATCATTAATTTTTTGTAGATCTTCATGAAATGGAGGGGGGGATTGTGGAGAAGGTCAAAATCTCAGTTGCATTTGATACTGGTGGTTGTACCTGTATTTTGATGGAAATTATAAGCCAAAATGTACTGAAAGATACACAGTTCCCTATCTCAAAAATTGATTGTATTAGACTTGCCAAATTTATAGGATATGTAGATCATGTCCAATGGTCATATGTTATTTAATATCGGTGACTTCAACCTATTTGTTAGGTCACCACTCCTGTAAAGTTGAAAAGAGTGACTTTGTAATGGCAGGGTGTGGATTGGGAAAGGAAATTGAGCCTTCAGATCAAAACTGCACTTGCGTACACTGTACATAACCCTCTGCTTTGTGATATTTTAAAATTTCATATGTCGAAAAATAAAGTAATCATGCCAACTTTATTGGATGTATAGATTATGTCCAATGCTAATATGCTACATAATATCAGTGACTTTGACCTTTTTGGTCAGGTCACCAGTCCTGTAAAGATGCAAAAGGCGATTTGCAAGATTGCGCTTGATAACTTCGTACATAAAACTCCACTTGGTGATCTACTTTTTGTGTCACCGTGACCCAATGATTATCTTACCTTGGGTAATTTTTCACGGTCATTAATCACTTAAGAAAATGACATTTAATCCAATATGTTGATAAAGAATAGGGCCAAATCACACCAATGTGTATCATATGAAAAATTGGAAATTGCATAATATGGATGACCGTGATTAATTTCTTAAGCTCATGGAGAGAATGCTTTTCATCATTTTGTTGTTGTTGTTGTTGTTGTTTTTTGATGATGGTTATCAGATTATACGTCAGCAAAGCATTGGGCTCTTGAGCCCCTTGCTGACAATAAATAAGTGACGGACAGATAAAAGGAGCTCAAGGACTCTTATCACATGTGTCTTGGATACCTCTACAATATTTAATTTAATTTAAACGTATTTATTTCTTCTGGATCGCCATTAAAGTACATCGAAATGCTACTTATAAGTTGTGTTCTCCAGAACATGGAGAGACACACGAAGTATGTACACGACACACAGGACATACACTGTTACCAGTTCTATGTAGATAAACAAATGTAGGGATACAGTTTATATTGTTATGCACTCACATACCCATAATCATAAATCATATATTGTATTGATGCATAACAAACAGAATCATCTTATATATCATTATAATAAAAAGCAAAACAAAGAGTCACACGAGGTGCCGCGGTAAAAAATGAGAACAAAACCATGCTATTGCTATAAACATATTCAGCATAGAAACCTTCTCGTGTCCACAGTGTACTTTTGGAACGCTTCAAGGATATGACATTTTAGGGATCCAATAATTCCTTGCTACCAAAGACAAGAATTTCGATTAATATGTTACTTGCAGGGTAAAAAAAATCAAATTAGGATGGATACTGGAGCTAAGATTGCAAAGATAAAGGCGAAGAGATTGTTTCCAGGTGCGGAATATATAACAAAGTGTTCAAGATCTTCAGATGGATAAGTACAAGTTAGAGCAGGTAGGGTTTGGGATGACGTGGACTTTAAAAAGGTCGAAGTTATGCATGGAGTAGCCCAGTCGTAGTTGGGTATGACAGATATTGGCAAATCTGTTACCATGAAAAAAGTGCTTGGTGAGGATGATGTCAGGGACATCATCCTCAGCAAGCAGTGCTTTCAGTTCAGATTTAAATATTTGAAGGGAGATTGAATTGCGAATTTCAGAAGGAGGATTATTCCATTGCTTGATTGCGTCAGGAAGGAAAGAATTTTCAAGGCGATTAGTTCGGCATTTAATAGGGCGTACAGATAAACAAGATTGGCGAAGGTTGCAACTAAGGAAAGAAGGAGGAACGAGATTGGAAAGATATGGAGGCGTTAATTTATCGACTATATCATTAACGTAAATTAGAAATAATAGTGGGCCCAATATGGATCCTTGAGGTACTCCAACTTCAAGAGGTAACCAAGGAGATGATTGCCCATGAATAATGACTCGTTGGAAGTGTTTGAAAGGTAGCTATCAATCCACGTTACGATATCATCACATATGCGTACATATGTAGGCACACTATCTTGATGTATTGAAACTTCAGGAGGATAAGCAATCTGTGAGTTTGAGATTCCGTGAACATAATGTAGCAGAAAATGGAGGCTATCCCCCCGCCCCCCCCCCCAATAAAAATAGGGACACCCTCCCCCCAAAAAACAAAAACAAAAACAAAACAACAAAAAAACAAAACAAAAAAAACAAAAACAAAACAAAAAAAACAAAAAACAAAAAAAAAAAAAACAAAAAAAAACCACACACACACAAAAAAAACGAGTGGACTGTGACAGTCCTGTGCTGATCCGAATTGCACAATTTGTCAACAATTAAGGGATCCAAAGTATCGGCTCGTTGTGAAAAAGTTGGTTTAACCCTCCCACTAGCACCATTTCCACCAGGTTTCAAAGCAAGCTGACTGACTGTTTCGGAGGTGCAATCAAAACGAGCAAAAATGCACAAAAAGTCATAAAAATGCTCCACCTGGTGAACAAATTAATGTCTGGGGGTCCCCAGAAGTGTCTCTATGTTATTTCAAAGAACTTGTCTGCGTGGTTTTGAAGATTTTTAAACGTTTTTCCGAAAAAATGAACAAAAATATTCCACAAAAATTACTAGAGTGTGACTATTTGAACAATCTTGGTAGAGACCCACCCAAGGTAGATCCCGACCAAGCTTGAAGTGGATCTAGAAGCAGGCAGAATACTAATTGTAGACGACGACGGACGACAGGCCATCACGAAAGCTCAGCTGACTGACAAGTCAGTTGAGCTAACAATAGAAAAATATCTAAACACAAACAAAAAAATATCATTGGTCAGAAAAGTTCGCAGTGCATATGTAGGCGTATTTCTACCTTTAATAGTCTGAAAATATGCTAAGAAATCGAAAACACAAAATACTTGCTATGTGAAGAAAAAGGGATTTTTATCATCCGAATTTATACTAAACACGCATAAGGTCACAGCTCATCATCTCGTACCTATAAAGACATTTGATTTATTTTGTAATGACCAACAGACAACAACATGAATATTAGACTGGTACCAGAATAAAATGAAAAATGATTGAAACTGGCTTGCTGCTTTTACAGGAGATATGCGTCACGATTATTACCTTGTTTGTTTGCATGACCTTGCCCTTTTAAGACCTAGATTGTTTGCATGACCTTGCCCTATATAGACCTAGATTGTTTGCATGACCATGCCCTATAAAGACCTAGATTGTTCGCATGACCTTGCCCTATATAGACGTAGATTGTTTGCATGACCTTGCCCTATATAGACCTAGATTGTTTGCATGACCTTGCCCTATATGGACCTATATTGTTTTTATGACCTTGCCCTATATAGACCTAGATTGTTTTTATGACCTTGCCTTATATAGACCTAGATTGTTTGTATGACCTTACCCTATATAGACCTAGATTGTTTGCATGACCTTGCCCTATATAGACCAAGATTGTTTGTATGACCTTGCCCTATATAGACCAAGATTGTTTGCATGACCTTGCCTTATATAGACCTAGATTGTTTGTATGACCAAGATTGCATGACCTTACCCTTTGTTTAAAAGTAATGAAGATTGTATAATTATATTGGCAGTGATTGGCACTGAGGGTCATGGCTTAACAGGCAGAAAACTGCTTTGGAGCTGTTAGACTTGAACTCTTTAAATCATTGGTGACAGGTAACAATATATAGCCACGGGGTTTCTTATTTCACCCTCTGTTGCATTATTCAAAATTTTGTAAAACCCAAATGGCTTTCATTTGGAACGAGTATTGTGCTCATATACCCCGAGTTTACAAGGAAGTTATTCACGAAGGGTATGCTACAATTGGTTCAAAGTCTGCGGATGAAAGCTGTTCGTTTGATCATTATAACCATGTGCGTCCTGTTGTCCCATGCACGGTGTGTGAATGAATGTATACGATAGTATCATACGTCTTTAGTTACCAATTTCCCAACAAAACCAAACAACTGTTTGCTAACAGGAAAGAAAGGATTACTTCGTAGTATGCTTGATGGTAGTATTTGTATCTCGCCATTTAGCTCACACTTTGCTTCTGTGGACTTCTCGCCAGGGAAAGAAAACGCAGGTTCAAAGCTGGCCAAGGGCCACATAGGCGAGCAGGTTGAAGCATTATCTCTTGATTGCCTGATCGTGTCACCAAAACTACTCACAACTAAGATAACAACCAAAGGACAGACGCTTCTGATTGTGGCACCTGACAGCTTGTATGAACACGCTATTAATTTGATTTGAGTTGGATGATGTTAGGATGTTGCCCATGCAACATGGCATGGACATTGGTTTAAATGGTACACGTTAGCTGCCTTTCTTGTTGCAAAAATTTTGTTTGTTTCTTCATTATGCACCATGCAGGCACAGTGTGGCATAAAGGAGACACATAAAAAACGACTGAACAAAAGTGTTTGGCAACACTGCTGAAAGTGCCAGCTAGCACTACTACTGTCACAACGTCGGCATGTCCGTTCACAACTCGTATTTTTATTACTAATGTATTTTATAAAAAATACAGCTTTATTACGCTGCTGTATGTACGTCCTCTCTCTCTCTCTCTCTCTCTCTCTCTCTCTCTCTCTCTCTCTCTCTCTCTCTCTCTCTCTCTCTCTCTCTCTCTCTCTCTCTCTCTCTCTCTCTCTGTGTCTATCTATCTATCTATATGCGGGGCTATCTGTAGCCGTTGTTTGGACTATGAGAAAGATGTAGTGCCAGTGGAATGTTTGTTAATAATAATGTTTGTTTATAGTTTTCAAGAATTTATCAGAAAAGCATTAATTAATTTTTGGAATAGAATGTTGATGTTGAATAACTCAATTTAAGTACATCAAATCACATTGTGATTGTTAAAGGATTCACAGTTAACAAAAAAGAAAAAAAGAAAATCCCTACCTACCTACCACCCCTATTTTTTTGCTTCCCTGGAACAGGAAAAACATTTTTTTTTTTTTTGGCCTCACTGACGCTACTTGCCTGGTCAGGACTTAGCAGAATATATGTGCTAATGTCATAAAACGTAGCTGTCTAATTTTGCTCAATAAAGTTGCCACCTGTAACATGGCCTTTTGGCTCATAATCACCTTTTTTGTACGGGTATCTTATTTAATGTTGGGCAGTTTTAGCAAGATGGAAAATTAGAGTCCAAGCAAGGCGGCCTGCGGTGCTGGCGGTCGTCAACGTCGCAAATTTAGTTCATTATTCAGGAGGTGTCTCCATTTTCTGTGAGGCTCTCTAGCACTGCCGAACTGGTGTCAACGGTTTATTCTTGAGAAGATTCTCTGCACCCCCCCCCCTCCCCGTTCATGGTAGTATGCGTTTTTGTCATGTCAAGTGTAGACCCTTTGTATCTTGAAAAGTTATGTTCAAACGACCTTTTCATGGGTCGCTTGAACACACTGTTTTTCCTTTTTTGTGTTATTTAGGTCTGATTATCTGTATAACAGATTATTTTCTGGCCTTGTGGAGTTATGTTTACCTAAACTTGAATACTTAAAATATCTGACTGTTTTTCGTATAAATTTCAAAAGTTTAAAGCCCAATGTCAAGTTAAACCTGACTGACTCTTTCGGTACCAATCGCATCTTAAGTCTATCTACTTAAGTCAAAGCCCTGATTCGTATTCCTCGTAAAAAGACCTTTCATTCAAATACCAGTATGACTATGGTTCCACAGAAAGTATCCCAGGTCAACAGTTTGATTGGCGCACATTGGGTGCATTGCGCCAAATGTGCGCCAATAAAAACTGATGATTCACTCAAACATTTGGCCCTGAAGGAGTTAAATGTTGATGTATTCATCATAATGTGGATATTATGTATCTCAATGAAGCCAAGTTGGATGGAAGTATACTAAATGATGACAAATTACTGGATTTAACTCCCCGCCCGTGAGACATGGCGGGTGGAATAACTTAAAACGCGAGATTTTTTTATGAGTGTGAAAATCAGAAATGATCTATGTAACTCAACTTGAATCGTTCTGGATTCAACTCAATATTATTTCCACACTCAGTATTTTGTTTTCATGGTTGGGGTCAAGATAAAAGCCTGTTTGAGCTTTGTCTCCCTGGTGTACTTATTGGAAATGAAAGAGACACCAATCCCCAAGCCCTGCACGTTTTCTACCCGCTGACCAAAACAGTCTTTGTTAACATAAAGTTTCAGTTGTAAAATTTAGTCGCGCTTCAGGATTTAAATTCGCTGTCATTATGTGGGTTGTCTTTGCTGAATATTTAGCTTAGGCAAGGAGCCGCTACTCAGAGAGACGTGTACGGGTAAAAGGCTCCGAAACATGTTGAGTAGTTACCCGCTGAAGACCCTTTAATTTATTTGGGCTGATACAGCCTATGTCAAAATTTTACAGAGGAACGTGTGCAATATAGACAATAGTAATTCCATATATATACAGGTTAGACAGGGACAAGTTAGCTTATGGAGAGTAAAGAGTTCGAACTGCGGAATAGGATATTGACTACTAGGAAGTGGTTCTGGGCAAAAAGACACAAATACAATAGTAACTTACTTGCTGCAACTTTCATTTTATTTTACCAGAAACAACATTATGACTTAATGGCAACAGAGTTAATGTCGTCATGTTGCCAGTAACAAAGTTGTGACTTAATGGCAACAAAGTTAATGTCATCATGTTGCCAGTGACAAAGTTGCGGCTGAATGGCAACAAAAATGTCATCATGTTGCCAGTAACAAAGGCGCCACTCACTGACAACACATTAATCGTCAGCATGTTTGCCAGAACCTAGGTTCCCACGTGCTGGAAACGAGTTCAATAGCCAGTCTGGTACCAACAGTAATATCGTAATTATAACTTCCTGGCCACAAATAAATTGCCAACTCGTTAATCATTGCTACCAAAGCAATTAGTTACTGGCTACAAAGTCAATTTTAGCCGCAAAATTGTCGATACATTTTTATTGTAATTTAACCATACGCTAGTGTTTTCATGTGAAAATAGCGAAATTTACACTATCAGCATGGTTGTCGATATAAAGAGGGACGCATCAAAAGTACGGAACCACAAATTATTTTCACTTAGACTAACGTTGTGACCTTTGACTCAGATTTGATTATTTTAAAAATAGGTAAATTTCTTTGCTCGTTGCTTATTTTTGACAGGTCCGTCTTAGATTGGGGGGGGGGTCTCAATATGACCAAGAATCTAGTAAAACGATTTTTTTTAAAAAACAGGGAGGTGCTCATGAGGAGAGGTGCCCGTCCATACCTGGCCGAGTGCAGACAGCTAGCTCACTTGTTCAGTGGTTCAACTTGAAATGTGACGTCATTCATTGCATGTCCCAATGTACTGATGGTGTTCAGTAATGCGCTCTTTATAAGTATACGATGTTCACATGTTGCCTCTGACGATCATCTAACTATCATTCGATGGATGAGAAGCTTTGTTTCTACAAACGTTTTACTCTCGTGCAACTTAATCTTGACTGACTGAATTCCTGTTTCCGTTTCTTTATACCATGTATACTATCAGTTACTGGTTTTTATTTACTGCATGGCGGCGTCATTTCTCTGGAGCCACGAGATCGTTTAGTGCAGTGGTGTGGGTCAGCATGGATTAACAGAATGTCAGTGCAACTTATCACGTGGTGTTTGTTTTTTAGGCTGACTAAATTGTTACAAAATAACACATTGTCGGAATTACCTGATGTTCCCTCTCGAGTGTTGACATACATCATGTGCCAATTAGTGTATAACATACTCTTGCTTCCTTGGACTGAATCACCAGCTCTCTTTGGGTCGGTATGGGTGCACTTACCACACCGACAAACATTGTGGCAAATTCAGCTACAGTTCTCGTTATTGTGTTTTTTAGCTCTGCTGACCTAAGGTTTCAGTGCTTATGTGACCGCTCATGTCTGTCCGTCCGTAAACTTGTGTTCGTTAGCACGGCACCGTCCATAGTTTTCAAGTTAGCCCAATATAACTTTCAGGATTTATAGGGTGTATAAAAATGTAGGTCCTTTTCGATATTGGGGGCGCCACCTACACCATTATGCAATATAAGAGTCAAAATGTAAAAATCTTGTGAGCACTCTAGCATCTTTAATTATGCCCCCCATCCGACGGAGGAGGCGGCATATTATTATACACATACACAAAGGCAAAGTAGTCGCTATATTGTAGCGATTACTGTGTCCTTGTGTGTGTGTGTGTGTGTGTGTGTGTGTGTGTGTGTGTGTGTGTGCGTGTGTGTGTGTGCGTGTACGTCTGGACTGACAGCTTTCACGAGGTAACTCGAAAATTTTCTTTGCATAGGGCTTTCATATTGCACATGCTAATAGTTATGAATCAGGCTTTGGACGAGTTCGAAGATGGGTGACCTTGAGCCAATTCCCAAGGTCACAGAACCATTTTAATGAATATGATTTTCACGCGATAAGTTTAAAAGTTTTTGACATAGACCTGTAAAATTGCAGAGGACTATGTCAAAAACTTTTAAACTTATCGCGTGAAAATCATATTCATTAAAATGGTTCTGTGACATTAGGTCTCAAACGAGTTTGAAGATGGGTGACCTTTAGCCAATTCACAAGGTCACAGAGCCATTTTAGTGAAAGTGATCTTCACGCGATAACTTGGTTGGTTTTTTTTTTTTTTTTTTTTTTTTGCATAGGGGTTTCATAGTGCACATGTTTATAGTCCAGCAAAAGGTCTCAGACAAGTTTGAAGAGGGATGACTGACCTAAATGCCGAGGTCACAGAGCCATTTTAGTGAATTTGGTTTTGACGCGGTAACTTGAAAAGTTTTAAACGTAGGCCTGTGAAATTGCACATGCTTATAGTCCTGCAAAGGGTCTCTGACGAGTTCGAAGATGGATGACCATGACCCAATTCCCAAAGCCACAGGGCCATTTAAAGGAATTTGGTTTCCACACAATTAGTTGAAAAGTTTTGAACGTAGATCTTTCTTACTGCACAGGATTTTAATCCTACATAAAGTCTGAGACAAGTTCGATGATGGATAACTCTGACTCAAATCCCAAGGTCGCGGGGGGGGGAGGCATAGATCTAGCAATCTCTTCTTGCCTTTCAATTTTTGGCGAATCTTCACGAAATTTGGTGGGATTGTGTGGGAGGTCAAAGTCTGGGTTGCTAATGAAACTAGTGGCGGCATCTATAATATGACGGAAATTATGGGCCAAAATGTGTTTTTAAGATCCAAGATCCCATATGATATCTGGAACAGTAATTAGATTAGATTTCCCAAATTATTAGGATATATTGACCATTTCCAGTGCTAGAATGTTTTGTAATATCAGTGACCTTGACCTATTTTGTGAGGTCACCGTGCTTGCAAAGTTGAAAGAGGGGATTTTGTAATGGCAAGGTGTAGTTTGGACATCAATGGCAAAGAAAATTGAGCATCCAGATCAAAATTGCACTTGATTACATTGTACATAAAACTGTACTTGGTGACATACTTTGGCGGTCACCGTGACCCAATGACTATGGAGTTGGGCGCTTGTCCAAATTTACTGTTTTCTTCAAGAACAAAAAAAAATTATCACCCGATTTAAACAAACAGACCATGTATGGAAAACTGGATCTAGGGCGCATATATTGTAAGCTGTAACATGTTTTTTATTCTGAAATGAAGGTCAAGGTCAAATGGCCAGTTTGAATATAGGGCGTCATTTCGTAAATGGTTTGAACCCCACAATTTTTGAATTAGGCCCATATAACGTCTAGAAGTTATAAAGTGTATGAATATCTTTGTCGACATCAATGTTGGTGGCGCCACCTACAGTATTATGTAATAGGCAGGTCAAAATGTGAAAATTATATGACCAGTCCAGCATCCTTATTTTTAATTTTTTTATGGATCTTCGTGAAATTTAGTGGGATTGTAGAAGAGGTGACAATCTCGGTTGGTTATGATATTAGTGGCGCCACCTATAATTTGGCGGAAATTAAGAGTTAAAATGTCGTGAAATATACAAAATTCCATTTCTCGAAAAATAATTGAATTAGATAAGCCAGATATATAGAATATATGGGTGATGTCCAATGCGAATACATTATATACGATCAGTGACTTTGACATATTTTGCAGGTCACCAGACCCGTTAAGTTGGAAGAGGTGATTTTGCAATGGTAGGGTGTAGTTTGGACATAAGCGGCAAGGAGGAGTTGAGCCTCTAGATCAAAATTTCTGCTTGAGTACATTGTATTTTAACTTCACTTGGTGACCTACGTTATTGGTCACCATGACCCAATGAGTGTGTGACCTTGACCTATTTTTAAGGTCATTAAGCACTTAAGAAAAGGACATTTAATTCAAAGTCTTGATAAAGAATAAGGCGAATGATGCGAAATGTACCACAAAAGTGTTTCATGTGGAAGTTTGATTTTGCAAAATAAGTCTAACCTTGATTAATTCGTTGATTGAATACATTTAAGAAAATTATGATGGTGATAGTGGTCAGCAGAGCATAAGACCCATGAGATTCTTGTATGTTTTTGTTTTTTGGGGGGTGTTTTTTTTTTTTTTTTTTTTTTTTTTTTTGTTTTTGTTTTTTTTTAATAACCAGAAAATTATGCAAACTTTGAAGCAGACTATAGATTTTGATATCTTGCGCTTTGGATTGTTTCAATGGGGCAAGAGTTAAAGTCACGTGGACAAGGGTTATCACATTCGTCGCTTCGTTTTCCCATGAGTTTCTTCTTTTGACAAGAACGACAACCGGACGCCGTGTGGTTTAAACATATTTAAGTTAACACACGTGCGTCCATCTGTGTCCAGGTAACAAATTAAACTGACGTCAAAGGAGGTAATGTGTAAAAGAGGAAAGAACGTACATTTTAAAAACATGTTTTAACAAATGTCCAAGTTACCTAAGGCCTAACAAAACTATGTGCGTGGTTCTGGTAAGATGCAAGACCCTACTGAAAGGTCCAATCCTGAAATTAATGGAAGAAAAAAAATACGTTCAAGCCACCCTTCCCCAATAAAAATTGATCGACCCAGGCTGACAGATTTTATCAAGAAAGTGGCCATAGTGTGCTGTTATTTTGCAGTAAAGCCAACTCAAACACAGCATTTTATTTCAACTTGTCTGGAGGGTTAACTTGGGTTGGGGAAATGGCATAGCTGCATAGCCACAGTTGTTTGGTGAAACAGCATACTCCTGGTTGTTCGGTGAGTGCTATCGTAATACTTCGCAAGGTTCTAGGTGTCTGTTCACTGCGATTCCAAGGCAAACGGTCGTTAAAGTACTTGTAAAACATGGCTCGCTATCTTAACTTGAATCTGCCCACTCGGTTGTGTCTGAAGCAGTTATCATCGTTAGTTACAAATCAAAATGCGACACGATACCTTGAGCCGCCACGTGGTGACTGCCATTTTGACACATTGCGCAATGCATTGATTGTGGGACAGTCGCACAAAAACACGTTTCATTTGGATATCAAAGTGAATCTCGGCCACAGCATATATCATTTCATTATTGATGCTCTGAAACATTAGCAAAATATATACTTTTGGTTTCATATATTATAACCCCCCCCCCCCCCATCATCCCAATTCTTATTTAGAAACCATTCGGTGCAGAATCCACAATTTTCAAAATGGCAGCCAAGTCGATTGGATATTTTGAAGAGGTAGCATCCAAAATATATGTGCGATTAGTGTTAAGGAAAGTTTAATTTGTCCAATGAATGTTATGTACAACATATAGTGGGACTTTTCCAGATTGGGCATTACCTGATAATGTAAAAACAATCCCATATAGTTACCACTTGTAGGTCCCAAAATAGGGATTTTGTTTCAGACACTGAAGTCGCCCCCAGGCTATAAATTAAGTAGCAGCAGAGGGCACACGAGGCAAGACCGCCCACTAAGTCCAAGTTATAGCTTAGTGGAGAAGTTTGCCCACATAGTGGATACAGGCCCGAAAGCACCGGCGGGTTTTTATATAAGTGATAAAAATTACGAAGAAACGCATTAACCATTAACAGTCGAAGCAGTTTGGGAAAGAGGACTAAGCCCTATGCGAATCCCTTTTGGGAGAAGGCACAAAAGTACAAAACATACTAGACGCACAGAAAGATAGAAAAGTAGACTATATATAACATATTCATGCACTGCTAAGAAATGTCAATATTATTTTCCAGAGACTTACCTAGGGAACCGTATAACACCGTTTGTAGTGCAGGCATATCAATGCAGCAAATCTAGGTGTGTAATGTTGATCGTATATAAGGGACAAATGGCGAAATAGTGTCATGTGACCTCCCTAGGTGAACCACACTTCAACACTTTGGAAATGCCTTAACACCAATCTTAAATGAATGAAAGTTTAGTTGACTGGCGTCAAGTAGGTGGCGTGTATGTTGAATTGACAGAAATCGATTACCAATACTATAAAGTGTAGGAGACCTTGTTGGCGGGGGGTGAGGGTGGAATTATTTCCCTCCTTTTAAACCACGATAACAGACGCTTTATTTACCAGTGTGTGCAAGACAGTGGTCGATTCCCTGCGCAGACGCACACTGCCTGGGGTTGTCTTAAAAGTGTTTAAAACTTGAAGAAAAAATAGTAACAGATGAAAGAGACAACTTCAGTCATCTCGGTGGTTGTTTATAACCAAAACTCCTTTCACATCTGAAATTTCCAAGCCCTGTGTTTGTTCCAGTCTGGGTATCATTGCTGACACCTTTTCCGAGTGCAAAACACTGTGTAAATAACAACGTCACGGCTAGCACGAGACACAAAAATCCAAACAGCTTTTCGTAAAATGCTGCAAGCAAAGCACATGATAGGTAGCTCTATTTTTTTCAAAGTACTGGTAAGATATATATATATATATATATATATATATATATATATATATATATATATATATATATATATATATATATATACATACATATACATACATACATATACATGTATATCACAGGTTAACCCTGCCCGATGATGCCCATGGTGTCAAGCGGAAGCATTTCAATCATCATCATCATCATCATCATCATCATCATCATCATCATCATCATCATCATCATCATCATCATCATCATCATCATCATCATCATCATCATCATCATCATCATCATCATCCCTGCCCCTGGGTTACTACCGCGGTACGCATACATACATATCGTGTGATATATTCAATCAGGGACGTGTTATGGATTCAATACATCTTCTTATTATGTATAATTTGTTAATTTATGTCCGGGAACTGATGTATTTGCTTTTAGACCGGAATTGGTCCATCGGTACACGGATTAACCTCTTGGCTCACGAAGTAAGGGGAACACAAGTCACAACACACGTGCCAGCGCTGTGTTACGGTGACCCAGTAGTGGTCGACTACGTAACAAGGTAGATGACAGACAACCGTGGATGATTATGACCTCAGTGCACTCAAATATACTCATATACAAATAATATACTGAGAAAGCAGGTTCAGTTTCTTGGTCAATGGGTTTGTTTATATGTATGTATATATATAAATATATATATATATATATATATATATATATATATATATATATATATATATATATATATATATATATATATATATATATATATATATGTATGTATGTATGTATCCGGCGCCAGTAGTCGACGCAGTTCCCAGTTAGGTTGGTTTATTAATGTTAATATGCACAGGAATGGATTTGTGGATAGATCTCTCCATGTGCGTAAGTTATTATATATTTATTATTGTTTTAAATATATTAACTTCATGAACACCTTACTTGTATGCACATTTTGTACTCAAAAAGGTGGAGATATGATAGTTGGACCAGCTTTCAATCAAAATGGTCTGATTTATGTGCATAATAACCATCTTTTTTGACGCATGAAATCATTAATTATTTGTTTCGATTGATACTGAAATTTATTTGATACTCTGTGTCGAATTATAATTTTTCCGCTGTTCATCGCATGCTAACTTGGTTTTTAGACCTGAATTACTTGTTCTGTGTGTGTGGTTTGGGTTTTTTGGGGGTGTCTTTTTTTATTTTTTGGTTGTTTTTTTGTTTTGTTTTGTTTTGTTGTTTTTTGTTGGTTTTTTTTTTTTTTTTTTTTTGTTTTTTTTTTTGTTGTTTTTTTTTTTTTTTTTTTTCGTTTTTTTTGTTTTATTTTGTTTTTCCTAGGGTGGAGTATTCCATTTTTTAATTGAGTTGTAATATTCTTTAAATATTTTGATATGCCTTTTTTAAAATATAAATACCATAATGAATAAAGAGCGTGGCCCAATCTATTGATATTTTGGCGTTGAAGATAAAGCTGCAAAACTTGCTGTTGCAGGGCGCGCAGAAATTTATGGCAAAACCGGTTGTGTGTCTTTTCATTGAGCCGGGTATTTTGGCAGCATGCTGTGCACGGTGACATTTTTTTCTTTTTTTTTTTTTTTCTTTTTTTTTTGGTGGGTGGATGGGGGTGGGGGGGTGGGTTGTGCTTATGTTGGTCATGATAGATATAGACCATGTCAACTCGTTGTCATAGGTATCAACCCTTGGAGAAATCTCACCTTGAGATTGACAGAAGGAGGATGCGGGAGGGGGGGTCTGGTGGGTCTCCTCCAGAAAATTTTGTTTTTTTAGGTTTGAAAAGGTGTAATCTGGCAGCATGTGGGATCTTCTAGCAGCACATATCACACATCCCCTGGAACCCACCTCACGGTCATCATGTTATTTTGTGACTTTCGGATCGGGAAAGTCATCGGAAGTCAAGATTTTTTTGAAAATCTTTTAATTCGCTTGATTTTTACTTTTTTTTTCACATTGATATTTTCTGTTGAACGGGAGACGAACCTGAGATTTGAAGTGGCCGCAAGGCAAGTCCTCAAACCGTGAGACTCACTGTCAAAACGTGAGAATTGACACCTATGCGTTGTGAAGTTAGCAGTCATCATGTTCGGAAGCCCGTGGTCACAGCAGTGGTCTAGTGGTGGAGTTCATTGGCTGGTTGGCCTGGCCAGCCTGGGCCAGCCTGGGCCAGGGTCACATGGTCTGCTCATGTGGTGACTCTGTGCAGTTTAAGTTTTGAAATCTGAAAAGAGGTAAAACATGACTTGTTTTCAGCCTGAATTCCTTTTCTCAGCTGTAGCCTTGATAACATGATCTGGATAGAACGGTTATTAGCCTAATTTTTAGCCCACGGGTACCTCCTTGGTGTGATCACTTCTTATGGTAAAATCGTTGTAACTAACTCATAACAAATTTATGGTTGGTGCTATTCTCTGCACACCTCGTTCAGCTGTGTAAGCAAAGACACACATATAATATCAAACCACAAGAGACCCGGGAGTGAGGGGTCCAAGGTACAAGCCCAGGCTATAGGGCCACGGCCACAATTTCTATTGTGTCGAGTTCAGCTGGTCATTGAGATAGTTTTGAACCCTCCCATCATGTCGGTAGAAAGTGAATGGCTTTTATGACATGTTGCTCAGTCTGTTTTTAAATCTGATTTTACGTTGTACTTGCACATTCAAAATTAAAGGCCAACAGGGGATCTACCGGGATGATAATATGATGTGTTAGAAGGTTTGGTACAAGCTTGATTTTGTGAAAATATAGTTTTCGTTAAGTAATATTTTTCATGTAATTTTATGGATCGGTGGACTTCAGAAGTCGTGTAACAGATGCCATGTGACTGGGCATTGTTTTATTGCCACATTAAACCCTCTCCCTGCCAACCGTGGCTCAAGTCGAACTTCTGAGGAAGAACTGCTCCTAATTGTAATAAGGATGATAGATTCATATTCCTTCTGAAAAAAAATTCATTCAATTACCAGCATGCCTATAATTCCAGGGAATATAATGGTCCGGGTCAACAGCTTTCCCGGGCGTGTGGGTCAACAGTTTTCTCGTGCGTATGTTTGGCGCAATGCACTTAAAGCGTGTCGTGGACGGCTGTTGACTCAGGCCAAATCCTGGCACTGAAAGAGTTAAGTGTACTAGTGCCCTCAAATTAACACTAACATTTATTAATCAGCTTGAAAGGCGACAGGATTAAAGGACAGAACCGTCACTCAGCCACAAATGAATCCAAACTTTCCTCAGATTGGAGGCATGTGTCATTGATTTAAGACACATATATAAGTACACCGCCGTACAAAAACTGTCTCTCTTACGGACCCTCATCGCGTGGGTAAGTGCCAAACTAATATCCTGTCTCATATATTTGAAATATCCGTGCATTCTTTTTATGCCCTTTTTTCTAGATCCATACCTCATAAACAGAGGTCCATAATTTTTGTTGAGTAACATCTTGCAGATTTTGTGCAATTATCAAAATCATGTCACAGCTGTCATGCTTCTGTGAACAAACAAAAACTTAACAAAGGTCTTCGTGAAAAGATGCAAAACTCAAATTTTGAGCTTCAGTATGCTGTTTTACGACCCGGACCGTTGCTAAGATTTTGGTTGAGGATCCTGTCACAGCTGTGAATGCCATGCCGCAGTTGTACCTGAAAACAAGTGTTTGACTTGGTACTGTGTGGCTTGGCATTGTCCTGGGTGATCATGTATTATTCTCTCGTGGCTGGATGTGCCAACACGTGGGTGTATGGACGCAGCTCCTCAACAATGTAACAATGGCAATTCTGAGTGCCATTTGCAAGGACTGCATCAGACGGGCCGCTAACGATCACCATGTGCGTAATAACTTGGCGTTACGTCAGCAGATACTTGTGGTAGCTTACTCTTGATTAAAATATGAACTGACGTAGAGAATAAGGATTGCTAGCATCGATGGGAAGATAGTTCCATATGGGCGGGTGGTGCCACAAGAAACGACTCACCACAAAGTGAACGCAAAGCCGCTCGGTTTCTCAGGAGAAGCCCAGTGATGAATATGCAACATTGCGAGGGACAAGTTCGCATAAATACTGCGGGGTCAACTTATTGTACATCTGATATAAGGGGATGGGAAGAGGGTTCCTGGTATGCTGTTACAAATTACTTTGCCCTACTACAAGGGACGGAAAATAAGAAAATGTACAAACAATGGTTGGTACGAAGTACGGAAATTAAAAGGGATTCCAGTACGTAGGCCCAAGTACAGCAAATAAAGATGTCCAGTGCGCCAGTACGGACCCCCACCACTGCCGATAAAGCCAAAGTTCTAATATTTCTGTGATTAGAAGGGTTTGCCAGCCGATCTTATTTAGGAGGAGGAATCGAGGAATGTATCGAAAAGCACCAAGACACACTCTGGTTGTTTGACACTATGCACCCTTGAGCAGTGAGGTCAACAAACAAGACGCACTGGTATTCGAGAAATAGACTCCTCATGGTTTTAGCCAGTATGAGTGAGGTTTTTCCAGAGATTTTAGGCATCCATTTCAGTCTACGTAACAGAACAAGAGGGACTGGCCTTGCTTATAGCCTATGTGTTATATGCCGCTGCCACAACAGTGTGTCGGAGAGTGTGATACTTTCTATTAGATGTGTATGTTGATGGGCTTCAGGTATTGCAGTACTACCGAAGTCACCAAAAAAAGCTCTGGTCTGGTTTGTTACCTTTAGATGAGAAGATTATGTAATGAGGCGGGGGAGGACGAGCAGGAGCCTACCACTATCAGTAGATTCTGCACTATGAATCGACGAGTCTGCTTGCGGCCGAGTCCATTCGTAAGTCAAGAATCTACTGATACTCGTCGAGAATTGAGATAAGTAGTATTCCTTGTCGAAGGCGTAAATCAAGAATCTACTGATACCGGTTGCAAACTGAGACATGGAGTATTCCCTGTACCAGTCGTGAATCAAGAAGGCAAAACAGTGGATTCTTAAGAAATAATGCACTATGAAAATAACTGATGACGTAAGCATCTGATGTTAATGGCGTAGATTTGATGGTCATGCGCCAAAACTTGCCACCCCAAATCTCAAAATGGACAAAATTATCTAAACCCAGTTAGACATTACGTTAAGGCACACTTTGTCACTAGCAGCCATTAATTCTGCTTGGTTTAGGCCTACTTAATTGGTCAGCTGGCTGCAGGTTGCGAGGTTGGTTTGTTGAAGTAGCCTATTATTGTATGGTTGGACTGCCGGTACTTTGATGTTCCCCATAAGTTAGTTCATAAGTAATAACAGTGCATTTAGGTCTGTAGTCCTCTATGTGCAGCTCCTAATACAGTAATGTTACATTCAAGATGAAGTAATGACTCATTTAATTATAAATTTTACAAATTGTTTCAACATCACTTTTCAATTGGGTGAAAATTATATTTCCAGTTTCTTGCTACTTGTTTGCATTGTGTCTTCATACATAAATTTAATCGGTTGGTCTGTCCAATGTACGTCGGGTCTGTGTTTAAAAGTATTCCCACTTGATGCTGACACTACAAAGTCTGGTAAACTGTTCCAAATTGCAACTAATCTAACACTGAAACTGTGTTGCCTTATATCTGATCTTGCGCCGTGGGTCTCAAGTTTTAAGGTGTTTCCACGGGTTCTACTAGTTATATTTTTCCAAAGTAGGTTGGGTGTAACAGATTGTTTGTATCCCACAACATTCCTTAGGATTTAAAACAAAAAACAAAAACAAGCATATCACCCCTGGCTCCCTGTGTGCCAGTGATGGCAAATTCATTTTTCAGACTTTCTTTGTAGCTTAGGTTCTTCAGTCCAGGGACTAGTTTTGTAGCTCTTCGTTGCACATTTTCCAGTGCATCTATGTGTTTCTTCAGGTGGGGGTGGCAAACTTGATTGGCATACTCAACCTGAGTTCGTACCATGGATTTATATAAGGCTTGTAGTTGTTTATCAAATTTTAGTTCACTGCCAAAGATAACACCCAAATCCTTTTCTGTTTGCACTTTTCTCAGGGCATAATCATCATTCTCCCCCATGGTGTAGTAGGTGCTGGGTTTGTTAGATTTTCCAACTCTCATACACACACATTTCTGTGGGTGGAATGTCAAGAGTTATTTATCTCCCCATTTTTGTTGTGGCCGTAGATCCTGCTGTAAAATGTTTGCTTCTTCATTTGTTCTTATTTTACGGTAAATTTTGTATCATCACTCAAATAAGTATATCTTCGAGTTAACATCAATAGCTTTTGGCAGGTCATTTATGTAGATGACAACAATAAGGGTCCTAACACACTTCCCTGTGGTGTTCCACTACTTACATCTTGTTCCCCTGATATTGAGTCATTGACTGCTACTTTCTGTTTGCGATCTTAAAGAAATGCTGTGATCCATCCAAGTAATTTACCAGATATTCCGTTAGCTTTTAACTTTTAAAAATGCCACGTATGAGGGACGGTGTCAAAAGCTTTCTGGAAATCACAGTAGATGACATCTAGGATGCCTCCACTGTCTAGAATATCAGTCCAATTATCCATAATTTACAACAGCTGCAATAGTATTGATCTGCCATGAGAAGTCCATATTGTTGTGGACTAAATAAATCGTTGTCAAGCATGTATGATATGATCTTATCCCGAATATTGAATTCCAAAATTTTGCAGAGGATGCTTGTAAGACTTACTGGCTTGTAGTTGCATGGGTTCTTTTGCCTTCTTTCTTGAAAATGGCTGTGATGTGACTTAATTTCCATATGTGGGGTAGTCTGCTTGATCTTAGTGTATCCTGATATATGTAACTTAGTGGTTCTGCAATTTCACGTGTACTTCCTGTAGAACTCTTGGGTGAACATTGTCTGGGCCTGGAGATTTGCATATTTTCATATCTGTTAGTTTCTTTGATACCATGGAAGGTGTTATTGTAATTTGTTCCAGTTTTTTCCATTGCTAATGTTATTTATTTCTATGTTTTTCTCACCTCCTTTCGTAAAAATACTTGCGGAAAAGTTATTCAAGCCTTCAACTTTTTGCTTATCTGTTTCTGCCTGGTGTGGCCCATTTGCAAGATTTTCAGTACCTGGTATATTCAAATCAGAATTCCACCATTCATCTCTAGTTTTGTTTGCACATATTTCCATATTTTCTTTTATAATTCTTGCAATGTTTTGCTTTTTGCTTTTTTTTTTTTTTTTTTTTTTTTTGATGAGGATTGATTTTCTTGTTAACTGCATCACTTGGTTACGCATTCTACAGTATTCTTTATATATACCTCCATTTCTAGTGTTACGGTATCTTTTCCAGAAATCGTCTTTTTGCTTAATTTGGACAAGAGCCACTCTTGTTCATCTTTGGGAACCTTGCTCCTTGAGTCATGGATCCTGTAATGTTTGTCTTTGGGATGTGTATTTTCAATAGTTTTGGACATCGTTGTTCAGAAAAAAATCCGTTTACCCTGCACATTAATTTTAAGATGCTTCCTCATTTCTATATAGGCCTAGTCGTATAGGAATCTCTCCTTTCTTTTCTTCTTTACAGCATCAATTTCCACAGTAAAGTATATCATCGAGTGGTCACTTTTCCCAAAGGGTGGGTGAATACTGAGGTTTCCAATCAAATTTTCATGGTGGCTTAAAACCAGGTCTAACAAGGTTGGCTTATCTCTACCTCTTTTTTCTGGTTACTTATGTAACATGTTGGTGCAAAAAGCAATCTCTTAAACATTTTTTTCTGATTTTGTCTGCCAATCAGCCCATTAAATCTTTGGATAATTAAATTCACCTGCACGTATTACGTTTGTGTATTTCTTTTCAATTATGTCTCGTAGTGTTTGTTGAAGCTATCTGTCACCACCGTCCAAGTTATCTCTTAAACATTTTTTTCTGATTTTGTCTGCCAATCAGCCCATTAAATCTTTGGATAATTAAATTCACCTGCACGTATTACGTTTGTGTATTTCTTTTCAATTATGTCTCGTAGTGTTTGTTGAAGCTATCTGTCACCACCGTCCAAGTTATCTTGGTGTCTGTAGATGTACTCTATCATGAAGCATTTTTTTATCATCAGGTTTTTTATTTCCATAGATACACTATCTCCCAGTGGTATATGGACTTGATTTGTAATGCTCTTATAATCATTGAGAATGTAAATAGTGGTTCCTCTTTCTGTTCCCTGACGAATGTTTTCAATGTGTATCATCTCGCACATTGGTAATTGATGAATGTTTTCAATGTGTATCATCTCGCACATTGGTAATTAATGAATGTTTTCAATGCATATCATCTCACACATTGGTAATTGATGAATGTTTTCAATGTGTATCATCTCGCACTTTGGTAATTATGTCTCCCTGTGGAAGCCGGGGGACATATTGTTTTAGTGCCGGTTTCTTCCGCTTCTTCTGCTTCTTTTTGTTGTAGTTGTTGTTCAGGTTCTTCAACACTTGGTTTCCGTGCGATAAGTCTTGAAGAACTTGATGGAATTTGATGAAGCTGGGTAGGATTATGTATCTTGACAAGACCTAGGTTTGGATTGTATTTGGCTGACCTTGACTTAATTTTCAAGGTCACAGAGTCACTTATATGAAATTGGTTTCCTTGCAATAAGTCTTGAAGAAGATGAAAATTGCTAGAGTAATGTATCTAGGTGAGCGCTAAAATAGGATTGTAATTTTCAAGCAAACTTGGTCATTTGTAATTTGTTATCACCTGTAGCTTATTCAGAGACGTAAGTGTTCCACCGGAAGACATTTGATTTTCTGTTGGAAAATCAGTCTGTTCTAGATGATGAATGCTTTCAATGTGTATCATCTCGCACTGTGGTAATTTCAAGGTAATGAAATCAAACTCTTTGATAATTTTAGGTTGGACTTCATTTATACCTATTAAGGCTGGCATTTCTTCGATTCTCATTTTCAGCTCAGCCATTTTGTTGGTCAATACATCAGCATTTGTGAAGATGCACTTCAATGTATTGTTTGTTTGTTGGTTTTTTTTTTTTTACAGTTAATTTTCTCACTTAAATTTATGCACGTGTCAGGTGGCGTTACAAGGTTTGGTTTTTCTTTAACCTGACGGTACGTGCATGGATGCTATGGAGGATCCCAACCGTTGACGGCCCATTGACCCTCATTACGTCCTTGTTCCTTGTTCCTTGTTTGCTTTCATCACCATACCTTTAATTCTCTTTCGTTCCCCTTGTGCCAAATCGTTCATTACGCTAATATCCTTAAACTTTGTCAAGTTCAACCCTTGAAAATGATCGTAGAGTCGCACATTCTATGCATTTTCTTCAGGTCGTAAATGCCCGGTGTAAAAATGTTAAATAATTAGTTGTAAAGATGTATTTTTAATACATAAATGAAACTGCAAACCATATCTATTTCGCTGCTATAAGTGACTTTAGTAGTGAGGATGATTGATACCCATGAGATAACTTGATATTCAATTTTTACGTGGAAAGAATTTTCATTCAGGTACCAGTATACCTAGTCTAAATTCACTATCTTAAATTATGGTCTCAGTCAACAGCTTTTCTCAGCGCACATATAAAAACTCTGTGTCGGGCTCATGATAAATAGGCCTAATAACAAGTTGAATTGGAGAAGACCAGTCCTAGGCCTGTGTATTAACTCATTCCATACTATGGTCAAAGGCCTTGGTCAGTGGCTCTGGCACTGCCTGGTTAGTCATGCTGCAGCTGCCCTTGTGGCAGCGGCAGCATGACTTGCCAGGCAGTGCCAGAACCACTGACTTAACACTATAGGCATGTTGATACTTGAACAAAAGCTCTTTTCATGAAGAATTTAAATATGCAATTATTGTCATCTTAAATTTAGGTAAATATACGGAAAAATCAGGGACTGGTATATAATGAGTTAATGGGTTAGCTATAATGGTCTAGAGCAAAATCATGACGTGCAAGGAAAAGATAAGTTACGTGTCACGAAGGTTCACTTTTGACTTTCGGGAGGGGGTGGGAGGGTCAAAAAGGTCTAACGTCAAATGCCGTTAGGCGTGACATTGTAAGGGCCTTCAGTGCATTTAGTGAAGGGGCGTGGCTCCAGGCATGGGTCATTTGGATGTCAAGTTGTAACTTCTGAGGAACATCAAACTACAGGATCGGATCCAGGATGAAAACCCCAAACAACATAGATTAAAGACATATTTTAATGATATGGTGGAGCAAAACAAACACAATTTTCCACAGTATCTTTGGTCCAGGCCAACAAAATGAGCGTCTTTTTCATAAAAAATCGTCTTCTCTTATCTGACTGTGTAACATATCAGAGTTTCCAGATGATCCTAGAAGTGTGGTGGGATTTCCAAATTTGAGCAAATTTCCAGAATTACAGCCTTTATCCTCCTATACCTTATAATGGGAAGTCTAGGTCACAGCCCTAATTTCAGGATCACAGCCGTAGAATTTGTGGGGCTGTGGGGCTCTGGGGATAATCCTGACAAATATATGCCACCTACCAAGGCTTCTGCTTTTGTCAGGCTACTGTAATCCAATGCGTAAACATAATCCCACAAGTAATTCCCATAATCCTACTGCTCTCGTGGCTCCATTTCATTGCATGTCCTCGCACAAGGTCAGGTTGAAATCACCCATTTACTCCTCAATGTCAACATCAAACTCCAGTGTTTGACTGAGAGTGACGAAGTTCGTTCATACAGTGATCCATTTCTGCCATGTCGGCAACCTGTGACAGTTGCAAGTCGTCAATTTCATCATGCCAAGCTGAACAATCGGCCATAATGCCTGCACCCACCTACAACTACCCTTGTGTCTTGACCACATTAAACATTTATTGCACCTAGTAATGATATAGCATTTTGTGGGAGATGGCCTGACAGTCCATCTACACAATGAATAGACAAAATTGCCCCCCGAGTTATCTGCCTGCTTGCGCACTTGATCACCCAAGCGTGAAGCAAACAACGAGGGCGGGGGGGTAGGCAGATTAACGACGAGGGTTATTCTGTATTTTTCCCCTACGGTCCATTACGAAAGAAAATAGACAGTTTAGGCCTGTATCACTGGTAACATTTTATTTAACCACTTTACATCGGACTTTGCCACAGTCATGCCGCGCGTATGAATATGAAATTTAAGCAACAAAGAAAAGCAGTCGACCATAAATCATAATTGCGGATTTTTTTGAAAGGTCGTCGCATCAGCCAGAAATCTTTACGAAAAGTCACTTTTTTCATATTTCTACATGGAATCAACTTGGTGGAGAAGAGAATTGGAATGTCACGTTGCCTTGGAATGTTTTGCCAGTAAACATTCCAAAGTATGCGCCCGTGGAACTCGACTGACTGAGGGCCGTCAGATTGGCCTCATCACTGACGCAGATGTAGACAGAGAGGGTGCTATATAGAAAAAAATAGTCCCATCCATGGGATATGGTAATTAATACCACATAGGCCATATCCCACAGATTTCAATGTAATGTGGTACAAATAGGGGATAAATCACTTATTCCATATACTTGATGAGCACTCGTGTGAATCAAGCCTTACGGGACGGGACTGTCTAGCAGATGTCATCAGCAACTCGCGCTAAAACCTTCGTGCTAATGGCATCTGCTGGACAGTCCTGTAACCAAAGACCAACCAATGGGAATACAGTATGGCCAGGTCACATCAAACATACATTCCGTGTGTATGGTATGTGGTAGATTATCAGTTGATGATGCAGAACTGGTGGTATGTTTTCTGTTTGACCATCTGTAATTTTCGTCTGTTTGACCATTCCAAATTTCCCTCTTTGATTTTGCAGTAGCCCAGTATGTCGAGTTGGGGGCTGGCCGCATCCTTGACCAACGTCAACTTGGGGGCATCGTTGACACAACTGAGCAATAGCATTGCGCGCAGATCGGCTTTGTCTCTGAACCTGCATCATGGCAAGAGCGAAAACCTGCTGCAGGACGCTATCCATAACAGCTGCCGCTCCCTGGGCGTTAACGGAACGATCAATTGTCATCATATACCACACGGGAAGGGGGCGCTACAGAATGGGTTATCCCATAATAGTTTAACCAGCAAAGAAGACCTGGCTTCAGAATGTGACCCAGAGAAACTTCCCGATGAGCCAGTGCCAGATTCCCGACGGGTGCTCAAGACGGTGTGCTTATTCGTATCCTTCATTGGGCTGGTGAGAACTTTAAATTATAGTCTTCGTATTTTATATGACATTAATCACTCAAAGTGACTTTTATCTCTCAAAATTTTCCACATGCCTTCTACCAATTTGTCTATCTATCTGTCTGTCTGTTTGTCTGTCTATGTCGCATCCTTTCATCCGTCCATAGTATTAAAAGTTCGAACTTTGAAAGTGAGAAGTTGAGACAGGCTTCCAATTTGAGACACAACTATTGCCATGAATTGGACCAAAACTCTTAACTGAAAAACTTGGGTCGCAATGAGCGTTTTTAAGACACGCAGGACCATACAGTTAAAGAAAACATGGCCTACGAAACAAAATTAATTTGTTCTGCTCTGGATAACGGTAATTCGTTTTCCGATGCTCAAATTGAATTTAGTTTCACACTTTCAAATTTGCATAACATATAAAATATCTTGCTTTTCTTATCGCGGTATCAGGATTTTGTCCAGAAATTTTAACAAACATAATATGTGGCATAAAGGTAATTGCTTTGAGTAAAGATGAAATAATATGAGGCATGCATATTAATTCTCCACCACAACTGCATACCAGTACCTGGTTGCCTTTGTAACCATAGTCTCGCTTGTCGATATACAGGTAGCTGTCTGTGTAAGCAAGGGCGGTATCACTATTTTTTTTAATTGATGAATACTTAGTACAAACTGATGAAAAGTCATTTGTATACCCAATTTAGGAAGCACTAAATAAATATGACTAAGCACTTGCAAACTTAAATTTCTCTGAAGGAGACTAAGTAATTTTGGGAGAAAGGGGTACATTACTGGAGAGCCTCCAGATTAGTCTCTGTATACAATTAGGCAATCCAGAGAAAATAAATATGTTTATAATAAATAAGTATCTAGGGGTGTCGGTCACAGCCATATGCCCGTGTGCCCTCCCTGATTGACATGTGTGAACCCCGTGCCTTGTGGCGGGAAACTAATATGCATGTCTCGTTTTGTAAGTTAGGGACACCTGATCTCAGTGTGATCATGGATCTACTCAGCTTATTTTCTTTGTTATTTGATTCATTTATCTCACATATTCACTTATCTGACACATTTCTTAGGGAACAGATTGTGTCATTATGACGAGTTTTCACTGTAATTGCGATAGTGTATAAAAATTCATGTGATGTAATCCTTGCGTAGGAAACTCTTGTGATCAATTACAGTGCCAATACGTCTGTTGACCAACATGCATGCATTCTCCCAGATCTCAATGAGGACACAGTGACCTTGCCCATTTCTCAGTGAGGTCTACGTGACCCAAGTCGATCACACCATGGACCTACTATGAAAATTTGTGTCATTATATTGAATATGTCGGATATGTGAGTGTCGTCACGATGAGGTTTCACTGTAATACTTTTTGTCAGGCCTGGGCAGGTGCAATCCTTGGTCCGACACTTGTGGACCTTGAAGGCCTTCTGGGTACAGATACCAAGAGCATAGTGCTCAGCTTCACTGGCCAAGGCTTCGGCTACCTGATTGGTTCTCTTCTCTGTGGCGTCCTCCATGATCGTCTCAATCCAGATCTACAGTTTGGGGTTGTCACCCTGATGATGGGAATAACAACGGCTGCAGCCCCCTGGCAGCCCACACTCAGTATCTTCATTGCTTTAATGACGCTTCAGGGCGTCTGCATGGGCTACAATGACACGGGTACGTACAGAACGGATCCATTGTTGTGTACAGGTATACTGGTTTACAGGAATGTCACTTCACGAAAACACATGTATCACTTCTCTAGTCACCAGCTACATTACAAGAACGGGTTTCCAAAAAAGGATGAATAAATAAATAAATAAATAAATAAATAAATAAATAAATAAATAAATGAATGAATGAATGAATGAATGAATGAATGAATGAATGAATGAATGAATGAATGAATGAATGAATGAATAAATGTGTTTTGACAGTTTCTTGGAATGAAACTGTAATTAGCATGCCAAACAAGCTCAAATGAATATGGTAGTAGACTATCTCATGCTGCAAATTAGTTACCAAACAAGAAGAAACCTTTGTATGGATTTTATAATTTTTATTAGAACTTGCAGAACTTGTAGGTGCCGCCCAAGGTCACAGAGCCACAATGCTGAATTTGGTTTTTGCTTAACAGCTGCAGAGTTTTTTTTTAATCAGAGCTTATATTTTGTAGATGTTAAAAGTCTTTTATGAGGGCTAGATCAACGTCAAAGAAGAGTGCTTTTTGGCCTAACTAACAAGGTCACAAGGCCACTTTAGTGAATTTGATTCCTGCATCATAACTCAGAATTTAACTAGGACATTAGTATTGTACATGATAATAAACCTGCATAAGGGCTTGGTAAACTGACAGCATGGATAACTTTGACCCAATTTTCGAGGTCACCACACAGGTGGTTAGAGTGTGGTTTCTGCACCGTAACTCCAGATAGGGAAGTTTGAAGATCGTTGACCTGGACCGTATTTGCAAGGTCACAGAGGTATTACAAAAAGTTCTGATTTCTGCAAGATAATAGACTTTTTTATGACATTGGCCTGTATATTGCACAGGATGATAGCCCTTTCCAGAGCTCAGTTAGGTTTGAAAATGGATGACCTTGACCCAATTTCCAAAATCATAAGATGACAGCAGCGGATTTGGTTTCTGCATCTTAACTCACAATTTAACTTCGGACTTCAGTATTTGCACAGGATTACAGTCCTCTATTAGTGCTTGGTCAACTTAGAAGATGGATGACCTTGACCAAATTCTCAAGGTCACCACACATAGTCATTTTAATGAACTTGTTGTCATGTTTCCTCATGATGATTAAAGCCGTTTTTGACCCAGGAGTTTCATATTGTACAGGAATATAGCCTCCTATAGGAGCAAGGTCAAGTTTGCAAATGGGGGACCTTGACCCAATTCCCAAGATCACAGAGCCATGTCTCTGAATTTCATTTCTGTTCAATAGCTGCCGAAGTTTTTGAGCTTGAGCTTTCATATTGCACATATTTATAGTCTTCTATAAGGGAAAGATCAGCTTGAGTGAGGGCTGACTTTGATCTATTTTCCAAGGTCACAAGGCTACTTTTGTGAATTTGATTTGTGCATCCTAACTCTATAAGGACTACACCAAGTTTGAAAATAAATGACTTTCATCCACTTCCCAAGGTCATGAGTACCCCATTTACTACTATCAACAGGGTAATGAGGGCAAACATAATGACGGTAGGGGAAATCTATGTTTTACAAACGTGTCTTGTTTTTTTGTTTTTTCAGGTGCCCAAGCTTATGTGCTTTTCCTCTGGGCTGGACATCGTAACTACCACATGTTCCTACAGGGACTGCATGCTACCTGGAGTTTAGGAAGCACGGTAGCTCCATTCCTCTTGCAGTTCTTCATCAGTAAAAGTGATCAAGACTTTGTGAATGGTGACATTCTAGATACAGCCAAGACAAGCAACATATCCAACAGCCTATCCACCAGTACAAGTGATCCATTTGTGCCTGTGGAATCAGCAGCCCTTCTTGTGGCAGACAGTGACAACGGCTACTTACACAATGGATCCTTTATGGGATCCACAGACAGTGATATTCCACTGGATTATCTTCATCCTGCAAAGGTACAAGTAGGATACCTGGTAATTGGAAGTTTCATCGCTTTGGGAGGGATTCTTTTTTTCATAACATTTCTCACTGACAAAAATAGGTCTATTAAACGACAACAGTACAATGTAGGCGAGGAGAAACTGCTGCCGGAAGCGTCCGATAAAAGGCGGTTAATCATAATCATGATGGTACTGATGTTTCTGTGGACCTTTGCATATGCGTTTTACTCGCTTACATACTACTCCCTGCTGGCAACATTTGTGATAAAGGGCCTACGGTGGGACAAGTGGAAAGGCCCGATGATGAATACCGTTGTCTTTGCTGCCAATCTCTTCGGGCGTTGCATGTCCTTACCGCTATCCGCTGTCCTTACGGCCAAGTCCATACTTCTCCTCAGCATTGCAGTCACAAATGTGGCTCTCTTATTGGTCATATTTGCTGTTCATCTACACGAATCAGTCATGTGGATATCGTCCATCATGCTGGGGACTGGCATTTCCCTTACTTTTCCAAGCACCATCATATGGATCTCCCAGCATGCAACAGTGAACGGAACCACAGCGGCCGTCTTGATCGTTGCAGTTGCTTTGGGCGTAATGGCAGGACCAGCGTGCACCGGCTACTTCTTCCAGACCTACGGCTATATGTGTCTACCGTACATAACCCTCGCCGTCAGTCTTATAGGAAATGTTGTTTTGTTTGGGGCATGCTGCTTCGTGTCCACCAACCCAAAAGCTTTCAGAAGCAAAACTTTCATTGAAATGGAAGTTGATGATGAAAATTGGATTAAGGATAAAGAATCTATGCTGGAAAAACCGGCCTAGTTTAACTCTCACAGTGCCAAGTTTTTGCCGACTCAACAGCTTTCCTTTCCGTAGAGGAAAGCTGTTGACCTCTGTCATCTTTATGGTCTCTGAAACTGTATAGGCATGCTGGTACTTGAAAGAGAAGTCGGTTTACAAAGAATATCAATCTGGTATGATGAGGTCAAGTCAGAGCACATTAGCGTTTGTCGAAATAGCTTTTGTCGAAATTTGCTATGCAACTCGAAGAGTTAAATCTGATATAAAAGTGGCCTAGTCATGGGTCCCAGGTTTTCCCACTGCTTAAAGCAAGTAGTGTAAAACCCCTTGACTTTTCACTTGGCATGTTGGTACTTGGATGTAGGCCTAAACCCTTTTAACCTGCAATTTTCGCATATAGTTCCAATAAAGTCCACGTTATGCATACAAGAAATTCCAGTAATGAGTGCTGTTGACCGAGTTCATATTCATTGACATCTACAGCTCTTTATTTGATTGAGATTGTGTTAACACTCCATGTTGACTGATCAGAGCCTGTGGTATAAGGATATGTGTCTATAAAGGCCTATTCAAAGTAGAATTAATACAGATATGCTAAAAAAAAAAAAACACACAAATCACTGGTCGATGTGCTAGCGGTGGTTTGGGTTTCTTTTCTTTTTCTTCTGTGGTTTTTGTTTTTTGTTTGTTTGTTTTTCGTTTTTCGCTCTTCTTTTTTGTTTTAATCTTGGGGGGTTTTTTATTCGTTAGTGACAAAGACTAACCTTTAAAGCAGACTGTTTCACTGTTTTCAACATCAGAGGGCTGCTATTCGAGAAACAGCAGGGTAGTCGACTATCTAGACAAAAATGTAGGCCACCAATGGTCGTACATGTGGTTGGGATGAAGGGATGTATAATGCCATGATACAAGGAAGTGATGGGAGTCATGATGTGAACAATGTCACAGTAAAATTAGTCCCTGTAAGTACGGCATTTATTTTTATTATTTTATTTTATTGGGATGTCTCATTTTGCATTTCGAGAAAGGAACGATTGCAAAAATAAGAAACTGTTTGAAGTCAAAATTCTCTGTGATCTACGATTTGCTAAATGGTGATATCACCATATGTTAAGGCATAGTGTAAGCGTGTTGAACTTGAGAATTCAATACCAATCAATACGCCAAATTCTTTATTCTCCTAAGCGAGATGTATGACAACCTTAATGACGTCATACCGTACGTATTTTCATTTCTATTGTTTCCTTACAGCAGGCCGAATGGTAATTTGAATTGTATGGCCGTTTTTTATTGGCTCACTGCAGATCGAAATGGTCATTCAGATTGTATGGGCGCTTCTTTTTTTTTTTATTGGCCCACTTAAGGCGCTTGAGCTGATGGCCGATTATTACTTATTAATCTAATTTTGACTTGGGTCAACATATGTATGTCCATGTAATGCTCGTGATATTTCCATTAACAATCTGCCTCAGTTGGTCATCATTTAATATATTGAGCTCTCTGTTTGTTGTAACATACTGTATCACATATAAAGTTTATGTCAAGAGCGATTGGAGAACAAAGGAACCCTAAACCTCGGTTGCATGTGCTAAAAAGTTAGAAGCACTTTTTTTCAAGGGTGTCTGTCCCCTCGCGTAAGAAGAGGCCTCACACGGCCTTTTGGGTGCGGTTGCTGTCATTCAGCTGTCATCTATACAGAGTCCACCGACCTTATGTTAGTGGTATCTATCTACCTGGGGGCGTTTGTATTTATTTTTATCAGCTGTGTTTATTTCAGAACCTTTTACAACATGTTTGTGAGGACATTTTATCGTAAAGGTATTTATATAAAGTTCATACCTGGGTCAGGCAGGTATGCCTAGAATGCGCTACACATGTTCCAAATCATAACGTATATGTTTTTTAGCCCTTTGCCTATCAGTCACTTGAATCATTTTTGGTATTAAAAAAAAACACTAGACATGTACCATACTGCGCCATTTGTAGTAATTTTTAACGGGAACCGGTAACTTGCTGATACATCGGCGTCTGGTTCCCCGGGGAACAAAACCATTCTTTACAAAGCGCCTTACATTGGTAGCAAATTTGCGCCAAAAACACCATATTTGCCAAAAACGCCATAACTGGTGAGAGGTTCTTGTGAATTTAATTTAATTTTGTTTTTGCTGGCTTTATGATTTTGTCTATTGGAATTGCAGGTGGCGCTTAAAGTCAGGTAGACATGGCAATACTTACACTTCATAAATTTGGTGGCTCATTTCTGGGGAAATACATTTTTAACAATTTGTGGTCTCCATTTGATTATAGTTTACATACGTGATTGGATTTTAGTTTTTTAAGCATATTGTACACGTATGGATATGTATACAATTTGGACATCCAAAGTGAGGAAAATTGCATATGATCAAATTTTATTTGAAATGTGTTTGTTTGTTGGGTTTTTTTTTGTTTTTTTTTGTTTTTTTTTTTTTTTGGCGGGGGGGGGGGCAACGTTAGTGCTGAAATTGTTTATTACTTGTATTGAGATGTTAACTTTGCAACTTTTGTCCCTAAAGCTACCGGTAGAGCGAAAAACAAACGCTGCTCTTAAGTTGGTGTCGGGGTACCTACAAGAATGCGTGCAACAAACAAGACTGTGGCGCTGTCCGTGCTTGGTGGCTGCTACTTTTTCAAGGTGCAAGTATTTTAGATATTGAAACTGCCTGGCTTCATTACAAACTATTATTAGCTTTGTATTTACAGCTGCTCATTTGTTACTGTAAAATGTTGTCAATGCACTGAACGATCAGGCAGGGAGTGGGCTGTTGTTCAGATTATGGCCGTCGCAACGGTTCAATGTCTCCCCTTATCTGTCTGTCCCATGGGTATTTTGATACATACACGCCTGTCCTGTCCATAGGCGCAGGTGGGTCTTAAAACATCAAATGAGAATCGTATCAATTGACAAATTCATGTTCATGGCTTCGCGGACTTTGATTCCTTGCTCTCATTCACACCGCGGACAAGGCCAACCAGCGGTGTAAAACTTTATCTGTTGCATGTGGGTGGGGTTTGTTTGTTGTTGTTTTTGTTTTTGTTTTTGTTTTTTTGTTTTTTGTTTTTGTTTTTTTTTTTGTTTTTTGTTTTGTTTTTTTGTTTTTTTTTTGTTCTTTGTTTTTGTTTTTTGTTTTTTTTTTTTTTCTTTTTTTGTTTTTTTTTTGTGCGAATTTTATATTTTTTTATGAAATTCTAGGAGGCGACTTACGTAGGCCGTATTCTCCTAACGAACGGCTTTCCTGGCCAATGAAAATTTTTTGCTCAATCATGTCAATTGTATCAGATCAGACCGGTACAGAGCTAAGCATGCATGTAAATTTTGTCAAAAATAAGTGATTGAAATTTTTACAACTTGCATATTTTAATGAAAGTATTTATATCTGTTTACCAAGTTCTACCTAATATTTTTGTTATGATAAGACATATACTCAATTCTACACCCATACAAGACTTAGTATGTCAAGAAATTATCTTTTTTCAGTGTGTGCATGAGAGACTTGTCAGAATCCGATGTCTTCGCTGACAAACGGCGACTGCCGTCACATGATATTCATCAAAATGGAATCGATTCCTTATTGTACAATGTGCCCTTATATGGGCAAACACTTAATTCATTGGAACTGGTGATAAATCAATGAATGTATAGGCCATATGATGTAGATTTTATGTAAAATATACTGAATGTTTAGGATATTAGAAGTGTGCAATCTCAAGGTGCTTTAGGTACTATATTTTAACTCTGCTTACATATAAATGTACATACATATTGGGTTTAAAATTTTTAAAAAATGTCAAAGTGACAAAAGTACTTCATATTTAGATATGTGGTATTGCTCAATAAATATCACGGTGGGGATTTCTCAGGCTATTTATCAAAGGTCTTTCAGAACTGAAGTTTCCATTTTATGCATAGTTGCGACCAAATTCGATGGTTTTTCAGAAAATAAATTTCATTTTTTTAAATCTTGTCATAAGAAATGATGCTGTTTGCATCACATGTGGACTTCAACACCTACACAATCTGCTGATTCTTTGAGCAAAACGGACGTTTCAAGACTTGCTCGAACAGTGGTCTGGTGCATTTTGGGAGTATTGAATAACTGCGTATTGTACACACATGTAGAATTTTCAGCGTTGTGGATCCGGTCGTTTCATTAGGGTGAGTGTGTAGATATATAATTATCATTCTTGTCATGAACTGTTAGGATGAGCATGAATAAAAAATACATATGTGTGGTGAATGTATGTTCAGTGTTCGAGAAGAAACAGGGAATGTGAGAGCTTTTTTTGTTGCAGACTAGGTTTATTGTGCTGAAATGAGCATGAATGGAGATGTGGCTTCAGACATTTGTAATAAAGTATCTATAGTCATCATGGAATTTCTGAGTCTTTCTTGAGGAGGAGCTGCGGATTCCTAACGATTTTTTTTTCTTCAATTTGGGCATTAACGGTTGATGCATGCATGCATTTCTATTGATCACAACATGTTAGTCAATAGGGATTGCAGGGGCACTTCTGGGGACCTCTAGAGCTTAATGTGTTCAACATGTGGCGCTGCATTTTTTAAATCCTATTTTTAACGAATGTGTTTAGATATTTTTGACTACTTCTATCAAAATCATATCTCAGGTTTTACTGAAATTTGATGGAAATGTAGCTTCCCGAAGGCTCAAATAAAGTTGACTAGGTAGTGAACCATGAACTAAAGTTTTAACATTTCAATTTAGTCAAACATATAAAATTTCAATTTCGATTTTTCTTTACTTTAGATAGAAATACCAATCTAACTTCAATATGTAGGTTTGTGTTGTAGCCACATGCAATGAACATGAACCAAAGTTGTACATTTTAATTCATGCAAATTGGCAAAAGTACAAAATTTAAATCTTGAATATCTTGGAATTTATGAATATGGATCATGCTTTTTATGTACTATTCAACGCGGTTACAGAAAGAGGTACCACTCCAAGTTCACTTTACATATTTGTGATACAGGCTTTGCATTCAAAGGACAGTAAATAAAAATGTTGTTGCCTGTTAATTTGTGTAAATAAGGGAAGTTAACAAAATTCAAATCTTGAATATCTTCATAGGTACTTTGCATAGAGTTGCCATGCCAACTCAAATTTATACAATTGTCCTATATGGACACATCTGACAAACACGGACCAAAAGCTGCAGCATTTAAAATTATCCTAATTGAATCATAAAAATATAAAAGTATAGACACATTTGTGTTACATGGATTGTGAAAGAAGTCAAGCATTGACTTATCGAGTCACTCTCCATGGCACAGATACTTGCTACCTTGCCTAGTGGAGGAAACCGATGAACTCGGAGAAAGCCACTTCCTACCTTGCCTAGTGGAGGAAACCGATGAACTTGGAGAAAACCACTGTGCAGGGAACTTTTTCCACATGCTGCCCAGGACGAGAATCGAACCCGGGTCGCAGAGGTGAAAGGCGAGCGTCTTACCGCTCAGCCAACCGTGCACCCCCACAAAAAATACCAAACAACGATATTAAATTTAAAGAGCCATCCCATTTCTAGCTGCCTGTTTAGTATAGCGACTTATCATTTGCACATCAAACAAACAGGACTTGAATCTGGGTAATTATGCGCACACGTTCAGTATTAGAATCCTTTTGATGTAAAGCATGACTGACAAAGATGCCATTATACCATTACAAATTCATGAGTCTGAAGACGGGGCAAAAAAAAAAAAAAACTTTGTCATGAATAGGCGAGTACATAGATGGTCTTGACTATCAAATATATATATATATATATATATATATATATATATATATATATATATATATATATATATATATATATATATATATATATATATATATATATATATTCGGACTGCGAAATTGGGTATTGGCTACTAGGAAGTGGTTCAGGACAAAAAGACGCAAATACAATACCAAAAATAAAGAACCTTAGTGTGCATTGAGCTGCCACCAGTCCTGAAAACGATTTCAAAAGTAATACCCTGCCTATCAACCAAGAGGAGTCGGTGAAGAAACACCCAGCTGTACCTTGCAGTGCTCCGGAAGATATGCACAGCAGCGCTGATCTGTGGCCAGATTGGAAACAGATTATGTTCAATGTTGACATTTTCCAAAAGTTCAATGATATGATTGAGATCCTAAATATGCATGCTTCTACTGAGGTTATGATCACCACTGGGAAATCTTGATATCTTAAAAACATTCCTATTTTGGGGAGAGGGGGGGTCGCTTTATTGGAAGGTTTCTGGCCATGTGAGTATGTGGGTTAATAAAATGTAAAATTCCTAAGCTCAATTCACGTTTTATCGCCCATAGCTCCGTGAAGCACCATGACAAAGACCTCTTTCGTGAAGATGTTGACAAGATCTCTTTTAGTGTTATTGAAGTCTTTGATGATCTGAGTCATCAGGCTTAAAATCGCTGTTGACCTCAGCAATCATGCTTGAATTAATAATAATAATAATTTTATTAAAACCCCCGAATTCGAGGAAAAACTACATGATACATCGAGATAATCACAGTAAGGCAATACAAGTAAAATACACGGAAGTTAATACAAGATCAAACAAAATGCACCATAAAACTAAAAAGCTTTCGTCAGCATTGATACAAGCATGTGTTCTTCCCCATACGGTTTAATAAAATTTTCGTGATGCAATAAAAATCTTAAAGAGTCGACTATGTCGTCTTGTGTGTTAAAATGCTTGCAGTTAGGCCGACTTCCAAACGCTAAAGACACTGGAGAGATCCCACTTTGGGTTACGTGATCTAAAAGTGTCCCTGGTACAGCTGAACCAGTTAAAACATATTCTGAAAGCAAATACAAATTCAAGTCACGTACACATGTGTCAACCTTAAAAATATTATTAAACAGTGATATGGCACGTTCTCTAATTAACGACTCGACAGGCTTCACATTTAGAGCCTTCACTAAGCACGTATGGTGATGTCGCTTCCCAATCCCTAGACACTGTTTAAGGAGACAGCCCTGCAGAGACTCCATTTTATTTATAGATGAACGATCAAGATGAACACATTCCATGCCGTACAGAAGAGCAGGGGCACAAATGGTGTTCCAGAGATGACACTTTGTTTGGGAATCTAGCCCAGGGTAGACCATTCCAACTTCTCCGAGTCCATAGAAGGATCGTCTACAACTATTGATACGGCGGTCCACGTGACAACCACCAGAGCCATTACTAGTAAACAGGGCACTCAAGCTTATCTACAGTTTCTATCTCATTTTTATCTAACCACCATCTTGGTTTAGTTGAAAAGGGATGCTGACCAGAGATAAAACATTTTGTTTTAGCAGGGTTAAAGGAGAATCGCCATTGATCTGCGTAACGGTAGCATATATCTAGCAGACTCTGAAGTCCAGTTACTGTAGAACTAAGCAAGGTAATGTCATCTGCATAAGCGTACGAGTTAAACTTACATGTGCCGACACGCACACCAATATCTCTCCTATACAATTCAACCAGTAAGTCATCTAAGAATATATTAAACAGGTAAGGAGAGAGCAAACTTCCCTGCCTCGTGCCTGTAGTGATACTAAACGAAGTACTGTATTCTCCGTTCCACCTCACCATGGCGGACAAAGAGTTATACCAGGTATATAGAAATAGCCAGTGCTCAACTGGTAAAACACCCCAAAGTTTATGGAACAGCCCGTCATGCCAAATGCGGTCAAAGCACTTCTCCACATCTAAACTACATGTATACACAGCACTTCCTTTGGATTTGGAGAAGGCACTTATATCGTTAAGAAAACTATTACAAAAGCCAGTGCCGCGACTTTTACGGAAACCAAACTGTGTGTTTGACACTTTGTCTGCTGGTAATAATAATAATAATAATACTGTGGCTCTCCGCTTATGCGCCGCGGTCCTGTGTGACACAGGTGTCCTAGGAAGGAAAAAAAAAAAAAGAGATGATGAGGTGGAGGAAACCATGATTATGCTAATCAGCTCATGCTGCCATGTTTACCTGGACCAGAGCCGAGACTAAGAGTCCACCACACACTCTCACACAGCCGTGGTGGGCCCCTGGCCCTGGATATATCCCCCAACACTCATCGCTTGTAGCCCCCCCCCCCCCCCCCAAAAGGACAGAAAAACCTTCCCTCATACACCCTATCCCCGCCTCTAAGGCTCAGGCATTTCCCATGGGGGATCCCATGGGAGCCCTTATAAGGGCTACCACCATTCCCTCTCCTCCCTGCATCTAAGATTCTAATTCACCCTGTTGCTATCAAGCCCTATCAGTTCATTTCTTTTCTCCCAGCACCCTACCAGGTAGTCCTGTACGCTTTTAGTGCCTTTCCTGCCTCCCAGAAAGCCACCCTTCAAACCTAAAACCCATGCTACACGTTCCTCTTCCTCTAAACACTGAACCTCTTCTAGACCCTTGTTATTATAGTCTTCCCTGTGCCACTTTCTGAAAAATTCTTCTCTTATCTCTCTATATGCATCACACCACAACAGCCAGTGATCCACTGTCTCATCTGCCTCTTGTCTACATACCTTACATTTACCATTACTCCCTGTTGTCCACTTCTGTTTTCTCTTTTCTAGATTGATTACTCCTGCCCTACTTTGAAAAAGAAGCTTGGATCCCTTCCCTCCATCCCAACACACACTTTTCTTTGGTTTTTCTAGTACCTTGTATGCTTTTAGTGTACTCTTTTCCCTGACACCTCTTTTCCAGTCTTCTTTCCAGCCCTCTGTAACAGTCCTACCTATATACACTTTCCAGTTTTCAACCTCATCATATCCTTTCAATTCGTATCTCTCTGCCAACTTATTTATATCTTTGACCCATCTTGTTTGTTCCTTGACTATTTCATTGTAAACCTTCCTGCACCACCTGTCTTCATTTACTGATTGTAAATATCCCCAGTACTTAAGCTTTGCTTTGGCAATTCTGTCTGTAATTTTATTCCATCCTAACTCTCCTAGGACTGCTTCTGTTGCTGCACATGGTGGTGCTCCCAGTATCCATTTCCCCATCTCATTCTGTACTTTCTCCATTCCCTGGATATCTCCTTCACTTATTGAAATCACATCTAAGCCATATATCATCCCTGGTATCGCAACTCTATCCCATAATACCCTTGCTGTGTATGCTCTGTTGAAACTGTTCAGTGCAGTAGCTTTAATCATTCCTTTTGTACGGTTCACTTTCTGTTTAATCTTCTCAACCTGATATCTGAACATGCCTTTACCTGTTGTCTTTATCTTAACACCTAGGTATTCATACTCATCAACCTCCCCAATTTCAATTAATTGTTCATTACCTTCTGGAATTTGGAACTGCCCAATTTTCCATTTTATATTCCAATCTGGTTTCTTCCCAAGAGTCATCACTTTACTCTTATCCTTACTAAATTCTAACCTCCATTTATTCCCGTATTCCCCTGCTATGTTCAGCATTTCTTGCAGGTCTTTCTGGGACTCTGTCATGAGTACAATGTCATATGCGAAAAACAGACCTGGAATTTTCAGGTCACCTACCTTTATTCCCTTATTACACTCCATTAACTGGTCCCCCAGCTCCTTTATATACAGGGCAAACAAAATCGGGGACAGCACACATCCCTGTTTTAGACCTATATCCAGGCGTGCATTCTCTACTTCTACCTTTCCTAATGAAAGTGTACAGTCTACATCTTTATATAGTGCTTTCAGAATTTCTAGAAAATTCCCACCAAATCCTAGTCCACTTAGTTTTTCCCACAGGGCATCTCTCCATACCCTGTCATAGGCTTTCCTCACATCTAAGAAACCCATGAAGACTTTCTTCCTCTTCTGCCTTGCCAACTCTAACACCTGGGTCAATGTGAAGATGTGATCACCTACCCTTCTGCCTGGTCTGAATCCATTCTGAATTTCCCCCAGAAGTCCAAGCCTTTCGACTATTCTACTTAATCTCCTGTACATTATCCTACTGAAAATTTTTCCCACATTTGATGAAATGGCAATACCCCTACATTGATCCAATTGGCCTCCTGGGCCCTTCTTTGGGATATACGGGATCCTGAGTTTATTCCATTCCTTTGGTACTTGTCTTTTCTCAATAACCCTATTGAACAGCAACTGCAAGCTATCCTTAATTTCTTCTGGTCCTCTCTTTATGAATTCCGACAGTATGTCATCTGGCCCTGGTGCTTTGCGTAGTCGCATCTGCTCAATTGCTATTTCAACTTCTATCCTTCTGACTCTGCCACACATCTCTGGATCCCATTGATCCTGTGTGTATTCTGCTTGACACCCTGGTACTGTTCCCTGACCCCAGTGTGGATTATTAACTTCTTGCCAATGCTCCTTTAAAGCTTCCTGTATTTCTTCTTTGTTATCTGTTCTTTTCCCTCTGTGTGTAATTTCCTGTGCTTTATTCTGTTTACGCCGATTAACCTGTTTCCAAAAGATGGTTGACCCTTCTCCCCCATTCTCCATTATTTTCTTTGTCATTCTTTCATTATTACTGGCCCTCCTTTCTGCTTTCATCTCTGCTACGTTCCTTCTACATTCCATATACTGTCTCTTAGCTTCTTCTGTTACACCTTCAGGGTATTTATTTTTCCTGGCTAATCTCCATGCTCTATTTTTAGTTCTCTTTCTTTTTATGGCCCCTTTCAGCTCTGGGTCTATTCTATACCCTAGACTTCCAACTGGAACTTTCTTTCTACCTATCTTTTCCTTTGCTACCTTAAGAATCCTTCTGATTAGATCCCCATTCATTTCCTGTACTTCCCCTTCATTTTCCCATCTATTTTTCCATTCCTGCAATTCCAATTTTAGGCTTTCTTGATACTCTGACCAGTCTGTTCCCTCCTTTATATCCCACACCCATTTAACCCCCCCTCCGCTTCTTCTTTGACACTGTATGTTAATTGAGACTATAATCCAATTATGATCACTGCCTATATCCAATCTACCTTCCTCGTCTATTTCGCATCCTTGTGTCATTTGAAATACCTCACTGTCTACTAGAATATAGTCAATTATTGACCGTCTTTCTCCAGATGCCCATGTCCACTTTCCCTTGCATTGTAAATCCCTATTAACTATCCTCAGACCAAATTCCCTTGTGAAGTTGAGTAGCCTGGTTCCATTTCCATTGATTCCACTATCCCCTCCCTCAATACCACTCATTCCATTTCCTATGTGTCCATTAAAATCCCCAGCTATCATAATCTGGTAACCCTGCTGCTGAATATCACTAATCATCATTCTCATCCTATCATATATCTGGTCATTCCATTCATTAGGTAACCCCTCGCGACCTACATACACTACACCTATCGCTACTTTATTTCCATTTGACTCTATTCCTATCCACTGTATTTCATTTTGGATCTCGCTATCATCTTCCCAAGTGTTCTTCCAGATTTCATGCCACTTAACCCCTTTCTTTATCAGAAACCCTACTCCTCCTCCCTTTTTTTGCCCACTCTCTCTTCCTTTACCTGTTATATCATATCCTGCTGGGCCTGTCACTATTCCCCTCTCTTCTTTTCTAATATGCGTCTCTACTAGAGCTATAATATCCATCTTCTCGCTTTCAGCTACCTCTGCTATTTCTGCTATCTTTCCTTTGAATCCTCTACAATTGACATATCCTATTCTCATGTTGTTTTTCTTTCTTACGCTCCTTCTTGCTCTACTGCTACTGCCTGCTTGTCTGTGGTTCTTACCCTGCTCCCGAACTGACCTGGTAGTTGCTGGGGTTCCTAGTTTTCCTGCTGCTGCACCCACTCGCTGTAAACCTGCCCTAATCTATCGCCTCCTTTCTGACTTGGGTGCAGCCCATCCCCAGCAAACATCTCCCTCCTCCCTACAAAATCTTCCCACACATCCCTAAAAGCTATTCCCCCCTGTCTACATAACTTCTCTAACCTCCTATTAATCCCACAAATCCTGCTTGCTTCCCACCCACTCATCCTAAGCCTTGGTAATATCCCCATTACCAAAGCATCGCAGTCTAACTGCGCTAACCTCCCCACAAGCTTCCCGTATCTGCCTAACACTGTCTCTGTCCCTATTCTCTCCCCCTGCTCTTCCCTGTCCGAGAGATCATTTGTGCCGACCTGCACAATGACTCTTGGACGCTCCCCACTGCTACTCACAACCCCCTCAAGCCTCTCCTCCACATCCCTAATCTTGGCCCCTGGAAGGCACACCCTAACTCTATGTTCCCAGTCAGCTCTACAGAAAACCCTATCTACCTTCCTTACTATACTACTCCCTATCACCACTGCCTCTCTAGGTCCTTCCTGACCCCCCCTCCCACTAGTCCCTGTCACTCTCTGCCTCCCCTCATCCTCGCCTCCCTCCTGACCTCTCCCCCCATCCTGTTCCCCCCTCACGCTGGGCCCTCCCACTCCCACTCTCTGCCTCCCCTCATCCTCACCTCTCCTCCCATCCTGTTCCTCCTCAACCTGCTCCACCCTGTCCTGCATCTGCTCCCCCACACCAGCTGCAGCCCGAAAACTATTCCTGGCCTCCTCTAACTCTATCTTGAGGGCTGCCAGCTGTGCCTCCAGAACCTCCACCCTCCTACACTTCCCACATCTAAACTGGAAGCTATCCTCCCTCGCCTCGTTCAGAGAGCAGGCTAGTCCTGCAGCACTAAACTCGACCCACATACAGCACCCCTCGCACTGTATGTGGTCGTCCCACTCACCCCCCTCTATCTCTACCCTGCGTTCATCCTCCCCTCCTGTCCGCTCGCGACCTAACTCGACTCGACTCCCTACTACCTGCCTCCCTCCTGCTGCCTTCCCTCGTCCTGCCTCCCTGCTTCTCTTTGACAACCCACGTCCTGACATACTGGAACTTGTGTTTACTTATTTACGTCGTTTATGTTTATTATTTGACTCCTCGCTAATGAATTCAAAATGGCGGCTCCCACGCTAACTGTCCTATTTCCGCTCGCTCAAACTTTCTAATCCAAAATACCTAAAAATAGCCCGAGTTTATCACTAAAACTTTCCCTACGATGCCTCTATATATTCATAAAACAAATCTCGTTCCAATTTGGTCCAACTCGGTCTAAAATTGCACAAAATCTGCTACTCTTACACCAGCTTCAAAAACCCAACCTTCTCTCGCGAAATCGTGGCGTGCATAAACAATTCCACTAGTTTGGAGTGAACAGACGACAAAGTAATAGGTCTATAACTGCTGGCCTCATTTAGGCTCAAAGTCTGTTTCTTTAGAATAGGTACCATAATCCCTATACGGAAAACAAGGGGGACAATTGTTTGAGATAATATTACAGAATACAATGAAGCCAGTATAATACACAGTATATCCGACTTTCCATAGACGAGATGTTCGGTGCTGACCCCGTCGTAACCTGGAGCACAATTCCTATTCAGAGAGTTTATCATGTCATTTACGTGGTCACCTGTTACAGTTACGGGCGTCGTTTTACCAATGTTTTCCTGATATAACGAGTTGACACTTTGTGAAATTGCCAATTGGCTTGGTGACAAATTGCAAATTTTACCATTACCCATTATATCTCTGTAAAAATCACCAATTTGCTGTGCATGTAAAACAGAATTCACCCTCTTTCTTTGTTTCTTTTTAATGCAATTCCAGAAAGCTGTCATTTTTCTGGAATTATATAGGTTATTAAGAGGAAGCGGGTTCGATGAAAAGAAGCCCCGTACTTTCATAGAACCCTCAATCGTGAAATACTTTTAGTAATCGCGGAAACCCATTTTGAGAAAAAAAAATTTTGATCCTCTTACACCACGGAACAAAACCTCGTGAAACTGAAATTCAGAAAACAAAGGTATCTTGTTACTTAATTACGTGGACAGTCAATCCGTACTTTCCTCACAAAGAAATGTGCTGGAGCGGCGAAGAATGACTTCTTTTGGAGAACGACCAAACTGTTTCTAACTAACAAAGGCACGCACTCAAAGTGCCCTCTGGTGATCCAAAATGGTTATTGTATACTAACCAAACAATCAGAAGTTGCAGAAACTATGAATGAATTCTATAAAAATATTGCCATAAGTGGACACAATAGAATGAAGTTACCCATAGAAAAATGCTCATTGAAAGCCATGGTTTACTTTGATAGCAGAGAGATGGTGTCATATGCTTTTATTCTTTTGTTACAATATAGAACATGTAGGAAAATAAAGTTGAAGATCCCCTATTCCAAAGGTAAGATAGCCTCAAACGTCAAAAGTTAAAAAAGTCACGTGTTCTTCAATATTCTGACGTGTTGCTCAGTTATTTTACTATTGCTTTAAATAAGGTATAGCATTGTTACTTTTTTATCATCCCTCTAAGCAAGGACCAAACCTTCTATTTGTTATTACAGTTACGTTTAGTGAATTTGACTGCTCTTTGGGTTTGAGATAATGACATGAAACATGAGCTCCTTATATTTTTGCTTAAGAAAGTCTTACGTGCTATCAAATTAAACATGAACAAAACTTGGTACGTGTTCCAACTGTTATGCAAATACTATCATTTTATGATTGGTGGTGTGATATGATAGGCAAGACAGGTACATGAATTGTATCTTGGCTATTGATCTTTTGAGTCTTCCTGATAAGCAGGGGACTCTCCCTGAAGAGTCTGTATTGAGGAAGAAGACTCTTGAGGATGACCCTAAGGTATCAGTACATCACTACATGTGATACACGTTTGTGATAAGCTTCCACTGCTCCCCTGTAGAGGACATTTCAGTCCATCACGGCTCGAGTTGTGTATTTCCATTACTTTTCATTTTAATTCACGGCTTAATAACTTTAAAACCACTCGTTGCAGAAACAGCAAAATTTGTGATGAAAAATTATGTAAATAGCTCGAACAGTCACATAAATTTTATTCTTGCAGCTTTAAAAGTAGCCTTTTAATTTGAGGTTGATTTAACATGCAATCCAATGGGAATACACATTTCTAGCCCTGATGAATTGTGTGTACTGGATTGTATATTCAGCTGAATACACAGATAATTGGTAATTGTGACCTCTCCTGTTACAAAAAAGGGCTTTGCCCTATAGAAACTCTTCTCGCTGTAACAAAAATAAAAATAGATGACAAACAAAATGGTACATTCAATAGCAAGGAGGGGAGGAGATGATAGAGGACAAAGGTAAAGATGTAACAATTAAGGAAGGGAGGAGATGATACAGGAAAAAGGTAAAGAAATAACAGAGAAGGAAGGAGATGATACAGGACAAAGGTGAAGAAGTAACAAGGAAGGGAGATGATACAGGACAAAGGTAAAGAAGTAACAAAGAAGGGAGGAGATGATGCAGGACAAAGGTGAAGAAGTAACAAGGAAGGGAGGAGATGATACAGGACAAAGGTAAAGAGTATACAGAAGTAACAAAGAAAGGAGGAGATGATACACGACCAAGGTAAAGAAGTAACAAAGAAGGGAGGAGATGATACAGGACAAAGGTAAAGAAGTAACAAGGAAGGGAGGAGATGATGCAGGACAAAGGTACAGAAGTAACAAGGAAGGGAGGAGATGATGCAGGACAAAGGTGAAGGAGTAACAAGGAAGGGAGGAGATGATGCGGGACAAAGGTAAAGAAGTAACAAGAATGACACAGAACTATTTGAAGGGGAGTAGACAGGACACCACAGATAGAGGGTTCTATGCCTACCGTGTATAAGGCTGGGACAGATCAAGAATTGAACAATACATAAGTACTAGCAAACTGGCCGTGTATGATACCCATAATAGTTTTGTGAGAGATATACTTATGGGGGATTAAATCTTTTTTATTTCTCCATAAAACTGTGGACTGCTAAGAATATTTTCGAATTTTCAACATATGAACATTCCTCCGAGCCAGAAAGTAAAGTTGATAAGAGTGAAAGTTTTAAGAGATATTGCCACAACTGGCACCACCATGACTCCACATCTCAGAGACCTCTGTCTATGGAATAGTCCTGCACTGGAATACGGATGCTTGTTCACAAATTCAGATTCCATCACAAGAAAATCATTTAGTGATATGTTACCACTGTGAGCTTAACACAGTAGGTCAAGGTCACCCATATTCTGTACTATTGCACTCTCTCACGATATACATTTGTTGTACATTGGTGAAATTAGATTTACAATTTCTCAAGATAATGAATTTCACAAACTTTACCTAATAAGAAGTCACATTTCCCGTTTACCTATAGGTGATAGCATCCCTCAAATTATAAATAATCGCCTCCAGAATATTTCCACCGCATTTCGAAAGGACCCATTGAAAACAAAATACACCTAAGCATTTTCAATTTGTTCACTTTTTGGCCCAGAATATTTCCACCGCAGTGAAAATACAACACACCACAGTATTTTCATTTTTTTTTTTTTCTACTTTTTGGTCTCTGTACTCTGTAATACACGAGGGACCCACAAATAACCAAAGGAACCTAGATTATCATGCATACAATTGGTCCAAATATTTCAAGACGCTAACTTAAAAATTGCAGATGCTATCGTGTTGACAAGCAAATGTTTACAAATTCCTTTGAGATAGATTTGCTTTTCCACGTTAGAAAGTACATGAATAGGAAAGCAAACCCAAGAACTGCCAGAGAAAAGTGCCTCACAAGGCTATGCAACTATCATGGTTACCAACTTGCCACGGTCTAGAGAAGACTATTCTAGGATGGATTGAGAAAGTTTGATGGGCCCAACACTGCCCAGTTGCCATGCATCATTACACAAACAGTGCAACACCCTACCCTAGCTTACCTTACCCTACCTCCTCACATCATATCTGTCCATCTATATGCCAATGTCATATGGTCTCTAGAGTCCAAGTCCTCTTCAATGAATTATGTCAATTTCTGTAGTCTCGTATTTTTGTAATATCACTGCACCATAGCATTGAAGAAACGCCCCTTGCAATTGTGTCAACTTATACTTTGAATACTCATTGCAGTTTTTTTTTCATCAAAAATTTAATTCCCTGTATAAAGTCTTTCTTGCATGAGGTATTGTTAGTTATTCTCAATATCTGCCCAATGCAAACACCAAATTCAGGACCTTCATGAATTTTCCCCTTAAATCAGGACATGAAACGATATTAAAACCAAGGTTATCACACTTCGCATAAATTTTAGCCCTGTAATTGTGCTCTATCCTGACATCCAAGTCTAGAAAAAGAAGTTGTGTCATCTCTCAAGTTCTTGTTTGTAACAAGTTCATTAAGACAGATTTTTTCCAATTGATACTTATGTGTTTGTTGTTATTCAAAGTTGCAGGGTCGTCCATGAATCTCCTTGTGTGGGTATAGTAACATCTAGCAACACCATAATTGGGTGCAGTCAAATCCTTCATTTACATGAATTCACAGCAAAATGAATAAAGATTAGCCATGAAAGGCGCAGGGTCTGTGCCCATTGGTACACCAATAATCTCCTGGAAGCTTGCATTGGCTACTAAAAACGCTGCATTTTCAATGATAAAATCAGCAAAGAGAGACAGGAGTAATCGCATACGCTCTGCAACCTATTGGCAACAACCCACAAGAAACCCAGATGGGAAATTAGCGCAAATATGCAGTTACCCACACAATACCCAGACAGAACAAGAGGGCTGTGTGAACAGCTCTTGGTCTGCTGACCTGGAGATTCATCACACTTGTGGTTCTGTGAACTTGAAACAGGATTAAGGTCACCCATGTACTGAGTGAGTCTGACCTCTGTGGAGGAACACTAATTTGTGCAACATCAAGGTCCATCATAAAATATCCAAAAATCACTAGAGCATGACCACTTGCACAAAATTGGAAGACACTTATCAAAGGTACATCCATCCCTAGTTTGACCCAGATCTGGTCAAAATTATTTCAGTCAACCATTACAAGAAATTCGCATGATAAACTTTCCTATTAAACTTTTTTTGAGATCCCCCCACCCACCCGCCCCCCCCCCAAAAAAAATCCAAAATCCAAAAATCACTGGAGCATGACCATTTGAACAATCTGATATAACACTTCCAAATGGTGTCAAACTGGTTAATAGGCCTATATTCCCTTGAATACAGTATTTTTATGTATTCAACGTGTTTGTTGTTTATTTTCAGGCAGCTTGTTTTCAGCTGTGGTTACTTGCTATTGACACAACACAAATCTAGCTCCCCCCACTTGAGTCAACAGTACGTGGCCTTACCAGAAGTAGATCATATAAAGAACACCCTCATATAAACGACTGGAAGTTCGCAATGCTGATTGGCTATCTCTGCATAAAGACCAATTATTGCCTGTTAAGCTTTCAATTTCCGTGACCCTGGCAGATACGAGAACACCCAGTAGTTCATCCAAATTCCGACAGTCTTCTCAATCTGTTTTCCAATCTGACAGATAGATACTCTTTGGCGGTGGCAGAGGACAGTTACATAAAATATATCGCACCTTACCGTTCAGGTGGCAGGCTAAAAATTTAATGCACACATGTCTAGACAGTTTAATTGTGTATATTTCTCATTATAACCATTAAACCCGTCAAGCTTTTTGTTTTATTATTTAGAGTGCGTCTTCTGGCGGGATTAGAAAAGCCGCGTGATATTTGACCCAGTGAGTTTGCAGCCGGGCACAGCTATCTTCAAAAGCATTACCAACCTGGCGGTAACTCCAGCCAATCACTGTCCATCAACTGCTGGTGGGGCAGATACAGTAATTAATTTGCACGTGAGTGTACAACACATTCATGCAAGGACAAAGAGCTCTCAGTCGCAGCGGAGAAACGCATTTGCCTGTGCACCTGCAGGTACATGGTTTTTTGCCGCTGGGCCGCTGGGTACGTGCTGTTTTATAATTCGTTTTATTTCCTTCAGCAAAGCTGACATTAAATGGCCCGTACATTTCTTTGGGAGTTTGTGGGATGAGAGTTTGAATGCTGTTTCGTCATGTTTTGAACTTGAATGCTTGGGTGTGAGTGCGTTTTCGTTTTGTCTCTGTGAGTTTTGTTTGTTGCTGCATGGACCCATAATACCGGGATCCATGGTTGTTCGGAAGGTTCATTCGAGTGTCATGGCTTAAACTCGTCAGAGGAAGGTCGGCGCTCAGAAGAAGCACATGGGAGCGTGTGGCATGGATGTTAAGTTTGACAAGCCTAATAAGGGATTTACTGGGAAGAAAAGGATGGGTCAGAACTGCACAGGACTTTCTGATACAGTGCTGGGAGAAACGAAATTGAATGTTCGACTTATCTAGAGAACAATGTTTAATAACTAGAGTGACATATTTTGAGGAAGGAAAGGGAAAGACGATAGCCCGGCCTTATCAGGGCTCCCATGCCTGTGCACCTTGGAGCCAGGATAGGTCTAAACTCAAAGGAAATGTCTTGTTCTTTCTTTGTACACTGTGTCAGATGTGATACTGGGCTGCGGCAGAGTCGAAACCTAAAGAAGGCCAATGTGTCTAAAATTTCAGGAACCGTATGTTTATGAAATATGACGCTAGGCAGGTTGATCCTCACTCCGTTAAGCGAACGTGTTCCATGTAGTCAAGTTGGCAATCTCTTTCTTTTGTGAAGTCCCGTCAGGTAATTTGAACGGGACACGGCATCAGTGTTCTACAAGAAAAGTGCGGCCTGTATTATCAGAAACTTTCTTTTGCAGAGGAACTAGAACCTATCGCAGGGCCGTTCTTCAGAATCCACCACCCTATAGTTCTCTTGCCGTGACACTTCATTGACTTTTTTTATAGTAACCCCTTATTCCGTCAAGTAATCGGTGGTGACTTCTTAAGAAGCTCCGGCTTCTCACACGAAATGTCTGAGAAAAAATTGACTCGCATACTTTCAGTAGGAGTCACTTGAAAAGGGGACGCAACATGCTACAGCGGAAACAATCAGACTTCTCTTACATTCCACGTGCTGCCAATTACAGTTACATTGCATTTTAATACCTCTTTACGCTCCATGAAAATTACAGGGGTTTTTTTTTTTAATAGAATACGGCACCAGTGTTTTAGAGTTTCTTTGGATTATACTTTTTACCAAAAATGGCGCTTTTCTTAAGTGGGGGTTCACCCACACCACCACTGGCCCGACTTGTCACATCACATCAAATCACATATTTTTCTACGAATTCATTTACAAAATAAAACTGAATTAACGTATATAAGTGAAGGCATTGGGCCTACTTGGTTTAGCCGGAAAGTTAAGATCCAGGCGGGTGAATAGTTGTCCTAGCACTCTTAAGCTTGTCATGGAGACAACAAACAAATAAACAAACAAAGAAATAAATAAACAACTCAAACGCACTCAATGAAAGCTTTCAATGTAGACACTAGTGAAATATGCAGTTGCCCCGTTCTGCGATCATGGTGGACCCAAGTCGGTTTTTCCCCATCCACGAGTTTGAAGTAATTCTACTTGGTAAATCACTGTGATTTGTACAGTGTTGATGTGATCTTTTTAAACTTAATTTAATTGTTAACATTTATATTGAACAGGAAAAAGGAAATCGCCGATAATACACTATAATTCTTTGGTTTAGGTCCACTTGAAACGTCAAAACGTTATTTGGTTTACACCGATACCGCGTGGTATCTGTGTAAACGAAATGGCGGACGTAAAAGTTTTTAAAAGTTTTTCAAAAATATTCTCCAATAAATGGTGGTGCTATCCACCCGTCCAGACATTAACGATACACCCGTAGTTAGTCCCTGTGCGATACATATACGATAATAATTACCTTTTCGTGTTGCAAGGTTGATTTTCTAGGCAGGGTTATCATAAGTGTCTCTGTCTGGAAAGTCGCACTGGTTGTGCATGTATGGATGCAGTATCTTTACAGTCATTCCTTTTTACAGCACTTATGTCGAATGAAATGTCCAAAATATTTTAGGATTTGTTTATGTATATATATTTTTGGTTTTGCCCGTCCCATGGACATGCTGCAAGTCGAGTGATCAGCTTTCCCCATATTACTTTGATCAGGAGTATGGGACGAGTCCATAGGCCTGGTATGAGGACCCAGAAAACCCAGTTTAAAGTTCAATAAGATTGCAGGCTATTTCTGATATTCTGTATAGACTTGACTTTGAATTTAAATTTGATGTGCAGTTTGTGTTTATCTCTGACTTCCCCTTGATTGAAGGGCTTCATAAAATTGTTATGAGCAACAATGAGTAGAGAATAGTTCTGGCCAAAAACATCTCTCTGCGTCACTGTACGATGTTACCATTTTATCGCGGCAAACTAACTTAGACTGTTCAGCTATTTTGCCGCCTGGTATTGGTGTAAACGAAATGGTGGACAAAAAGTTTTCGATAAGTGATGTTCCCGTCCCTTACATGTAATGCAAAGGATGGGTTGGGTTAGTTCGTATCCACTGTGTTTTTTTAAGAATAGACAGTCTTTTGTAAAATAATGCTCTTGTCTAGATTGTGTATAACCTGCTGTTAATGGTTGGAAAAAGGTGCCATAATTTCACTTACAGATGTTGATCAATTTAAAAGCGCTCTTAAGAAAAAAAAATAAAAAGGATTTAATCGTAAAGTACTGATTGGTGTTGAACGAGGTAGTAAAACAGATAATACTGGCGCAACCTGGCCGTGTCTGAAAAGCGCGGAATAAAACGTTTGACAATTATAGCTGATTAAATCACCTGTCATAGTTTCACTTACAAATGTTGATCATTTTAAAAGCGCACTTTAGAAAGAAAAAAGATACGATTTAATCCGAAAGTTCTGATTGGTGTTGAACGAGGTAGTAAAAGAGACAAGTCAAATGCATTTAGTTATATTTGTTGATATTTCTATGAATTGACAAATAGAACAACTGCTAATTGATATGTATTTTGCAGCATTCCAAGAGGGCAGGGCATAGGAGCGACACAGCATCAAAAAGGATCTGACACGCCCAGACTGTGACCTGGAACCTCATCTTCTCCTTGGATATCACCACAGATAGTCTCATTACCATTTATAAAAAAATCCCGCCGGCACATTCAGACCTGTGTCCACTATTGACTTAAGCAGTTCATTTTGTTATCTGGGTACATTAGGGGCACTTGTTTCAGACATAAAATTCTCCTTGTCAGAGTTACTTTTGTATTATCCGCTTCCACTGCATCTGCATTAAAATGTCCGTAACCCTTCAAATGAACAAAATCAGAAAACTCCTTTGCTGGTTTCGTTTTTTGACACAATTTTATTGTGGCTCCATTGCCTATAGTCTCACCCTTCCATCTTTCTCTGAACCATATTTCATTGATACTGTATATATGTATCGAGAACATGCTATCAAGTTATCAGATATTGCCAGATTTTAGTCAGTATTTTCGTGAGTCTTTAATTCTGTCTGTATTAGCATTGAAGTTTACATAGTGGTCAAATGGACACATTTATATGTTGCCCATACTGGTTTCTTCTCAGATTGTTATAATTTGAGATATTTCTATTTAAATGTTTTTGACAATATTTTTGTGTCCCCGTCCTGTAGTGTGTCATCTTTTATTTTACTCTCAAAACCATATTCTAATGGTGCTGTTTATATGCATAGAGGACATACTATCAAGTTGGCAAATATTGCCAGAAATCGGCCTATATTTTTCTGAATCTTTAATTCTGTCTTTGTTAGTATATGAGTTCTCATGGTGTTTTAGGAGACACGTCTTGTGCCCATTCAGGTTTCTTCTCAGATTGTTATTTTTTGAGATGTTTCTGTTTAAATTTTTTCATATTATTTTATGTCCCTGTCGTCCGCTGCCTCATCGTTCATTCTTTCTCTTAAACCAATTTGCTGTGATACTGTATATATGTATCAAGAACATGCTGTAGGCAACAGATATCACCTGCTTTTGGTCAAGCATTTTGTTAGTCTCTCACTTCTTCTACATTGGTACTAGATGTTTACATGGTAGTTAAATGGACACATATTTGTCTTTTGTCCTTGCAGGTTTCTTCTCAGATTGTTCTAATTTGAGATGTTTCTGTTTAAATTTTTTGTTAATGTTTTTGTGGCTCCATCAGCTATGTCATTTTTCATCCTTTCTGTGAAGGATTTGCAGCGATACTGTATATATGTATAAAACCATACAATCAACGTTGCAAATAATGGCCGAGTTTGGTCATTATTGTTCTTGGTTTTTAAATCTGTCTATTTTAGCTTGCATGTTTACCAGTTTTATTAATCTTGATCTTTCTCTGCTTTCAAAGGAAACAATTAATTGTGCAGGTAACCTCATACTACAATGCCCTCAGTAGTGAAATGGACCCATTGATCTAATGTCCAGATAGGTTTTTACTAAGATTGCTGTAATTTGAGATTTTTTTTATTTTCGTCACATTATTATTGTTGCCCTTTCATCTGTAGTTTGATCCTTTGATCTTTCTCTAAGCCATGGTCTTATGATACTGTATATATGTATCAAGAACATGCTATCAAGTTGGCAGATATTGCCAGAGTTTGGTCAATATTTTTCTGAATCTTTAATTCTGTCTATGTTAGCATAAAAGTTCTGATGTTGTTTAAACTGAGAAATTTGTCTTGTGCCCATGCAGGTTTCTTCTCAGATTGTTATAATTTGAGATGTTTCTGTTAAAATTTTTTCCATATTATTTTATGTCCCTGTCGTCCACTGCCTCATCGTTCATTCTTTGTCGTAAACCAATTAGCTATGATACTGTATATATGTATCAAGAACACGCTATAGGCAACAGACATCACCTGATTTTGGTCAATCATTTATTTAGTCTTTCACTTTAACTTCTGATATATTAGTACTAGATGTTTATATGGTATTTAAATGGTGACATATTTGTCTTTTGCCCTTGCAGGTTTCTTCTCAGATTGTTCTAATTTGAGATGTTTCTGTTTATATTTTTTGTGAATGTTTTTGTGGCTCAATCATCTATGTCATTTTTCATCCCTTCTCTGCAGCATTTTGCAATGATACTGTATATATGTATGAAAACCATACATTCAACTTTGCAAATAATGGCCGATTTTTGTCATTATTGTTCTTGGTCTTTAAATCTTTCTTTTTTAGCTTACATGTTTACAGATTTTATTAATCTTGATATTTCTCTGCTTTCAAAGGAAACAATTAATTGTGCAGGTAACCTCATACTACAATGCCCTAAGTAGTAAAATGGACCCATTGATCTAATGTCCAGATAGGTTTTTACTCATATTGCTGTAATTTGAGATTTTTTTTTTAGTTTCGTCATATTATTATTGTTGCCCTTTCATCTGTAGTTTGATGCTTCCATCTTTCTCTAAGCCATGGTCTAATGATACTGTATATATGTATCAAAAACATGCTATCAAGTTGGCAGATATTGCCAGAGTTTAGTCAACATTTTTCTGAATCTTTAACTCTGTCTATGTTAGCATAAAATTTCTGATGTTGTTTAAACTGAGACATTTGTCTTGTGCCCATGCAGGTTTCTTCTCAGATTGTTATCATTTGAGATGGTTCTGTTTCAATTTTTTCATACTATTTTATGTCCCCATCCTCTGGTGCATCATTTTTCATTCTCTCTCTGCACCAATTTGCAGTGATACTGTATATATGTATCAAGAACATGCCATAGGCAACAGATATCATCTGATTTTGGTCAAGCATTTTGTTAGTCTCTCATTTCTGCTACATTGGTACTAAATGTGTACATGGTAGTTAAGTGGACACATATTTGTCTTTTGTCCTTGCAGGTCTCTTCTCAGATTGTTCCAATTTGAGATGTTTCTGTTTAAATTTTTTGTTAATGTTTTTGTGGCTCTATCAGGTATGTCATTTATCATCCTTACTGTTAAGCATTTTGCAGCAATACTGTATATACATATAAAAACGTTGCAAATAATGGCCGATTTTGGTCAGTATTGTTCTTGGTCTTTAAATCTGTCTATTTTAGCTTAGATGTTTACCGATTTTATTATTCTTGATCTTTCTCTGCTTTCAAACGAAACAACTAATTGTGCATGTAACCTCATTCTAAAATGCCCTCAGTAGTGAAATGGACCCATTGACCTTCTGACCAGATAGGTGTTTACTCAGATTGCTGTAATTTTAGATGATTTTTTGGTGACATTATTATTGTTGCCTTTTCATCTGTAGTTTGATCCTTTAATCTTTCTCTAAACCATGTTCTTATGATCCTGTATTTATGTATCAAGAACATGCTATCAAGTTGGCAGATATTGCCAGAGTTTGGTCAATATTTTTTTGAATCTTTAAATCTGTCTATGTCAGCATAAAAGTTCTGATGTTATTTAAACTGAGACATTTTTTCTTGTGCCCATGCAGGTTTCTTCTCAGATTGTTATCATTTGAGATGTTTCTGTTTCAATTTTTTCATATTATTTTATGTTCCCGTCGTCTAGTGCCTCATCATTCATTCTCTCTCTGAACCAGTTTGCAGAGACACTGTATATATGTATCAAGAACATGCTATAGGCAACAGATATCACCTGATTTTGGTCAAGCATTTTGTTAGTCTCTCACTTCTTCTACATTGGTACTAGATGTTTACATGGTAGTTAAATGGACACGTATTTGTCTTTTGTCCTTGCAGGTTTCTTCTCAGATTGTTCTAATTTGAGATGTTTCTGTTTAAATTTTTTGTTAATGTTTTTGTGGCTCCATCAGCTATGTCATTTTTCATCCTTTCTGTGAAGGATTTGCAGCGATACTGTATATATGTATGAAAACCATACAATCAACGTTGCAAATAATGGCCGAGTTTGGTCATTATTGTTCTTGGTCTTTAAATCTGTCTATTTTAGCTTACATATTTAACAGTTTTTTAAATAATCTTGATCTTTCTCTGCTTTCAAAGGAAACAATTAATTGTGCAGGTAACCTCATACTACAATGCCCTCAGTAGTGAAATGGACCCATTGATCTAATGTCCAGATAGGTTTTTACTAAGATTGCTGTAATTTGAGATTTTTTTTATTTTCGTCACATTATTATTGTTGCCCTTTCATCTGTAGTTTGATCCTTTGATCTTTCTCTAAGCCATGGTCTAATGATACTGTATATATGTATCAAGAACATGCTATCAAGTTGGCATATTTTGCCAGAGTTTAGTCAATATTTTTTTTCTGAATCTTTAATTCTGTCTATGTTAGCATAAAAGTTCTGATGTTGTTTAGACTGAGACATTTGTCTTGTGCCCATTCAGGTTTCCTCTCATATTGTTATAATTTGAGATGTTTCTGTTAAAATTTTTTCCATATTATTTTATGTCCCTGTCGTCCACTGCCTCATCATTCATTCTTTCTCTTAAACCAATTAGCTGTGATACTGTATATATGTATCAAGAACACGTTATAAGCAACAGATATCACCTGATTTTGGTCAATCATTTATTTAGTCTTTCACTTTAACTTCTGATATATTAGTACTAGATGTTTATATGGTATTTAAATGGTGACATATTTGTCTTTTGCCCTTGCAGGTTTCTTCTCAGATTGTTCTAATTTGAGATGTTTCTGTTTATATTTTTTGTGAATGTTTTTGTGGCTCAATCATCTATGTCATTTTTCATCCCTTCTCTGCAGCATTTTGCAATGATACTGTATATATGTATGAAAACCATACATTCAACTTTGCAAATAATGGCCGTTTTTTGTCTTTATTGTTCTTGGTCTTTAAATCTTTCAATTTTAGCTTGTATGTTTACAGATTTTATTAATCTTGATCTTTCTCTGCTTTCAAAGGAAACAATTAATTGTGCAGGTAACCTCATACTACAATGCCCTCAGTAGTGAAATGGACCCATTGATCTAATGTCCAGATAGCTTTTTAGTCCCATTGCCGTAACTTGAGATTTTTTAAAATTTTTATCACCTAATTATGGTTGCCCTTTCATCTGTAGTTTGATTCTTCGATCTTTCTCTAAGCCATGGTCTAATGATACTGTATATATGTATCAAGAACATACTATCAAGTTGGCAGATATTGCCAGAGTTTGGTCAATTTTTTTCTGAATATTTACCTCTCCTATGTCAGCATAAAAGTTCTGATGTTATTTAAACTGAGAAATTTGTCTTGTGCCCATGCAGGTTTTTTCTCAGATTGTTATAATTTGAGATGTTTCTGTTTAAATTTTTTCATATTATTTAATGTCCCCATCATCTGGTGCCTCATCTTTCATTCTCTCTCTGAACCAGTTTGTAGAGACACTGTATATATGTATCAAGGACATGCTATAGGCGACAGATATCACCTGATTTTGGTCAAGCATTTTGTTTTATTCTCACTTCTTCTACATTGGTACTAGATGTTTACATGGTAGTTAAATGGACACATATTTGTCTTTTGTCCTTGCAGATTTCTTCTCAGATTGTTCCAATTTGAGATGTTTCTGTTCAAAATTTTATGTTAATGTTTTTGTGGCCCCATCAGCTATGTCATTTTTCATCCTTTCTCTGAAGAATTTTGCAGCAATACTGTATATATGTATGAAAACCATACAATCAACGTCGCAAATAATGACCGATTTTGGTCATTATTGTTCTTGGTCTTTAAATCTGTCTATTTTAGCTTACATGTTTACAGATTTTATTAATCTTGATCTTTCTCTGCTTTCAAAGGAAACAACTAATTGTGCATGTAACCTCATACTACAATGCCCTAAGCAGTAAAATGGACCCATTGATCTAATGTCCAGATAGGTTTTTAGTCCCATTGCCGTAACTTAAGATTTTTTTTTGTCACATACTTATGGTTGCCCTTTCATCTGTAGTTTGATGCTTCGATCTTTCTCTAAGCCATGGTCTAATGATACTGTATATATGTATCAAGAACATACTATCAAGTTGGCAGATATTGCCAGAGTTTGGTCAATTTTTTCTGAATCTTTAATTCTGTCTATGTCAGCATAAAAGTTCTGATGTTGTTTAAACTGAGACATTTGTCTTGTGCCCATGCAGGTTTCTTCTCAGATTGTTATCATTTGAGATGTTTTTGATTACATTTTTTCATATTATGTTATGTCCCCGTCGTCTGGTGCCTCATCTTTCATCATCTCTCTGAACCAGTTTGCAGTGACACTGTATATATGTATCAAAAACATGCTATAGGCAACAGATATCACCCGATTTTGGTCAAGCATTTTGTTAGTCTCTCACTTCTTCTACATTGGTACTAGATGTTTACATGGTAGTTAAATGGACACATATTTGTCTTTTGTCCTTGCAGGTTTCTTCTCAGATTGTTCTAATTTGAGATGTTTCTGTTTAAATTTTTTGTGAAAGTTTTTGTGGCTCCATCAGCTATGTCATTTTTCATCCTTTCTGTGAAGCATTTTGCAGCGATACTGTATATATGTATGAAAACCATACAATCAACGTTGCAAATAATGGCCGATTTTGGTCATTATTGTTCGTGGTCTTTAAATCTGTTTATTTTAGCTCAGATGTTTGCCGATTTTATTATTCTTGATCTTTCTCTGCTTTCAAACGGAACAACTAATTGTGCATGTAACCTCATTCTAAAATGCCCTCAGTAGTGAAATGGACCCATTGATGTACTGACCATATAGTTTGTTACTCAGATTGCGTTAATTTTAGATGATTTTTTGGTACCATTATTATTGTTGCCCTTTCATCTGTAGTTTGATCCGTTATTCTTTTTCTAAACCTTGTTCTAATAATACTGTATATATGTATCAAGACCATGCTATCAAGTTGGCAGATATTGCCAGAGTTCGGTCAATATTTTTCTGAATCTTTAATTCTGTCTATGTTAGCATAAAATTCGGATGTTGCTTAAATGTAGATATTTGCTTGTGCCCATGCAGGTTTCTTCTCAGATTGATTATAATTTGAGATGTTTCTGTTTAAATTTTTTCATATTATTTTATGTCCCCGTCGCCTGGTGCCTCATCTTTCATTCTCTCTCTGAACCAATTTTCAGTGATAATATATATATGTATCAAGAACATGCTATAGGCAACAGATATCACCTGATTTTGGTCAAGCATTTTCTTAGTCTTTCTTTTCTTCTACATTGGTACTAGACGTTTACATGGTAGTTAAATGGACACATATTTGTTTTTTTGTCCATGCAGATTTCTTCTCAGATTGTTCTAATTTGAGATGTTTCTGTTTAAATTTTTTGTTAATATTTTTGTGGCTCCATCAGCTATGTCATTTTTCATCCTTTCTGTGAAGCATTTTGCAGCGATACTGTATATATGTAAGAAAACCATACATTCAACTTTGCAAATAATGGCCGAGTCTGGTCATTATTGTTCTTGGTCTTTAAATCTGTCTATTTTAGCTTACATATATAACAGTCTTTAAATAATCTTGATCTTTCTCTGCTTTCAAAGGAAACAATTAATTGTGCAGGTAACCTCATACTACAATGCCCTCAGTAGTGAAATGGACCCATTGATCTAATGTCCAGATAGGTTTTTACTCATATTGCTGTAATTTGAGATTTTTTTTTTATTTTCGTCATATTATTATTGTTGCCCTATCATCTGTAGTTTGATCCTTTGATCTTTCTCTAAACCATGGTCTAATGATACTGTATATATGTATCAAGAACATGCTATCAAGTTGGCATATATTGCCAGAGTTTGGTCAATATTTTTCTGAATCTTTAATTCTGTCTTTGTTAGCATAAAAGTTCTGATGTTGTTTAAACTGAGACATTTGTCTTGTGCCCATGCAGGTTTCTTCTCAGATTGTTATAATTTGAGATGTTTCTGTTTAAATTTTTTCATGTTATTTTATGTCCCTGTCGTCTGGTGCCTCATCGTTCATTCTTTCTCTTAAACCAATTAGCTGTGATACTGTATATATGTATCAAGAACATGCTATAGGCAACAGATATCACCTGATTTTGGTCAATCATTTATTTAGTCTTTCACTTTAACTTCTTTCATATTGGAACTAGACGTTTACATGGTAGTTAAATGGACACATATTTGTGTTTTGCCCTTGCAGGTTTCTTCTCAGATTGTTCTAATTTGAGATGTTTCTGTTTAAATTTTTTGTTAATGTTTTTGTGGCTCAATCATCTATGTCATTTTTCATCCCTTCTCTGCAGCATTTTGCAATGATACTGTATATATGTATGAAAACCATACATTCAACTTTGCAAATAATGGCCAATTTTTGCCATTATTGTTCTTGGTCTTTAAATCTTTCTATTTTAGCTTACATGTTTACAGATTTTATCAATCTTGATCTTTCTTTGCTTTCAAAGGAAACAATTAATTGTGCAGGTAACCTCATACTACAATGCCCTAAGTAGTAAAATGGACCCATTGATCTAATGTCCAGATAGGGGTTTACTCAGATTGCTGTAATTTGAGATTTTTTTTTCAGTTTCGTCATAATATTATTGTCGCCCTTTCATCTGTAGTTTGATGCTTTGATCTTTCTCTAAGCCATGGTCTAATGATACTGTATATATGTATCAAGAACATGCTATCAAGTTGGCAGATATTGCCAGAGTTTTGTCAATATTTTTCTTAATCTTTAATTCTGTCTATGTTAGCATAAAAGTTCTGATGTTGATTCAGCTGAGACATTTGTCTTGTGCCCATGCAGGTTTCTTCTCAGATTGTTATAATTTGAGATGTTTCTGTTTAAATTTTTTCATATTATTTTAAGTCCCCATCCTCTGGTGCCTGAGTTTTCATTCTCTCTCTGCACCAATTTGCAGTGATACTGTATATATGTATCAAGAACATGCTGTAGGCAACAGATATCACCTGATTTTGGTCAAGCATTTTCTTAGTCTTTCTTTTCTTCTACATTGGTACTAGACGTTTACATGGTAGTTAAATGGACACATATTTGTTTTTTTGTCCATGCAGATTTCTTCTCAGATTGTTCTAATTTGAGATGTTTCTGTTTAAATTTTTTGTTAATATTTTTGTGGCTCCATCAGCTATGTCATTTTTCATCCTTTCTGTGAAGCATTTTGCAGCGATACTGTATATATGTAAGAAAACCATACATTCAACTTTGCAAATAATGGCCGAGTCTGGTCATTATTGTTCTTGGTCTTTAAATCTGTCTATTTTAGCTTACATATATAACAGTCTTTAAATAATCTTGATCTTTCTCTGCTTTCAAAGGAAACAATTAATTGTGCAGGTAACCTCATACTACAATGCCCTCAGTAGTGAAATGGACCCATTGATCTAATGTCCAGATAGGTTTTTACTCATATTGCTGTAATTTGAGATTTTTTTTTTATTTTCGTCATATTATTATTGTTGCCCTATCATCTGTAGTTTGATCCTTTGATCTTTCTCTAAACCATGGTCTAATGATACTGTATATATGTATCAAGAACATGCTATCAAGTTGGCATATATTGCCAGAGTTTGGTCAATATTTTTCTGAATCTTTAATTCTGTCTTTGTTAGCATAAAAGTTCTGATGTTGTTTAAACTGAGACATTTGTCTTGTGCCCATGCAGGTTTCTTCTCAGATTGTTATAATTTGAGATGTTTCTGTTTAAATTTTTTCATGTTATTTTATGTCCCTGTCGTCTGGTGCCTCATCGTTCATTCTTTCTCTTAAACCAATTAGCTGTGATACTGTATATATGTATCAAGAACATGCTATAGGCAACAGATATCACCTGATTTTGGTCAATCATTTATTTAGTCTTTCACTTTAACTTCTTTCATATTGGAACTAGACGTTTACATGGTAGTTAAATGGACACATATTTGTGTTTTGCCCTTGCAGGTTTCTTCTCAGATTGTTCTAATTTGAGATGTTTCTGTTTAAATTTTTTGTTAATGTTTTTGTGGCTCAATCATCTATGTCATTTTTCATCCCTTCTCTGCAGCATTTTGCAATGATACTGTATATATGTATGAAAACCATACATTCAACTTTGCAAATAATGGCCAATTTTTGCCATTATTGTTCTTGGTCTTTAAATCTTTCTATTTTAGCTTACATGTTTACAGATTTTATCAATCTTGATCTTTCTTTGCTTTCAAAGGAAACAATTAATTGTGCAGGTAACCTCATACTACAATGCCCTAAGTAGTAAAATGGACCCATTGATCTAATGTCCAGATAGGGGTTTACTCAGATTGCTGTAATTTGAGATTTTTTTTTCAGTTTCGTCATAATATTATTGTCGCCCTTTCATCTGTAGTTTGATGCTTTGATCTTTCTCTAAGCCATGGTCTAATGATACTGTATATATGTATCAAGAACATGCTATCAAGTTGGCAGATATTGCCAGAGTTTTGTCAATATTTTTCTTAATCTTTAATTCTGTCTATGTTAGCATAAAAGTTCTGATGTTGATTCAGCTGAGACATTTGTCTTGTGCCCATGCAGGTTTCTTCTCAGATTGTTATAATTTGAGATGTTTCTGTTTAAATTTTTTCATATTATTTTAAGTCCCCATCCTCTGGTGCCTGAGTTTTCATTCTCTCTCTGCACCAATTTGCAGTGATACTGTATATATGTATCAAGAACATGCTGTAGGCAACAGATATCACCTGATTTTGGTCAAGCATTTTGTTAGTCTCTCACTTCTTCTACATTGGTACTAGATGTTTACATGGTATTTAAATGGACACATATTTGTCTTTTGTCCTTGCAGGTTTCTTCTCAGATCGTTCCAATTTGAGATGTTTCTGTTTAAATTTTTTGTTAATGTTTTTGTGGCTCTATCAGCTATGTCATTTTTCATCCTTACTCTTAAGCATTTTGCAGCGATACTGTATATACGTATGAAAACGTTGCAAATAATGGCCGATTTTTGTCAGTATTGTTCTTGGTCCTTAAATCTGTCTATTTTAGCTTAGATGTTTACCGATTTTATTATTCTTGATCTTTCTCTGCTTTCAAACGAAACAACTAATTGTGCATGTAACCTCATACTAAAATGCCCTTAGTAGTGAAATGGACCCATTGATGTACTGACCAGATAGGTGTTTACTCAGATTGCTGTAATTTTAGATGATTTTTTGGTGACATTATTATTGTTACCCTTTCATCTGTAGTTTGATCCTTTAATCTTTCTCTAAACAATGTTCTAATGATACTGTATATATGTATCAAGAACATGCTATCAAGTTGGCAGATATTGCCAGAGTTTGGTCACTCTTTTTCTGAATCTTCATTTCTGTCTATGTCAGCATAAAAGTTCTGATGTTATTTAAACTGAGACATTTGTCTTGTGCCCATGCAGGTTTCTTCTCAGATTGTTATAATTTGAGATGTTTCTGTTTAAATTTTATCATATTATTTTATGTCCCCGTCATCTAGTGCCTCATCTTTCATTCTCTCTCTGAACCAGTTTGCAGAGACACTGTATATATGTATCAAGAACATGCTATAGGCAACAAATATCACCTGATTTTGGTCAAGCATTTTTTTAGTCTCTCACTTCTTCTACATTGGTACTAGATGTTTACATGGTAGTTAAATGGACACATATTTGTCTTTTGTCCTTGCAGGTTTCTTCTCAGATTGTTCTAATTTGCGAAATTTCTGTTTAAATTTTTTGTTAATGTTTTTGTGGCTCCATCAGCTATGTCATTTTTCATCCTTTCTCTGAAGAATTTTGCAGCGATACTGTATATATGTATGAAAACCATACAATCAACATTGCAAATAATGGCCCAGTTTGGTAATTATTGTTCTTGGTTTTTAAATTTGTCTATTTTAGCTTGCATGTTTACCGGTTTTATTAATCTTGATCTTTCTCTGCTTTCAAAGGAAACAATTAATTGTGCAGGTAACCTCATACTACAATGCCCTCAATAGTGAAATGGACCCATCGATCTAGTGTCCAGATAGGTTTTTACTCCCATTGCCGTAATTTAAGATTTTTTTTTATTTTTGTCACATAATTATAGTTGCCCTTTCATCTGTAGTTTGATGCTTCCATCTTTCTCTAAGCCATGGTCTAATGATACTGTATATATGTATCAAGAACATGCTATCAAGTTGGCATATATTGCCAGAGTTTGGTCAATATTTTTTTTCAATCTTTAATTCTGTCTATGTTAGCATAAAAGTTCTGATGTTGTTTAAACTGAGACATTTGTCTTGTGCCCATGCAGGTTTCTTCTCAGATTGCTATTATTTGAAATGTTTCTGTTTAAATTTTTTCCTTACTATTTTATGTCCCTGTTGTCCACTGCCTCATCGTTCCTTCTTTCTCTTAAACCAATTAGCTGTGATACTGTATATATGTATCAAGAACACGCTACAGGCAACAGGTATCACCTGATTTTGGTCAATCATTTATTTAGTCTTTCACTTTAACTTCTTTTATATTAGAACTAGATGTTTACATGGTATTTAAATGGCCACATATTTGTCTTTTGCCCTTGCAGATTTCTTCTCCGATTGTTGTAATTTGAGATGTTTCTGTTTATATTTTTTGTTAATGTTTTTGTGGCTCAATCATCTATGTCATTTTTCATCCCTTCTCTGCAGCATTTTGCAATGATACTGTATATATGTATGAAAACCATACATTCAACTTTGCAAATAACGGCCGATTTTTGTCATTATTGTTCTTGGTCTTTAAATCTTTCTATTTTAGCTTACATGTTTACAGATTTTATTAATCTTTATCTTTCTCTGCTTTCAAAGGAAACAATTAATTGTGCAGGTAACCTCATACTACAATGCCCTAAGTAGTAAAATGGACCCATTGATCTAATGTCCAGATAGGTTTTTACTCCCATTGCCGTAATTTGAGTTTTTTTTTTTATTTTTGTCACATAATTCTGGTTGCCGTTTCATCTTTAGTTTGATGCTTCGATCTTTCTCTAAGCCACGGTCTTATGATACTGTATATATGTATCAAGAACATGCTATCAAGTTGGCATATATTGCCAGAGTTTGGTCAATATTTTTCTGAATCTTTAACTCTGTCTATGTCAGCATAAAAGTTCTGATGTTATTTAAACTGAGACATTTGTCTTGTGCCCATGCAGGTTTCTTCTCAGATTGTTATCATTTGAGATGTTTCTGTTTAAATTTTTTGTTAATGTTTTTGTGGCTCCATCAGCTATGTCGTTTTTCATCCTTTCTCTGAAGAATTTTGCAGCGATACTGTATATATGTATGAAAACCATACAATCAACGTTGCAAATAATGGCCGATTTTCGTCATTATTGTTCTTGGTCTTTAAATCTGTCTATTTAAGCTTGCATGTTTACCGATTTTATTATTTTTGATCTTTCTCTGCTTTCAAACGGAACAACTATTTGTGCATATAACCTCATTCTAAAATGCCCTCAGTAGTGAAATGGACCCTCTCATCTACTGACCAGATAGATTGTTACTCAGATTATGTTAATTTTAGATGATTTTTTTGTACCATTATTATTGTTGCCCTTTCATCTGTAGTTTGAACCTTTATTCTTTTTCTAAACCATGTTCTAATAATACTGTATATATGTATCAAGAACATGCTATCAAGTTGGCAGATATTGCCAGAGTTTGGTCAATATTTTTCTGAATCTTTAATTCCTTCTATGTTAGCATAAAATTCTGATGTTGCTTAAATGGAGATATTTGCTTGTGCCCATGCAGGTTTCTTCTCAGATTGTTATAATTTGAGATGTTTCTGTTTAAATTTTTTCATATTATTTTATGTCCCCGTCGTCTGGTGCCTCATCTTTCATTCTTTCTCTCAACCAATTTGCAGTGATCCTGTATATATGTATGAAGAACATGCTATAGGCAACAGATATCACCTGATTTTGGTCAAGCATTTTCTTAGTCTTTCACTTCTTCTACATTGGTACTAGACGTTTACATGGTAGCTAAAAGGACACATATGTGCCTTTTTCCTTGCAGATTTCTTCTCAGATTGTTATCATTTGAGATGTTTCTGTTTAAATTTTTTGTTAATGTTTTTGTGGCTCCATCAGCTATGTCATTTTTCATCCTTTCTGTGAAGCATTTTGCAGCGATACTGTATATATGTATGAAATCCATACAATCAACGTTGCAAATAATGGCCGATTTTGGTCATTATTGTTCTTGGTTTATAAATCTGTCTATTTTAGCTTAGATGTTTACCGGTTTTATTCATCTTGATCTTTCTCTGCCTTCAAAGGAAACAATTAATTGTGCAGGTAACCTCATACTACAATGCCCTCAATAGTGAAATGGACCCATCGATCTAATGTCCAGATAGGTTTTTACTAAGATTGCTGTAATTTGAGATTTTTTTTTATTTTCGTCACATTATAATTGTTGCCCTTTCATCTGTAGTTTCATCCTTTGATCTTTCTCTAAGCCATGGTCTAATGATACTGTATATATGTATCAAGAACATGCTGTCAAGTTGGCAGATATTGTCAGAGTTTGGTCACTACTTTTCTGAATCTTTACTTCTGTCTATGTCAGCATAAAAGTTCTGATGTTGTTTAAACTGAGAGATTTGTCTCGTTCCAATGCAGGTTTCTTCTCAGATTGTTAAAATTTGAGATGTTTCTGTTTAAATTTTTTCCTTATTATTTTATGTCCCTGTCGTCCAGTGCCTCATCGTTCATTCTTTCTCTTAAACCAATTAGCTGTGATATTGTATATATGTATCAAAAACATGCTATAGGCAACAGATATCCCCTGATTTTGGTCAATCATTTATTTAGTCTTTCACTTTAACTTCTTGTATATTAGTACTAGATGTTTACATGGTATTTAAATGGACACATATTTGTCTTTTGCCCTTGCAGGTTTCTTCTCAGATTGTTGTAATTTGAGATGTTTCTGTTTATATTTTTTCATATTATTTTATGTCCCCGTCGTCTGGTGCCTCATCTTTCATTCTTTCTCTCAACCAATTTGCAGTGATCATATATATATATGTATCAAGAACATGCTATAGGCAACAGATATCACCTGATTTTGGTCAAGCATTTTCTTAGTCTTTCACTTCTTCTACATTGGTACTAGACGTTTACATGGTAGCTAAAAGGACACATATGTGTCTTTTGTCCTTGCAGGTTTCTTCTCAGATTGTTCTAATTTGAGATGTTTCTGTTTAAATTTTTTGTTAATGTTTTTGTGGCTCCATCAGCTATGTCATTTTTCATCCTTTTTCTGAGGAATTTTGCAGCGATACTGTATATATGTATGAAAACCATACAATCAACGTTGCAAATTATGGCCGATTTTGGTCATTACTGTTCTTGGTCTTTAAATCTGTCTATTTTAGCTTACATGTTTACAAATTTTATTAATCTTGATCTTTCTCTGCTTTCAAAGGAAACAATTAATTGTGCAGGTAACCTCATACTACAATGCCCTAAGTAGTGAAATCTACCCATCGATCGGTTTTTACTCAGATTGCTGTAATTTGAGATTTTTTTTTTTTTTTTTTTTGGTCACATCATTATGGTTGCCCTTTCATCTGTAGTTTGATGCTTCGATCTTTCTCTAAGCCATGGTCTAATGATACTGTATATATGTATCAAGAACATGCTATCAAGTTGGCAGATATTGCCAGAGTTTGGTCAATATTTTTCTGAATCTTTAATTCTGTCTATGTTAGCATAAAAGTTCTGATGTTATTTAAACTGAGACATTTGTCTTGTGCCCATGCAGGTTTCTTCTCAGATTGTTATCATTTGAGATGTTTCTGTTTAAATTTTTTCATATTATTTCATGCCCCGTCATCTGGTGCCTCATCTTTCATTCTCTCTCTGAACCAATTTGCAGTGATACTGTATATATGTATCAAGAACATGCTATAGGCAACAGATATCACCTGATTTTGGTCAAGCATTTTGTTAGTCTCTCACTTCTTCTACATTGGTACTAGATGTTTACATGGTAGTTAAATGGACACATATTTGTCTTTTGCCCTTGCAGGTTTCTTCTCAGATTGTTGTAATTTGAGATGTTTCTGTTTATATTTTTTCATATTATTTTATGTCCCCGTCATCTGGTGCTTCATCTTTCTTTCTCTCTCTGAACCAGTTTGCAGAGACACTGTATATATGTATCAAGAACATGCTATAGGCAACAGATATCACCTGATTTTGGTCAAGCATTTTGTGAGTCTCTCATTTCTTCTACATTGGTATTAGATGTTTACATGGTATTTAAATGGACACATATTTGTCTTTTGTCCTTGCAGGTTTCTTCTCAGATTGTTATCATTTGAGATGTTTCTGTTCAAATTTTTTGTTAATGTTTTTGTGGCCCCATCAGCTATGTCATTTTTCATCCTTTCTCTGAAGAATTTTGCAGCGATGCTGTATATATGTAAGAAAACCATACAATCAACGTTGCAAATAATGGCCGATTTTGGTCATTATTGTTCTTGGTCTTTAAATCTGTCTATTTTAGCTGAAATGTTTACCGATTTTATTAATCTTGATCTTTCTCTGCTTTCAAACGGAACAACTATTTGTGCATGTAACCTCATTCTGAAATGCCCTCAGTAGTGAAATGGACCCTCTCATCTACTGACCAGATAGATTGTTACTCAGGTTGCTGTAATTATAGATGATTTTTTGTACCATTATTATTGTTGCCCTTTCATCTGTAGTTTGAACCTTTATTCTTTTTCTAAACCATGTTCTAATAATACTGTATATATGTATCAATAACATGCTATCAAGTTGGCAGATATTGCCAGAGTTTGGTCAATATTTTTCTGAATCTTTAATTCCTTCTATGTTAGCGTAAAATTCTGATGTTGCTTAAATGGAGATATTTGCTTGTGCCCATGCAGGTTTCTTCTCAGATTGTTATAATTTGAGATGTTTCTGTTTAAATTTTATCATATCATTTTATGTCCCCGTCGTCTCGTGCCTCATCTTTCATTCTTTCTCTCAACCAATATGCAGTGATCACATATATATATGTATCAAGAACATGCTATAGGCAACAGATATCACCTGATTTTGGTCAAGCATTTTCTTAGTCTTTCACTTCTTCTACATTGGTAGTAGACGTTTACATGGTAGCTAAAAGGACACATATTTGTCTTTTGTCCTTGCAGGTTTCTTCTCAGATTGTTATCATTTGAGATGTTTCTGTTTAAATTTTTTGTTAATGTTTTTGTGGCTCCATCAGCTATGTCATTTTTCATCCTTTCTCTGAAGAATTTTGCAGCGATACTGTATATATGTATGAAAACCATACAATCAACGTTGCAAATTATGGCCGATTTTGGTCATTACTGTTCTTGGTCTTTAAATCTGTCTATTTTAGCTTACATGTTTACAAATTTTATTAATCTTGATCTTTCTCTGCTTTCAAAGGAAACAATTAATTGTGCAGGTAACCTCATACTACAATGTCCTAAGTATTGAAATGGACCCATCGATCTAATGTCCAGATAGGTTTTTACTCAGATTGCTGTAATTTGAGATTTTTTTTTTTTTGTCACAACATAATGGTTTCCCTTTCATCTGTTGTTTGATGCTTCGATCTTTCTCTAAGCCATGATCTAATGATACTGTATATATGTATCAAGAACATGCTATCAAAATGGCAGATATTGCCAGAGTTTGGTCAATATTTTTCTGAATCTTTAATTCTGTCTATGTTAGCATAAAAGTTCTGATGTAATTTAAACTGAGACATTTGTCTTGTGCCCATGCAGGTTTCTTCTCAGATTGTTATCATTTGAGATGTTTCTGTTTAAATTTTTTCATATTATTTCATGCCCCGTCATCTGGTGCCTCATCTTTCATTCTCTCTCTGAACCAATTTGCAGTGATACTGTATATATGTATCAAGAACATGCTATAGGCAACAGATATCACCTGATTTTGGTCAAGCATTTTGTTAGTCCCTCACTTCTTCTACATTGGTACTAGATGTTTACATGGTAGTTAAATGGACACATATTTGTCTTTTGTCCTTGCAGGTTTCTTCTCAGATTGTTATCATTTGAGATGTTTCTGTTCAAATTTTTTGTTAATGTTTTTGTGGCTCCATCAGCTATGTCATTTTTCATCCTTTCTCTGAAGAATTTTGCAGCGATGCTGTATATATGTATGAAAACCATACAATCAACGTTGCAAATAATGGCCGATTTGGGTAATTATTGTTCTTGATCTTTAAATCTGTCTATTTTAGCTGAGATGTTTACCGATTTTATTATTCTTGATCTTTCTCTGCTTTCAAACGGAACAACTAATTGTGCATGTAACCTAATTCTGAAATGCCCTCAGTAGTGAAATGGACCCTCTCATCTCCTGACCAGATAGATTGTTACTCAGGTTGCTGTAATTTTAGATGATTTTTTGTACTATTATTATTGTCGCCCTTTCATCTGTAGTTTGAACCTTTATTCTTTTTCTAAACCATGTTCTAATAATACTGTATATATGTATCAAGAACATGCTATCAAGTTGGCAGATATTGCCAGAGTTTGGTCAATATTTTTCTGAATCTTTAATTCCTTCTTTGTTAGCATAAAATTCTGATGTTGCTTGAATGGAGATATTTGCTTGTGCCCATGCAGGTTTCTTCTCAGATTGTTATAATTTGAGATGTTTCTGTTTAAATTTTATCATATTATTTTATGTCCCCGTCGTCTGGTGCCTCATCTTTCATTCTTTCTCTCAACCAATTTGCAGTGATCATATATATATGTATCAAGAACATGCTATAGGCAACAGATATCACCTGATTTTGGTCAAGCATTTTCTTAGTCTTTCACTTCTTCTACATTGGTACTAGACGTTTACATGGTAGCTAAAAGGACACATATGTGTCTTTTGTCCTTGCAGGTTTCTTCTCAGATTGTTCTAATTTGAGATGTTTCTGTTTAAATTTTTTGTTAATGTTTTTGTGGCTCCATCAGCTATGTCATTTTTCATCCTTTTTCTGAGGAATTTTGCAGCGATACTGTATATATGTATGAAAACCATACAATCAACGTTGCAAATTATGGCCGATTTTGGTCATTACTGTTCTTGGTCTTTAAATCTGTCTATTTTAGCTTACATGTTTACAAATTTTATTAATCTTGATCTTTCTCTGCTTTCAAAGGAAACAATTAATTGTGCAGGTAACCTCATACTACAATGCCCTAAGTAGTGAAATCTACCCATCGATCTAATGTCCAGATAGGTTTTTACTCAGATTGCTGTAATTTGAGATTTTTTTTTTTTTTTTTTTTTGGTCACATCATTATGGTTTCCCTTTCATCTGTAGTTTGATGCTTCGATCTTTCTCTAAGCCATGGTCTAATGATACTGTATATATCTATCAAGAACATGCTATCAAGTTGGCAGATATTGCCAGAGTTTGGTCAATATTTTTCTGAATCTTTAATTCTGTCTATGTTAGCATAAAAGTTCTGATGTTATTTAAACTGAGACATTTGTCTTGTGCCCATGCAGGTTTCTTCTCAGATTGTTATCATTTGAGATGTTTCTGTTTAAATTTTTTCATATTATTTCATGCCCCGTCATCTGGTGCCTCATCTTTCATTCTCTCTCTGAACCAATTTGCAGTGATACTGTATATATGTATCAAGAACATGCTATAGGCAACAGATATCACCTGATTTTGGTCAAGCATTTTGTTAGTCTCTCACTTCTTCTACATTGGTACTAGATGTTTACATGGTAGTTAAATGGACACATATTTGTCTTTTGCCCTTGCAGGTTTCTTCTCAGATTGTTGTAATTTGAGATGTTTCTGTTTATATTTTTTCATATTATTTTATGTCCCCGTCATCTGGTGCTTCATCTTTCTTTCTCTCTCTGAACCAGTTTGCAGAGACACTGTATATATGTATCAAGAACATGCTATAGGCAACAGATTTCACCTGATTTTGGTCAAGCATTTTCTTAGTCTTTCACTTCTTCTACATTGGTACTAGACGTTTATATGGTAGCTAAAAGGACACATATTTGTCTTTTGTCCTTGCAGGTTTCTTCTCAGATTGTTATCATTTGAGATGTTTCTGTTTAAATTTTTTGTTAATGTTTTTGTGGCTCCATCAGCTATGTCATTTTTCATCCTTTTTCTGAGGAATTTTGCAGCGATACTGTATATATGTATGAAAACCATACAATCAACGTTGCAAATTATGGCCGATTTTGGTCATTACTGTTCTTGGTCTTTAAATCTGTCTATTTTAGCTTACATGTTTACAAATTTTATTAATCTTGATCTTTCTCTACTTTCAAAGGAAACAATTAATTGTGCAGGTAACCTCATACTACAATGCCCTAAGTAGTGAAATCTACCCATCGATCGGTTTTTACTCAGATTGCTGTAATTTGAGATTTTTTTTTTTTTTTTTTTGGTCACATCATTATGGTTGCCCTTTCATCTGTAGTTTGATGCTTCGATCTTTCTCTAAGCCATGGTCTAATGATACTGTATATATCTATCAAGAACATGCTATCAAGTTGGCAGATATTGCCAGAGTTTGGTCAATATTTTTCTGAATCTTTAATTCTGTCTATGTTAGCATAAAGGTTCTGATGTTATTTAAACTGAGACATTTGTCTTGTGCCCATGCAGGTTTCTTCTCAGATTGTTATCATTTGAGATGTTTCTGTTTAAATTTTTTCATATTATTTCATGCCCCGTCATCTGGTGCCTCATCTTTCATTCTCTCTCTGAACCAATTTGCAGTGATACTGTATATATGTATCAAGAACATGCTATAAGCAACAGATATCACCTGATTTTGGTCAAGCATTTTGTTAGTCTCTCACTTCTTCTACATTGGTACTAGATGTTTACATGGTAGTTAAATGGACACATATTTGTCTTTTGCCCTTGCAGGTTTCTTCTCAGATTGTTGTAATTTGAGATGTTTCTGTTTATATTTTTTCATATTATTTTATGTCCCCGTCATCTGGCGCTTCATCTTTCTTTCTCTCTCTGAACCAGTTTGCAGAGACACTGTATATATGTATCAAGAACATGCTATAGGCAACAGATATCACCTGATTTTGGTCAAGCATTTTGTGAGTCTCTCATTTCTTCTACATTGGTATTAGATGTTTACATGGTATTTAAATGGACACATATTTGTCTTTTGTCCTTGCAGGTTTCTTCTCAGATTGTTATCATTTGAGATGTTTCTGTTTAAATTTTTTGTTAATGTTTTTGTGGCTCCATCAGCTATGTCATTTTTCATCCTTTCTCTGAAGAATTTTGCAGCGATGCTGTATATATGTATGAAAACCATACAATCAACGTTGCAAATAATGGCCGATTTTGGTAATTATTGTTCTTGGTCTTTAAATCTGTCTATTTTAGCTGAAATGTTTACCGATTTTATTAATCTTGATCTTTCTCTGCTTTCAAACGGAACAACTATTTGTGCATGTAACCTCATTCTGAAATGCCCTCAGTAGTGAAATGGACCCTCTCATCTACTGACCAGATAGATTGTTACTCAGGTTGCTGTAATTTTAGATGATTTTTTGTACCATTATTATTGTTGCCCTTTCATCTGTAGTTTGAACCTTTATTCTTTTTCTAAACCATGTTCTAATAATACTGTATATATGTATCAAGAACATGCTATCAAGTTGGCAGATATTGCCAGAGTTTGGTCAATATTTTTCTGAATCTTTAATTCCTTCTATGTTAGCATAAAATTCTGATGTTGCTTAAATGGAGATATTTGCTTGTGCCCATGCAGGTTTCTTCTCAGATTGTTATAATTTGAGATGTTTCTGTTTAAATTTTATCATATCATTTTATGTCCCCGTCGTCTCGTGCCTCATCTTTCATTCTTTCTCTCAACCAATTTGCAGTGATCATATATATATATGTATCAAGAAAATGCTATAGGCAACAGATTTCACCTGATTTTGGTCAAGCATTTTCTTAGTCTTTCACTTCTTCTACATTGGTACTAGACGTTTACATGGTAGCTAAAAGGACACATATTTGTCTTTTGTCCTTGCAGGTTTCTTCTCAGATTGTTATCATTTGAGATGTTTCTGTTTAAATTTTTTGTTAAGGTTTTTTGTGGCTCCATCAGCTATGTCATTTTTCATCCTTTCTCTGAAGAATTTTGCAGCGATACTGTATATATGTATGAAAACCATACAATCAACGTTGCAAATTATGGCCGATTTTGGTCATTACTGTTCTTGGTCTTTAAATCTGTCTATTTTAGCTTACATGTTTACAAATTTTATTAATCTTGATCTTTCTCTGCTTTCAAAGGAAACAATTAATTGTGCAGGTAACCTCATACTACAATGTCCTAAGTAGTGAAATGGACCCATCGATCTAATGTCCAGATAGGTTTTTACTCAGATTGCTGTAATTTGAGATTTTTTTTTTTGTCACAACATAATGGTTTCCCTTTCATCTGTAGTTTGATGCTTCGATCTTTCTCTAAGCCATGGTCTAATGATACTGTATATATGTATCAAGAACATGCTATCAAGTTGGCAGATATTGCCAGAGTTTGGTCAATATTTTTCTGAATTTTTAATTCCTTCTATGTTAGCATAAAATTCTGATGTTGCTTAAATGGAGATATTTGCTTGTGCCCATGCAGGTTTCTTCTCAGATTGTTATAATTTGAGATGTTTCTGTTTAAATTTTATCATATCATTTTATGTCCCCGTCGTCTCGTGCCTCATCTTTCATTCTTTCTCTCAACCAATTTGCAGTGATCATATATATATATGTATCAAGAAAATGCTATAGGCAACAGATTTCACCTGATTTTGGTCAAGCATTTTCTTAGTCTTTCACTTCTTCTACATTGGTACTAGACGTTTACATGGTAGCTAAAAGGACACATATTTGTCTTTTGTCCTTGCAGGTTTCTTCTCAGATTGTTATCATTTGAGATGTTTCTGTTTAAATTTTTTGTTAAGGTTTTTTGTGGCTCCATCAGCTATGTCATTTTTCATCCTTTCTCTGAAGAATTTTGCAGCGATACTGTATATATGTATGAAAACCATACAATCAACGTTGCAAATTATGGCCGATTTTGGTCATTACTGTTCTTGGTCTTTAAATCTGTCTATTTTAGCTTACATGTTTACAAATTTTATTAATCTTGATCTTTCTCTGCTTTCAAAGGAAACAATTAATTGTGCAGGTAACCTCATACTACAATGTCCTAAGTAGTGAAATGGACCCATCGATCTAATGTCCAGATAGGTTTTTACTCAGATTGCTGTAATTTGAGATTTTTTTTTTTGTCACAACATAATGGTTTCCCTTTCATCTGTAGTTTGATGCTTCGATCTTTCTCTAAGCCATGGTCTAATGATACTGTATATATGTATCAAGAACATGCTATCAAGTTGGCAGATATTGCCAGAGTTTGGTCAATATTTTTCTGAATCTTTAATTCTGTCTATGTTAGCATAAAAGTTCTGATGTTATTTAAACTGAGACATTTGTCTTGTGCCCATGCAGGTTTCTTCTCAGATTGTTATCATTTGAGATGTTTCTGTTTAAATTTTTTCATATTATTTCATGCCCCGTCATCTGGTGCCTCATCTTTCATTCTCTCTCTGAACCAATTTGCAGTGATACTGTATATATGTATCAAGAACATGCTATAGGCAACAGATATCACCTGATTTTGGTCAAGCATTTTGTTAGTCTCTCACTTCTTCTACATTGGTACTAGATGTTTACATGGTAGTTAAATGGACACATATTTGTCTTTTGCCCTTGCAGGTTTCTTCTTAGATTGTTATCATTTGAGATGTTTCTGTTCAAATTTTTTGTTAATGTTTTTGTGGCTCCATCAGCTATGTCATTTTTCATCCTTTCTCTGAAGAATTTTGCAGCGATGCTGTATATATGTATGAAAACCATACAATCAACGTTGCAAATAATGGCCGATTTGGGTAATTATTGTTCTTGGTCTTTAAATCTGTCTATTTTAGCTGAGATGTTTACAGATTTTATTATTCTTGATCTTTCTCTGCTTTCAAACGGAACAACTAATTGTGCATGTAACCTAATTCTGAAATGCCCTCAGTAGTGAAATGGACCCTCTCATCTCCTGACCAGATAGATTGTTACTCAGGTTGCTGTAATTTTAGATGATTTTTTGTACTATTATTATTGTCGCCCTTTCATCTGTAGTTTGAACCTTTATTCTTTTTCTAAACCATGTTCTAATAATACTGTATATATGTATCAAGAACATGCTATCAAGTTGGCAGATATTGCCAGAGTTTGGTCAATATTTTTCTGAATCTTTAATTCCTTCTTTGTTAGCATAAAATTCTGATGTTGCTTGAATGGAGATATTTGCTTGTGCCCATGCAGGTTTCTTCTCAGATTGTTATAATTTGAGATGTTTCTGTTTAAATTTTATCATATTATTTTATGTCCCCGTCGTCTGGTGCCTCATCTTTCATTCTTTCTCTCAACCAATTTGCAGTGATCATATATATATATGTATCAAGAACATGCTATAGGCAACAGATATCACCTGATTTTGGTCAAGCATTTTCTTAGTCTTTCACTTCTTCTACATTGGTACTAGACGTTTACATGGTAGCTAAAAGGACACATATGTGTCTTTTGTCCTTGCAGGTTTCTTCTCAGATTGTTCTAATTTGAGATGTTTCTGTTTAAATTTTTTGTTAATGTTTTTGTGGCTCCATCAGCTATGTCATTTTTCATCCTTTTTCTGAGGAATTTTGCAGCGATACTGTATATATGTATGAAAACCATACAATCAACGTTGCAAATTATGGCCGATTTTGGTCATTACTGTTCTTGGTCTTTAAATCTGTCTATTTTAACTTACATGTTTACAAATTTTATTAATCTTGATCTTTCTCTGCTTTCAAAGGAAACAATTAATTGTGCAGGTAACCTCATACTACAATGCCCTAAGTAGTGAAATCTACCCATCGATCTAATGTCCAGATAGGTTTTTACTCAGATTGCTGTAATTTGAGATTTTTTTTTTTTTTTTTTTTTTGGTCACATCATTATGGTTTCCCTTTCATCTGTAGTTTGATGCTTCGATCTTTCTCTAAGCCATGGTCTAATGATACTGTATATATGTATCAAGAACATGCTATCAAGTTGGCTGATATTGCCAGAGTTTGGTCAATATTTTTCTGAATCTTTAATTCTGTCTATGTTAGCATAAAAGTTCTGATGTTATTTAAACTGAGACATTTGTCTTGTGCCCATGCAGGTTTCTTCTCAGATTGTTATCATTTGAGATGTTTCTGTTTAAATTTTTTCATATTATTTCATGCCCCGTCATCTGGTGCCTCATCTTTCATTCTCTCTCTGAACCAATTTGCAGTGATACTGTATATATGTATCAAGAACATGCTATAGGCAACAGATATCACCTGATTTTGGTCAAGCATTTTGTTAGTCTCTCACTTCTTCTACATTGGTACTAGATGTTTACATGGTAGTTAAATGGACACATATTTGTCTTTTGTCCTTGCAGGTTTCTTCTCAGATTGTTATCATTTGAGATGTTTCTGTTTAAATTTTTTGTTAATGTTTTTGTGGCTCCATCAGCTATGTCATTTTTCATCCTTTCTGTGAAGCATTTTGCACCGATACTGTATATATGTATGAAAACCATACAATCAACGTTGCAAATAATGGCCGATTTTGGTCATTATTGTTCTTGGTCCTTAAATCTGTCTATTTTAGCTGAGATGTTTACCGATTTTATTAATCTTGATCTTTCTCTGCTTTCAAACGGAACAACTAATTGTGCATGTAACCTCATACTAAAATGCCCTGAGTAGTGAAATGGACCCATTGATCTACTGACCAGATAGGTGTTAACTCAGATTGCTGTAATTTTAGATGATTTTTTGGTCACATTATTATTGTTGCCCTTCATCTATAGTTTGATCCTTTAATCTTTTTCTAAACCATGTTCTAATAATGCTGTATATATGTATCAAGAACATGCTATCAAGTTGGCAGATATTGCCAGAGTTTGGTCAATATTTTTCTGAATCTTTAATTCTGTCTATGTTAGCATAAAATTCTGATGTTGCTTAAATGGAGATATTTGCTTGTGCCCATGCAGGTTTCTTCTCAGATTGTTATAATTTGAGATGTTTCTGTTTAAATTTTTTCATATTATTTTATGTCCCCGTCGTCTGGTGTCTCATCTTTCATTCTCTCTCTGAACCAATTTGCAGTGATAATATATATATATATGTATGAAGAACATGCTATAGGCAACAGATATCACCTGATTTTGGTCAAGCATTTTCTTAGTCTTTTACTTCTTCTACATTGGTACTAGATGTTTAAATGGTAGTTAAATGGACACATATTTGTCTTTTGTCCTTGCAGGTTTCTTCTCAGATTGTTCTAATTTGAGATGTTTCTGTTTAAATTTTTTGTTAATGTTTTTGTGGCTCCATCATCTATGTCATTTCTCATCCTTTCTGTGAAGCATTTTGCAGTGATACTGTATATATGTATGAAAACCATACAATCAACGTTGCAACTAATGGCCGATTTCGGTCATTATTGTTCTTGGTCTTTAAATCTTTCTATTTTAGCTTAGATGTTGACCAATTTTATCATTCTTGATCTTTCTCTGCTTTCAAGCGGAACAACTAATTGTTTAGGTAACCTCATACTAAAATGCCCTCAGTAGTGAAATGGACCCATTGATCTACTGACCAGATAGATTTTTACTCAGATTGCTGTAATTTTAGATGATTTTTTTGGTCCCATTATTATTGTTGCCTTTTCATCTGTAGTTTGAGCCTTCAATCTTTCTGTAAACCATGTTCTAATGATACTGTATATATGTATCAAGAACATGCTATCAAGTTGGCAGACACTGCCAGAGTTTGGCAAATATTTTTCTGAATCTTTAATTCTGTCTATGTTAGCATAAAATTCCGACGTTGTTTAAATGGAGACATTTGTCTTGTGCCCATGCTGGTTTCTTGTTATAATTTGAGATGTTTCTGTTTAATTTTTTTCATATTATTTTATGTCCCCGTCGTCTGGTGCCTGGTCTTTCATTCTCTCTCTGTGCCAATTTGCAATGATAGTATACATACATACATATATATATATATATATATATATATATATATATATATATATATATATATATATATATATATATATATATATATCAAGAACATGCTATAGGCAGCAGATATCACCTGATTTTGGTCAAGCATTTTATTTCTCCTTCACTTCTGCTACATTGGTACTAGTTGTTTGTATGGTAGTTAAATGGACACATATTTGTCTTTTGTCCTTGCAGGTTTCTTCTCAGATTGTTCTAATTTGAGATGTTTCTGTTTAAATTTTTTGTTAATGTTTTTGTGGCTCCATCAGCTATGTCATTTTTCATCCTTTCTGTGAAGCATTTTGCAGCGATTATGTATAAATGTATGAAAACCATACAATCAACGTTGCAAATAATTGCCGACTTTTGTCAGTATTGTCCTTGGTCTTTAAATCTGTCTATTTTAGCTTAGCTGTCTACCGATTTTATTATTCTTGATCTTTCTCTGCTTTCAAACGGAACAACTAATTGTGCATGTAACCTCATACTAAAATGCCCTGAATAGTGAAATGGACCCATTGATCTACTGACCAGATAGGTTTTTACTCAGATTGCTGTAATGTGAGATGTGTTTTTTGTCACTTATTATTGTTGCCCTTTCATCTGTAGTTTGATCCTTTAATCTTTTTCTAAACCTTGGTCTAATGATACTGTATATATGTATCAAGAACATGCTATCAAGTTGGCAGATATTGCCAGAGTTTGGTCAAAATTTTTCTGAATCTTTAATTCTGTCTATGTTAGAATAAAAGTTCTGATGTTGTTAAAACGGAGATATTTGTCTTGTGCCCATGCAGGTTTCTTCTCAGATTGTTATAATTTGAGATGTTCCTGTTTAAATTTTCTTCATATTATTATATATTTTACGGCATTACAGGTGCAGCCAATTGTCCAGGTAGGTTTATCATGTAAGTATGGCTGCAGATTTTATCTGCTCAAAAAAGCAACTTCTTTAATTTACTAGTACAAAATTAATCCGACTCGAAAAGAACGTATTCACATAAAATATATAACATGGTACCAATACGTAAAACGAATTAAAAGTAAAAGTATTCCGTAATGCGTAAATACACAGATTTTTGTGTTACCATTAATAAAGGTACATATTCATGATAACAATTTGTATGAAAGATTAAAGTGTAACTTCTAAATATAATTAAAACTGCCTGCTTTATTCCTGAGCAAGATTTTGGCACTTTCTAAGTATTGCTCTTAGTAAAATGTAATCTTTAAATATCAAAAGTTCCGCAGGCATGTACCTAATATTTATTTGACATTTACTGGTGCGCTACGTTCTTGGAACAGCGGCTCGCGGTAGAGCAACCGGATGCTGTTCCCGTGTGAAGTTAAGTTTAAGGGCACCGGCCACGGGTGTTCGCCATGTTTGGGGTTCATGGCAGGAGGAAGTCTGGTGCAGCCGCCTTACTGTCCAGCCTCCTCTGACGTCCCCCACTTCACACTTCTTCTTTTTTTTTTAAACCATTATATCCATATCAATGATACATTTGGTGCAGTAGAAGACAGGCTCTTGTTCTGTAATAATTCTGGGAGCTGTACGGAGTGCAGTGTGCTCAGTCATTATTGCAAGAACACAGCAGAGTCTTTCTTGGCAGGCAACATGCAGAACTATGCCTTCCTCCTCCCCAATCCACACCCTATGCCCCACCCCTCCGATTTGGGGCCCCCTTGTTCCATGCAGTGCTGTGTCATGTCATGCTCAGCTGATCTGGATGGGCAAATGCATCGTCATTGGATGTTACGAAAAATATCCAAGGTCACATTTCTACCAGACAATCATTATTTCTTTTTTAATTTGAAAGTTTTCACTTACAGTTCTGGTGTCACTATTTTTAAATGAAGGGAGACAATTGCGATAATATAAACAAATATATCAATTGACCTTTCAAGTTCATGAAAATTCAAAACTGGCAAAACCAAAAGAACCTTTGGGGGCTACTATTATTGATGGGGTGAGAGGTTCCACGATATTGGGTGCGTCACAAATTTATATCCACCCCCCCCCCCCCCCGCATATGGGGTCCAGGGAATTACACAATCTTCAGGTGGCGAAGGGCGAGCATAAAATAACAATGATAGAGGAAAGCGTTGTCAATGATTATAAAATGTAAAACATCAAAACATGCTAAGTACCATGATCGACTTCCTTTGTTTTGCAAGTTTGATCAAGAGGAAAAGAAGTCTCTCTGTGTATGTCCTTGAATAATAGATCATGGTCATTTAAAATTTGACCATTGGCCCAAGCCTTTCTTTCTTGTAAATCACATCTCAAATCATAATCAAAATAATGAATTGATGGTTTGTATCACGTAAAGTCGTACTTTTAATTCAAACCACGATAACAACAAGAGGCACGTGACAGTCTTGTCTGTATGTGATCTAACATGCACAGACAAGACCACTTTTTCCAGGTCTAATACTTCCGCAAATTTATGAAAAAATAAAACGGAAGGTATTTGTGTTTAAAAGTACAATATGTTGTCCCTTCAGCATGAAAATATGGCTGCCTAAGCCCGTTTTTCACGAAAAGATTGAGATATTTCCCTGATTCTTATAATTTGACGGAATGGTGATTTGGATTAATATTTTACATCATTACAGGTACAGTCACTTGTCCAGGTAGGTTTATCATGTAAGTATGGTTGCAGAGATTATCTGCTCATAAAAGCAACTTCTTTAATTTACTAGTACAAAATTAATCCTACCCGAAAAGAACGTATTCACATAAAATATATAACATGGTACCAATACGTAAAACGAATTAAAAGTAAAAGTATTCCGTAATGCGTAAATACACAGATTTTTGTGTTACCATTAATAAAGGTACATATTCATGATAATAATTTGTATGAAAGATTAAAGTGTAACTTCTAAATATAATTAAAACTGCCTGCTTTATTCCTGAGCAAGATTTTGACACTTTCTAAGTATTGCTCTTAGTAAAATGTAATCTTTAAATATCAAAAGTTCCGCAGGCATGTACCTAATATTTATTTGACATTTACTGGTGCGCTACGATCTTGGAACAGCGGCTCGCGGTAGAGCAACCGGATGCTGTTCCCGTGTGAAGTTAAGTTTAAGGGCACCGGCCACGGGTGTTCGCCATGTTTGGGGTTCATGGCAGGAGGAAGTCTGGTGCAGCCGCCTTACTGTCCAGCCTCCTCTTACGTCCCCCACTTCACACTCCTTCTTTTTTTTTTTAAACCATTATATCCATATCAATGATACATTTGGTGCAGTAGAAGACAGGCTCTTGTTCTGTAATAATTCTGGGAGCTGTACGGAGTGCAGTGTGCTCAGTCATTATTGCAAGAACACAGCAGAGTCTTTCTTGGCAGGCAACATGCAGAACTATGCCTTCCTCCTCCCCAATCCACACCCTATGCCCCACCCCTCCGATTTGGGGCCCCCTTGTTCCTTGCAGTGCTGTGTCATGTCATGCTCAGCTGATCTGGATGGGCAAATGCATCGTCATTGGATGATACGAAAAATATCCAAGGTCACATTTCTATCAGACAATCATTATTTTGGTTTTAATTTGAAAGTTTTCACTTACAGTTCTGGTGTCACTATTTTTAAATGAAGGGAGACAATTGCGATAATATAAACTAATATATCAATTGACCTTTCAAGTTCATGAAAATTCAAAACTGGCAAAACCAAAAGAACCCTTGGGGGTTACTATTATTGATGGGTTGAAAGCAAACACACGAACACAAGTGCTCCCCTCCCCGAGCCAGCTGGAATAAAATGAATTCAGAGGCCACTCATAAATTGGTAAGGTGATTAGGGTCAGTCTTGCACGGAATGGGTGGCCAAATGGGCTGCTGGAACCAGCGAAGGCCCCCAGCAGAATATACAGAATCAGTTATCCAGGCTGTTTTATCAAAAGATTGTTGTAAAAATACTCCCCTATCTGTCCCACCCCCTCCTCTCTCATCCCCCTTCTTTGCCCAGGTTGGCCTGACAAGGCACTTATTATTAAGCGAAATTAGGGCAACAGCCGCTTTAGTATCTTTTGACCAGTGGTTGCTCTCAGCCGAGAAATATATGTAGGTTAACGTGACGGATCCGAGTTAGTTGTCAATCCTATCGGGTTCACACGGACAGGAAGTGTGTCTGTGTGTTGTGGGAAGGGGGTGCCAGGCTAAGGGGAACCACAAGTATTTCATTCTCCTTTCTATGCATCTTCAAAGTGATATGCATACCAATTGATATGTATTTAAGTTAACGTTTCATGATCAATATTGAGAAAAGCTGGTTGGGGAGGGGGATGGGCACTTGTGTTTTTGTTTATCACATAAAATGTCCACCCAGACACCAGTGGCTTTTTTTTAATTATAATTCTTGGTCAGTGGTGTGTAAAGTACAAGTAAAACTCTGGAAGTTATGGATTAGTAAGCCATGACAATGCCACCACATACTTTTGTGATCCTGACAACAGAAGATTTCATTGTATGGGCTGGGGCTGGGGAATGGGTTCAAGAAATCTGCAGCAGGAATTAATATCTCACGGCCAATCCCCCCCCCCCTTGGTGAAGGTTGTGTGACCGCTGTTTTTGATCGCATGGTAGCAAACATGCCTGCAAGACTGTCATGCTTCACATTTAACCCGGCTTATCAGACTCCCAGATGAGGGCCAAATCTTACAGCCAAATATTTTTGCTGATTTGTTCTCATACAATTGTTTATCCTGGGTGAATGTCTGAAATTCAGCTCCAGCCATCTGGTCAGTATTTCTTCGCTTTTGTGCTAATTTATATCCGTGGACTGGAAAAATATGTCCAAAAATATCAAATATGTCTTGCCGGTTTTCCTGCATCTCACTGCAATATCTGTTATGTAGTTTTCGTGAAAAAAACCCCAAAATAATGAAATGACAGATAGTCATTTAATTTTTTTATATTGCGGGTATGGGTAAAAGAAACCTCATGAAGTATGCAGTGATAATGACTTCATGTATCACACATAAAAAGCTGTATAAACCTGAGTAGGGGAGCCAATTGGAGCCAAAATGGACTGTAGTCTTCAATGGAAAATACAGAAATGCTGGTCCTGTGCAATCGTATTTGACAGAAGCCACTACATACAATGAAGCAAATAGCTGCAGTGCAGAAATACACCGTACCCTTACCCTCCACCCCCACCCCCATATTGCTGTAAGTTATTGTTGAATTCGCATAGTGATAAAAGCACCAATAATTTCAAATTGGGATCTTCATCAGATTGAAATTACTTTGTACCATTGAATATGTTCTATCATTTGCTTGCAGACTAAACATCAAATTTTCAATGTATCAAATGGAAATTTTCATTGATCTTCATTCGTTCATTTTGCCACTTACAATTCTGTACTCACTGGTTGGGCGTCTTCACACTCATATAACATGGTGAGCTACTATTTAGACCAAGCACGCATTCAGAGGAGTATTTACACACGTTGCGATGTGTTGTCCGAGATTTTTTTTTTTTAATTTTTGTTTTTGTTTGCTTCTTCAGTTTTTTCTTTCGTTGGTTTGTTTGTTTGGTTTTTTTTGGGGGGGGTTGCTTTATTTTGAAAACAGATTCAAATCTGTTCTAAATTCATTTAATTCATTTGGATAATAAATAACTTGTTTGAATCGTTTGAGTGTTATTACTCAGCTAGGTAGAATTCCGTACAGAGCTGTGTGTATTTCAAAGGTTGAGTGTTTTTCCTCGTTTGGAACTGATTTGGGACTATAGTGGTGCCAACTGAGTGTTTCCACTCATCCGAGGCTTTAAAATAGACACAGACCAGGTCTTAAAGAGTGTTTTCCCTCACGCGGACCTGGTTTTCGATTTCTTATACGAGCTGGGTTCAGTGTTTCCAATCAGCTGCGTCTATTTACAGGGTATTGTATGGATTGAGTGTGTCCACTCAAGCAAGATTGTAGATATGTGGACCTGCCATGAACTGATATCCAGAAATGGCGACAAAAAGTCACGAATTTCTGTAAATCGACCCAAAAAACAGAAAAATAGAATTTCTGTTTTTAAAATAAATTGTGTTACATACTTGCTAGAGACCTACCAAAGGTACATTGCCACCAAGTTTCAAGTCAATCTGACTGACAGTTTTGTTTAGAGAAGTCAAAAATGGGAATTAGAATTAAAATACCTATTGACTTGCACAGTAATAAATAGGAAAGGTTTTACTGATAAGTACCCAAATTGAAAAAAATCATTGAAAATCAGAAATCCACAGCAGTGCCACCTTGGAAATAATTTTGTTTGACCCTTTCACAAGCAACATATCCACCAAGTTTTTGTGGGTGAAAGTTCTGGAGAAGTCGAAAAGAGGGAAAACACACAAAAGATTTTTTTTTTTTTAAAAAATGCAGCGCCACCTGGTAAATAAATTAAGAACTAGGAGTCTCTAGGAGTGTCCCGGTATGATAACAAAGCAATCCGGTGAGCAGTTTTGGAGAAGATTTTTAAAATTTGCCGCCCAAAAAACCCACAAAATTTCAAGAAAAAATCCTGAATCACTGGAACAGGACTATTTGAACATGCTGGGTAGAGACACATCCAAGGTCCATCCCCACCAAATTTGAAGTCAATCTAGCTGACGGTTGAAAATGTGAATTAGCATCAGAATGCCCATTGACTTAGATAGTTATCAATAGGAGAGGTTTCTTTGCCAGAAAGTACCCAAACTGAAAAAATCCTTAAAAATCAGGAATCCACAGCAGTGCCACCTAGTGAACAAGTTTATATAAACCATCCACATGGCACATATCCACCAAGTTTCAGCTTAATCCGAGTGACCGTTCTGGATATGTCAAAAAACAGAAGAAGAAAAACACACACAAAATCTTAACAGATTAGTTGAAAATTGAAGCTCCACCTGGTGAACAAATTAAAAGACCATGAGTCCCTAGGAATATATTCCTGTGTAATGTCAAAGCAATTGGGTGAGCAGATTCAGAGAAGATTTTTTTGCCACCAAGTTTGAAGTGAATCTGGCTGATGCTTTTGGAGAGGAAGTCGAAAATGTGAATTGTGGACAGACAGACAATAGAACATGCTATAAGCTCAGCTGACTGACGAGGCAGAAGGGTTAACAAGAGGATCATGATGATCCTGTGCTCAGCTGACATGCATCTGCTTATTTTAAAAACTTACCCAATAATTTATGCAAAAATCAATGCAGTGTGACCATTTGAATAAAATATGTAGAGACCTATCAAAGGTCCATTTCTACAAAGTGTGACATTAATATGGCGAAATTATCTAAGTTGTTTCCATTACAAGAAATCTCCATGTTCAGGTTTCTTAAATTTTTTTTATTTTGTACTTTTTCAAAAAGTGCATGAAAAAATGAACCGAGTCAACCTTTTGAAGAACTTTGTTTGACCAGTCTACAAGGAACATATCCACCAAGTTTCAGCTTCATCCGAGTGATGGTTCTGGTAAAAGACTCGAAAATAACAAAAACACACAAAAAATCACCAAAAAATGCGGAAAAAATTGCAGCACCACCTGGTGAACAAATTCTGAACTAAGAGTTCCTAGGAGTGTCCCTGTGAGATATCAAAGCAACTGGGTGAGCGGTTTCTGAGAAGATATTTAAAGATTTGCCCCAAAAAAGAACAAAAAAATCATGAAAAAAAATCCAAAAATCACTGGAGCATGACCATTTGAACAAACTTGGTAGAGACCCACCTAGGGTACATCCCCACCAAGTTTGAAGTCAATCTGGCTTACGGTTTTTCAGAAAAAGTAAAAAATGTAAATTGTGGACGATGACGGACAGACAGACGACGGACCCTCAAAGAAGCTCAGCTAACTGACTAGTCAGCTGAGCTAAAAATGTGAATTAGCATTAGAATGTCCATTGACTTGCATAGTAATCAATAGGAAAGCTGCATTGACCGATAAGTACCTGAATTGAAAAAATCGTTAAAAATCAGAAATCCACAGCAGTGCCACCTAGTGAACAACTCTGTTTGACCCTTCTACAAGAAACATATCCACCATGTTTCAGCTTAATCTGAGTGACAGTTCAGCAGAAGTCAAAAATGGCACTACACACAAAAAATCATAAAAAAATAAGAAAAAATTGCAGCGCCACCTGGTGATCAATTTAAGAACTAGGAGTTCCTGGCAGTGTCCCTGTGGGATATCAAAGCAATTGGGTGGGCGGTTTCGGAGAAAAAGATTTTTTAAGATTTGCCCCAAAAAAGAACCAAAAAAAATCATGAAAAAAATTCAAAATCACTGGAGCATGACCATTTGAACAAACTTGGTAGAGACCCACCCAGGGTACATCCCCACCAAGTTTGAAGTCAATCTGGCTTACGGTTTTTCAGAAAAAGTCAAAAATGTAAATTGTGGACGATGACGGACAGACAGACGACGGACCCTCAAAGAAGCTCAGCTAACTGACTAGTCAGCTGAGCTAAAAATGTGAATGAGCATTAGAATGTCTATTGACTTGCATAGTAATCAATAGGAAAGCTGCATTGACCGACAAGTACCTGAATTAAAAAAATCGTTAAAAATCAGAAATCCACAGCAGTGCCACCTAGTGAACAACTCTGCTTGACCCTTCTACAAGAAACATATCCACCATGTTTCAGCTTAATCTGAGTGACAGTTCAGGAGAAGAAGTTGAAAATAGAACTACACACAAAAAAATCATTAAAAAAATAGCAGCGCCACCTGGTGATCAATTTAAGAACTACGAGTCCCTGGCAGTGTCCCTGTGGGATATCAAAGCAATTGGGTGGGCGGTTTCGGAGAAAAAGATTTTTTAAGATTTGCCCCAAAAAAGAACAAAAAAAATCATGAAAAAATCCAAAAATCACTGGAGCATGACCATTTGAACAAACTTAGTAGAGACTCACCCAGGGCACATCCCCACCAAGTTTGAAATCAATCTGGATGACGATTTTGGAGAAGTCAAAAATGTGAATCAGCATTAGAATGTCCATTGACTTCCTTAGTAATCAATAGGAAAGCTGCATTGACCGACAAGTACCTGAATTGAAAAAATCGTTAAAAAAACAGGAATCTGCAGGATTTCCATGCAGTGAACAACTTTCTTTAACCCTTCTACAAGGAACATTTCCACCACCTTTCAGCTTAATCTGAGTGATAGTTCAGGAGAAGTCAAAAATAGCAAAAACCCACAAAAAAATCATAAAAAAATAGAAAAAAATTGCAGCCCCACCTGGTGAACAAATTAAGAACTAAGAGTCTCCGGCAGGATCCCTGTGGGATATCAAAGCAATTGGGTGGGCGGTTTCGGAGAAGAAGATTTTTTAAGATTTGCCCCCAAAAAAGAACAAAAAAAATCATAAAAAAACCAAAAATCACTTTAGCATAACCATATGAACAAACTTGGTAGAGACCCACCCAGGGTACATCCCCACCAAGTTTGAGGTCAATCTGGATGACGGTTTTGGTGGAGAAGTCAAAAATGTGAATTAGCATTAGAATGTCCATTGACTTGCATAGTAATCAATAGGAACGCTGCATTAACCACCAAGTACCCAAATTGAAAAAATCATTAAAAATCAGGAATCCACAGCAGTGCCACCTCGTGAACAACTTTGTTTGACCCTTTTTCAGGGAACATATCCACCAAGTTTCAGCTAAATCTGAGTGAAGGTTCTGGAGAAAAAGTCGAAAATAGCAAAAATGTACAAAAATTCATTAAAAAAATAGAAAAAAAATTGCAGCCCCACCTGGTGAACAAATTAAGAACTAAGAGTCTCCGGTAGGGTCCCTGTGGGATATCAAAGCAATTGGGTGGGCAGTTTCAACGAAGAAGATTTTTTAAAATTTGCCCCCAAAAAGAACCAAAAAAAATCATAAAAAATCCAAAAATCAATAGAGCGTGACCATTTGAACAAACTTTGTAGAGGTCCACCCAATGCACATCCCCACCAAGTTTGAAGTAAATCTGGCCAAAATTAATTAAGTTATAACCATTAGAAGAAATTTCCATGTTAATCTTTTCTATTAAAACTTTTGTAAAGATTTTTGAAAAAAATTCATAAGAAATTCATTAAAAATCCAAAAATCACTGGACCGTGACCATTTGAACAAACTTGGTAGAAACCCACCCAAGGCACATCCCCACCGAGTTTGAAGTGGATCTGGCCAACGGTTTTTGAGAAGTCGAAAATGTGAAATGTGGACAGACGGACGACGGATGAAGGACCCTCACATCAGCTCAGCTGACTGACAAGTCAGCTGAGCTAAAAATGAGGGGCAAATATGCAGTTACCCACAAGAAACCTAGACAGAAAAATGAGAGACACATATGCAGTTATAAGAAACCCAGACACAAAAATGATGGAAAATCTAGTTACCCATAAGAAACCCAAGCAGGGAAATTGGGGATATACAGGTACCCACATGAAAGTCATTCTGCATTGGTTATTCAAGGGCAGAATACTGTGACCATTGCACTCTGATCATCTACGAACATACCATTCAAAAGCCATTTTTGTGGTCTTGAATTATCTGTATCCTTCTGTTCCAGAAAACACAAATTAAAATTGTAATTGGGACTGAGGTCAGAAGTCGCAGACTGTAGACAGCCTAGAAACAGCTCCTGGAAATTTTTATTATTTCACCTATTCGGAAAAGCCGCACTGAAAAATGCCAGTGGAGGGACATCCCGATATGCTAGAGACCCTTGTAGGCACTATAGCAGGAGTAAATGAGCTCAAATCATGGAGTATATACCAAGAAAGGGATGGCAGTGTAACAGTGAAGCTAAGATTTCAACAGACCAATAGTGGAGCCAGTGGTGTAGTCACCCATGACGATCAGAACATTGTAGTGTACATACGGAAAAGTGAAAAACAAATACTGAGGGATCACGAACGCGCACAGAACTGGAGACAAGATGTTGTCACAAGAAGTCAAAGCCATGAGATGTCGATGGACAGAGAAATACCAAGGGACACTGATAATAGTGATCACCAGAGTGACAGTACATGTATAATTTTTCCCCTGCTTGTGCTGAAATGGATTCAACAATTGAGCCATCCAGAGTGTCACCAACATTCACTAAAATTGACCAACAAGAGGTTTGGATACCTAGAAATGGAAACATAGAGACGGACAATGAGCGTGAGGACATGTTTGGCACAGGGGAAGAATTGATACCAAACATGGAACAAAATGCAGCTGTTATCAGAATTACGGAAACATGGCTGGACAATTCTGCCAATGATGCTGAAGTAAATATTCAAGGTTATTGTTTATTGCGTAATGACCGAACCAGTCATGGTGGCGGTGTATGTGCTTATATCAGGAGTGACATAGCTTTTAATATCAGAGAAGATTTACTCACTGGTGACATGGAATCTATATGGTTTGAGTTACTTTTACCGAAGACAAAACCCATCATTATAGGAATATGCTACAGACCACCCAAAGACAATAATTTTCTATCTCATCTTGGACATTAACTTTGATGAGGTCTGATTGTGAACTATATATTTTAGGTGACTTTAATATATGTTTCTCTAGAAACAATTCTGATATATATAAGAAATATACAGACATTCTTAACCTTTTCAACTGTAAACAGTTGATAGATTCCCCAACCAGAATCACAGATACATCAGAGACTATTTTAGATCACATCATTAGTAACAGCTCGGATAAAATATGTCAATATGGCACCATTAATATTGGACTGAGTGATCCTCATTAGTATACTACACTCGAAAAACTGTCAGAGGTCAAATTAATCAACATAATAATGTCATGATTCGTTCTATGAAGCATTACTCAAAGGAACTCTAAGAAGAAAAGCTTGCCGAAGTAGATTGGAAATCAGTTACAGACTGCACTTGTGTAGAAAAAGCATGGAATGCTTTCAAAGTCATTTTTGAAAAAATAATAACTGAAGTTGTTCCTTTGAAGGAAGTTAGGCTAAAAGCTAGGACAGAACCTTGGATGACAATTGAAATGCTTGAACATATGTCTCTAAGAGACCATTTCTTGTATCTTTCAAAGAAAAAGACTGGTAACAGTACAGCAACAATAGGCACAAAAGAAGCTTACAAAGAATATTGTAAGTATCGCAATAAAGTGCAGAGAGAAATTGGTAAAGCAAAAGCTGAATACATTAGTAGGAAAATTGAGGAAAATAAGAATAACCCAAAAAAACTATGGCATTGTTTGAAATCCCTTGGATATAGCAACAAATCAAAAGCCCAGTCAAAAGTTATCTTAAAAGTAGATGGTCAAATGTGTTACGATCCCACCGAAGTTGCAAATCATTTTAATCAATTCTATACATCTGTTACTGAAACTCTGGTATCCGAACTCCCCCCGTCATCAAATAAATTTAGTACCAACCTTTAAAGAATATTACAGACAAGTTGCCCCTAAAAATTTTTAACTTCAGACAGTAGAAGAAGACTTTATTTCCAAAGAGTTAAAACAATTTAACCCTTTCAAGAGTACAGGCTTGGATAACATTCCGTCTAGATTCTTGAAAGATGGTGCAGAAAAATTAAAAGGGCCAATTACACACGTCATTAATACATCAATTTCTACCAATACAGTCCCTGAAGACTTTAAAGCTGCCAGAGTCAAGCCATTATACAAAAAGAATGACAAGTTGGAGGCCGGGAACTATAGACCTGTAAGTATTTTAACTGCTGTCTCCAAAATCATGGAGAGAGCAGTTTATACTCAACTGGAGTCCCACCTAACCAACAAAAATCTAGTGTATGATTATCAGTCAGGTTTTAGAGGCACCTACTCAGCGGACACCTGTCTTATCCACCTCACTGACTATCTTCGCTCAGAATTTTCAAAAGGAAACTATGTAGGCATGGTCCTACTAGATTTACAGAAAGCTTTTGACATGGTACACCATAACATCTTGTGTCAAAAGCTACATAACATGGGTATTGAGTCTACAGAATGGTTTCAATCTTATCTAAATTCCCGTAAACAAAAAGTATCAGTTAGAGTTGAATCAGTGCCTCTACCTATTACTTGCGGTGTTCCCCAAGGAAGTGTCCTGGGCCTGCTCCTCTTCCTGTGTTACATGAATGACATGCCTATCAGTGTCAACTGTAAGCTACTATTGTATGCTGATTATAGCGCTCTCCTTGTTTCTGGAAAATACCCTTTTCCAATAGCACAGAACTTGACAACAGAGCTTAACTCTTGCTATCAATGGCTCACTGATAACAAATTGTCTCTTCACCTGGGGAAAACTGAGTGTATGCTGTTGGGTTGCAAAGGTAAACTGAAAAAAGCTCAAAATTTCAGTGTCTCCTGCAATAACATCAACATCAAAAATACCAAATCGGTAACTTATTTAGGCTCTATTTTGGATGACACTCTTTCAAGCGAACCTATGGTTAACAACATCATCAAAAAATCAAATTCTCGACCAAAATTCCTCTACAGACATGCCCCCTCACTAAGTAAAAAGGCTAGAAAAACATTGTCTACAGCCCTAATACAGTGTCATTTTGATTATTCCTGTTCCTCTTGGTTTTCTGGCCTAAATAAAAATCTAAAAAGGAAACTTCAAATCATGCAAAACAAGATAGCCAGATTCATTTTTAATAAAGGTCCCAGAGAACACATAGGCGAAATGGAACTCAACAGCATAGGCTTACTAAACGTGGAAGACAGAGTGAAACAACTTAAACTCAATCATGTATTTAGAATCGCTAATAATACTGCCCCAGCCTACATGACTCACAAGTTTTCCAAAATTTCAGAAAATCACCACCATAACAGCAGGAATCATGAGCACAATTTCTTTGTCCCCACCATAACCAAAACTTTTGAATCTTCAACTTTTTATTATACAGCCATCACAGAATGGAACAAACTTCCCTCATATGTAAAAGCAACAACCAACAAATCAGGATTTAAACTAAACTTGAAAAAACACTTAGCCTCAAAAGCCTTTGAAAGAGAAAATGATGAATTTGTGTATTGATTCCTGCCATATTATAAGTGCTCTCTAGAGAGCTAATAGATTCACACTTGCGTATTACTGTGATCCCCAATTTAATGACTTTTACCAAAATATTATTACTTATATACCAAGAAAGATATATTTTATTTAAAGTATTTACTTTTTAATGTACACATTTATATTCTTATACAAGGGACCCCAATGGAAATAAGCAAGGATTTTTATCCAGCTTTCTTGGGCTATCCTGGTGCTAGCCAATTTTATAATTTATTTAAGAGTAATCTATTTTTATCGTGCATTTTATGTACTCTGTGCTGCAATGTTTTTTAAGTGGCAACATTATATGTATATTTTATTTACTTTAACGTGACATTGTCTTGTGTACTGTGGATAACTGCCTCTTGTGTTCTTATTAGTTATGTTACACTGTGATATTACTTTTGATTTTATTTCGATGTATTATGATTTTATGTAACCTGGCTTGCACCAAATAAAATCAAATCAAATCAAACAGCCAAAATACCAGTCAATGACAGGCAATTACAGGACAATCGGATTCGTAAGCGTGACAAAGTTATCAAATCTAAATCTGCTGATGTAAAGACTGGCCAGTGTGGTGTACTAAACTGTACATACAATGAAAGATGCAACACATTCTGCGGAGACCGACATACATGTATATTTGTACCAAATGCCCCAATGTTCAAGCTCGCAAGCAGTGTTATAAGACAGGGGCACACAAGAGGCACAAAGAGCATTTAAATCTAAGAAAGTAGTGAAAATGTAATACCTGCTTGATTGATGGACCATAAACGCGTTCTTGACCTGCCTGGTGATATCACAGAACTAATAGGAGCCATTTCGGTTTTCCGAAATGTGATCATTATTTTTTTTTCTCTCACTCTCTTTATTTTGATATTATTATTTTTTTTAATGTGTACCAATAAAGTACGAAATAAAGATATATATATGTATATATATTTGAAGAGACTGAAAATATTGGTATATTATATGGCTTTGAAACAAACTGTATACAAGTCTCAAGGATACCAACCAGGTTTCACCTCTCTACTGTTTTGATGCTAAAGGTCAGTTGATACACCTGTGTTGTGCCCCCAACACACAATATCAAGAAATTTACATATTTTAAAATAACTATTTTATTTGCTTTTTTACATACATAAACTGCCAATACATGCAAATAATTGCATACCAGATCCACACAAATTCAACATGTAAATGTCCATACCTAAGCATACCACATTCCTGTGAATGGCTCTCTCTGTGCTTCACTTGCTGTCATTTGTCACATAACCTTATCTGAAGTTTGCAGAATCTTTCCAATCACATACATTGTAACAGCTAAATTTGACTGACTGCAAGATGGAGTAAATATCATAAATGTACCGTACTTAAACTGCAGCATCATGTACATTTATTAAATATAAATATAATAGCATGGAGTATAGATCACAGAAACACCGTAACAGCAGCATGCATAGAGTACATATCATAAATACCAGAACTGTAGCATAGAGTACATATCATAAATACCATAACCACAGCATAGAGTACAGAGTACAAATATACCATAACCACAGCATAGAGTACAGAGTACAAATATACCATAACCACAGCATAGAGTACAGAGTACAAATATACCATAACCACAGCAGAGTACAGAGTACAAATATACCATAACCACAGCATAGAGTACAGAGTACAAATATACCAGAACTGTAGCATAGAGTACAGAGTACAAATATACCAGAACTGTAGCATAGAGTAAAATCAATAAACACTGAATTTTACTGCCAAAAAATGTTACTACTGCTAATTTGATGTATGTAACATCAATATACAGTCTTCTTCCTCACCAAGGCAGGTAGATAACAGTGCAAATGTCCTGTCAGTTGTAAGTTCAACCTGTTGTTTATTTACCATCTACATCTATTATACTTTAATAGTCCGCTGCGAACTGCAAGGTCCACATACTAATCCTCCTTGGAATGCACCAACATTCACCCAACATTTTAATGAACTTCCATACATTGATGGACTTCAACCCTGGTCATCATAAACAAAGAAGGCGAAAGGTGTGGTGAGCTGGGCCGTGCAGGAGTCCATAATACAATACAAATTAGAGTGAAGTTCCAAAAAGTAAATATCAAAACATGCTGGCTTTTTGCTCTTTTTAAATTTTGGGGAGTTTTTTTGTTGTGTTTTTTGGGGGGGGGGTCATGTTTTTGAGGCATAAGATGGGTAGTCGGTGCCACATACATACAAACAGTGTATGGGTTGGTGGGGAGGGGGGGGAGAGTGCTGTTACATACAAGGAGCATGCTATTTCACTCTTTCAATAAATTTTGTCCCTAAAAATTCCAGAAATAATGGAAATACTTGTGTTCTGACCTGTTAACTTTTGCATCTCAGGTCAGTCAAACAGCAACACATGTAGGGGTTTTTATTTTTCACAAGAAGCAGAAATGCAACACTGTAACTACTACAACCTTTATTTCTTTAACTCTTTCATGGCAACATTTCAACAAGTGGATATGCTTTGAACTGACATCATGTTATTACATCTAGATTTATGCTCTCAGTAAATCAATCTTTAATTCGAGTACCATCATGCCACCAGTTACCATAAGACAGCACAGACCATAAGAATGGTCCAGGTCAACAGCTTTACTGGGAATACTTTCAGAGCAGTGCTGAGAAAAGCTCTTTACTCAGTCCAACATATGGCATAGAAAGATTTTAAAAAATAACACAAGCCAGTTGACCATTGTACACTACATAATAATCTAATAACCGGTAACCATGCTAATATATAGGTATGACCAGCGTGGTAAATTACTGCACCCCCCCCCCCCAAGATAATTAAACTACAGTATGTATTTGCAGTCACTGTCTTTATCGACAGTTGAGAGGCTGTCAAAACACAATGCCTCTGTCCACACTGTCTATGTACCACCTACATAAGATTTATGTCTGTAACCAAGTATTGTGGCAGCATTAAGGCAAACTATACAATGAAGCCTCAGTGTTGATTTCATATTTACAAGGTATGACAAGGGCCCACTGCTCCTAAAGGTCATGGGTCCTCATAATTACACAGATGGGCGGATATACATGTATCTACAGCCAGGACCAGGTATACATTGTCCAGGTACACACTGGGCTTATTATAGGTATATACAGGTATACATAAGGCTCTTCCCACTATATATGATAACCATCGGGCTCACAGGGTCTCATACACAAGATAACTGTGTACATAAGCGGCAGGGGGCCTGCACCTGTAAATGTTGGCCTTGTAATCATACTGAAGTGACACAAGCTTAACGGACTAAACATATTTTCAACACATTAATTTAAACTTGAGGTTTTGGGGAAAACGCCTTTCATAATCTTTAGGACTGGCAGTAATTCATGAAGATAAGGCATCATTTTTTCATTTAAGTAATGTTTTTTCACCAACATGTGTCACTGTCCATCAATTTCCCAGAGTGTTACGCACACAGTGTCCAGCAGACAAATTCTATGTACCTCAGCTTTAACTCTTTCATTGCCAAACATCGCTAAAAGTATATGTGATCTAATTTGATGATGATGCTAGATTCCTGTTCTTTATAAACTGACGTTTCATTTCCGTAGCAACCACATACTAAAAGAGAGCAACCACCATCGCAAGGGTCCAGGTCAACAGCTTTCTTCAATAAGCTTAAGCCTTATTTTGCCCATGCACATTGAGAAAAGACTTCAGTTAAAATTAGACACTGAGAGAATTAAAACAAAAGAAAGGAAAGACAGCCTACATGTTCTTACAACATGCTATCAACCAAAGTAGACCAAACGTATGGTGAAAGTCTTATAGTTACTCTCAATGTTGACTCTTTCAGTGCCAAGTTTTGGACTGAGTCAACATCTTTCCTTGACACACTTTGGGTGAAGCGCACCACAGAAAGCAGGTGATCTGGACCTGTATATTCTCTGGAAGTGTAGGCACGATGGTATTTAATGGAACGTTTTTTTTTTATCACGAGGAATATGAATCTAGAATCCTCATTATAATTAAGAGAAGTTCATCTTAAGTAGTTCAACTTAAGCTGCAGTTGGCACAGGAAGAGTTAAACATTTACAATAAATAACAAAGTCAGCTCTCTATTTACATGATGTCTACTCCATATACTCAGTTATATATCATTCAGTATCTTTATCTACAGGCATATTTGACAATTATATCTGAATATATAGCTTAGCACTCTATCCACTGCTAAAGTCTGATGACACAATTAAAAACTTTCCTCATAATAGTTTTGCAATCAGGAAACATCTTTCACAAACAATCCGTCCCTCTTCTACTTAACAATATTCCACACATATAACAATAGGACTTCAAGGACTACTCTGAAATTAGAGACCATAAGCCAGCCCATGAAGTTCAAGTAAAATTATTGAAAAATTCTGCCACAGCCTACAATTACTGAGCCAGCAGTCCTTGAAATTCCACAGCACTTGACACATGAACCCCAATGGTATTTATTCACAATTTGTTCAGAACACTAACCTGATGGTTATCTCTTATTCAAGCCAGTTTAAAAAAAAAAAAAAAAGCCTTGTTTCATCATTTTTCCCATTCGTGGCTTTCATCAAGTCATAATTATAATGTCTACTGCAGATTCTGTCTCCACATCCTACTGTTTCAGCACCCTTAACCCTTAAAGCGTTAATCACTGCTACAGTCATTTTCTCATTACCCTTAGACATATAAGAGTTAAAAGATTCATATTCCTCATGCATATACCTTTCATTCAAATACCAACAAGCCTAGTTTTAAGCAAAACTTGTCTCAATCAACAGCTTTCCTCAGGACACTGCAAGCACTGCATAGTGTCCCCAGTAAAGCTGTTGACTCATTCTTAAATCACCGCTTTAAGGGTTAACAATCACACAATTTTCTGTTTCAATACTCTTAACAATCAGTAATGTCAAGGATGTGACTCGCAGAGTTGAACAGCAAACTTAAGATCTTAAATATTATATGCTGGTTTCCCAACTGTGCCAACTCTCAGTAACAATACCTACCCATAGCACAACAAACTCTTGGTTATCCAGGTACTTCCTGGTAACAAAAGCCTTGTTTACTCTTTCCTGCTCAAAGTGCCATGCATGTAAATTGTCATATGCATCAATGTTCTTGCTCATATTTCTTGTTAGCAGAAAACATTTTTGACGAAAATTGGAGGTAAGTCCCATCTTAACCCTTTCCCATTCAAATCACCCGAAAGCCCCCAGATGTAAACTGCCTTAACATTTTTACTTAAATTTCTCATTACCAGAAAACATGTTTGCTCACATTTTATGATGGCATGCCCCAGGTCAACAGCTTTCCTTGGTGTGGGTTGGGTATTGGCTCAGTCATCCTCTGACCAGGAATGGGTTAATGGCTTACCCTAGGTCAACAGGTTTCCCTGGTGCTTCTTGACATTTTATGTGAGACCATTAATGATGGCATGCCCCAGGTCAACAGCTTTCCTTGGTGTGGGTTGGGTATTGACTCAGTCATCCTCTGACCAGGAATGGGTTAATGGCTTACCCTAGGTCAACAGGTTTCCCTGGTGCTTCTTGAGGACACTGCACCCAACCCATGCCAAAGAAAGCTATTGACTCAGACTTACACTAGCCTGGAAAGGGTTAAATATTCATTAAACACAATAAGCTCTTCTGCATACCCTGTCAACATCTTAAGCTGTCTGACATTGAACATGTCAAATTTTCCAGTTGCAGACATGTTCACAGTAATGGTCCAGCATACGACCAGCGTCATTAATACTTTGGTTGGGATATACAACGGATTCTTCTTGTTACTGTAAATGTGTTTACTTTCACCTGTATAAATTTGTATGATTTTGCATTTCAGGCGTATATTTAAATTTTAATTTTTATATTTTGGCATTTTTCCTGTTAAACCTACGTTAAAACACTATTACATCATTACACATATGGCCCTGGAAAAGTTTGCCACTTAGCCAGGTAAAGCACATTTTGATCAAGTTTGTCAGCTCATGATTTATATTACACAAATAATGTATTTGATCTCTTTGTCCATTCTATACCAGCATACACCAATCTCTCTCTGAGCACAAGAACCAATAGGGCAGTCTATTCTAGTCACGGCTTCTTATCTGCCTAAGAAACCTATCATGCTGTGCCACACGGCAGAAGTAGAATATTCAGTGACCACATGTTGCCTTTGACCTAGTGTGGTTCCTCGTGATGCATATTTTTTGGCAAAAGCATTCCCCATGATTGAGTTTTCACTTTCAGTTTTTGTGCCATCAGCAAAATGTGTGAAAATAAAATACAACAAAAATGGTATGAATTTATAACATAAACTGCAACAGGAAAGTTTTAATAAAATCCAAACTAATTACAGAGTGATAACACGAGACTGGGATACCTGAACTGGTTGATGATTGCATGTGTCAGCAGTAAATAGCGCATCACAAGAGAATCCTTCTCTGCTTCGTGAGACATTAACCATCTCATCTACATGTAGGACATACAGTAACAAGCTTTAATTAGACTGCATCTTAATCTGCTGAGGGATACATAACGGAGTGAAATATTTGTACACGAAAGAGATCTAGATGCCAGATAATTATCTTGCACGGCTGAATGAGACAACACATACTTGTACATACATGTGAGTACCAGATACAGGTAGAATTGTATTATAAATTTGCACCACTGCACATTCAGATAATTTACGTAGCTAGAACTTTTTTTTGTACTTGCATTTTTAGCACCTTGCTAATTAATCAATTACTAACGACTCTTCTGTAACATTAATATTAATAAGTATGGGAGTAATTTGAAACAAACTGAATGCAATACATATATACCACATAGGGTGCTCTAGACATTTAGCAAATTTACAACCCCATATTTTGGGGCGAACATTTTTATCAGTCCAAAAATAGCATTGTAACAATAAAACTGTTTCACGTAATTTAATTCTTTTTTTTTTTTCATTACATTGTGAAAGATGCTTACAGGAGTACTAAATATGGATCTGAGAGTTCTAATAAAAGGATTACCTTACCTAGTATATCAATCAGGGTCTGCTAGGGAGACTAGTACAGATCATGGCACGCAGACCTACTGGCACTGTTTACAGACACAAATACCAGCTGCTACCTATCCATGTTCAAATTCAATTCAAAAACAAAAACAAACAAAAACTGCCCATTTTCACCTGCGCATTAACATGTATTTTGCAAAGAGGTTTTTGGTTCTCAACGTTACCCTCTGGCGACTGGGGCCACAGCTTGCCTTAGTTCTGTGCCTGTGCTTTCTGCCAACAGTGTAGCACAGCTGTGCCTGTGCCTTGTGCCAACAGTGTACAACAGCTGTGCCTGTACCTTGTGCCAACAGTGTACAATGCCTGTGCCTTGTGCCAACAGCGTAGCATGGCTGTGCCTGTGCCTTGTGCCAACAGTGTAGCATGGCTGTGCCTTGTGCCAACAGTGTAGCACGGCTGTGCCTGTGCCTTGTGCCAACAGTGTACAATGGCAGCTGTTGAGCCATTGGATTATTACACTTAAGCATGAAGTAAAGCAGCAGGTGACATTTAGGACCACAAATGCTTGCTGGTCATTTTTAATGGGAAAAAGTTGCATGCTGATACACCCACATAAGGTCTCTAAGGGTTACACTAATATATGCTCCCTCCATGCAAATGTATAAGGCTATAAGATGAAGAAAGAATTATATTACAAACTGATCCATTGTATTTTGTTAGCAAATATTATGGAATTTTACATGAAAACTACCAGAGACAAACTAGTAAGCCAAAAGACACACAGGTTTGTGTTTTTTTTTTCACATATATCCTATGTGCCTTTGATCAATCTCTAAATTTGATGACATTTCACTTAATATGCCTTCAACTAATGCATGTATATGAAGGACAACTGTTTTATCTTCACTGAAACCGATTTTAGGATGTTTCCCCCATATCAAAATGCAATTAGGATACATGCACAGATTAGTAAATGTATAGTTATTGACAGTACTTTTACAACAACAAAAAAAAAAAACATAAGCATTTTCACACGTTTGATTAATAAGTGTTTTCTGCTGAATAACTTAATCTTTCTGCAGTAATGTTCACATGGTATACGTGACCTTTTAAATTCTATATTTGAATTGTACTGCATATGTTTGAGTACAAAGTCCACAAATAACCCACACGAAGCTTTTTATAACCACAAAATTCTGGTGGTCAACCCAAGCAAAATGTTACCCACATTTCAGATCTTCATTCTCTCTACAACCTAAAAATTTTGATAAGTAAAACAGAGCACATTTTCTGGTGTATAGCTTCATGAGTTGAAATATCATCTTTCTTTATACAAATTGCAATTCTCAAAGAACAGAAATCATCTTCTTAGAAGATGCAGGAAACTCTGTTCCTCTACTCAGGGATTTTTTTTTGGGGGGGGGGGGGGGGAGGGGGAGGGAGGGGAGTTGTGTAACAACCTGCAGCGCTTGAGACTGTTGCTATCAAAATATGTAGTGCTCACTTCTAAACAAACCCCAGAAACAAGCCCTGTTTATGGCCACAAAACAACTGGAGCACAGCCACACAGGGAAGAAACAAAGACATACCAGCTCTTTAACTCATTCCACACCATGGTCACAGGCCTTGGTTAGTGGTTCTGGCACTGCCTGGCAAGTCATGCTGCAGCTGCCCTTGTGGCAGCTGCAGCATGACTTGAAAAATGAGGGACTGGTATGGAATGAGTTAATAATTTGTCAAAGGGTACTCAAAAGACACAAAGTACATGTATATTATTCTTCTACAGCAGATATGTGCACCTTAGGCATGTATTTTATGGTTAATCATGGACAAGTCAGATTTAAAAGGCTAAAGATTCCAATATCAAGACTGCCCGTCATGGACCAGATTTGCTACACACAAGTATATATATTACTTGAATATATATTAAAAATACAATGTATGTGGAAAATTACATGCCAATATCAAGTTTTATATGTGTTAACAAATTGACTTCTCTTCAGATTAAATAAAATAAGGGTTAACAGGATATTAACCACACAGCGCCAGAATCACCTGATCATATATATATATATATATATATATATATATATATATATATATATATATATATATGTCTAGGTAAAGCTAGCACTTTGTTTTCTGTGGTTATTTTCCCAAATTTCTAATAGCCAGTTAGACTAGCAAAGAAGATCTCTCAATTTACTGAGTAATTTCAAATATTAGTACATGTACAATAGTTATGGTGTAACCCTTGTACATAGAGACATCTATTAGATGTTTGTCCCACTGTGCTGTCAGCGGTCACATTACAGGGATGATCTTTCTAGAGAAGAACAACTTAATGGGAATGGGGCACCTGCTGTTAGAGAGGGCAATCAGTGTCCCAGGGGTGAGGGTATTACCTATACAGTGATAGACATCACAGGAATTACCCCGTTTGGGAACCCCGTGTAGTTTTCACCCCCTTACATGCACCCAGCCTCACATATTGAACTACTTAAAATAAAGAAAATTTATTGACTTCAGGCCAAAAATACTAAATCAGACTCAATTTCGCACTGTGTGAATCGAAAATGTGTCATTTGTTATGAAAATGTAAAATCTGAAACCAATTTTGTAGTAAAATGGTGAATTTTGACCCTCTAATCTGTGGTAAAAAGTACATGTAGAATAGGAAGCCTACCCACCCAAGTACCTCCCCCCCCCACCCCCACCGTCAGTGTCAACAGGAAGCCAATGTTATGAACTTTTAAGATCTGCTTTTACTTTATAAAGAGCCATAACATTGCAACAAGAACTAGTATATCATACCACCACCCACCCAGAATCCTTGATACAAATACCCACACATAACCACTAGCTCACTTCCATGACAATTTGGAAATTGACTTTTCTGTGTCAGCCTTACATGACAGATGCCTCAAAAACCCTGTGCTGTGAGTGTAGATGGGCAGCACATATTCTTAAAACTGACGATGAGAATAAGTGTATTTTTATTCCTGTCCTACTAATAAGATCTACATGTAGTTATGTACATGTACTACACTAGGCTGACTAGACAGAGAAATTTGTATAAAATGATTTTGTTAAATGTCCTTGAGACAAAAGGCATAAATGTCTTGAGTTCTGTAATATATAAATATCAATCTTAAATGAGACTTATGGCTGCAATCATGAATGTAAATACAATCTCCCATCATATCTGATATTTTAGTACTCTTACAATTACCTTACATTTGATCAGTGGATAAATAAGTGTTTGTTTATTGAAACATCTGTTTCATGATCATTAGTAAAGTAAGCCACGTCTACCTACTGCCAACCTCTCACATAAATAACTGCTTAACAGTTTTGAAATACCTACTACATTGGTAAAATCTGAAACAGCCTCTGCCCTCCAGTCCAATAACCCTTAATGAGATGAAATACATGGTTTGACTTCTGCAAGTCTCCTAAAGAAATACATGTAAACACAATTTTTTCCATCAGATGGCGACACCTCACGACAGCATGGTGACAAAACCATCAAACAGGTTCACAAACATCTCTGCTTTTGACTGTTTATCCCTATCCTCTGTGGCAGTTCTGATTTATCACCCACTAGGCTGATACTGGATCCTATTGTTTTCTTTTTCAGGTTGTACCATACATTTTGGCAGTGCTCATTCAGAAACAACAATTTGGGCTGAAATGTTTCTCAGTAGTGGCTGATCAAGGTTACATTAACATGAACACTGTCACTCAACTGACAAGTCCAAACTGACTGAATTCTACGCCAGATGCCACTTTTGATGTTTAACCATTTAAACATCAAAAGTGGCATCTGGCACATTGGTTCCCACATCTCATGAAACAAATCAAAGCATGTCAAAGCTGGCATTATGTTTTTTGCTTGCCTTGCAAGTGACAGAAGGCCACAACAATTTCATGTTAAGTTTCTCAGCCACTTTTGAAATAACATTGATGAGGGAGGGAGGCTTCCTTTTTTTCTTTTTTCTTTTTCTTTTTTTTTTTTTGAACTATTATATATTTCAGAATTTTGGCACTTTCTGTCCATACAAAATCCATGTCACTGGGCAAGTTTAGCAGCATTAATAAGGAAAATAATCTCTTTTGGTCAGAAAATGTCCCACAAAAATACTGATGAGGGGGAAAGTGAGAGATGAGGGAGGTGCCGGAGAAACTGAGCATAAATTTTATGGCCTAATATGATGACTGTTTTAACCTTTATCCCTCCAATTTAGTCAATAACTTTCCTTGGTGTTGGGGTAGGGTCTAAAGCACCAAACCTGTGCTAAGCTGCTGTCCTAAAGTGCATGCTGTCTTGAAGTCTCATGCACAACTCCTAGTAATTTTTTTTTTTTAATTTTCACATAACTTTAAACAAAAACACTTCACCAGAGAAAACGTAACCTATGGACAGTTTTGTGGCAAATTTCAAGAACTGACAGGGTTGACTTCATAAACTTTGATCCATCTAAATGTTTTACTTCCTACTCTGTTTTCCCTGTCCAAAATATGGCCTGTACAATTGTTGCACCTGCACTGTTTGTTCACAGAGTCCATGAATCCCCTGAGGTATTGATAGGTGTGTATCATGTATTCATATTTGTGACGAAAATAACAAGTATTTTAAATACGCAATTGATAAACTTAAAATAGCTTATAGGAACGATTCTCTGTGTTTTAGTTTTTTAACTGAACACATTTTATTTCTTGCCTTTCTAAAAGAGAAATGGCAAACATCTACTTGTCCTATTTACATAAGGAATAACCTGAAGCAAAACAGTTTTTACCTGTCATACTGGTAACAAAAAATCCCTCGAACTAATATGAAACTAAAACGCAGCTTCCTTATATTTTTGCAGCCAACATTTTCTATTTTGTAACTTTCAAAAGAAAGGCTCCACTTGAAATAATATAATGACATGCAAAAGTTGTGCAACATTAGTTTTGGCAGACATGATATTCAATATTGCATAACTTTTGCTTTCAAGTATACATGTACATTAACATGATACTCCAGAACCAGGAATGTAAGTAAATTTCTAACTAGTGCAAATACTTGTGGTATTAGCTAAACAATAATTATATTGCAGAGTGCCCTACTAGTCAACAGCCCAAAGTGGAGTCACCTACTAGCCAATACTTTGGCTAAACGCGATGCCTGGATTGGTTTCTTCGCGACGTCTCGGACATACTGAACAAACTGTTCCTTCTTCACCTCCACTGCCAGGACCTGCCAACAAACATTCAGGTCACAGCTCAACGATTGATGGTACAACATGACCTTTCAACTCAGATGTCTTGATAGACATCTGTGTTGATACAGCACAACCCATAGGGAAACTCTGGCAATGAGACTCTAAACTCAAATGACATGCAGGTGACATTATCTAACAGATAGACTTCACTTTCTTTTAAAATATCACACTCAAATGGTGACATAAGCATCAGAAATTAATTCTTTTCATTGCACTCAACAGTATGATCATATACTTGATCGGAGAACATGGGCGCTGTGTGGGGGAAAAAAAGCGTTTGTTAACAAATGTGACCCCTGCCTCATGCCTAAGGGGCTGCTTTTACAACTAAACGTGACAAGAAAGCATCGCCAGAGGCTGACAAATTTACATATTTTAATTTATTGAAAAAAACAGGAAATGTATATATAAGTACCATGACCCCTGATCCCAGACAACCACACTCAATATATGCATGTTGTCCTCAATCATAGGCAATAAGGTTTTCACAACAAGAAACTTTAAATAAACAAGACATGTTTATGAAAATATCCCCTACCATCATTATGTTTACCCTCATTACGCTGTTGATAGTACTAAATGGGGCACTCATGACCTTGGGCAGTGGATGCAGAAACCAAATTCACTGACGTGGCCTTGTGACCTTGGAAATTAGGATTATAAGGTGACCCTTCTCTGAAGCTGATCAAGCCCTAATAGAAGACTCTAAACATCAACTAAAACAAAGCTTTGGCTCAAAAAAATCTGCAGTCATAAAACAGAAACCAAATTCAGTAATGTGGCTCTGTGACCTTGGGAATTCATTCAAGGTCACCCATATTAAAATTTTACCTAGCCCTTATAGAAGGCTATATTCCTGTGCAATATGAAAACCCTAGGTCAAAAACATCTTAAGTTATCATGCGGGAATGAAGTTCACTAACAGGACTCCAAGTGGTGACCTCGGAATTTGGTCAAGGTCATCCATCTGCTAAGCTGACCAAGCCGTGACTATTACCATATTATGCAATATTGAAGCTGTAAGTTAAATTCTGAGTTACCATGCAGAAACCAAGTTCACTAAAGTGCCCTTCTGACCTTTGAATTTTGGTCAAGTTCACCCATCTTCGAACTTGACCTAGCGCTGGATAAGGACTACAATCCTGTGCAATATATATAGTTCATACCATAAAAACTTTTCTAGTTATCATGCGGAAATCAAAACTTAATATAGTACCTTCATGACCTTGGAAAGAGGGTCAAGGTCAACCATCTTCATACTTCACCTAGCCCTTATACTGGAGTATATACCTGGGCACTCTCGGAGTCCTATCTCAAAAACTTCTTGACTTCATGGTGCGGAAACCAGAGACTCTCTACAGACAGACATGAGCATAGCTATATGCCCTGCCTTCTTCATAAGGAGCCACAGACAGACAGACAGACAGACAGACAGACAGACAGACAGACAGACAGACAGAAAGAAATACCTGTCCACCACGACTGACTCCAACAATGGCATCAGTATCCGAGTTTAGGATGGTTGAAAAGACCACATCTGGGGAGATTCTGGCCGAGCCGAGGCAAGCTGCTGTCTCCAAGTCACAGATGTACAGCATTCCATACTTTGTGATCACATAAAGCAAACCAAACTGTGGGCTCACCTAAAATACCAAACACAAATATTACAGACACCCTTGAACCACAGGTTTACCCAACAAATGATATTTCTGTTTATAAAGCTACTTTGAGGCAAAAGCGATAATGGAAATACAGCAAAGGTAATAGGGATACAATTTTTATGTTGTTCATATTCATTCCTGTATTTTTTGCCCTCTTCATTCATGTATAATTTACATATGTAATACAGTAATTCTTTGTTTGAAAGAAAGTTTCTAAAATGTTTTAATTCTGCCAGCAAAACTTTTATTTGTGCATGTACATTCAGCAGTACAATAAACGTGATAAACATTGGGGAAATTTCTCCAACAAAACTCTAGCTCCTTACAAACAAAAGTAAAATAAAGATTACTGTTGTTTGGTAAAATTAAACCAAAATAAAGATTTTTTCCACCATGCAATATTAGAGTACAAAATATATATAGAGTACAAAATTTTCATGCAACAGAACATTTTGTTTTATAATTACATTTTTTTTTCTGGTGGCAAGTTTTCTGTAAATGTAGAAACCTCACAACCAACCCATACTCTGTAAAACCTGAAAAAAATGTTTCTACCATTAATTTTGATTGATTTTGGTCCAATCTTACATTACTGTTTGTTGGGTTTTTTTTGTTCTGTTTTTTTTTTTTTTTTGGGGGGGGGGCAGTTTTTCATGTTCATGAAACAATCATGACAAAACTGTCCTACAGTGACCAAGCTGTGCTACATACCTGCAAGTTTATAGGGAAGTCATATTTTTCTCCATCTTCCACAAACTTGATGTGATCTGCATGACTAGATAGTGCCAGATTGCCTGGTGTGTATGGTCCCAGTTCTATCACATGCACCTGTCAGGGAGAGAAACATTGTATCCAGGACAGAGGCAACATCGTATCAGGGACACAGACTACATTGTATCTGGGGCACAGACTACATTGTATCAGGGACACAGACTACATTGTATCAGGGACACAGACTACATTGTATCAGGGACACAGACTACATTGTATCAGGGACACAGACTACATTGTATCAGGCACACACACTACATTGTATCAGGGACACAGACTACATTGTACACATTCTCTTAAATGTATTACATGTAATTCCGCCATCACAAAACCAGACAGATATATCTACCTTCACAATCTTTTGTTGTCATTTGTTTCGTACTTTGCACACTGAATGTCAACTGACATGTAAATATGTTACCATAGGTACATTTTTTTTTCTTTTTCTACATTTTTTTTTTCTTTTTAACTTTTTTATTTATTTTTTTTAATTGTTTAATTTTTTATGTGGTAGTTATAACCAGCAATTGCAGTCTAAAGAACATATCTTGGAAGTCTGATGTTGATTTGCCACTGTAAGATTGTGTGTATATGTTATGAAGAAAACTTGCCACCCCGGATCATCCCAAATTTGATAATATTGTCTTGGTGCATTCAGGATCAACTGTATATGTAGTCTGTCATAATTTGCTCCAACCAGTTCTGGCAAAATGTATGCTGTTGAAAGATTTATTTTGTGATCTTGTGTCATATTTCCAGCAGTCTGTGTCAGTTTGAACTTTACTCTCAGTATTAACCTGGTCAATGATTACTTTTCCATTCCAACAATCAACAACAACTGAAAAGCCCAAACAAACTCTTTCGATCCTCAATCCACCAAGAAAACATGTATTTCAGAATGGCAGCAATGGTTGATTGTAGTGAGTGTGAACCTGTAGACTGGTATAGTACGGACAGCCAGTCAATGCAGACCCACCTTGCCATAGCCCTGAGCATCTGCTTCCCTGGAGGCCACACACAGTATGGTGGAGGGGAAGGCATTGCCTTCAAACCTGTAGCGCGCAAAGCTAACTGTGTGAGCCTCAATACACTGTGTCAGCTCATTCTCCACGGAGAACAATTGTGTGACACCCTGGATGTAGTCCTCCTGTGGAGTACAGCAAACAACAGCTATCAGTGGCAGCACTTTGTTACCACCAACACCAGCAATATACATCACATTACACTTACAGGCAAAACGTGAAACCAGCTACATTGCACCGGTAATGTTGGTTATTACACATACTCATTTCTCTGTAAGAAGGAAGACAAGAAAATTGGGGTATCAAATACATATGTACATGTGTACAAAATAATCCAGGTGTAAATTTAAACTGGTCTTATCATTTACAGTTTACTCTTACCACAAAGTTTTATGACATGCATTGCGAAATAAAATTATACTTTATAATAAATGTAGAGAGAAATATAGTCAGCTCCCCTTTCCTATGCATGCATGCTTTAGACTAAACATACAGGTATACCTGCCACACAGTCTGACCAAAGGGGAACTTTAGCAACTATAAAATACATGTACATGTATTCTTACAGACAGATTTCTGTTTCCTTTTCCACCATTTTTCAAATCATGGGATCAAACACAATTATCTTCTGAACAGATTCAACATGTAAATGTTTATAATTACTATACATACATATGTATATATATATATATATATATATATATATATATATATATATATATATATATATATATATATATATATATATATACATGAAAACAAAACATACCAATTACCATGCAAAACCACACAAATATAAACCATGCAATCCACACAATTATATGAATGTATTTTTCTGGTCTCGGTAATCAGACCATATCAAACTATGTACATGCAGCGCACAGACCATAGGCCCAGAATGTTTGTAATTAGTTCTCACTCACTGCATTTGTAATGTTTGTGGTTTGTTATATTACAAATCATCCATCAGAAACAAGGCTTACACTCAGAGACAAGGGTTACACTCAATGACAAGGGTTACACTCAGAGACAAGGGTTACACTCAGTAACAAGACTTGCACTTAGAGACAAGGGTTATACTTAGAGACAAGGGTTACACTCAGTGACAAGGGTTATACTCAGAGACAAGTGTTACACTCAGAGACAAGGCTTACATTCAAAGACAAGGGTTTTACTCAGAGACAAGGGTTACACTTAGAGATAAAGGTTACACTCAGAGACAAGACTTACACTCAGAGACAAGGGTTACACTCAGAGACAAGGGTTACGCTCAGAGACGAGGGTTACACTCAGAGACAAGGTTACACTCAGAGACAAGGGTTACACTTAGTGACAAAACTTACACTCAGAGACAAGGGTTACACACAGAGACAAGGGTTACAGTCTGTTAAGTCTACAATACAATTGCCACAACTCACTTATCTACACTTCCTTCAAAGTAAATCCTATTTCTACAGAGATACAGACAATGCCAATATTTCAGCATATCATGCAAGCTTATATTTTACATTAAATTTTTTTCTCCCACAGCTTGTAATTAGGTGCATGTATATCATTCTGCACAAGACAAACTTCCTCCTATTTCAGACTCATAAATAGCATAAAAAACTATCTTGTTTATCAATACATTTTACAAAAGTATTTTGAGTAGTTTTTGATGCTGGATTGATCAGTTGTAATTGTTCTTTTTTTGTGTGTGTCATCAATGGGACTTCTGTTTTGTGAGTAACCTATGACCACATTAAACACAACTGTCTTAATCTTCTCGTGAGGTTTATACATATCTCACTATTTCTGGTGTGCAACACTGAAATGTACTTATGACCTATGTACTAACATTAATACCACTGATTCAATGAGTTGTCCTAGTTAACTGCTGAAAATGATGATTAACTCTCAAGCATAAAATACACAGGTAGAATACCTTTAAAGGATGTTAGGCTTGCATGCATCTTTTATAACTGTAGTAAACCATTTTCAGATTGAAAGTGAACTTCACATTCTTCCCAATTACATGTCTTTATCATTCATATTTTATTCTTTACATACAGGTCAAAACAATAGACATTTCTCAACCAACACACCATAGATGTTATTTCAAAGAAACTGATAACTGGAACATTTTCCACGGTACATTGTACAGAGATAAATTCACACTTCACCAGCAGCATGTCTTAAGTAGACATCATAAACCTGAAGCACAACAAAGCCCACCCAACCTTCCCCCCCGAGCACACCAAGCAGGGCATGCTTAGACCTAAACAGATAACAACCTGTACCTGTGGCAGTAAGCCCGTCAGAGCATACCACTTCTGATACTGGTCACATTTGTAGCTGACAATTTCTGCAAAAGCCAGCCGGTCATGACGGGGGAACACTTCAGCAGGCATGGAACCTGAAGCAGAGAAAGTACATCTCAGTCAGAGCACTGTGTGCTGCCACTCACATTGCCAACACTTACCAACAAATTTTACTCCAAATTATAGTATAAAGCTGACTTGTTCCAACATTGTTCAACATCGAAAAATAAATATGGTGCCTTCCTCCTCACATTTTTTACAACGTTATTCCAAGTGCACCAGTCAGTGTGGCCTTATGAAGTGGTAGCCTCGCTTAAGGGAAAAATAAAATAAAATACCATGTGTGCCCCATTGAAAGTAGCCTCTGAAACTAGAGCTGGTGGCCTGTAGTCTAGTCCTCTTATAAAAGGGGATCACTATAAACAGAAGCATGCTGTCAGGGCTCTCCCAGGTTTACATATCACCTATAGCATGCACCAAGTGATCTATGGCATAATCATTTCAATTACAGTACATGTTGTATCACAGAAAGTTTTACAATCATGGGTCTCAATTGAAAAACTGACAAAACTCTCGTGTATTCAACATAGAGATTCTTTACTTTGAAAAGGTTATTTCCCTTACATAAAAGGGCATTTCTATGCATTGCAGTGGAATAATATGTATGCTTTGGTTTAAACATATTTTTTATTCAATGGAAATACAAAGTGTAACTTCGCAGGTATTTTTGCAATTGGAGAAAAGGGCATGGCCCTATCCAAATCCCTCTTGCGAAGAAAAACAAGATACAGGCCAGGCGGAACAAAACCAAAAACACACAGGATGGTGACGGTCACATAACCAGGACAGACAGTGGAGTTAGGTGCCAATGCCATAAATACCATTTCAATGCACATTCACATATATATATATATATATATATATATATATATATATATATATATATATATATATATATATATATATTAGTCAACCCAAGTTACTTTAAACTGAGCAGCACGAGATATAAAATCCTGAATAGCAACAAAAATCTGTTTGTTTGCCAACAAGGATCATTCTGAGAATCCATACAGCACTGTTTGTAAAGTATATGGGGCAAGTGGAGAAACAATAGAATGCAATTTTGTTCTTTGAACAGTAAACAAAGGGCACATAAATACTGCCATGTATCTTCAGTTACTACACCACAGGAACATCAAGACACCAATTAATTGTATAAATGTCAATTTAATTGCCTGTCCCTCAGCAGGCACGTACGCTGTATGTTGAACACATAGAAACCTAATTTACCGTAATTGTACATCTCAGGATATAACGTACTTCAAGGAACTGGATGGCATAGTTTTTTTGACATATTTTGGCTGATTGCCACACTACAATCCACAGGCAAAAGCAGTCACATTAAACCATGTTAAGAACATATGGACCCATTTGTTTTACACGGATTGTGGAAGAAGTTAAATGTCTTATTACACCATAGCCTGTCTAGAAAGACCACCCTAGAGGATTTCCAAATTGTGGTCTCTCAAAACTGGTAGGAGGTATAAATAGCACAAAAAGTAGTAAGCAGAGTGTCTTAAGAGGTGGTCTTTTAAGCAGGTGTTCTCTCAATGGAGTGGTCTCTAAACAAAGGAACCACTGTATTTGTGCAGCTTAGGAAATGATCAAAACTAAAAACTTTAAACTGAAGTTCAGTTAAACCTGTAGTAAAAGACCAGCCTGTCAGAGAACCAATTTGTGGTCTCTCGAGACAGGTGGTCTCTCGCAAGAGGTATAAATATAAATAAGACGGAAAGTACCAAGCAAAGTATCCTGAATAGATGGTCTTTCAAGACAGGTGGTCTTTCACTGGAGTGGTCTGTCAAGCCAGGGACCACTGCAGTGATACGGAATACTATTAGTTAATCCATGAAGGAGCCCAGGGAACAGAAATATCCATTGGTGTATATTTCTGTGAACAGGACTCCTTCACAGATTAACGATTTTTATCTCATATTATTAGGGTTAAGGAAGTGACAAAATTATTTCCTCTCCTGATAACGAGGGAAACCTGCAGCTTACAGCCGTCATGGTCAATGTCATTTGGAAAGCAAACAGCGGTGTATAATGGTTCCAGAGTGAGGTTATATGGTATCAAGCCGGGGATATGGACTGGTACAACTGACGCGTGCAGCATGTTTTAACCAATGATGTAGCTTGTTAGTTACCAAAACGATATAAAAGGTGTTACCCCTGGCATGCTGCACTATGATCAGATTGTCTGCATACAAATTCCTCATCATATGCTCAGTTCAGTCATTAAGATAGCAGCACAATGCAAATACAAAATACTGTACATGTACTATCAATCACCACAGTTGCTACTGCCAAAGCTCTGTGTGCATTGTGTAGTAAACATGGATTTAAAAGCCCTGCACCTTCCTTTGTCATAGCCTTGCCATTGGTTCAGGAATGAGGACATTTATGGACTCTGCAGCGTTCCTTATACATGGTACAGAGCTCCATGCATGATACAGGGATTTAGCCAGACACCAATTTGGACAGGAGAAAAGATACTACGGATAGGTCTATTTGGACAACTTCAAAAATAAACAAAAATACCATAAAGTTACATGTAGTTCAGTTTGGGTATCAAATTTTTGGCCCTAAAATGCACCAGAATGCACAATTTTCTTTTGTTTTTTTCCCCAAAATTTTCAGGGGAACATGCTACCAGACCCTCCCTACCAGGACTTTGTACCTTCAGTGCTTGATAAATTCCTATTCTTCTTATAATTTCAACTGGTAAAAGAGAATTTCTGGTGAAAGCCTTACAAGGTGTGAAGAAAAGAATAATCAAAGATGACACTTTGGAAATAGCTATGACACTGTATAGTCAAACCTGTCTTACAAGGCCTCCCCTCGGGAGGACTAAATTTCCATTTTTTGTAGTTGTAAAACAGTACATGTGCATGTCACCCCATCTTAACCTTTAAAGTGCTAATCACTGTTAAAGTCATTTTCTCATTACCATTAAACATATAATGGTTAAGAGATTCAAATTCCTCATGAACATACCTTTCATTCAAATACCAGCAAGCCTAGTCAAAAGCAAAAAGTAGTCTTAGTCAACAGCTTTCCTGGGGACACTGTGCACAATGCATGCAAAGTGTGCCAAGGAAAGTTGATGACTCAATCTTAAATTAGCATTTTAAGGGTTAAAATGGAATACAAATTTGAAGACAAGACATGAAACAGATGAGAACAGAAGCCAGTATCAACCAGTGTGAGTTGTGTGTGACTGAGAAGTGACCTGACCTTCAAAGATGTGCCAGTGCAGCACAGCTGTGTCCGTGATGATGGCAATGAGGCTGTTTGTGACCCAGGTCCAATAATGTACCTCATCCACCACCGAGCATTTGGACACCATAAGACGCGTCTCGCGGTTCATTACCTTGAACTGACAACCACCTGAAAAATAGGAAAAATTGAGATACATCTAGATTTCATGTATATATAATATGGCATTTGACTGAGACAGGGCTTACAGTACACCATTTTACCTGGTTGAAATACAAAGGCCTCTCAGTAATGAATTCATGCAGTACAAGTTGTTTATATAGTTTCTCAAGTGAAAAACACAACTGAAAAGACTTTTAAAGACTCAGAGTTAAAGCTATAATAGGCCAATGCTCACACAGATAGGTGTGATGCTGATATTTATGAGTTTTAACTTTTCACCGATGAAAAAACGTGTTACTAAATATATACACACAGACAAGAGCAACTGATGTACGAGTAGCCATGGAGGGATAAAGCCTCCATCATAGAGAAAGAAATCCAAATTTGAAATTGTGTACTCTAAAAAATTTAGTAGTAAATACGCTTTCTTACAAAATTATACATTTTTCTAGCAAAAAATTACATTTTTAATATAATTTAGGTTGTAATCGGAGGCCTGACTACATGAAAATTCAAATCCAAAGACAGACCAGACATCATGCCTTGTGTAAACAATATACATGTATCAAATGCAGCATCTGCAATGACCAGCACTAGACAAATATGATTATACCATAATACCGTAATATAATGTTCATCATACCTGTGGTTATCTTCAGAGAAGATAAGAGATTGTTTTTTGGGGGGGGGGGGGGTTGTTTGTTTGTTTGTTTTTTTTTTTTTGTTTTTTTTTTTTTTTTGATATTGGGTAGATTTTATATTTAACAAAAAATAAAAAAGATATATAGAAATAAATGTATTTTCTAGGGTTAAATTGTTTAAAACTGACAAAATTTCTGTTAATAAGAGATTTTATTTATGTATTTATGTATCTATTGTTAGTTGACATGGGGCAGATTTTACATTTAACAAAGAATAAAGAAGAAATAAATGAATTTTCTAGAGTCAAATTGTTTGAAACTGGCAAAATTTCTGTTAAAAGTCCGAGAACTGAGGCCCAAAATACAAAAATACCATGAGAAGCTTTGGCAAGTACCCCCTCCCAAACATCTATGACATTTCTTAAATTTCACAATTTTTTCGTATTGTTAGAACAGTCTGGTACTTTATAATTGTACACAGACATGCTGTTAAAATCCAGCATTTGGCCAATTTTGTAACTTTTTCACATTTTACCATTTTCCAGCCATTAAATTATATATTATGTTAGGGGTCTTGTAAACTTGAATTTTGTGCAGGAATTGCAGGAAATCTATTGATCAAATAGGCTTCCAAATTAGTGACATTACGCTCAACAGTTCAACCCTTTCCCCAGTAAGCCGGCCAAAATCATGTGTTTCAGTGTTCTCAACTAATTTCAACAGTAATTAAAAACCATTTGACTGAGAATTGTAGATGACACCTATCAAGATCACATGCCTCAAGGAAAGCTGTTAATTTGGTCTTTAATAATTCAAGGGGGAAAGGGTCAACTTAGGGTCAGATTTTTACATTAAACTTTACCTCAAATTTTCTTAACTTTGGAAATAATTTTAGGACTGAACATGTCCTCGGAACTTTTCTCCATTTCTTGTCACCAAAGTCAATAAAAAATTGTTATTTAGCAAACCCATAAATCTGTCCCTAATCTTTATTTATATCTTTCAATCGCTGTTTACTTCATATGAATCTGTTGATCCCAATTTGAGTTAAACTGTCACAAAATTTATAAAGTACATGTATCTGGAAATTACCTTTTGAGATATTCAGTCTAAGCTTTGTGCTATTTTTAAAAGTGACATCTGGACTCATACTAGTCACGTGGATCAATGATCAGTTAGTTATCCCAATTTTTTATGCCCAGTCAAAACTAATCGATTCATTATGACCTTTAAGTATGCACTGTGCACCCATTTATAAGAATTAGAACAACACACAAATTATTCTGGGAAACAAGGATGGTGATCAACAAAAAAAACTAGCCGTAATGGCTTTTGACCATAAGACACAAGCCAGATCGACTCAATGAAATACATGTATGTGTTGCATGATGTCCCATTTTTTTACATTTCATTTTTTTTTCATACAAGAAAACATGTTTCTGTCAAACTGCTTTGCACCAAGAAAGCTTGTCACTAAATCTTCCCATCTGAAACCATTGTGACAAAATTCTCGAGGCATCCATACCTTAATTCAGTACTACTTTCACATTTTTATCAACTGAATGAACATCATGGCAAGACATGTAAAATTAACAGGATAATATGTAGAATTGACAATAAACTTTTACAAAACTAAGAATGATCCGGCCATGAGCGAGGCTGGCCTGGCTTGCAGTACTATTCACATGGTTGGTTTTATCTTTATCCAGTAATTATAGCTGTATTGTACAAATGATTAAAATAGATAATATATAAAATTAATATAACAGTTTTTATTTCTAGGAAACAATTGAAATTCACAAGCACACTACTTAAAAGTAGTACCCAAGCTCTACTAGGGTGATATGGATTTCTACTAGGATGATATGGATTTCTACCAGGCTGATATGGATTTCTACTAGGTTGATATGGATCAGGCTATCATCCAGTCCATACTTCTCTGTGTTTAGGCTTCTGAGTCTCCATGTACATGCATGTTTTTTCTGTGCATACACCTAAACCAAAAAACATACTTTACTGTTTTGCCACATTTGCTAGGCACACAAGTGGTGACAAGAGGAGTTATCATATTTGTTGTTATCATATTTGTTGGCCACATCTAAGCCAAATACAGTTGGGTGTAAATTATGGCAGGGTGGACCACTCTCGGCAGTGGGTCTTTGCAGGTACAACTAAGCTATGTGTGTCTTTTTATGACAAAAAATATTTGCCTATACCAGTAAATTACTACCATTGCCTTCCACATTGTGTCAACACAGAGTGGCAAGCTGAACTGTCTATTGGAATTAGGAAGGTGATACACACAAATGCAAGAGCTCTTCTTTCATACAGTAAAAACAACTTTTACATCCAATCATTTCATTTTTTTTTTTCAGGCACCACATTGTACTTTGTGCTGACAAAAAAGTAAAGCTTGTATATACATGTGTGTGTGTGTGTGTGTGTGTGTGTGTGTGTGTGTGTGTGTGTGTGTGTGTGTGTGTGTGTGTGTGTGTGTGTGTGTGTGTGTGTGTGTGTGTGTGTGTGTGTGTGTGTGTGTGTGTGTGTGTGTGTGTGTGTGTGTGTGTGTGTGTGTGTGTGTGTGTGTGTGTGTGTGTGTGTGTGTGTGTGTGTGTGTGTGTGTGTGTGTGTGTGTGTGTGTGTGTGTCTTGGACCAGTAACCTCTCATCTCAAGGTCACGTCAACTAATCCACAACTTTTGATCGAGTACTGAATACTCTTCCTGTGTGTATTGGATGTTAATACCACAGGAGCAGAGCACCCCAAATTAAGTTCCATCATATTTTTGGATAAAAAAATACTTTTCATCTGTGAGTTTGAGAAAGGCATTGAAACTCTGGAAATATTTTAAATCATTTGATAACTTTCTGGGTTTTTTGAGACATGCTTCGCACGCAACAGTCAATCATGGTGGTAAGGTACACAAATGCACCTATAAAAAAAAAATCTAATTACATGACCCCCATTTTCTTGGTTTTAACTTGCTGCTATCAGTATAAACTTGCAGCAGAATGCAAAGGAAGTTGTGATTTTACGTTTCAAATAGGTGAAATAAGCCAGCGAATGTCGCTTTTTTAACATGTAAATGCATTAGGCCTAGGTTACTGGTCCAACACCAGTGACTCTTTGGACAATGAGCTTACATTTGACAGCTAAGTTGTGGTCTTGTGGACTCATGGCGGCCGAGTCAGCAGCCATCGATAGTTCCTCGTGTGGTGGACTAACCTCCTGCAGGTTAAGCAGCATGACCTACAAATGTAAGATAACACAACTGTCATCAACATGGACGTCACCTAACATAATAGTATCAAAACAGTGCCCTCGACACAGTTGTACCTGAACCCTCAGCTATGCTTTGGTTTAACAGCCCATCCTGAAGATACACAATTATGTCACATGAAAGCAGGGGTACCATCATCTTTATTAAAGTAAAGAACAAGAAATCAAGGAAACAAACATGTTTACAAACCTTTGAAACCTTCCCTGGTGTCCCCCTGAGTGCCTTGTTGCATGTCAGCAACTTCATTTTGCACATTTTTTTTTGGGGGGGGGGGGGGTCAAGGTCAAAAAGGCACCCCCCCCCCATGCCATGCAAAATGTCAAAAACATTTGCAGGCAACATTCGAAAACAAAACAAAACAAACAAAATAAAGGGAAACCACCACTCAGCCAATCAAAAGATGAAAGATTTCTGCATGAGGCATATTAATAAACAACATTCTAGACCCTGAATAAAAGAAAACCTAGCCCTGCTGCTGCTGTGGTCATATTTTATACATGTACATTGTATCTGGAATGGTTTGAACAATAAATGACATTTAATATGTTTACCTGGATGCTCAATCTTATGTCAGTTGGTTACCATCCAGTAGGGTAATTATAGCTCCTTTAGGCTGTCCACTGATGTATAATGATGAAGAATAAGATACAATTAGTCAATGATGCATCCAGATTGCACCTGCAGTGACATGTCACCTGCTCTATGTAACCACTCTTTCCTGGCTGAAGTGGATGGTCACACACAGCAGGTACTATGTATATGCATGGACGTATTATCGAGGAGGACCTCTTACGCTTTCTGTGGGTGGAGAGCACTCATTATACGCTGTAATCTTCAAAGCCCACTTCTAACATTTCTCTGATTAATATGCACTGATAAGCGATAAGCGCTGGCCTTTGTTCCACATGAGCGAGACCGCTAGGCCAGCCTGCATTGACCCGTAACTTCTACTCGCGCATGTGCACTTCAGTCACTGCGCATAGCAACAGAAGCGTCGTTCTAGCAGAACAACATTTTCTTCGCATGCGCATAGCATTACTATTACAAATACGCATGCCTGGTTGCTTTAAACTGGTTCCGTCTTCCAAGAGCGTTTGAATGGTGTTTGTTCCGATCGTCTGCGACCAGTAGAACTGTATCTGCGATGTTTACACCGTTTCGAAGGGGATCATTATATTCAGTCAAAGTAATGTATCTTCCTGTCAAATAAAGTTAACATTTCTCCAATACCCTGATCATTGCAGACAAAAATAACACATAAACGTAATGGTTAATGATGACAACGTTTCGGTAAACATTCAAAAATGACTGGCAGAGGTCAGCGGATGTGTGAAAATTGAGCTTGAATATGGGCAAAAGTGACTGCAACTGTTCGACAGTCAATGGCCCTACATAGCCGTGGTCACTGATCATTCGGAGGTGCTATATGCATCGCTCAGCGACCAGCGAGAAGGCACCACACTGGGTGACGGCCCACTGGGACCGCGGCAGTTTCACTCATAGGACCTTTGAAGCGCTGCTGGTGAGAAGTCCTTCTCGTCGTAGGTCCATGGTATATGAACCAACATCCCCACTGTCTTTTGTTTCTGAAGTGAATCTTGTTTTCCTAGTAAGGCATTCCTTATAACAGCAGCCAGAGCATGACTAAAATACAACCTTACTCAAGAGCTGTATCTGCTTTCACAGCATATGTATAAAGTGTTTCTGTTAGGTATTTTTTCCGGAGGTCACAAAAAGGGAAATTAGGTCAGAAGACTATATTTTTGCCAATGTTAAATGTAAATAAGCAGGACTTGTGATCCTTCAGAATTTTGTCAGGGGGTATTTCAGGTTTTGAAACGGTAATATACCCTCATTTGGGGGTTAATGGAAACACTGGTATATTTATTCTTGTTAAATTCTTCAATCAGTTTGTAGCAACTAAATACAACTTGAAATAAAGTACACACAGAAATTAGTTCACAAAGTTCAGTCTTGGGTCCCACAAAATCCTCTGTTATCCGTAACATCCCCTGCACCATGTGCTCAAAAGCATCCAGATGTGAAATGTCATCTGCAACAGTGTCATGTTTCTCTTTGAATTTATCATTATTAAAAAAAGTTTGAATAAGAACTGTAGAAGGGACTTGTCAGGATAGTATGCAATGAATGTTGGTCAACAGCTTTCCTTGGTATCAAATGGACAATGAGTGCTTGGAAGTCATGCCAAGAAAAGGTGTGGCAACTCTTTGCTGTATGTCTGGGTTTTTTTCTGTTTTTTTTCCCCGGAATGTGTAACAGGCAGACGACTAGGTGATAATGACTGTTTGAAGAGACTCACCAGGTTGCCAGGCCTGTCCTTGTCAGTGCTTGTGGAGCTACCGCTTCCATCCTTGACCTCATGCCGAATACAGATGTACTGGTCAGAGGTCATGGTAACCCGTGACCAGGTCACCTGCTGCAGCGGCACTCCCAGGTTGACCAGCTGAAATAAAACAAAAAAAATGGTCCTCATTTCTTTTACTCTTGTGTGTCCATACAACATATTTCTACATGATCTGCAATGTTTTCACCATACCAAAACTTGCCAGATCACCCGAAGTTGAATATATGTTAATATACTATAACCACATATCCATATAAAGACCATCTCTTGTGATTAACTGCATTTAAAGGCCACCATTTCAAAATAATTGCCTCCACACTTATTGATGTTTTTATACATGCAATCAGAGACTGCCCAACATGACAAAAAAGTTTGACAGGTAACAGGAGTTCTGTCTTGTAGGTAACAGGAGCTCTGTCTTGTAGCAGACATATAGTATGCACATCTGTACATGTAAATGATTGATAATGTCTGTCCAAGAATTTATGTTACGTCCTAGTCCTTCATTTCCTGATTTTTTAAAACGACTTTTGTGGGCATGTTTTTTTTTGGGGGGGGGGGGGTTGTTTGTTCAATCAGAAGGTCAGATATAATTATCATACCATAAATGAAACTGGTTTGGTTTTTTTATCAAATGAAGTTTTTCAGGAATTTGATGAGTCTAGGATGTGACAATTGGATACCAAACTGTTACATCCAGGTTGCATTTTCAAAAAGGAGACTATAAAGATAGTTATTACTTTTCAGCAGCAGTTATTAATACCAGACTATCAATGAAGGCTTTATTTATCATAGATACACATTGATATTTTCATAAGATTCAAAGTTTATAGTCTAAGTTATAAAAAAATTGGGACTTGGAAATGTAGACACAAAAATTTTTAATGGTGTCCTCTACATTGGCATTTTACTTTTTTTTTTTAAAGAATATGTATGTTTACCTCACACAGACATGAAAACTTGCCAGTTATCTCTGTGCAGTAAACTTTTTTCTTAATATGCAACCAATATAACAAGGTTTACAGTGATTTAATCAATAAATGAAAAAGATCAGGTTGCAAAAGAAATGGTAAGCCCGTGTTCGCAACTTTAATCCATTTATCCTATTTTCCAAGTATTCTTGGGGCCTGAAATACAAAGTTCTTAAAAAAAAGGAATTCCATGCATAATCTGTACCTGACGCATCCACTTTGTACAGTAAGTTAGAGATACAGTACTGACATGTTGCAAGTTGTCATGTTTTGGAATGAAAATAATTAGTGGGAATGTAAATAGGACTTAGAAGGTCCATGATGTTCTTCGTGGCACATACATGTACAGACATAGTCATCCATGATGTCGACATGTGAAAAAAAAGCATCATCATCACAATTTGATACAATATAAGTTTGGGAAAATCTAATTCATACTGTTTTTATTCTTATCAATATGCTGCATCAACAAACTAAGTACATGTACTATACAAACTAATATAAACCTGTAGCCCTTTATCATAGCCAGCAACATTGCAGTGCAGACAGTGACGTATGGAATGCAATGTTGTCTATAAGAAGTTATCTCCCGTGCCTTTTTTGAGGCTCATATGTTCTATTTATCAAACACCTGTGCCACAATTAGAGTGCACATATGGAATTGCTGTCTTGAGGAGCCATTTAATTACTGCGAACACATTTGTGTTATTCTAGGTTTGGCCTGAATGTGACTGGGACTGTGGAATGATAAGAGCAACTAGTCACAGCTGGCTGTACCAAACACAGCCTCTTCATTGCCAAACTTTGTAAATGTCATGCACGGGGCATAGCAAACCTACTTACATATGTGCCTCTCCCATGGATGTAAACTGAACAGAAAGATGAAATTAGCAATTTTTCCAGACATGCTAGTGAGCAGTGACTGTCACTTATCTTCCTTCTCCTTAATGTTTTAATTCCAACAAAATTGTAATCATTTTGAAACCTAACTCGGATGTCTCTGTATGCAACTTATCACATAAATAAAAAAAAATCCAAGAAGTATTCCATTGTCACAAATATTTCCTGCTTCTCTTTTTGATCATGAAAGACACAATGTGTCTTTCACAGAATTTATCCTTTCCACCCGAAATGAGCCAACAGCATTCCTTGGCATGGGTTGGGCACTATGCACCCAATCAGTGTCAAAGAAAACTTTAAGCTGTTGATCTAGGTCAAGTTATCATGATAGATCTAGGGCCTGTATTTTTCGTTTTTAACGGAAACGGAACGGAATAATGAATTTTTGTCACCTTTGAAACAGAATTTGCTGTTTTCCTTAATGTGTTTTACATACAAAGAGAACTACTGAAGCGGAATTTGGAAATTTCTGGCTGGTGAAACGGAATTTCTAGTTTTTTTGAAAACAGAAAAATACAGGCCGTATAGATTTCATCTACAATTCATATTCAAATAATGGCTTTTTATTAATTAATGTGAAAATAAGTAAAAAAAAATTGAAGTAGACAACTTTTGACCAGCCACTTCCGAGACTGGGAATGACCTGTACATGTAACTCAAAACAGCACAGGATTAATTCCTCAATCTGTAGCTACCTTCATGTAGTGAGGAAAAAGCAACATTGAGAGGTATTTTCCATGAATATGACCACAACAAATTTTCATGAGGCTAACAATTTATGCATCTTCACGATCTTCCATCTTTATTCATGTTAAGTTAGACCATGTTTTAAGACTCAACACAAGTGCTTTAATATACATGTGCAGGTGTACATTATGCATGTTCCTCATTTGAACAGGCCACTTTTACGAACTTGCACAAAAAAATCACAGCCTGAAGAAATCCACCTAAAAAGCACACATAAACCATCCCATCACACAAATAATATTATCATGGCCAACAGTGTTAATCTAGAGTTATTCACTTGTACACAACCCCAGTAATTTTAATTAAATAAATCTTATTATATTCCCAGTGGAATACATATGTAAATGTGGTTAAGTACATGTATGGCAGAAAATTTACTTGGGAATGTCCATCACATGGTGCATTCTACTTGTGATAGACAAGGAAAAACACCTCATTTTAAATGCCAGTCAAGAACTAGTGCAAATTAAAGACCAGTGTCTTGATTTTGTGAAGATGTTAAACCACATCATGCACATAGGCCTACATATATCATTTGAATACATCTTTCTACTAATGCTGTCAACAGGTTCACAGTCATGTTTATTATGTGCATTGTGCATAAATATTCAGGCACTGGCAATCTGGACAGAACCCTGAGGATTGAGATTGTTCAATTACACAGAAGAATCTGTAACATTCGCTTACAGTCAGAAAGACAGTATGCATGCTCATTTTGCAATCACTGGATTGAAAACACACACATACCTAAATCAAATGAAAGAACAAAACTGTGATAACATTTATAATTTTTGGGAAATAGCACAATCATGCTGTAAACAACATTCTAGAAACTAAGAACCAGAAAGGATGTCATCTTGAGGTATGGTGGTTATTTCCACAAGGCTTCTTAATCCTGTTCAGTAGCAGTCAATATTCAAAAAAATGAATCGATAGATATACTCAGATGCCTTTACAACCCTGGAAAGATTAAAAAAAAAAAGTTTCTCTTGGCCCTGACAAGAACAAGGCCTCCAGCCAGCATCTTGCTGAGAGTAGGCAGTCTTATCTGATTAATATATGCTCACAGCCGGCAGCACATTAAAGTCTGCAACTGTGCCCTGGGTTTGCCTAGAAACCCCGGGTAAAGAGACACTACTATCAATAAGGGATTGAAACCATCATGATTAAAGTGAAAATTCATATCAGCCTAAGGCTAAGCCCTCAACAGAACACGTAAATATTTCAAAGCACTGCACTGGAGTATGCAATTCAATTTTGAGTGTATATTAACCCTTTCCCCCTTGAATTGAGACTGAGTAAACATCTTTCCTTGGCATGGGTTGGGCACTAAGTGCCCAACCCACGCCAAGGAAATCTGTTGACCTGGGGGATGTGATCTTGATAGCTTTCATCCGCAATTCTCAGTCAAACTGTTTTTCATTACTGTTGAATTAGTTGAAAACGTTGAAGCAGACGACATTTGACCACCAGCCGGTTTTGGCTGGTTTAAGGGGGACAGGGTTAACGACTGGGGTCTTGCACCATTTTATGATTGGCATTCAAACTGAGGTGTTTTTTCTTTTCTATCATAAGAGACAAGGGTTACTTTACTCATCAGGTTGATAAACAATGAGCTGTCCAATCTCATACCTTGTATATGTACCACATTTTTTTTCCCTTGTAGAGACCCACCTTGCAGGATGGTGTGCTTTGGACTGAAGAAAAGCGGTGCCAAGTTTGTTTTCATTTGTTTTGTCCTTTAATTAGCTTCAGATATTTAGACGTGGTAGAAGCTTCTAGTTCCTAGATGTACAATGTACTTAATTTTTTTTTTTTTTTTAATTTAATTTATAATTTGACTGATTCACACATTCATTTTATTATATTTAAGCTTCATTTCAATGTATGTGCCCTACAAGGCACTGTATGCTATGGTCCCCTGTGGACTTTACTCTAATAAAGTATAATCAGCATTTAATGACACAGTCCCTTACTGTCATGACAGCATGCAGATCCATTTTTGCAATCAATGGAAGCAAAACACACACAAAACTAAATCAAATGAATGAACAAAACTACGATATCATTTGGAATTTTTGGCCCAGTAGCATAATTAAAGTGAAATTCGAATCAGCCTTGGCTAAGCCCTCATCGGAGCCACAGGTGCAACCAGCAGAACGGTTGTCATCATATTCTGGTCAATACAAAGCCATTCATACTGACCACCAAAGTCACTGTCCACTGAAAATACTGTTTAGGGTTAGAAAGGAACAGACAAAAATTTGTGCACCCTACACTGTTTTCCTGTTTTCAACACCTTCTACTTCCCCGCCACATAAAATCTATATGCCAAAAGATTCTTCACAATCAACACTGTCGATCCCTGCCTAATAATTGAGTTGTCCGACATATTTTAACCAACTCTCGCTACTTTATTCCTCGCAAAGCACTGTGATTCCAAATGAGCTACTCTTCGATGAACAGAAGTGACCCCTGTGTATGGACTCAAATTCCTCCTTCACTCTGATTGGCCGCCAGTGTATAAATTTGTATTTTCATTTCCTTGCCACCTTTACTTTAATCGGTAAATTGTGTACACATCCACAATAAAATAATAAAGTAGACCAAAACACAAATTTATTCACTTTTGTGCATACACTCAACTTGTCTTTGGCGGTCAGTATGAATGGCTTTGTATCGACCAGAATATGATGAAAATCATTCTGCTGGTTGCCCCTGTTATTGGAGCATCTAAAAATTTCAAAGCGCATGCGCTGGACTATACACAGACAACTATAATTTTGGGCTTTTCAAATAGGATTGTATTGACAGAGAACTGTGAATACTGAACAAGTAAAATATATAAATAACTTGCAGCTTCCCGGAGGACTAGACCCGGAAAAAATACTTTTTTTTTTTTTTAATTGAATTTGTATCATTCGTTTTAGCTCTCCGCCCCCCCTCCATGCCTCGATGTCTCAAGTTTGACCCTTAAAAACGGCTTAAGGCTTAATTTAACTTAGTCTTAGGCCTATTTGTTATCATAGTTCATACATTGCATCAAGCTGAACACCCCCATTTTAGTTTCTTGTTAAACCATTAAAGCAGTTTCTGAACGCGATTTTGTAAATGAGGAAAACGATGAAGGAAGGAAGAGTGTCTCTCCCTTCAAGTGAAAACTCACTGCTGGTGCATCTGTCAGATTAGTGAATTTTGACAGGACCACAGCCCAGGTCCGGGAAAAAAACATGGGCCAAACAACGTCCAAAGGTGAAACCATTGCAAATTACTGCAGTCAAATGAGCTTCTTACCTGCACAAGTTCTGTAATAGTGATGGGTGGCTGTTCATCTTCCATACCTAGTGCAGGAAGAGGCCTACATTTCTAATGTTGTGGTGCAAACACAGTGTTTTTCTCTGTCGCTCTCCCAAAACACCACTTCTGACAGATCCGATTCACATCACCGGAAATATCACGCCAGAGACTTGCGCACACATGTCTGTAGCGTCACTTCCGGGCAGTTCCAGAAGCCGGCGAGTCGTGTGTGTGCACGTTTCCTAGGGTTTCACTGTCATTTTTTTGCAGCAATGTGGCCTCTTGTGCGATTGAGGAGACATTTATCTGGTTTTATTTTATGCTTTCTATCATTAATCGCTCAGGCAATAGGTGTTGGTGAAGTGATATGGGCCGTTAACTCGGGAGGAGAGGCCCACACGGACATACATGGCATCAGATACATGAAGGACTCCTTGAAGTTTGGCATTGCCTCAGACTACGGTAAAAGTCTAGGCGTTATTCACAGAGTTGTGCCACAAGATCAGATTCTTTACCAAACAGAGCGTTATCATACGTCAAACTTTGCATATGAAATACCGATTAAACAGGACGGAGATTATGTCCTTGTGCTCAAGTTCAGCGAAGTGTGGTTCACTGCTACGAATCAAAAGGTTTGTATGAAGCGTCGGGGACCATTTATTAATCAACAAGTGGTTGGACAAACTACATTGTGACAATGTCAAAATAACATACCCAAACATGCTGCCAGGAAAACAATTACAAATTACCACCATCCCACAGTATTAGACCTGTCAGTTTACACATCAAAGCCATGGCCAATGTAAAAAAGTGTGAATGATTGAAGAAGTGATTATTTAATGGTGATGACTTTGTGTGTTTGTTGTGCGCATTCTTTTGATCTGCACAATCTACCGATTGACTGTGTGTTCTGTGGATCTATCAATCCCACACACATCGATAGACAATTATCAATCGTTGGCGCAGCGCTTTCTGCCGACCTCTTTAATTTCTTGTGTACAGACCCATAAGGAACATCTAAAATGGAAGGAATTTGAAGGATGATTTCATGTAAACTTGTCGGTTTCGTTAGATGATGATAATGAGAACTTGCCCCAAGAAGCACATATCCACCAGTGGAGACAGTGCTGCCCATTTGATGGACGACCCGTAGTCTAGCTAAAGGGCCTGTAAGGGATCGGTCATTTTTTATTGTTCATATAATGAAAACATTACATGTACCGGCACTGGTCATTGTGATTCAGTAAATGTCGGCCTGCTTGAAATGCAACCCTATTAATACCCAACTCCTTGTCATCATGGTGTCAAGAAACTCTCTAAAGTACTCAAAACCTGACATGAAGTGACCGTGATGCCATCACTCACAAGATGCCATAGAGCTTCCCTGACCCCCTGCTGAATTCTACTCCAGTACTATGACAATCATCAACTGAACGTGCAGCATGAACATCACTCATAGCAACAGGGCCAGAATTTTGGCGAGAATCAGAGAATCCATTCTCGTAAAGATTTTCCTAAACTTGTCTTTCTTTAAAAAGAAAAGTAACTAACAAAAATCCAAATAGATTCTCACAAAATTTTGTCCCGGAGCAAGTGTCTTCAAACAAATCCACAGAGTGTGCAGTGCCATCTGTCAATGTGTGCATGAATGAGAGATCCATAGAACGTACAGATTGGAAGAATGGCCAGATCAGAGGAATGTAGACAACAGATTCAATCTTATGTTAGCTATGTCTTTTAGGAAATATTTTCTCATCCACAAGTTAATAAACATAGCCTTTTGCAAAATAAACATGCATGCTGAATAATGGTTGTATGTAAAGTGACCAAGGTGCCTCTTAAGTCGTCAACCTTAAAAAGGTCTCAATTGAATGCTAAATATATACTATCCACAAAAGTAGCTGAAATGTCTCTGTCCCATTAGGTCTAATTCAAAAGTTGCATTTTCTACTTCCTGCTTGCACCAAATTTTATTTCTGTACCTCCTTTTTTGCAAGTAGCTGTCAGATGATGTCTTTGGAACTTCTGCTGTTTGGTCCAAGGATTCTGTGTGATTAATATTAATGATATGATTTTGGATGCTACAGATCTGTGTCCATGCAACTACATTACGCATCAAGGAAATTTGCCCTTCCCCCATGTATAATTGGCCAGTGACCCATGGTACATGCATTTCATGTTATTTCTGTGTTAACGGAGGGTATGTTTGTTTGTTTTTCCTGATCTTCGATAAAACTTTTCAAACCATATTATTTGAGTTATGTTCACTACTGGTATGAATTTTTCTTTCAGTTTTTTTCCTGAAATTAACACTCTGTAATAGTTTCACATTTTATGATATTGATCCTTCCTTTGGGCTGCAAAGTGTAATCGTTACTGACATTTCTGTGCCATTTATGCTTTCTGTTGCTACACATTGCATAGTTTTGTCCGATGACTTCATATAATTTGAGAATATAATTAGAATGGTATTCATCCCCTATTAAATACAACCTGTTTGAAAGCAGAAGGAACATAGTACTCTGTCATCTAGTGAATTATTTTCTGGGCCCTTGGTTTCAATGATAAGTGATGGCTTGAAACTCTAAATTTTGCAAAACAAGCCCAAAGTTACTTTAAATTGTACATAAATATTTTTGATTCCTATAATGCTGCTAAATTTTGTATATTTTCTCAAGTTTGATGACTAAAATATCAATCATCTAATCTTTCTTGCGTAGTCATTTGCAAAATCTTTTTGTCTCAAACAGCTCATCCAATTGCTCCGAAATTGAATTGGGGCACTTCTTGGTATGAGGGTGTGATATACACAGTACATGGGCGACCGTGACCTCATTCCCAAGCTCACAGGGTTGCTTGCTGAATTTTACAGTTTACATGATAACTATTTGAGATATGACTTTGGTGCTGGTGGCCCTTCAGTTGGACCTTATTTACACAATACATGAAAAAAAAAAAACGGTATAAACCCATCTCTTTTACATGGAGCCAATCCTATATTAATCACTCTCCATGGCACAGATGGTGGCATATACTTTCCTACCTACTTGTTTGGTGGAGGAAACTTAAGGCCTTTAGAAAACCATTGTGTACAATCAGAGTTGTAGCAACTCTTTCCACATGCTTCCCTGGCCATGAATCAAACTTAGGCAACAGAGGTGAAGGCGAGTGTGTGGCAGCTTCACCAGCCATGCATCATACACAGTACATGATTGACTTTGACTTTAATTTATTCTCAATGTCTAAGGTCATTTTCATGAATTTTACTGTTGGCATGATAAATGAAAACTTTTTGAGCAAGGACATTGATCGTGCACATGGTGTGGTCCTCTGTGAAGGGCAGATTAAGAAAGAGCATGAGTGACCATGACCTCCTTCCCAAGGTCACAGGGCACTTATGTGAAGTTTTTGAGCTAGGGCTTTGATAATGCCCAGGTTCATACTAGGGTATAAGAGCTAGGTGAAGTATGTGGGTGGTTGACTTTGACCCAATTTCTAAGGTCACTGAGGTACTGTAGTAAGTTTTGGTTTCTGCAGGATAACTGGAAAAGTTTTTATGATAGGAGTATGGTCCTTATCCAGGGCTAGGTCATGTTCAAAGATGGGTGACCTTGACCTAAATTAAAAGGTCACTATTGAACATGGTTTCTGCATTGTAACTCAAAATTTAAATAGTGACTACAAAATTGCACATGATAGTATTCCTCAGTTAGGGCTTGGTCAGCTTTTAAGATGGATGACCTTGACCAAATTCTGAAGGTCACCAGGTCAGTCAGAAGAGGGGCACGCTCTTGAGGAAGGATCGATGGCCGCACAGTTAGGTGTAAGCTGCTGAATGGTAGAGAGACGATAAGAGAGTCGGAGGATAGTAGCTAGGAAGAGCTAAGAGAGACTGTGGTTTCTGCACTGTAACAGTGTTGTCCCCAGCTTTTCAGGAGGGCAGGGCACCTTTCATCTAAAAGGGCACTTTTAAAGCGCACAATGACAATCAAAAAGGGCATCCAAAAGTAGCAGTCCAAAAACAGGCTTTTTTGTTGTTTTTATGGAAGTAGTTCTGAATTTGTATTTTATACTCATGGTCAATAGATAAATTGATACATTGTTTTGCCAATTAGTTTAAATTATATTGAAAGTTTATGAGAAAATGTAATTGCTCAGAATATCAAAAAACATAGGGGAAAAGGGCAGGGCAAATCTCCTTTCTATTTTAAACTACAGACAACACTGCTGTAGGTCAACAAGTTTTTGAGATAGGACTTTGATAGTGCCCAATGATATAATTGAAATATTGGACATGGTAATAATCCTCAATTAGGGCTTGGTCAGCTTAGAAGATGGATGACCCTGACCAAATTCACAACTTGGTTTCTGGATAACTAAAGATGTTTTTCACCTAAGGCTTTCATATTGCACAGGAATAAAGCTTTCTATCAGAGCTAGATCAAGTGCTGAAATGGGTGACCTTGAGTCAATTCTCAAGGTAACAGAGCCACATTGCGAAATTTGGTTTCTGCTTTTAATATAAATGCAAAGAATTTTGAGCCAGAGCTTTTATTTTGTAGATGTTTATAGTCCTCTATTATGGCAAGATCAGCTTCAAAGAATGGTAATCTTGATCTAATTTCCAAGGTCATGAGGCCACTTTAGTAAATTTGGTTTCTACATCCACTTCCCTTGGTCATGAGTGCCCCATTTAGTACTACATGTATCAACAGGGTAATGAAGGTGAACATAATGACGGGGGGGGGGGGGGGGGGCATCTATGTTTTACAAACAGGTCTTGTTTTCTGAAGTGTCTATTGTTACCATGTCTATAAAAACCCACTGGTACTTTCGGACCTGTATCCACTATCGAGGCAACCTTCTCCCCAAGCTCCATTTTTCTCTCAGCAGGGGCGCTTGACCTTTCCTTATCACCAATGATCCAGTACATGTATATATATTGGATACTAGCTCTTCAAAATATCCAATCAGCTAACCCACATGCACTTGGCTGACAGTCTGAAAACTGAGGATTCTGCACCCAGTGGTTTGTAAATGAGGATAGTATTGGGACAATCTTGGGGGGGGGGGGTAATAATATATAGCACCAAAAGTATATATTTTTGCAAATATTTCAGAGCATCAATAGTGATATATGCTGTGGTCACGATTCACTTTGATATCCAAATCAAATGTATTTTTGTGCAACTGTCCAGCATTGAATTGTGCCATATTCAAAATGGTGCATGCTCACCAACTGATTTGCCGTCTTGCATTTAGATTTGTAACTAAGGATGATAACTGCTTCAGACACAACCATGTGGGTAGATTAAAGTTAAGATAGTAAGTAATGTTTGAAAAGTACTTTAACGACCGTTTACCCTGGTAACTCTGAGAATCGACAGTGGAACCTAGGGAAATATTACGACAACGATCACCCGTGGACCTATTAACAAGAGGTCCATGGATCACCGAACAACTAAGGCTATGCAACTATGCGGTTTGGCCAGCCCTAGGTAACCCTTCAGAGAAGCTGAAATAAAATGTCACGTTTGAGCTGACTTTTCTGCAAAATAATGGCACACTACGGCCATTTTCTCGATAAAATCTTTAAACCAGTGCTACACTGTTTCACCAAACAACCGTGGCTGTGCAACTAAGCGTTTTCCCAGACCCAAGTTAACCCTCCAGACAAGTTGAAATAAAATGCTGTGTTTGAGTTGACTTTACTGCAAAATAATGGCACACTATGGCCACTTTCTTGATAAAATCTTTCAGCCAGGGTCGATCAATTTTTCTTAGGGAAAAGGAGCTTAAAACTTTTTTTTTTTTTTCGTTTTTCTTTTATAAAATTCTGTGTCTTGCCTTTTTAGTAGGGTGCAGTCAGGCTACTGGAACCACATATATATTTTTGTTAAGCCTTGGGTAACTTGGACATTTGTTGAAACATGTCTAAAATGAATGTTCTTTCCCCTTTTGCACATTACTTCCCATGACGTCAGTTTAACTTGTTAGCTGTGCACAGCTGGAGAGGCTTGTCTTCATAAAAAAGCCAGAATTTATGTATGGAATTATAATCATGCCATATTTGGTGTTTTTGCACATATAATAGTCTTTAAATATAATGTCAGACAAATTAGATACACGTAGTAGAGAAAGAAAAGACTGTCTATGTTGGCACACAGACTTAACCAGCACATGGTGATCTTTACCTCATTCCTGAGGCTTAAGTGATTTTCACTATTCATGTGATAACTTGATAACTGTTTGACCAAGACTTTGATGTTGCAAATGATGATACTCTTTAGTGAAGGATAGACTCAGACTGTAGATGCAGGAGCTTGACGTCATTCCCAAAGTCACAGAGCCACTTTATCAGGAGTGTTATTGAGCACACAATAAGTTGGGGTTTTTTTTGGTTTTTTTTAGTTTATCTACATGTAGGACCTTGACTATTAAGGAAGTGCTCTGATAATTGTACATTCCTATTTGTGAACATCTTTTAAAGTTTGATCCAGTGTTACACACATTTGAAAATATGTCTGGTACATGGAGGGAACCAGCCTTAGTTTCCTTGTTTGTTTAATCTGACAATATGTTCACAATACAGGAGGATCTCCAATTAAGACCATCTCAGAAAGACCATTTCTATATTAGGACCATCAAATTATTTGCAGTCCCAGTTTGTTTATCCTCAAAAAATTTTTATCCCCAATTAGGACCCCTATGAAGACCACATTTTTCCAGTACATTAGGTGATTGTAATAGGGAGATTCCACTATATTTGACATGAATGGTCTAGTAGCCCAACACTTCTGCTTCATATAGCAAAATTAGCACTATCATTTTATAGAACAAGTTTAATATAACTTTTATCATGGAAAGCCAGCACATATTATTAGCTCTGGTGATTCAAGTAAAACTTTATTTCAAGACCGTTTTTAATGCAATAAACATAAGCAGGTAGATATTGCTATTTTAACCTTAAATTGATCTCAGTCTCTTTAGTTTCTATTTCCATATCATTCAACATCTCTGCTTTTTTTCCCAAGTTACTGAACCACTCTCATTTATCCATAGAAGATCATGATTGTTGTATCAGGTTGTTCCTCCAACTTTCCGATGTTCTCCATCAGTTGTGCAATATGTACATGTAGCTGGAAAGTTTATTTTCTAAAGATAAAGATACATAAATGGACACTGGGCTTGCAGGGAGAAGAAACAAAATTAGGAGATCCCTAGATTATGACAAGTGGGATATTTTTTCCAAATGTTACATCTATGACATTTGGTTGAAAATTTACAGAGGATTATTCTGTATTTCAGTAGAGGGCCTACAAACAAGTTCTGAATATATCATGTGTTATATAGGTATTTGTATGTTCAAATTTTACAACATTCACAGTTTAGTCATCCAAAGATAAAATATGTATGAGCCATGATACTCAGAGTACTCAATGGCTTGATTTCATAGGAGTTTTTATTACTCCTCAGCCTGTAAGCTGATGGTTATTGTCGTATCTGTAAGTTGGTACATCCTCTCTCTCTGTTACCCTTGTGGATGCTGTAACTTTCAGGGATGAGAATTGGTTGCCATTTGGCAACTTTCAGCCAAAATCGCTTTCCCTGGACAAAATAAAATGTTCTTAGTTTGGCCTAACTGCTGCAAAACTTAAAATCTTTGGGGGTAGGGTACATTAGGTTGCCAGTTTGCTCTTGGGGGTGGCCAAAATGAACTCTTACCATACTCATCCCTGAACTTTTGGACAAATTGAGCTACTATCATGAAACTGGTGCTGTAGAAGCATCTCATTGGAAGCTTAAGTGATTTTAACATTCAGCAACCTTGACCTTTTTTCAAGTCACCAGGGGTCGTCATATTTTTCTTGTGCAGACGCGATAACTTTTGATCAAATTGAGTTGCTATCATGAAACTTGTAGGGCTTTGGTGAGTTTGACATTCAGCAACCTATTTTCAAGGTCTCCAGGGTTCATCATATTTTACCCTGGTCAATGGGTTCTTAAGATCGTTCTGACAGTGACATATATTTTGTTTTGTACATGAGAAATGTGAAGTTGGAAGGCCAAGTAAAACAAGGGTAATCCAATACTGATAATACAGGTATCAGAATACAAGAGCATGCATCTTATACTTTTTTAATGTCTGCTTAATTTCTATAAACACTTATTGAAAATTATATTCCAGTGGAAGCTATTGATACTTTGTCATAAACTCATGGTGGCCCCAAATTGCAGATAGAAACTTTAAACCTTTTCCCCCTTAAGCCAGCCAAAACCGGCTGGTGGTCAAATGTCCACTTCAATTTTTTCAACTACATGTAATTAAAACAGTCAACAGCTTTCCTCAGCATGGGTTGGGCACTTAGTACCCAATCAATGCTGAGGAAAGCTGTTGACTCACTCTTAATTCAAGGAGAAAGGGTTAATATCATGGCAGAAACTGTCACTTGTATATGGTATGAAAATTTGAATGCATTCCATTGGGACATAGTTTACATTAACTTTTTTTATGTACAGTATTTAAAGCTACTCATATTCTTGCGCCATAAACAAAGCTATCACAAAATGATACAGATTTTGATCAAAATATTTTTCTAGCACCTTGTTGTACAAACACCAGTTATCTGGCTAAATCTCTCTGACAACATGGTGATACCCTATTCAAGTGTTCAGGTCTGATTGCATTATTGAAGGTCAGGTCCAGGATCCACTAGGTTTCCAAAGTCACTGCATAAGAACATGAATTGATGACATGGTCATTTTCTTTTCTTCTGTTCCAGGTTTTTGATGTAGTTTTAAATAATGAGCACACAGTAGCAGAGAGCCTGGATATATATGCCAAAGTAGGCCGAGGTACTGCACATGACGAGATAGTACAGTTTTCTGTCAGGAATGGCAAATTGAAGGTTCGCGGAGAATCCTCAAAATTTGATGGTACACTCAAAGTGGAACTTATGAAGGTAAGTGCACAATCAACCTATTGTGCCTAAAAACCAAAACATAAACTGTGATGAACCTGTAAGGGTGTTACAATTTAATGATCAGTTTCCGTTGTTCCAGCTAACGGTGAATTTTGCTCCAGACTTGAGTATAACCAAGCCTTGTTTTAAATTATTATTACTCTTTCAATTCTACCAACCCAAGTGTTTCCTTCAAAATTGAAGTGATGAAATTCAGCTCTGCATAAAAAAATTCCAAGATTGCAGGGATGGGAGTTGGGTTCCTGTCAGACTTTGATTTCCATGTGACTGACTCAGCCCCACCATCTTCAATACCTGGAAATGAGAAACATATTTAATAATGATACCCTAACATGATGATTTGGGGGGGGGGGATGATGCACTTTACTGACAATGTAAAAATATCTTGTTGTTCCATCTATATCAAGAAATGTTTGTATCATTGTTTTGTTTTGGTCTTTTATCAAGTTATGTTGCAAATTATTGTTTTGGTCCTGGCTTTTCATCTTTTGACAATCATGACTTGCTGATCAGCTTAATGGTGTAGATTGAGAATACTGTAAACTTACCCCAGTTATCCAATTAGATAGCTATAGTGTCATACATGTAGGTCAATAAACAAGTTGGATCCAGACATGGCCAATATCTAAGTGGGAGACACTGCTGTCCCAAAGGGTTACAGGGAAAAACCTGCTTCTTTGGCCTTATCTGGTTCACATGGCCTGTCAATCAAACATTTCACATACTTGTGACAACTGGCCTTATATTTTAATTCAGCTCTACTGAAGGTAGGGAACCAGTATGTGATTGACATGATAACAGTTTTGTCATAATAGAGTTACATTGTCCATATTCAGGGCCACATGGTCAAGGTATCTGACTCAGCATTCAGTTTCTGTTGAATCAAAAGACCACAAATCTAGAGCAGAGAGTTGGAACAGAGACAAACTCCCAGCAATTACTAAAACATAAACATTTATGTTTACCCTAGGGTTGAACAGCACTCATTCCATGCTGATGAGTCCAGTTATGGATGAAATCAGTCAGGCCTTTTGGCAGGTTGTGTACATGTATCTACTTTCATCAACACTTGCTTTGTCTTTCTAATGTTACATGTATATCATGATACAGTTTCTACGTTTGTTTGGACTCCCTAACCCAGCAGCAGGTGCTGTGATTGTCACGACAACCAACATGAGGCTCTGGAATGGTTTCCCTTTGGCTTGCAATTGTAGACCACAATTAGCCTACTTTTGTTGTTCTTCCCATACAAGGATTCTAAATCAGCCCCAGAAATAATGGAATGCATGAATACATGGTACATAGTGCTGTTTTGTACCTGAACATGACATATAATGTTCACATATGCATTATACACTACATCATATCGTATATACATGTACCATATGATGTGTATGTGTGGGTGTGGGTGACCCATGGGCTAACATTTTTATTTGGGTGTACACTGTGTGCTCTCAGTTTCCACAAGTCTCTTGACATAATACAAGAAAACACTCACATGGAAAAGTCTTAATGCGTGAAGCTAAAGGCTGAGTTGGATACAAACCACTTCTTTTGATGCCTTTTTGGTATATTTCATAGGAACACTGTTGTTGATGATTTTTTTTTTTTTTTTTTTTTTTTTTTTTACAAAAGTGGGCCTTGTTTGATTTACGGTTAATTTTAGGGATACCTGTGTCTATTTTGTGCTCCACTTTTCATAAATCACTGGTCTGTGATGTTTTTAAGCCCTTATCCCTTTGACAACAGTATATTCAAACAATCTGTTTCAAGTGGGGTTTTCATTCTATATGCAGGAGATTAGTTTCTCTGTCATGACTGGGGCCAACAAAGCTTTAGGGGACAGCTGTTTAAATATTTATTCATCTTGTTTACTAACAAACACTTTCAGTGTCACAGGAAAGTGTCTGGTGTAATTGAACCAGTGAATAACCTAAATAACTATAGGATGTGCTATTAAGGGTTTTCTGCCAGGGAGCATTTAGTAATTGTTGTAAAGGGAAATAAGGGCAGTAAAAGACTCCAAGTCAGGATATTCTTCATTTGCGTTGGTTAGATATATGTATATATTGTCATGGCAATTCTTCACAAGATTTAAGACAAAAGTTTGGAATAATGTCAAACTTCCACCTGAGTACACATTTATGGTATATTTGGTATAATTCCCCTTATTCTTTGTCAGCATATTAAATTTAGTTTCCTTTTTTTAAGTACTTAATGACCTTTAAACATAAGTCAAAGTGACACAACATAATATAAAATTTTACCTTTGGATTAATGCGTATTTGGTGTAAGTTTTGCAGTTCCATATCAATTTATTATGTCGTGGGCATCACTATAAAATAATTTCCTTATATGCATGTCAGTAACTGAGAAATTAGGTCAAGATTACCCATATTATGCAGTATCAGACGTACTATATAAGATATATATTTGCGGTAACATTTGGTAGTGCTGGGCTTGTAATAGCTCGGAATGTAGATTTGAGCATTCTTTACTACGTCCTGTATAACCTTGAAAATAAGGTCAAGGTTGTTTAGAAGTTTACCATTGGCCTAACACATATATACAGTGTGTGTGGTGTAAATGTTCAAGTTGCATTTCAATTCAAATGCAATAGTCCCTCTTTTGAAAAATCCCTCTTTTGGGAGACCACCTGCCATTTGTTACCATTTTCACTGCAGATGCAAAGCACCTTCTAATGATAAATTACCTCTTTTGGGAGACCACCTGTAAAACCTGACCAGTGACAACCCAAAATAACCCCAAAAGATCTCTTACTCATTTAGAAATTGAATCCCTTTTCTGGCAAATAAAATCCAGCTTTTTTGTACAAGATTGGTAAAATAACTTAACAAATCCAAAATATGTTTATGGTGCCAACAAATGGGTAACCACCGTACTGCAAGATGGAATGGGGTCTAACAAGTCCACATAAATCATGTTTGAATCTAAATTGTGGATGAGAATTCAAAGGCATTATTAGCTGCTAGGCAGCTGATGTAAGAGTCAAATCTCCTTGAGAGACCATCTGCTTTTATGTGACCACTTCCTCGATGGCACTAGGGGCGGTCTCTCAAAGGAAGGACCATTGTAAATCAAAATAATGAATTTATTATACCTTCACACCTGTAAGGCTGATGATTTTCTATTTTGTTTTCAAGGGTTTTCCATTTTTGACCGTCCATCATTTGCATATTTACCAGATTTTTTCAACAGCCCTTTCCCTTTTTCTCTGGATATGTCTACCTGAGTAGGAATACTTGCATTTGACTGCCAAACTGTGTAAAATTGGCAACTTGCAGCACCACAGAACCTCACTGCCGGCTTTGATTTATGCCCAGAAAACCGTCATATGAAGCCAGAATAACACACATGTAAATGCAGATAGTCACACATTTTAGGCCCTTGTCTGAAGAATTGGGGTGAGGGCTTAACTATGGTGTCAGTGGGACAATACGGACAATATACATGTAGTATCAATATTAACTCCAGCACTTTTGGCGGCCACCAGGATGGTCTTTCCCGTGGAAATGAAAGTTCCTGTGTGTAGTCTCGGATAGCATGATTAATATTGGTAGCAACCTCAATAATAAAAATCACTTTTCCATTTTTGGTGGTTGATTCCTGGATTCCATTGGTTTTACCATAAAAAAAGGAAAATCATTAGCCATACACCTGTAATGCTAGTTCCACTTCGTGCCACAATGAAGCCATCTGTGAGACTTTAGTCTGTATATTGTTTCTGCAATAGTACAGTGATACATGTACATGTGCACAAGTTCACATGCAATTACCATATCAAAAATCATTTCCTGCATTGCATTGCCTCTGTGACCTTGAGAAAGTAGGTCAAGGTCATCCATTTTGTGCAACATAAAACTTCACAATGCACATTTGTAGGGCCAAAAATTTTCGCGCTCACGGCAAAAGGGCGGATTTTGCAGAAAAGACTGCCTCAAATGGAAAAACTGATTTTAACTGGAATGAAACTGAACAAAAACCTGCAATTTTGTTGAAATTGTTTACTTATATGGATGTATTTCTACATATTTATTCTAGAGCCTGACCGAACCCGAGCTTACCAGGTTTCAAGATTGAAGCCTGGCTTCGGTTCAGCTTTTACAGTCACTAAACGTTCTGGTTGGGTTATCATTGTCAAAGTTGGCAATAAAGTGAAATAAGAAGGTCACTGAGGTTACTTTTCACACTTGTATACACTTTAAACAATGCAACAAACGCTATTTTGCAATTAAGTGCGTCACAGGGGTTGCATTAATCGCCAGAATTACAATAGCAATAGAATTGCCCCAGTGCAAAAGGGTAACAGCTATATACCCCGGTTTAAATAAAGCTTTAAATGAGCATTCTAAGATGTCTAATTATTTATGGCATGTTTGAATTGCATATACCAAACCTGAACGGTGCCTGGTTCGGGATTGGTAATGTGTATCGAGTACCCGGTTAGGTTTCAAAATGCATGTTTAGTCAGGCTGTAATTTATTCTATGTTTGAGCAAGGGGGGTATCCTCATTGGTTTGAGGGTGAATTATCATTTTCTAGATTGAAATTGAAAAGTAGTAACTCACTGTGGATCACATGACCTAAACATTGTTACAAGTTAATTGTCACATGCCTGCATCAGTGACATGATGCATTGGCATTAAGACAATATCAAATATGCACGAGCGATGTTTGAATACACCTCACACATGAGGTAGAATGACTGCATCTTCATAAACATGGCGCACCAGGTCGGCATTGAAAGTAGGCGCCTGACATATTTTACCGAATAAAACAAAGAATAAACAAAATCTTACATTACTGCATCGTCATAAACATGGCACACCAGGTCGGCATTGAAAGTAGGCGCCTCACATATTTTACCGAATAAAACAAAGGATAAACAAAATCTTACATTACTGGAGAGTGATTTTCTATTTTTTTCTCACTAGGGATTGTTTTTGGTGGGGAAAATAACTTGTGACCTGCATTCACTCTACATTGAATATACAGTAGTCAGGTGCAAATAAACATTTACAGGGCATCTCAATTGTCATCAAATGATTCAGTATTTCCTTATGAAGAGAAGAGTCTCTCAAATGCACAAGTATCTGTATAATGCATGACTATTTGTATGGAATTATGCTGTGTTATAAAATGGTCGCAAGATAGTATTGTCAATGCTTGTGAAAGGTGAAAATATGAAGAAGGAGAATAATATGATCCTACTAAGTCGACAGCTTTCCTAGACCAAGACCTTGAACTGACCATTTAAGAGTTAAATATAGTTATATTTTACTTAAGTGTTATTACGTAAAAAAAAAAAAAAAAAAAAGAAGGAAATACTTTAAAGTTTAGTGCTTGAGCAAAAAGCACTGATTGGCAGTGAACTTGGTGTGATTACATGATGAGACCAGCAAGCTGGAGTTGTGTATTCAACACATTAGTCGGCTTATCTTGATTGGTTACTCCCTCCCCCCCCCCCCCCCAGTGCACACATTTGACACCTCTGGATCACCCCTATGCTGGTGAGTAGTAGCTGTGTTTTGTGCCTCTTGGGTATTAACCAGGTGTGTGGATCTGTTTTGTGACATACTGGCATAATAGCTACTGCAACTGTGATAAAAGGACAGGACTTGATTGCTGCTTTAATAGCTCTATAAAAAGGCATCATTTTTGTTAATTTTCAGCTCAAGAATAATATCTAATGATCTTTCCTCATAATAATTGTGGTAGTGGTATGCTTCAACAATGGGCAGGGAATACATGGACATGTATTTAGGTCAGCATTTTGTTCTGTGGGTATTCTTTGGGACACATCTAAATCATGCAGGTTATTCTGTGTTATGACTTGTATTTGAACACAAAATTAATAAAACAGTTGGGGTGCATTGGGATGAAACTATGAATGAAGACCTTTAAAACTTTTTTTAAAAATGTCAAAGTTAAAAAGTTGCGCCTCAAAGTTCTTTGACCCCTAGTTACTAATTTGTTTACCAGGCAGTCATGGTAGTACTGCAATTTTTTTCTAATTTTTCTGATTTTTTGAGTGGTAACGCTATAATTTGGACTTCTCCAGAACTGCTGATTAGCTTGAGCTGAAACTTGGTAGAAATGTTCACTGACAAGAGGTAAAACAAACTTGTTCATAACTTTGTGTTGCTATGGGCTCCTGATTTTTGACAAGCTTTTCATTTTGGTAACTAATTGATAAATGCAAATGCATACGTTCCTATGGCTTCTCTGACCTTATGACTGTCTTTTCCTGCTCGGTTCAACTTGTCCCAAATGATCTCAGCTCGCCAAATGTAAGCACCTTGGCCAACTCAGCATAGCCCATGCAGGTGATTGCACAGCTCAGTTCAGCCTGGGGTTGTCACTCGGCCCACAAGTTTTATTGAAGTATAGTCAAGTTTATACAGTCTTTGTGGAACATAGGTAGATCATTAAATTAGTCTGTTGTTTATTTGCAATCATAAAATCACTCGTTCTTGCATTTTTTCACTTAGCTTACATATGAAACAATAGATGCTCCCTGGGGCTGCCTTTGAGTTTCTCAGCGGCAGCGGGCGGCCATAGGGGGTGGTGGGCAGTGTCTGGTGCCAAGGAAGAAGATCATAGAGCAGGCTCTAAACTTTGGCAGTGTTCTCCGACAGCGTGCGGCAATCTCCAGCGACCGCTGATCATCACCAGCCACTGTCTACCACTGCCAAAATGTACCATACACCGCCGAATGGTGCTCCTAGTGATAGGATGTAAGAAGTTTCTCACCCTGCTGTTAATGTGACTGGATAAAGCATAAAATGCATATGTAAATACATGAGCTTCAGCTGGACAGGCTTTTTGTTTGTTTATTTGTTTGGTGCATGGTCTCTCGCTGATAGTACATGTACGAGTCTCATAGTTGTAAGGTGGTAAAGCATGCATACCACTAAAATGAACTGATATTTGGTTTCACCATTAAAGACTGATGACCTACCCCCAGTTTCTTATGTGCCACATGACAACACAATAGCAAATTAAAAAGTCAAAAGACTTTCAATGTGATCAATCAAAAAAATGAAAAAAGGTCAGATTCCTAACACCAATGTAGGATAGATTTCTACATCGATGTTAGATGGTGAAACTTGCCTGCAAACGACATCCATGGGGATCTTGGAGTGGTAGTTTTTTTCCAAACAATTGAGTTTCAGTGGAGACAGGCTTGTATATAACATCAAGTTACTATGAAGCAAAGTTTCCTAATGTATGGTCTTTAAGGTAAGCTGGTTTGTCATGGGTGTGAACTGTCCAGCTGTGCCAGTACCTGGCTCAGGACGATCCGCCTGGTGGCAGAGAAGGGAACCAGACAGGTGATCTTGTCTGGAAAATCAGTCTTTTTCATGTTAAAGGTCCTCTTATTTGTTACCATTACATGCACCCAATTTTGAAGTGAAAGATGACCACAGTCAGCAGAGAAGAGGGGACGCTTCCCAGTGCTCACCCCAGTTGAATTCTGTGTGTAGTTGGTGCTGAAAGCAAAAACTGAAGGTTTATTTTGATGAACGAGTGGCTACCAGTCAGTGCAGTCACACACTTCTGCTGTGTATTGCCCACATGTGGTATTGAGCGTGTTCCCCCTGGCAACACAAAGGCTCGTGGATAAACAAATCAATACAGCTGAATAAATCAAGTACGTTATGTGCATGACACAGAGGGGAGCTTTTCCACTTGAAAACAAATGCCATTACATGACCTGAGGGCAGGAGATAAAAGTCCAATTGAGTACAAAGATTGTAACATGTGAAGGGAAGGTGGTGTTTAGCCAGGGCACCATAATGTGATTGTTGCTGGCTTTTACTTGTTTTATTTAAAGTGAAACTTTCTGCAAAAGTATGGCTTCCTTCCTTGTGTAGGACTGATGGAATATAGCATTGATATTCTGTTTAATATTTGTGTCTTTTCGTCCAGAACCACTTCCTGGTAATTGTTACCCTATTCCGCAGCCCAAACTCTTTACACTCCATAAGCGAACCTGTCACTGTCTAACCTTAAATAAATACGGAAGTACTATTGTGCATATTGCTGTGTGTATGAATAAATAAAATACTCCTGTAGAGTTGTACTGCATACATGCACCAACATCAATAATTCTGTGTAATTATTCAGGGCAAAGAAACACAGAAAAAGCTGTGCAAACCCTGACTATCATTAAATGAATGAGTAGTTGTTGTAGAGTGTGCCTGCACAAACACACGCACACACACATTAATTTTGCTGGAATTATTCTGTAGATTTTTGTTAGAATTATCATATCTACATAATTTAGGTGGATGGCCACAAAAGATGTTACAGTTAACATGTATCTTGGGAAGAAATGCTAACCCTTGGAGAACCAAGTCAACAGCTTTCAGTACATCCAGAATGTACCAAAGAAAGCTGTTGACCTGCGCTCACTTGCTGTTCCTGAAAACGGAAAGTTTTAGCAGGACCTGGTTGTGTGCTGATACCTCAGCTTAGGGTCAGAGGTCAATGAAAATGCAAATAATGCCACAATGGAAGATGCTGAGAAGTGTGAGCTGACTGTATTACAAAGGGTTAATACACTGGTAACTTGAGTGTCTTTCTCCCTGCTCCCTATGGACCATATCATTGATCTGGTTGGAATGGTGTTGGGGGTGGTGAAGTTTCAGTACATGTATATACATGCATGTGCTTGAAGGTATTAATTTCAGTTAAATTCAAATCTGAATGATGCTGCAGTAGGATTGTAAAAGGGGAAAACCCCCTTTTTTTTTAAATAACATTTTGCATTCCACATGTTTCTTTTTTTTCTTTTCTTTTTTTTTTTTCATTTTCTTCTTTTTTTTTTTGAAGTCCACTCTTTAGTCAGTGTTACATACACACCATAGCATATCAAGCGAGCATCAACATAACAATAAGCCATTTTTACCCTGGGGTTTACATTGTGTTTATGTCCGCCACATGTCAGTCTCTGAAGAACGTGTTGCAAGAGGAGACCAGGAAGAGCTTTCGTTGTGTTCATAGCCTCCACTGCTACAACAGTTTAGTATTTGTGAACCAGTGCGTCCAGGTTGAGGCTAATGGGTGGACAAAGTAATGCAATGGCAAATAATGACATGATGGCTTAACAATAAAACAAGGAAAATTAGATTTATCATAGATTAAACAGCAACATTTGATCAATTAGTAGTAATTTGCAGTGTCATATGTCACAAAATCATAATGAACTTGAATGAGTTGCTGTGGGTTCCACCTGGTGCCAAGTGTTCATGTTTCAGCCCATTCATGTCCATTCCTTTGTTATCATTCTAATTAACCCCTTCACTGCCATGTTGCAGAGTGAGGCGGCTGCTCTCTTCAGCACACTTTAACCACAATGTACCCAAAGCATGCTAAAGAAAAACCAATTGACATGGACTGTTCTTGCATGATGCTATGAAAAAGGGCATGCTGCTAATATTTGAATCAATAGTATTTTTGTGATGAATTTGAATCCGATATTATAATCATAAATCAAATGAGAACGAACATTGTGGTGATCCACAGGCAAAGAGTTAATAGAAACTGGGCCAATCAATGCCACTGGTACATGCTCATTAGGGAACAATAGAGAACAGAGAGCAAGTAGGAAGCAGGTTATCATAAAGGATGTTTGATGTGACCCATATGAACAGGTGGCCCACCATGTTGTGAGTGGTAAAGTTATGCCAATAGCCTTTGTGCCAAGTCAATGGAACATACAAGGTGTACACAGGGGTCGCCATCTCACAAGACCATCCTACACTGCAGGGGAAACTGTCCATACAGATGGCTGGCCTCCCAGCATTAGGATGTCAAAGTTAGCTAGTTAGTTAGTTAGTTAAGTTAGCTGGGAGGTACCTGAAGCTGTTTGTGCTTATGTATCGGCATGCAACTTTTGCCATTAAAAACTACCATACGTGGTCCAGTGTTGTAAATGCTTCCTTTTTAGCTCTGCTGACCAAAGGTCGCAGAGCTTATGCGACCACTCATGTCCGTCCATCGACCCCTAAAAACTTTTGCTCGTTAGTGCAATACATTTACAGTTTCAAGTTACATGTAGCCCAATACAACTTTCAGGACTTAAAGGATGCATGAAAATCAAGGCCCCTTTGAATATTGGTGAGGCCACCAACATTATTATGTAATATAGGGTTCAAAAATTTTGTGAACACTCTAGCATCTTTAATTTTTGGCAGAGCTTCACCAAATGTGGTGGGATTGTGGAGTAGGTCAAAGTCTAAGTTGCTGAGGATACTAGTGGTGCCACCTACAATTTGACGGAAATTATGAGCCAAAATGTGTTTTAAGATGTAAAATTTCATATTTGGAAAAGTAATTGGATTAGACTTGCCAAATGTAAAGGACATATAGACGATGACCAAAGGTAGAATGTTATGTAATATCACTGTGACCTTGACTTATTTTCTGAGGTCAGCTGTAAAATAAACGGGTGATTTTGTAATGGCAGGGTGTAGCTTGGACATCAATGGCAAAGAAAATTGAGCCTCCAGATCAAAATTTTGCTTGATTACATAATACATAAAACTGTATTTGGTGACCTACTTAATTTTTTAATCCGTGTTGAAGATCAAGGTCAAATGGCCAGTTTGAATTCAGTGGTCATCTCATAAATGCTGTGTGCCACACAATTTTGAGATTCACCCATATAACATTTAGGAGTTTTAAGTGTATAAAAATCTTTGTCGACATCAGTGTTGGTTGATGCCACCTATAGTATTATGTAATATATAAGTTAAAATGTGAAAATTTTGTGAACACTCAAGCATCTTTAATTTTTAGCAGATCTGCACCGAATTTGGTGGGATTGTGGGGAAGGTCAGAGTCTGAATTGCTAATGATACTAGTTGCGCCAACTATAATTTGATGGAAATTATTTGACAAAATGTGTTTTAAGATATAAAAGATAGACAATGTCCAAAGCTAGAGTTTTATATAATATCAGTGACCTTGACCTATATTTGTGAGGTCACCATGCCTGTACAGTTGAAAGAGGTGATTTTGTAAGGGCATGGTGTAGGTTGGACATCAATGGGAATGTCAGCACAGCACCAGGCCTATAGACCTCTTGTATTACATAATCTGGGTGAACTTGAAGTTCTGTCCCAAGGTCACTGAGGACAGAAAGTTAAGGACTCACTCGTTGTTGTCTTGGCACTTGCAACAATATTCGTCACAGGAGTTTCACAAATAAGCTTTGATTATATGTGGAGCAGAGTGCCATCTAGTGAACAAACAAGACACTAAAATCACATAAGCTTTGTATGTTCATGAGCCACTTGAGGACTGGCAACTTTGAAATGAAGATATGCAATATTGCCACAGTGCCAGCAGAGCATATGGTCCATGGGCCTCTTGGGGTTTTTTTCCGATCAAGAATGATATAAGTGATTAGTCAGTATCTTACCTCTGGAGTGCCCTCTGGTTATCAAAGAGCCTCTTTGGTGGGGAACCCCACAATAAAATTGATTCAGATCTTCGTTAAGCTTTCGAAATGTCTGCATTTATGAAAGCTTTTTGACAAAGGCTGCAAGGGTAGATTTTCATGGTTGTCAAGCCCATAGATCTAGGTCTGGGTCATTTTGTGCACATTATAGCAACTTAAGAATAAAAAAAAACCCAGTGGAAGAAAATAAGAAAAAACTTACCTCTATAAATGTGTATATTGTAAAAAGTAATGCCAAAATTTAAAAATATGTGCACTGCTTTTGATGCAACTTATGATAACCTTGGGGTTATCATGTGTTCAACTTCACCTCCATTATGTACAGATCACCACTCAAATGTAAACTTTTTTTTGTAGGTGGTTTGTGTTTTGTTGTTCTAGAAAATTTCACACTCAATTTAATTTTGCTCTTTTAGAGCTACCACCCAAAGCGCAAAATTAAAATGCATGAAAATAAGTTGCATTGTATTTCACTACATTATGGCATTGGATTGTGCAAAATTAAAATGCGCAAAAATTCTGTAATTTAAGAAAAATGAGTATGTGAAATTAAATGTGCGAAAATGTCTAAAACTACAGTATTAATTTTTTTTCAAACAGTAGTATGTAGGCCAGGCAATCTAGAATTCTGAGATGTTGGTGTTAGAAAATCCAACAACTCAAGTACAAGCTTAGGCATTCATGTAAATTTAAGTTAATATCCTCAGTCAATATTATCTTCTACTTGCACTGAAATGTGAAAGTAGTTGAAATATAACATGTACAATTTCATATCTGTAGAGAATTTTTTGCTCGCGTGTTTTCAGGGTGAGCGTGACAACCCCAAAATAAATGCCTTATATGTTATGAAAGGGAGCCTAGACGGTAAGTGAACATTATCATTGCATACATATAAAATATCATATGTTTAATATCAGTGGCCAGGATGCTGTTTATGAACGTATTTTGCATATTCCATCACACATGCACAAACCCAGTGGAAGAAAGGCAGAAAATTCTCACCTCTACAAATGTGTATATTGTAAAAAGTATGGACAAAATTTAAAAATGTATGCACTGCTTTTTGATGCAAGTTATAATAACATGGGGGGGGGGGGGGTATTGTGTTCAACTCACCTCCATCATATACAAATCCCCACTCAAATGTAAGCTTTTTTTCTGTAAGTGATTTGTGTATTAATTTTTTTTTTTTTTTTCAAAGAGCAGTATGTATGCGAGGCAATCTAGAATTCTGAGACACTGGACAGTCTGGTTTGCAAAATTTTTAACAACTGCTTTTACGGTTTTGAACTTGTCTAAAGCCTGTTCCAATAATAATGCCAGCAGACTTCACAGGGTCAGCATGATAAATGTTGAATGAGATTTGTTATATAAAGCATGCTGCCCAGTTTACCCATAAATTGAAGGGAGAAAGATCATGACTGGTATGACCTTCTACAGTTTACATGTTTGATAGCAGATAAAGCTATCATACAATTTTCAATGAACAGAAGGGAAAGACAGTAAAAAGATGGAGGGTGGCAAGGGGCAGGTGAAAGTAAAATGTGGGCCATCTTTGAGTTTGTAATGTGAGGCAAACATTGATCAAGGGAGATTTTGTTTTGCAGATGTACCAAAACTGCCACCACTGCCAGGGGTAGAGAAGCCTCCGCCAAGCCAGGAGACTGGAGAGGAACAGGAAGAAGAGGAAGAAATAGACGAAGAAACCAAGAAACCGAGAAAGCGTCCTCGATCGGGCCCCAAAGTGCAAGATCCTTATGCAACGGATGATACAGGAAGCATGATGCTGCCAGTCATTGTAGCCGTCGGTTGCTTCGTTCCTCTACTCTTTTGTTTGTGTAAATTATGAAAGTGAAACTATTTGGTTGATTGTTCAACATCATAGTCCATCATTCGTACAGCTCATTCACATGATTGTACATTTTATCAGTCAACAGTCAGTGGCGCATCTTACTATCATGAGATGAAGATTTTGCCTCAAATTTCATTAATGGCTATTGGATCATGTCAATAGTACATAATTATGTTTGCATTCAAAATGCTTATAATTATTCCAGATTGTATGAGTACAATATTATATGCTAGTGTTGATTCATGCATGTGCAAGCATCTTCCAATCTTTGAAGACGAATATATACTACATAATGTCAGTCTGTGTGATATAAATATTTTCTTATGAGGTTAACATTTTGTTGTACTATTCTGGCAAATGATGAAAAAGTGATAAAAGGTCCCTCTACAAGTATACAGTGTGCAGTTTGCTGAGTTGATTAACCTCTTCCCTCTTGGGTGAGCCCATTCCTGGTCTGAGTACAACTGAGTGCTTATCTTTCCTTGGTGCAGGTTGGGCGCAGGGCTGAGTCAATAGCTTGCCTTGGCAGGGGCTGGGTGTATTCTGCCCAAACCTGCACCAAGGAAAGCTGTTGACCTAGTGTGTGCCAACATGAAGGGTCTTGCATACAAATCTCAGCAAAAATGTTTTACTGATAATGAGAAATTTATGTAAAGACCTTAGGCAGGCGACAATTTACCTAGGGGCACTTTTGGTGACTTAAGCAGGAAAGGGTGAAGATTTAAACTCAACGAGCTGCCTTTGTGTTTCATCAACTAGTCTCATTCAAAGTATTCTCACTTAATAAGAACTATTGAAGCAGATCTAATAATTTTTGACTTCCAGTCTGTTTTGGCCATTTTTTGAGGGGGGGGGGGGGTTAATTACTCCTCACAGCCCCCATGTTGCTAAGGTGGGCTCAAGGGATAAGGATTCATTGCTACTGCCCCTAGAACAGCTGATCTTGAGGTTTTCATGACTCTACATGTTTTCAACTTATTTAGGTTCCAACATTTCCAAATGCAATATTTATCAAATGGATAAAAAAAAATCATAGCCCAAATACCAGTCTATTTTGGCATGTTTCGAATACGTGCAAAAAAGTACAAAAAGACAATGTCTTTTTGGTGCTCACGAGTTACAGGTTCACATTATGGTGTAGGAAAATTTAGACACCAATTTTTGCACCAAATGAAAGTGATTTTTGTGTACTTAATTCAGAGGTTCCAAGTTATTTTCTCCTGATTTGTCAGTAGGAATTCAGGAGATTGCATGGATGATGGTAGGAGGAAGGGGTGTGTGCCCCCCCCCCCCCTTCCGAACGTGAGACATTTTCGTAAATATACAGTTAAAATGTTGTATTCTGGTGGTTTAAATTAAAAAAATTAGCTGTAAGAAACAGTATAGGAAAGCGCATTGAAAAAGCTATCAACCACAGTCAGTTACCAGTAAATACACAAAAACACTGTCACAACAGAAACAGTTAATGAAAAAGTCGAATTTTTTTTTACAAAAAAAATGATGATTCCTGAGGTTGAATTTCGGGAGATTTCCCGAAAATTCGTGAGTTTTGGAGCCTCAGCCTGTTAATTTTTAGGCTTTGAAAAAATAGGCACCCAAATGTTACAGAAGAAATAGGAAAAAAGTTAGTGCACAAAGCTTCATGAAGTGAGAGCGTTACGACAGGATTTCATACTATGTCATACATCTGTCGATGTTTTTAATGACAGATATACACGTTTCTTGTATTTTTGACGTTCAACTGTTGTTCACATGTAATTCAGATTGTTCAAGTTGTTCATTTAACCCTTTCTCTCCTTGGCTTAACACTTAATTAACAGCTTTCAGTGCTCAACCTAGGCCAAAGAAAGCTGTTAACCTAAGGCTTGCTATCCCTACACGTCATCTAGCTCTTGACCTAAGACTTGCAATCCATAGGGCTAAATGTGTCAGCTGGCTCCTGACCTAAGGCATGTAATCCCTATATATGTCAGCTAGGTCTTGACCTAAGGCATACAGTGCCAATAGGTTTCATGTACAGTTCTCATGTGTACTGTTTCCAGGTGTTAGATAAACCTTTATTGTTTAATTGAAGTAGTGCAGTTGGCATTATTTGACATTAAAGCACTTTGAGTTAGTTTTAGGGGAAAGGGTTAAAATGTTCATGAGCTTAACCTGTGAGAGGATGCATATTCCAGGGCTTGATAGTGAAAAAAAAAAAACACTTTAGAATATTTGATCAGCTAGAGGTAAAGTTTGTTAACCATTGCTTTGTCTTTTCTTGTAAGAATAGGAGTCGGTCAACAACTTTCCCTGCCAAGGACAGATGTTGACCCACTGTATGCTGCAGTGATATGTGTCTGTAGAACCAGACAAATATTTTTAATACCAGGCATGCATATTGATTTCCCACCACAACTGCATACCTGGTTGTGTTAGTAACCATGGTGTCACCTGGCGAGATACAGGCTGCTGCCTGTGCCAGCAAGTGAAATATTACTAATATTTTGGAAATAAAAAATACCTAGTACAGGCAGATGGAAATATATCCTTATTTTCAATTTAGGAAACTCTAAATGAATATAACTTTGAGGTTTGTAAACTTAAATTTCTGTAAAAGAGACTAATATTGTGAGAAAGGGGTATCAAGCCTTGCCTGTGACAGTGATGTGCCCGTGTGTCCTCCATGACTGACAGGCGTGAACCCAAAGCTTTGTAGCAAGCCATTAATATGCATGTCTCGTATTGCTTTGAATAAAACGGGGTGAAATTTGCAAATTGAAATGAACTTCCAAGACTACATGTACTATCGATAACAGAAAAAACAGTTGATATGTTGGTTTATATTGGCACCTACTTCTATTGTCATGGTAACAAGCCGATCAAAGTATTAAATGTGAAGGCTGCTGTCCACTTGCCAGGGGACCTTGTCCACAAAGTTGTGTCGTGTTCTGCATATCCGTATGACGGTGGCCTATTTTCACACTGTCTCCATGCACATCTGGTTTACTGGTCACAGATTGAGGCCATCACTCCAAATTGACCTTTATCCTAGGCCTACATATTTATAACCCTCTGACCTTTCAAAGTGTGGCTGTAAACTTTCCCTGTTGGATTGACCGTTAAAGTGTTAATCATGGCTGTAGTCTTTTACTCATTCCTGTTAAACATATAATGGTTAAAAGATTCAAATTGCTCATGAAGACACCTTTCATTCAAATACCAGCAAGCCTAGTCTAAAGCAAAATGTAGTCAAAGTCAACAGCTTTGCTCAGGACACTTTACGGCCATTGCAGGCAAAGTGGCCTGAGGAAAGCTGTTGACTCAGTCTTACATCAGCGCCTTAAGGGTCAAGAGTCCACAACCTTGTGTGTCACTGGTTGGCAAATTAGAAAAAAAAAATGTTAACCTATATAGGTCCCAGGCCATAAAGGTCTGACTTTGAAACAGATAGAAAAAAATTAATAAAGGGAACACAGAATTAGTCGCTTTCATGAAGCTGGGGCAGAATGGTATTGGCAGAGACAGCTGTGAAGGGGCTGTCTGGGGAAGGGTTTTGTAAGGGGGCTCTATGATGACACCCCCTTCCAGGAAACAGATTAAAATAGTTTCATGTGTTAACTCTTTCAGTGCCAATCACATCTAAAGTCGATCTATTTAAGTCAGACAAGTCTGAATTATCATGAGGATCTCAGATTTGTATTCCTCATAAAAAACACCTTTCATGCAAGTACCAGTATACCTATAGTTCTAGAGAGGAATATCCCAGGTCAACAGCCTTTCTTGGCTTGCATTGGGAGCACTGTGCCCAATGCATGCCGAGAAAAGCTGTTGACTAAGTTCAAAATGTGGCACTGAGAGGGTTAATGAAAAGAACAACTGAGCATCAGGCCCCAGGGGCAGCACAGTTTGGTACGGGACAAGTAAGCCATTTGATCCAAGAGAAAGTCATATTAATAACATAAATAACAGAGACATCTGTCCATATGTTGTAATGGCTTCAACAACAACAAAAAGAAAAAGAAAAGTCACACATGAAATTTGGGAAGTCAACAACTGAAGTGTATCAAGAAAGGTCTCTATACTTGGGTTGGGTGTGGAGTGAGCCGGCTTTGGTGACTGCCATGACTAATATGTCAAGATACATCTACAAACAGAGGCACCGAGATTTGTACCCAAAGAGACGGAGTCAACAGCTGTATTTGGCACAGTCTGGTAACAGAGTGTGCCGAGGAAAGCTGTTGACTAATGTCATGTTGTTTTCAATGACAAAAGAGAAACAGATGTCACATTTGCCTGCTAACAATTTTTAATGAGAAAAAGTTGCATGCAGATATCTGTGTTATATCTCTCAGGGTTAAAAGGAAGAAGACATAGATACCAAAGAACAACAGCAGAAGGTTAAGGTACCTGGGTGATATAGGGTTACTTCAGACTGTAAGCCATCACTGTGTGCTCCAAATATTTCACATCATCATTTTCTTCACCATTATCTTGAAAACTGCTGCACATAGCAATGCCCTAGCTTTTCCGAAACAGTCTACATGTATAGTTTAAATGTTGTTTGAAATAGTTTTTTAGCAAGTGAGAAGTGATTGGCTCATTGAAGAAAATGACATATATGCTTACCCTTTCATGCAGTTCAGTGTATTGGAAATACACTCCAAAGACCTGCAAGAATGTGTTGTGCATTGGACTGTGTGTATTAAGTTTGCTTCACATGTCGTCGCTAGATTCGAATGCGTAAGGGAGCTTGTATACCTGACTGTGAAGGCAATTCCATGTACTCAACTTGTTAATTGTCCTAAATCAAAGTCTAAAACAAGTAATAATTTAACATACACACACAGGTGTCTACTTCATGGCTAAACTGTGGCAAAGGAAGTATCACAAGCTGTCTTGTTAGGCAATGATATAATGGAGATGGTGCCTTGAATCATGTTACAATTCAGACTCGGTAGATCATTTGTACTGTGACTGGCAGCCATTTAGTAGTCCATAAATTAGCTAAGATAACAATCATTTATTCAATGTGCACATGTAAATGGTGCCAGGAAAAGAATAGTTCATCTTTTCATTAATAGAGGGCACTACAGACACTGAGACAAGGTCCAGCTTTGACCCATATGGTTTTGTGTTTGTTGATTTGCACAGTTGTGCCTGTATATCCGATGTATTAAGCTCTTTATTAAGTATGCCACAGAATATGACAAGGTTGCACAGTTCAATATAGTTCTGATTAATCCACGTGTAATTTGTGTTGAAGCATTGTTTGGAACTTGCGTAAAAATTTCTTTGTTCCTAAATCAGCATTTTTCAAGAACTTGTACATATGTCCCTTATACTACTATCATGTTTTTAGTTTCAAATAATTTAAACACCAAAGTGATGAAAGGTATGTAGATATGAAAAATTATGTGTGAACAAAATGTTACATTGCCTTAATCAGATCAGTATTTATCAAGACATAGACTATTTTATCTGTGGCAACAGAGAGCATTTTATCCTTTATGAGTTTTATCTTTAAAACTGTAAGAAACCAGAAGGGAGCTGCAGTTGTTTGTTTATTAACCTTGTCAAGTTGTAGAACAATTTTACAATAATTTCGTACTAGTTTTTTCCATAAATTTTGTTTAATGTGTATGAATGCAACTACAAAAATTGAATTTTTGTGCAGCCAACAGATATCAAAAATATGTTTCTCCAGATCAGAACCTTGTGACAAGCATGTTTGCATTTTACTCCTGCTGACAGTATAAAGCGCAAGATCTGCCCATGGTAACAAATATTAAACTTGTGGTGTCACATGGTAACAAGTGATAACCTTGTTGTTTCACAGAATGTTGTGACTGAAGGAAAAATATCTGTGTCATAAAAAAACAGGTGTCATGAGATTCCATCAGAAATGGTCACATGAAAAATGTTTGATTGACTGCATGTGCCACAATGCTACCATGACAGTGCAGTGGTAGCTGTAGTGAAGCCTGTTGCCTGTAGGTGGTGCTAGAGGTAACTCCCCACATGTTGCAGGTGGAGACATCAGGGGGATAAAATCTACATCATTCATTAGTTGAAACTGTCTTGTGACACAGTCAGCTAGGGCTCCCACCAATCAGAACAGTGTATCTGACATGCCTCATTGACCACCTCCATGATGGACCACCTGGGATTTGTGGCTACATTTTTATGGACACAAAAGTCTATTTTCTTTGTAACCTTACCTGCAATTTAAGACCATCTGTGAATATGATCACTTTTTTCTGGCATAATGAGTGGTCTTAAAAAGCAGGTATGTACTCTGGTACAATATACTGTAAAATGTTACATCTTTGTGGAAAATGTTCTGTATGAGTCATCACCAGTGTCACTTTTTTTCTTTCAAATTGTAATGTAAATTTACCTTTTCTTGTTCACATTAGTAAAGTCATATCTTCAGGTTATGCATTCCTCTGACTTAGCAAGTAATTTGAAAATCCATGTGCAGTGATCCTTGTTTGGAAAGACCACCCTAAAGATCATCAAATTGTGGTCTTTCAGAACAGATGGTCATCAGTAACAGAAAATAACATATAAAATGCCCTGAAAAGGTGGCCTTTCAAGTCAGGCTGTCTCTCAGTGGGGGTTTTGTGATCTTGCAAGACGGGCACCTCATCGTCTTGAAAATAACCTGAGTTGGTCTGCATATACTGGCTTTGAAAGTGGCTTCCATATTGATAACAAGCCTTGCATATTGATTACAGGCCTTGTGTGTATTTCAGTGATGCCTTTGCTTAATCTTTTGCTGCTAATTTGGACAAAAGTCTATATCCGCTGAATTGACATAATACTAGGGTCATGTTCTTGGGAACACCAACCTTTCCTTCAAGTACTAGCAAGCTTACCGGTACAAAGACCATAAGAGATCATACGAATGATCCAGGTCAACAACTTTCGTGAACACCCTATGGCCACAGTGCAACAAAAGTGTGCCAAACAAAGGTGCTGACTTGCTCCAAATTGTCACTGAAAGAGTTGATCTCCTGTTTAAGAATCAAAGAATGTAAAGATCTGCGTAGAAAATGGTCGTCAGACAATTTCAGCTTCAAGTGGAGGGCAGACTCTTTGCAGACAAAAATGGAGACAGACTGAAAATCACTAGAAGAAAACTATCTTACAGCTTCCTATGTGTATATAAAAAAATGTACTAAAAAAAGTTTCAACAAAACATGAAATTTGAGTTTATCTATTACCACATTAAGATGTTAACTGATCACAAAATATGTAAAATTAATTACTGTTGTCCTTTTGTTTTTGTTCGAATGTTACATATATAATCTATTGGTTCAGAGTTTCATAAAGTTTAAGAAGTTGTGCGTGTGTGTGCAATAAAAAGTTTTAAATATGACTTTACTTTTATGGTGGAAACTGATAATGTAATTTGTGTCAATAAAACAGTTTCAGCTTCAAAAGTGATGCACAACTGTAAATTGATGTGATGATTATAAGCAAATTTTATTTTGTTGAGCATCTTATGTTTATGAAGATATCAGACTTGCAAATTTTTTTCATATATTACTGTGAATGATATCGTTATCCTTTGTACAACAAGTTAAGTTTCAGGGATGGGAATGGTCAGCTCATTTCAGAGTCGTTTTGTGTAAATATACTCGTACAATGGACTTATCTTTCTTATACACCTAAATTTCAGTGTTTTCTGTCTCATTTCAGAGTTTTGCACACAAAAAGCACTCTCATTTCTGTGGTTCAGTCAAGGTTTCTTAGGTAATACATAATTGTAAAAAAAAAAAAAAAAAAAAAAAAAACCTGTTGATAGGAATTTGAGGGGAAAAAATCTGATGGAAAGTGGTGCCTGCCCTGTGAAAATACAGGCCTATAGAAGCTATACATTTTTTATAGCCATGGAAGCTGTCACACATGAACTAGAAGGCTTGAAGTAATGTCCAACCAGCTTTGGATCATTTTGTTCGTTCTGAGATATTTTTATAAACAGATACGGTGTGTGTCACTTGTCCCAATTTGCAGGTTAAAACCTGAGTACAATCTGAAGACATGGACAAAATACTTTCAATGACAACATGATAGTAAATGGACTGTGTTAACCTTTAGATCTTGAATATACCTCATAGGTATCTGCACCACAATGGCTGTTTTACATGATATGGATATATCTCTAAAACAAATTCCGTAATTTTAATTCAACAAAAACCAGACAGTCAACAAACCAATGATGTCAAAAACGTATCATGGCTCTTCAGTTTTTTTTTCAAAAATGATGAGTGTGTTTTTTAAAATTTATATCAAACGTGAGAACCACAAAAAACCTAGACATTTTTGTATTTTTTAAATGTCTTTTGTAAAGGAAAAAAAAACTTTTCTGAAAAATTTTAGATAAATTTTTGCAGATACATATATTCAGATCATAATAGCACAAGATAGGTCATTTTATCTTGAATATGTTTCAAGATATATCCAAATTTTCACCAAAAAAAAAAAACCTATTGTTACCCAAAAGATATGCTGAAACAGCAACTTGATTTTCACTAGTGCAAATTCTGCAAAGCCTTGTGGTCAATCGAGTATAGGTTTATTATGTGAGAAATGCATATATTTGTGATATTGGTGTGCAAGTGAGGTCTGTTTGCCTGGTTGGACATTACCTTAACCTCTCATAATATAACCTCCTCATCCTATCATGTCCGGCACTTTTATCATCCTTCTGTTTCATTCTTCGTGTGTGATTATCTGTCCTTTAGCAAGACAGCTGGTCAGTGAGTGTCTATGGCAGTATATCAATATTTCGTGTGCAAATTCCCCCCCCCCCCCCCAAGAAAAAAAAAATATAGATATATGTATACATGTTTATCTTTGCATTAGCAATTAAACCCACATTTTGCTGTAGGTTGTCACATCTAGATGTATGCCATTCAAATAAATTGGGGGGGGGGCACTCTTTTTTGACTGTCCATAAATTTCCTCATCAGAGGATTTTTTTTTTTTTTTTTCATAAATGTGGTACCCTTCAACATCTGGTGCAGCTTTCATTGGCAGATTCCATGTTTCACAAGATTCTAGAAGGCAGTAATGTGGCCAGCACTGATGGTCCAATAGACCCCTACAACTGTACGGGATAATGGGATGCAAAATATGTACATTCCACTGACAACAATATAGAATAAAATTCTTAAAATTGCATAGCTATATTATTAAATTTATAAGTACAAAAACATGTTAATACAGTGAAACCTCATTATAACGACACTCCGATATTGGACATATTCATTGTAGTCACACAAGTTTTGAATGGCAAAAGTTCGTTTCCTTTGTTGTTTGATTCATTTATCTGACATATTCAGTTATCTAACACATTTCTAAGGAAACGTGGTGTCATTATAATGAGATTTCACTGTACTTTATATCCTGTTAATACTGATAATGGAAACTACTAACTATGGTGTGCAAGGAGACATCAAGAAATGTTCTGTTTTCACATTGGTATTGGCTGGTTTAATTATACTGGACGTCCCATGATGTCCTAAAGGACCAACTCTGATTGACCACATCTCTGTTTGCTTTAAACAGAGAGACCTTCAGAACATTACATATGGATAGATCTTCAAATTAATGATGGGGAGAGGTTGTGGGGACCAGCAAGCCTAAATATTGATGGTATGAATGGAAAACAATAAAAATATTGCTTTGTACCAATGACGGTATTAAAATTGATGGGGCCAGCTTGCCCTCCCCTCCCCTCCCCCTCCCCTCCCCTCCCCCTCCCCTCCCCTTCCCTCTCCCCTTCCCCCTCCCCCATATCTTTCTTAGTGCACAACATTGAGGGAGTCATTGTAATAATGCACATATGTAGAGTCCACATATGCATATTTGGTATGACTCTGTTGATGCTTGCCTCCAAAGCAGACCAAGCTTTGTATTGTCTCTACTACAATTGGTGTGGACTACAACATTTTATTTACAGTCCAGGTACTAAAGGTGCACCGTGGTCCTGCCAGGGCTGAGAACAGACCTAAGGTCCTGCCAGGGCTGAGGACAGACCTAGGGTCCTGCCAGGGCTGAGGACAGACCTAGGGTCCTGCCAGGGCTGAGGACAGACCTAGGGTCCTACCAGGGCTGAGGACAGACCTAGGGTCCTGCCAGGGCTGAGGACAGACCTAGGGTCCTGCCGGGGCTGAGGACAGACCTAGGGTCCTGCCGGGGCTGAGGACAGACCTAGAGTCCTGCCGGGGCTGAGGACAGACCTGGGGTCCTGCCGGGGCTGAGAACAGACCTGGGGTCCTGGCAAGGCTGAGGACAGACCTGGGGTCCTGCCGGGGCTGAGGACAGACCTGGGGTCCTGGCAAGGCTGAGGACAGACCTGAGGTCCTGCCGGGGCTGAGGACAGACCTAGGGTCCTGCCGGGGCTGAGGACAGACCTAGGGTCCTGTCTGGGCTGAGGACAGACCTAGGGTCCTGCCAAGGCTGAGGACACATGTAGTTGAGTGGACAAAGCACAGAGGTTGGTCTGTTGAGCAGGCAAGGTTAAGGCAGACATTTTCTGGATAAGACATGGATGTTATTTGTATATTTGGCAGAAAACAATTTACATGTACTGTATCTTGAATGTGAAACATTGATGTTGCATGACCTCTCCTTGAACATGTGTGTATATAAATATATATATATATATAGATATTTACTCCATCTGCGTATGTGTGGTATGAAGTGACAACCAGGTTTTCCATAAAACTTGCCATATAAAGCCTGACTGTCTGCACAGGACAATTTCGGGCAATTTAAACATGCTTACAAAAACAAAAACAAACAAAACAAAAAAACAAAAACAAAAAACATAGTAACAAACTCTGTTCTTAGAGAAAGTTGTATAGATTTCTGTGTCCCAAAAATAATACATAGAGGATCCTGCTTTGTAAAGAGTTGATAGCAAGTAGTCCTTTTTTTGGCATAGTAATCCTGTTTCATTATTGTTTCAGATATGTTGACAGTGAAAATTAAGGTGCTTTGATGTAAATACATATAATTTGTGAAGATCATAATGACAGCACACAAATTTGAACAGATGTTTTGTGCACTTAATTTTGATTTTGGTGTGTTTACCCACTGACGGACGGGGAGGCACCTTGGTCACCCTCTTATAAAACCTTCCCAACAGCACCAGAAATGTGCCCTTATAAAATTTTTCCAAGGCCACTAGACTTGCTGATGTCTTTCATTAAATTATTTGTCCGAGAAAAAAATTATTTGCTATAATGGACCAAAAGTGTGCGGGGGCCAACCGGATGGCTGTCACTGCCTGGGACCAGCCTGGCAACGATAACCGCGTGGTTGTGTGTCGCACACTTTTTGGCTGCTATAACTTTTTTTTTTTTCGGCCACTAGAGTGTTTGGCCACTATGACTAAATATTTGACAGACAACTAACTTAATGGAAGATGTCAGCAAGTTGACAAGACCACAAGGAATATGCACTTACAAGTGAATTGGTCTCTCTTGAGGGGAAAATAAAATGTAAATACCAGACTTGCTGCGTGGATTAGTGGTCTCTGTAGAAGGGGTGGCCTCTCATTGGGGGGCCTTTTGTTAGAGCAGGACTGCTCACCTGTATGCCTGGCTAAATGTCTGATCAGTCACTTTAGGGGATCTGGAAGAGAATGTTTCTGTGACACTGAAGGTGTCACTGGGTAAACCGGCAAAATAAATAAATAAATTTCTCACTATGAAAACTAGAAATACCTGCCAGGACCCGTAGTCTAACTTTGGCACAGCCTAACCGCTCAAAGGTCAAGACAAATTTATTGTACTTGTGAATCAGTATCTGACCACATAAGAGCCGGGGAGACTGTTAATGTGTGCATGGACTCCTCAACTGCTCTCGTCTCATTTAAAACTATCATATCAAGGTCAGTTTGTGGGTCTGTGCCCATCCAGGGTAATGTAGTCATTCTTTTGCACCCCAGTTTTATACGTTAAGTTGATGAGTTTCTGAGACTTATACACCTGTATAAATTCTGCATATGCTGTAAATCTAAGGATACAGATTAACCCTTTCCTCCTTGAATTGAGACTGAGTCAACTGCTTGCCTTGGCATTGGTTAAGGACTAATGCCAAGGAAAGCTGTTGACCTGTGGTATGTGATCTTGATAGGTCTTGTAGAATTCTTGGACAAATTGTTTTTCATAACTGTTGGTATTTGTTGAAAAAGCTGAAGCAAACATTTGACCACCAGCTGGTTCTGGCCAGTTTAAGAGGGAAAGGGTTAATGTGTGCCTGTGTCAATGGGCAGGTGATTCAGTCCTCATTTATAATCAAAGCTGAAGAAAGCTATCTAGAAGGACCATGTCAAAGGATGACCAAATCATGGTCTGTCCAGACAGGTGGTTGTTCATAGGGGTACAAATTAGATGTGAAGTACAAGCAAAGTATCCTGAAAAAGGTGGTCTTTCAAGACAGGTCGGTTCTCAAAACATGGACCAAGGAAACAGTTTTAATCACTGCCGCCACCCCCCCCCCCAGGATGAAGACCTGAGTCAACAGCTTTCCTGGCCATGGGTTGGTGACATTAGTGCCCAACCCATGCTAAGGAAAGCTGTTGACCTCAGGTCTGCTATCCTCATGTCTGGGCTAGTTTTCCTCAGAAACTTTCTGATTATTGCAAAGAGTAAGCAAGAACACTGCCACCCACCATGGCACAGCCAGGGCACAGCCAGGGTACAGCCAGGGCACAGCCAGGGCACAGCCAGGGCACAGCCAGGGCACAGCCAGGGCACAGCCAGGGCACAATCAGGGCACCTGCTGCAACTCTCTCACTACCAAGTTTTAGGTCAACAGCTTTCCTTGGCATGCATTGGGTGCAGTGTGCCCAAAGTTTGGAGTAAAACTGTTGACCTAGACAATTCTTGTTGTCTTTAACTGCAGGCATTCTGGTACTGGGAGAAAGGTCGGGTTATAATGAAGATGAATTTGGTGTCAATGCTGATAAAATTGACTTTTGTCAAAATTGGCAAGGTCAGCACCTTTCCTAGGTGCACATTGGGTGCAAAACAATGTACCCAAAGTGCACCTGGGAAAAGTGTTGACCAGAACTGTTTTGATGGTGTCTGCAACAGTAGGTATACTGCTACATGAATGAAACATTGGTTGACTAAGAAGGAATCCGGTATCATTATGTCAAGTCCGAGCACATTGTCAAAATTTGCGACGAAAGCGTTCATTTGCAGGCATAATTTGCCTGGTTTCTAAGTATTTTTTGAATGAATTCATGGTAGGGTGGTGGGTTTTTTGTTTGTTTGTTTGTTTGTTTTTTTTTCTTTTAACTGTGTGGTTCTACAACAGATTTTCAGAACCTGTAGAATATTATGCACTTTCATACAATTATAATACTTGTACAATTTTCTTGGCTGGAAATTTTAATCCTGCCATTACTGGAGATACTCTGTGGTCACTTGATGTTACTTATAAAGTTCTGTGTTTATCCACAGGGTGGTTTTGGAGGTCACCTTGAACTTTGTACATCCTGAATACATTTTCTCCCAGCTTGATGGTCGATAAAGTGTGCATTGTCAGCCTTCAACGATGATGTTGTTTTGTTCTTCAGCGGTTGTTCATTTTGCAGTCATTCATACATGTATATTCACACGAAAACAATTTGTGCCTAACTTGAATTTTCTGAGGACACTGGAAAGTACAATACAAACAGTGATTGTTAAGAGTGTTTTTGTTTCAATATAAATTTTTTTTTAAAGATACATTTTCATTAAAATTTAATTAAATGGACCAAGTGTTCACAGTACTGCTCATCCATAATGTCACTTTTGTTGCTTTGACATTTCCAAAATGCTGCCATCATGTTGAATACAACTGATTAAAGGCAGAAGATCTCTGTAGCCCTAATAGATGAAAAGCCTACTCCACTACAATGTGGGGGAGGTCCAGATTAAGCTTTTACCTATTCCATGATGTACACATTGCACAAATCTTGATTGCACTTAAACTGAGATTACACATCAGTATTGAACATGTTACTAATAACAGTAATAAAGAAAAAAACAACAACAACAACAAACTATATAATGGAATGTATAAGACATCACAGTTAGGGCCACATGAGGGGCAGTTTCATATGTAATGCTGATAACAGTGGGATGCCCAGTAGGGTGCCCACTGTACCTATAGGATAGACAACAGAAAATAATTAACAGCCACTGTTATCTGATGCTCCAGTCACTAATCCAGTGCCTCTCCATTTAACTGTTGAATCAGTGACAAAGGAGACTGTATGCTGTGCATAACCAGACAGTTGTGTGTAGTTGCTCCCAGTTTTAAAAGTACCATTTCCAGCATGATAAACTTGATTTGCATTTGCCAGAATGGCACCCCATGAAACAAAGATTAATAGGGGAGAGCAAGAACAGAAGCTTCTACTGCTCTCCTGTAGAGGGCATTTCAGTCATTCAGGGCTAGAGTTGTGTATCCCATTACTTTTCATTGTAATTTACAGCTTAATAACTTGAAAACTACTCATTGCAGAAACGGCAAAATGTGTGTGGGAAAATGATGTACATAACTGAAATGTTCACATTAATTTTATTCTTGCAGCTCTGAAAGTAGTCTTTTAATTTGAGGTGAATTTAACATCCAATCCAATGGGAATACACATCTATAGCCCAAAAGAATTCTGTGTATTGGATTGTGTATTCAGCTGAATACACTGATAATTGGTCATTTTGACCTCTGCTATTGCTAAGATTGGTGGCTCCCTGTGGCCTGGTTAGGTCTCCTCACTCCCATTTTAGGTAGCTGTAATGCTACGTATTATGTTTAATATAAATGCGCTATGAATTTATTTCTAATTTGAGTAGATACTGACAAAACAGTTACACGTGAAACAAGTATACTTGGACTGGGAAGATAAATCACTCTTTCAAAAAACGGGGAAAAGATAACTGAATTGTTGCATAAAAGTCGCCCTTTCCACTACCCAAAACTGATTGGTAGTAAACGGTCTTCTATGGCAATGTTTTTGACTAATTTCAATGGAGATGAAAATCATTTTGAGAATTATCAAGGTACCCTGCCCCATTCTTGGGGATGCTGTTGATTTAGTCTTAATTCAAGGGCTAAGAGTTAACAGATCATACTGACTTTTTAACCCCCCCCCCCCATGACACAAGACGGATAGGAAGAGGCAGGAGAGAGACTACAGGTAGACTCCACGTACAATTTTATCATCTGCAAGTATTTATTGTAATTAACCTCCATGCGTAAATAAATGAATGTATATTTGCAAGGATTATTTTAAAATTCCCAAAGTAACTTTTGTGATGCACATTTCAATGACCTTTTGAGTTTAAAATATCTTGGGGGTTATAGATTTTAGATCATTTTAACCGCGCACAAACACTCCATCCTGCTAGTCATAATGTTGGCAACACGAAGGAAATAATGCAAAAATGCCTACTTCAGCAGTTAGTTTTGATAATTTTCTTATAAATTACTTGATGAAATAAGGAAAAATGATTTCCATGCATGCGTTTAAAGAGGCCGGATTCAGCCAACTTGAGGGGAAAAGGGTTTTAAACAGTATGTGAAAACCAAGGTGGTGTCGAAGGGAGAAATAAAAAAAAAATCAGAGTAAGTTGACAGCTGTCAACACATGTCAATCTTAGTCATCGGCACACTCTTACTCTGTAGCCAGCAAACTAATTCATAGTTGCCTGCAGCACTAACTGCACCCTCTCTTAATTGGCTTGCCATTTTTTTTTTGCATACGGCATGCAACCTGAACCCCATGCATTAAGAATGAAAATGATCTACTCTGACCAAACATATGTTACCACAATTGCAATATCTCTTCATCCTTGAATGCAGATTGCAACAAAAATCTATATGTTCTGTATAATGGTACAACATATAGGATGCTAAATTCATATTCTTCATAAGAGTACCTGCATTGGTACAGTTACCGTAAGAGCTGAGATCATTGGTAGGCCTACAGTTACCGTAAGAGCTGAGATCATTGCTACAGTTACTGTAAGAGCTGAGATCATTGCTACGGTTACCATAAGAGCTGAGATCATTGCTTCAGTTACAGTAAGAGCTGAGATCATTGCTACAGTTACCGTAAGAGCTGACATCATTGCTACAGTTACCGTAAGAGCTGACATCATTGCTACAGTTACCGTAAGAGCTGAGATCATAACATTTATTATGCACGTCAACAGCTTTCCTCGGCATGCATTGCACCCAAATCACGAGGAAAGTTGTTTACTCAGTATAAACTTGACATGAAAGGGTTCAATCAACCCCTCAATAGTCAGAGCAAGTCCAAAACCTGGGTATAGCTTGCAGTTTCCCTGGGCACATTTTGGCTTGCAAACAGTAATTTTAACTTTGGTTCTATACAATGGAGAATATGAGGGGCTTGACAAAACATGACATGAAGACTGCCCTGCATCAAATGCAGAAACAGCCTCTGGTTCTATGTAGTTTTGCCACCAGAGGGCACTTCATTTTTGTGTATCCTAGTTTTGCATCATGGAATGTGCATCAGCTGCAGTGAGCTGGACACCCACAGTGACCTTTCAGTGTGACACTGGTGGTCAGTGTGGGGGCCATGAGGGGGCGCTGTGTTACTTTCCTCAGTTTTAGTACTACACTGGACATCTGTGAGGAAATATTGTGCTAGAAATAGAGCATTCAGAGTGCACGGACAGGAATGTGGTACAATATAACATTTATAGTGCATCCAGAATTCTTGTCAGCATGGACCCTGCATGGTAGGCAGTAATACAAGGGAAACAGTAACTGTCCCTAAATGCAAATTTTTAAGCAAACTACATGTACTTGCCAAAACAACAACAACAACAAAAAAAATTCCCATAATTTCATAACCCTTACCAAACTGGACTGCATTCTTATAGCTGTTCTCAGAAGCATGTACATGCTAACACCATAGCAGTCCTATGGCATGCTATTTCAAGTAACATGCATAATGGCAGTTCCAATAGCCTGTAGCATGCGGCTGAATTATTTAAATGAGGCATGGTATACATGTACATGCTGCAAAAGCATGTCCAGGCTATAGTCCTAGTATGCGCATGCCATGACAGCACACCAATCTTGATCTGAGGCCATCCCACTTGTGTCATCACTCATGGCTCACTCATGATGAAAAAAGAAAGGACATAATCCTTCCAAAAATTCAAAGGTTTGCCTATATAATTTCTACCTTAATTGCATATATGTACAAGCATGTAGGTGCCAGCTACATACATGCAGAATACTTACAGTTGACTAGTCCGTCACATACTTTGTTTTGGACCAGTAAAAATGATTGTATTTATATCTGTGTGCTAACACAGACATATAGTTTTTCTAGGAATTCTTTCTTTTTATGTCGGTGTGCCAACACAGACATATTGTTTTTCTAGGAATTCTTTCTTTCTTACTTTCTTTCTTTCTTTCTTTCTTTCTTTCTTTCTTTCTTTCTTTCTTTCTTTCTTTCTTTCTTTCTTTACCAGCAAATTTGTCCTACATTTCATTTGAAAAGTATTACATGTAGAAACTCCAAACTTGGCACAATTATATTACTATAGATAAAGTCTGGCCTTTTTGTAATGAGAGGTCATGTTTTTCAAAATTATGCAGATGAGGGCTAATTAAAGTTTTAAATCTTCAATATCTTATATACTATGGTAGATGTGGTTCCAAGTGTGTAGGAGTTCTATCATAGCAAGGTAAAGGTCATTTCAAATGTCAAGGTCACGTCATAGTCAAAGGTCATGCCAAGGTCAAAGGTCAATTTTAAGCCAAAATGTCATTTTTGAGGTCAAGGTTCACTTCAGGTAGAGGTCATCTCAGGGTCAAAGGTCATATCAATGTCAAAGGCCACTTTTGCTGGTGGCTTTCTTCAAGCCATAACTTGATCAATTTTTATCCAATTTTGATCATGTTGGGCTCTAATTGTAGCTATTGTAACCTTGCACATTTTTAAATTTACATGTGACCTCTAAAGGTCAAAAGTCAAGGTCATTGGGACCTTTGAAAGTTTCATCCAGTCGTAACTTGCCTAATTTCCATCCAATTCTAATCATGTTGGACTCAAATTGAAGGTATTGCAACACTGCACATTTTTATAAGATCATGTAACCTCCAAAGGTCAAGGTTATTTAGCCCTTTGAAAGTTTGATCTTGCCATAACTTGGTCAATTTTTATCCGATTTGGTTCATGTTGAGCTTAAATTGTATTTATTGTAACACTGCACAATTTACATGTGACCTGTAAAGGCCAAAGGTCAAGGTCATTTGGAATTTGAAATTTGCATGCAGCTATAAGCTTAATTACTGTGAAGTACCAAAGGATAAAAGTTGTAGCATTTAATATTTACAACTTTTGAAGGCACACAGACAGATTTGCTTTGAAGCAAATCTTCTTTTCTAGTATTGTTTTACCCTTATCCTGAGCTCAACGTCAGTGGCCACAGATAATTAAAGTGTGTGTGTCAACACACACTTTTTTTGTTTTTCCTGAAATTCTTGATTATGTCCGTGTGCCAACACAGACATACTGTTTTTCTAGGAATTCTTTCTTTCTTTCTTTCTTTCTTTCTTTCTTTCTTTCTTTCTTTCTTTCTTTCTTTCTTTCTTTCTTTCTTTCTTTCTTTCCTTCCTTCCTTCCTTCCTTCCTTCCTTCCTTCTTTCTTTCTTTCTTTCTTTCTTTACTGGCAAATTTGTCCAACATTTCATTTGAAAAGTATTATACGTAGAAACTCCAAACTTGGCACAATTATACTTCTATGGATGAAGTCTGGCCTTTTTATGAGAGGTCATGCTTTTCAAAATTATGCAAATGAGGGCTAATTAAAGTTTTAAATCTTCAATATCTTATATACTATAGTAGATGTAGTGCCGATTGTATTGGAGTTCGATCATATCAAGGCAAGGTCATCTCAAATGTCAAGGTCATGTCAAGGTCAAAGGTCGGTTTGTGTCAAAATGTAATTTTAAAGCCAAAATGTCATTTTGAAGGTCAAAGACCACTTCAGGTAGAAGTCATTTCAAGGTCAAGGGTCATTTCAAGGTCAAAGGCCACTTTTGATGGTAGCTTTCTTCTTGCCATAACTTGGTAAATTTTTATCCAATTTTGATCATGTTGGGCTCAAATTGTAGCTATTGTAACACTGCATATTTTTGAAGTCTCGCCTTTTTCTAATGATAGGTCATACTTTTCAAAATTATGCAAATGAGGGCTAATTAAAGTTTTAAATCTTCAATAACTTATATACTATAGTAGATATAGTCCCAAGTGTATAGGAGTTTGATCATAGCAAGGCCAAGGTCATCTCAAATGTCAAGGTCATGTCAAGGTCAAAGGCCAATGTTAGGTCATATATCATTTTAAAGTTCAAGTTCACTTCAGGTAGAGGTCATCTCAAGGTCAAAGATCATTTCAAGGTCAACGGCCACTTTCGATGGTGGCTTTCTTCTAGCCATAACTTGGTCAATTTTGTCCAATTTTGATCATGTTTGGCTCTAATTGTAGCTATTGCAACACTGCACATTTTGAAAATTACATTTGACCCCCAAAGGTCACAGGTCAACGTCATCTGGACCTTTGAAAGTTTCACCTAGCCATAACTTGGCCAAAGTCCATCCAATTCTAATCATGTTGGACTTAAATTGTGGGTTTTGTAACACTGTACATTTTTGCAAATTACATGTAACCTATAAAGGTTAAAGGTCAAAGGTCAAGGTCATTTGCACCTTTGAATTTTCATCCAGCCATAAGCTTAATGGAATATGAAGTACCAAAGCACAAAATTTGATGCCATTTAATATTTACAACTTTGGAAGGCACACAGACAGATTTGCTTTGAAGCGAATCTTCCTTTCTAGTTCTTTCTTTCTTTCTTTCTTTACAGGCAAATTTGTCCGACATTTCATTTGGAAAGTATTACACATAGAAACTCCAAACTTGCCACAATTATACTTCTATACATGAATTCTGGCCTTTTTATAATGAGAGGTCATGCATCTCAAAATAATGCAAATGAAGGCTTGGTTTAAAATCTTCAATATCATATATACTATAGTAGATTTGTTTCTCAGTGTATAGGAGTTCGATCATAGCAAGGTAAAGGTCATCTCAAATGTCAAGGTCAAAGGTCATGTCAAGGCCAAAATGTCATTTTTGAGGTCAAGGTTCACTTCAGGTAGAGGTCATCTCAAGGTCAAAGGCCACTTTTGCTGGTGGCTTTCTTCTAGCCACAACTTGGTCAATTTTTATCCAGTTTTGATCATGTTGGGCTCAATTTGTAGCTATTATAACATTTTTGAAATTTACATTTCCATCCAATTCTAATCATGTTGGACTTAAATTGTGGGTATTGTAACACTGTACATTTTTGCCATTTACATGTAAACTGTAAAGGTTAAAGGTCAAGGTCAAGGTCATTTGGACTTGGGAAATTTTCATCCAGCCATAAGCTTAATTAAGAAATGAGGTTCGATTTTGTGTGTCTTATGGCATAATGACGTGCGTGATTGAAGCTGACATCGTGGGTGCGGCGCACACCAGTGCGCCTCGCCCGATGCCAGCTTTAATCACCCGCGTCATTATGCCATAACACACACAAAAGAGACCCTCATTGCGTACATTTACATTTTCCTCTTAATTTTTCTGCTCAATTATACGAAATTTAGAGACTTAATACATCGAATTAAGAGAAACGATCAAAAACTGATTTGCCAAGCATGTTCAAGTGTTAAGTTCCGGAAACCCAGGTAGGCGTGGCTTATTGGAATGTGGGCGAGACACTTGTGTTATGGTTCCATAACACACAAGGCTAATGTGTTATGGTCTCATAACACACCAGGCTCTCTCTTATACTTGCAATGGTAAAAGTTGGATTGACTATAAATACTGGAATGTGAAGTATCAAAGCACAAAAGTTGTACCATTTAATATTTACAGCTTTGGAAAGCAGACAGATTTGCTTTGAAGCAAATCCTCCTTTCTAGTTCAAACTGCATTTGTTATAAAATGACTGCCTGCAGTGTATGCACACTGTATACTCACAACTTAGGGTTGGTCAAATTTTTCACTGGGAAACAGTGATGCAGACATTTCCATTCCAGGACATTCCCTCAAGAGTATAAGCAAAAACTCACTTCAGGTTGCAGTCAGACAATTTTGAACTTATTTTCAAGTCACTGACCTGTTACATAGAAAGGCATTGCAGAGTGATAATTTGAGCATTTGATGGAAATTGATCCCACTTGGTTTAATAATGAATAAGAGTTGCGCGTGCCACAGCAAATGAAATGGACTTTCATTCAGAGAATATGTCCAGAGTATTTCATGAGGCTGTTGTGCTCAGATGCATGCACTGATATATAGCTGACATTTCTATTAACTGCGGCCTTGGTCTGCCATGCCAGGTTACTGGGTAAAAGAGCTAGGCTTCCACTGCAATGAGGGCACACTGGTAGGGCAGGGTATCGAAGCATCTAGAAATAATAACTATGTTTACCTTGCAAATTCTAAATATATTATGCTTCCAGTATGTCTTGAAAATATGTGAATAACAGCTCTAAAGCTCATTCCGGTCTTATGTCGATACTATTGCAAAAGAACGTATTTGGCCACAGATTTCTGATGGTCTTGAAAGTTTAAGGGCATTTTCACTTGTACCGGGGCTGATTTTCTGGTCATAGTTTTCTAATGTAAGTTTAGAAGATTTGTCGTTTCAGTATGCTATAAATGCAGCTAGTACACTTTGCACACAAAGACAAATGCTGACAAGGAAATGTACAAAATGTTCAGTTTATTTTCACAGTATACAGCAGTTATATACAGACCTTCTGTATAAATCATAAAAGTGCAGTCAATTAAAGACATGCATTACCACATACTAATTCTTGCTGGTTTATCACAATTGCTCTCAGTTGATCTAATCTGTGGCTACACATATATCTGGGTTCAGTGCTGTGTCCATTCAGTACTTCAGGTTGCTTGCAATGATGTTTATGCATGCATTCATTATAATCCCATCACAGCCAAGGTCATTCAGATGGAAGACAGAGAACCTGTATGAGGCTCGCTAACATGGATCTGCCCTCCTTCATTTCAGTTCTTTGCTGCGAGACTGGGATGCACAGCAGGGCAGCAGTTAATATGAATGCCTCCTACATGTATTGTCTATGGACAGAAGAACTTGTGTTGGATTGCATGTTAAATTAACCTTAAATTAAAACACTACTTTTAAAGGTTCAAAAATAAAATTCATATGAACATTTCAGCTATGTGATTAATTTTGCCCCACAAATTTTGCTGTTTCTGCAATGCACGAGTGGTTCTAAAGCTATTATGCAGTAAATTACAATGAAAAGTAATGGCCACCGCCAACTGCCATGGTCCACTGTCACTGTCTGATGCTAATTGCCACTGTCTGCCACCAAAATAAGTCACTGGTGACAGAAATTGCAGTTTGCTAAATGAGTGTGGTCAAATGTAAATTTCTAAATATATGGAAATACACAACTCTAGCCCTGAATGACTGAAATGCCCTCTTCCCGTATTGAAAAAATCATCAAAAATCAGGAATCCAAAGCAGTGTCGCCTTGTGAACAACCTTGTTTGACCCTTTTACAAGGAACATATCAGCCAAGTTTCAGCTCAGGCTGAGAGACGGTTCTGGAGAAAAAGTCGAAAATAGCAGTAACACACAAAAAAATCATAAAAACTTTAAAAAAATTGCAGCACTACCTGGTGAGCAAATTAAGAACTAGGAACCCCTAGTAGTGTTCCTGTATGATATCAAAGCAATCGGGTGAGCATTTTGAAAGAAGATTATTTTTAAGATTTGCCCCCCCCCCCCCCCCCGCCAAAAAAGAACAACAAAAATCATTAAAAAAAAAAATCCAAAAATCACCAGAACATGACCATTTGAACAAACTTGGTAGAGACCCACCCAAAGTACATTGCCACCAAGTTTGAAGTGAATCTGGCAGACAATTTCGGAGAAGAAGTCAATTGTTGATGAGGGACGACGACAGACGGAGGACCATGAGATTAGTTCGGTTATTGACAAGTCAGCTGAGCTAAAAACAACCTCAAACATTCTTATTTTAAAATAAGTGTAATAAGCATTATGTCCAGACTAGAACAATTTAACTTTGACTAAAATACCTAAAACACAAAACCCATGAAAATCTAAAGGTGATGAAATGATCCCCTTTGTAGTATTTACTATTGTCAGGTAATAATATAAATGTCCAAGTAAGGTTTTCATAGAATCACAGGGTTTTTTTATTTGAATTTAATCCTGATACCAAAATGTCACCAGAGTCCTAAATTTTGCCCAAAACATTTTGAATTGAAGTGTCAGGACTGTAGCAGTGCATAGTCTTCTTCCTTTTTCCTTTATATTGTATCGTTTTGTGTGTTTTGTATATATATTGTGCATCTCCATGTCTGGAGAACCCCTCGATAAGTCATCATGTTATCTACTATTGGGCAATCCAGTATAAATAAATAAATACGTTTAAACTAAACTAAGAATATTTTGTCAACAACTTTCCTTGTAAGTACAGTGCTTCAGGAGCAGGCAGCACCAGAGAGCAGACTCCAATAAACAGCACCTTGGCAAGAGTTCCACAAAAACTGAACTTCTCTAACACGATCCCTACAATAAGACATCCCTGATGCCTATAACAGAATGGTGGGATAATTAGCCACCAATACAATACTGTGACCTGTCTTGCTTAGTTCACGCATTACTGTGTCAATACTGTATACACTTCTTAATTAGTGCATACCTCACTGTATACACTTCTTAATTAGTCCATACATCACTATAACAATACTGTGAACACTTCTTAATTAGTCCATACATCACTATAACAATACTGTGAACACTTCTTAATTAGTCCATACACCACTATAACAATACTGTGAACACTTCTTAATTAGTCCATACATCACTATAACAATACTGTGAACACTTCTTAATTAGTTCACATTATAAAAATGAAGTCTGTCTCTGTTGTTGTCATTGGCATGTAACAGCGCGATAGCGACGTCATGAAAAAATGCCTACCAACAACCACGCTGTTACATGCCAATGACAACAACAGAGACAGACTTCATTTTTTGTATTTATATTCATGTTAACATAAATACTAGAATTAAATTTGTCATGAATATTTGTGCGTAAAAGTTTTGATAGCCACTGCGATGGACCTTTTGTTTATCAGTGGGAGGAGCTATGGGTGTGGCCAGCCGCTTGTTACGTAGCAAAGCAGGCACTGGCACGTGCCGTGCTGTACATAATGTTACCATCGACTGATGAAAACAAAATTTGTCCCTATTCTTTCAATGCTAACCAAAACTCCAAATGTAAATATATCACTGTAACAGTACTGTAAATACTTAATCCGTGCATGCATCACTGTAAACACTTAATTAGTGCATACATCACTGTAGGCACTTCTTAATTGGTTTATACATCACTCAAAATACTGTAAACACTTCTTAATTAGTTCATACATCACTGTACCAATACTGTATACATTCTAATTAGTGTATACATCACTAACAATGCTGTCAACACTTCTAAATTAATTGATACATCACTGTAACAAAACTGTAAACACTTCTTAATTAGTGCATACATCACTGTAGCGATGCTTTTAACACTTCTTAATTAATTGATACATCACTGTAACAATACTGTAAACACTTTTTAATTCCTACAACACCCCACCATTATGTCCATGTACAGCAGAATCCCATTACGACCACTTATTAAAGGGACAGAAAAAATGTGGCCTTTCTAAGGTGTGGTCTTAATAAGGAGTATCATTTAAGATCAAACAAAAAGAAATGTAAATTAGTCTTCTATAATTATATACAAATAAATAATCTCTTTACATGTGGTCTTTATTGAAGATTCTACTGTGTATATGTCATTCTAAAGTTGATTATTTTTTTCTGGAGACCAAAGTAAAAACTGGTCTCAATCAAAATTTCTAATGATATGATTGTCACATAAATGATTATCATTGAGTTTTGATTTTCAGTCGTTCAGTACACTAATATTGCAGTCTAAAAAACAGCACCTAAAATCATTTATTAATAGAGCCATTGTATCTATACGATATTAATGTTAACCATTATTACGAGAATGTTTTGATTTTCAGTCGTTCAGTACACTAATATTGCAGTCTACAAAATAGCACCTAAAATCATTGATTGCCATCATATAATTATATGATATTAACGTTAACCATTATCATGGCATCATCACATTTCAAACCACCCATCTGATTCAGGATTTTCTTTCGCTGCTTAAAAAAGGGGAAGAAAAGCAACAGCACAGGGAAAAGAGAAGACAAAAAATAACTTCCTTTCGTCATTTGCAACAATTACACACAGGAGCCGTAAGTCCACATCTATCTCCACAAAGAGATTGTGCCTTATACAAAGTTAATCACACATGTAGGGCTGATATGTAGTATCGTCTTTTTAACTCATTCCACCCTAATAGAAGATTGAGTCAACAGCTTTCCTTGGCACACTGTGGGTGCAATGTGCCCAGAGCGTACCAAGGAAAGCTGTTGACCATGGGCATATAATTTTGAATAATCTTCCATGCAAGTTTCATCTAAAATTTTGAAAAATAATACTTAAATTAGTAAAATACAATTACCAGATGACATTTATATATTGGCGGGAAAAAGCATCATTAGGGTGGAATGAGTTAATAGTTTCGGATATCTGTACATGTTCTATAGTGATATCTGCACATGTTCTATAATGATGAACTGATATGTTTTTTAAATATGTAAAAGAGTATTAAATCTTAAAGACCAATGGCTAATTATATAAGATACTGTAACATTCACCTACATGTACTTACCGAGGAAAGCCTATGGAGGCTACTGACATAGTTTGGCAGCAAAGAGTCTTATTAATAACTAATAACTATCTGTTACAATAAAATGAGAATTATCTATTTCCAGATGTCACGTATTTTTTGGCATTGAAACCCAAAAAATACAGAAGGGCAAAACGGCTTCAATTTTTCAATCTGTTGCTCAGTTATTTCACAATGTATGCGAATAAGGTATTTATTGACTGTGATTTCGATCATTCCTCCACACTGGGACCGGATTACTCTTATTTCAAATGGCTGTTTTGTAACTGACTTAACCCTTAAAGTGCTAATGACGGCTATAGTCGTTTTCTTATTACTGTTAAACATATAATGTTTAACAGATTCAAATTTCTCATGAAGATACCTTTCATTCAAATACCAGCAAGCCTAGTCTGAAGCAAAAAGTAGTCTTAGTCAACAGCTTTCCTCAGGACACTTTGTGTGCAAAGTGTCCTGAGGAAAGCTGTTGACTCAGTTGTAAATCAGCACTTTACGGGTTAATATAATATGCTCAGAGAAGCCTATCCTCTTGTGGAGTTTCTATGATCACTCATAATCATACGAAGTGGAATTTCCAAAATGAATATACATAAACAGTATTTTGTCCATAAATCTTTCTGACAATAATTGTGAAACCCCTTTATGAAGTCACATTTCTAAGTTCTGTAATATACAAGCAATTTTCACTGTTTTTGATCAGTACTGTGAAGTGTGTATCTATCAGTAAAACATCGGAGACTTCATACTATCTCCAAAAGATTCACCAGAAGTACAACCCAGAACAAACTGAGAGTAACAGCGTTTGGAAATATTCCAAATGATCAGATGTACATTTAAATATATACATGTAATCAGAAACAGAGGTTTGGCAAAAAAATGCACATGAAAAGTTTTACTTTCTTGTTACAACAATGAGGTTGAGGTCTACAATGAGTATTTCCTGCTCACCTTCACAGTGAGAGCATGTTGAGGTAATGCCTATCTTATCACACACTGGTCCACACCAGGGTTTCCAAGACCCCACCATTTGCTTGGAAAGATAGCTGTTGGTTAAGAGAGACAGCAACCTTTTGAAACCCCTCATCTTTATTTTTTTTTATTTATTTATTTTTTTTTTTTTGCAGGGGGGGGGAAGGGATGTCCACACAATAAAAATACAGTGAAACCTCATTATAACGACACTCAAATATCCGACATATTCAATATAATGACACAAATTTTCATGGGGAAAAGGTTATTTCCTTTGTTATTTGACTCATTAATCTGACATATTCAGTTATCTGACACATTTCTTAGGGAGCATATGGTGCCATTATGACGAGTTTACACTGTATGTGAATTGTGCAGATTATACACAAGGCACTCAGCACACTGTACCCTGTGTGGGCCTACTGAGTGTGCATTAATACTTTCCCCCTTAAACCAGCCAAAATTGGCTGGTGGTCCAATGTCGTCTGCTAAAGTGTTTTCAACTAATCTCAACAATAATGAAAAGCAATTTGATTGATAATTGTAGATGAGACATATCAAGATAACATGTTCCAGATCAACAGCTTTCTTTGACATTGATTGGGCACTTAGTGCCCACCCCATGTCGAGGAAAGCTGTTGACTCAGTCTTACCTCAAGGGGGTAAGGGTTACTTCAAGGGGGTAAGGGTTACGCTGAATCATCAGACTGGCTGCTGGCGAGTATTTATGAACAACTCTACAAACCTCATACCCAGATGCCTGGGGCTAACAGTCTTACTGGGCTATCCCTTAGTTCAATTCATTAGCATGTATAGATATCAGGGTGGTTGCCCTGTGAACGGTTTGGGCGACCAGGTTCTAAAAAAAGTTGTCAAGCCATGATATGCGGTACTGATTGGTCAACTGAATGTAGAGTTTCATGCAACTTGACATTAAAATTAAACTACATGTATCAAATTTTGATCTGAAATCAGTCTGACCAAGTAATTGCTAATGATAAACCACATACAAATTGCGATTAAGGTGATGGTAAGTATCTTTAGCCAAATGTCAACCGTATTATTATATTCAATTATGTCAGCCGCTTGTGGGAGTACCAGCTTATACCTTTAGCTCAGCATTTTGTCATTTTATCCAGTAGATGGTAAAGGGCTATTCCGGTTAAATGTTTCGGAGGGGGGGGGGGGGGGGAGGGGGCACACCATTCAGGATGCCACCCCTAGGAAAAAACAAAAACAGTTTTTAAAATTATGATACCATGATTACAATCACATCCAAACACAGTCACATCCACCACCTACACATGCTAATAGCTATACATGTACTTTGCCCACTACCCTACCAAAGTTACATTTTACTTGAAAATCCCAAAAAAAGATTTTGTCCACAAAATAATCAAGAACATTAAATGTACATTCACATGGAATTTTAAGGATGGTCTGCATTGCCAGTTACAGTTGTCTCCAAGGGAAAATGATTGAAAAGGAAACACTGCTAATCAAGACAAGCATAATACATTATTTAACCTACATGTTTGCTATGTGAAATGAAAATAAAAAAAATTACTCACTGATGTGTAAACAATATGCAGATCTCAACAAGCTCATCTGAGTATATTTTTCATTCTATGTTTGAGAGGGAATTCCAGAATCCCAAAGGGAAATCCCAAAAGTGTTTTTACCCCAAACTCGCGGTTGGTTGATTGTAAAACTAATCAATCAGACCGCACGCTGTTACGAACTATTTTCAGGCTACTCATTCAACCCGTGTGTCATGCCTCCGCGTCACAGAAGAGTTGCTCCCATTATCGAGAGTGACATTGGCAGTTCCCAAGGATTATTAAGTGTTGATAATGGCCTGTTTGCATCATATTTTGATGTTTATTTTCATGAATTTGTTGCGCAATTTGCTGGTCAATGTTTCCTGCCGATAAAAGTATGTGCACCGGGTGACAATTTTGAACCTTTTTCACCTTTACTATAAATAAAGTATAGGTTACCGTGTCATGGACCAGTCGTGCAATAATGCTTTAACAACTTTTGCAAAAAGTACACGGAATATTCAGATTTCACATTTACTATCTTCAATATGTCTATCTATGGTGACACATTCATAATACTGTGTGATACTCGCACCAATGTACCTTCCCAATGTTTGATGCATTGATATGTAGTTATACTTAGTCTAGCAGTTAAGCGTGCTGCGTATGAATATGTAAGAGTCGTGTTGGTTTTTTGGCTTGTTGTTCAAAATGGTGACACTCTTGAAGCAATGGGCAAAAATCCAGGTAAGTTCCATCTAAAACGTAGAATAAATAAAATCTTACATGTCTGATTGGGAGTTACAGTGTTTTTTCTCACTCGTGGTCCCCTCTAAAACATAGAATAAATAAAATCTTACATGTCTGATTGGGAGTTACAGTGTTTTTTCTCACTCGTGGTTCTTTGTTGATGTGGAAAATTACTTGGGAGCTTTGCTTACTCATGATTTTTCACATCAACAAGGACCACTTGTGAGAAAAAACATGGTAACTCCCTCTCAACCATGTAAGATTCTCTGTAAACTTATTATAGAATTATAGATATGTCCTATCAAGATGACCTGTCTGAGGTCAACAATTTTTCTTCGCATGGGTTGGGTGCTGAATTTTCAACCAATGTCACAGAAAGCTGTTGATTCAGTCTTAAACTTATGGCTTAGTTGGAAGGAGACACCATTGGGCTCTGCTATCCATCTGCTCTAGCCCTCTGGACCAGTAGTTTCAGCATTTCACTGGCCCACCATTCAAACTGGCTTGTCTATCAATACAAATCTCATTCAGAAAACCAAAATTGCTGATAGCCCTCAGGGCTAGTTCTTTGAGATTCTAACTTACCCTGATTATAATTTGACTTGTCCTGAGCTAGAAAACATGCAAATTGTAAAACCCTGGAAATCGTTAATTGAATAAGTAACACAGGTCATTAAATTAGTGCACCACACACAAAGCAGTGATGTCCAATAACTTATAAGCATTATTTGCCTGCAAAACACACCACACAGCTTGGCCTGGTTAGAGGACACAAGCCAAGTATCTCCTGTCATACAACTATTCATGACATATCACACATATGGCACTTAATGCATGTATCACACAGTTTAATTTCTTCTATATTTCAATTCCCCTGCACCACTGATAGGCACTGGCACTTTGGACTTATCTGCCACTAGGTGGTGCTTCTTGATTGTGTTGATTGCAATCTGTATCATTGTGGACAGCCAGTAGATCTGTAAAGCACAGATTGCTGCACAGCCTATGGTGCACTTCCTGGGGATGTGTTGTGGAACCTGGTACCAATAGAGCTGATGTTGTTGTCCAAACTTCCAAAACATGAAGGGGAAAATGAGCACACGACACACAGCAAACGTGACAATGAGCACAATGCCATTGACCGCATACAGCAAGGTGTGCTCTCTCTCAAACTGCAAAAAACAGGACAGGTAACACGGGTTAGACAGGTACACGGAAATCTACATAGTTTATAAATACTACAGATGGGACGAAATGAAACAGGGGTAAACCATAACAGCATTTACTCAGAAAGGACTGTACAGGTCGATGCATCTCAAGTAACCAAGTACACGACCATATCTACATGTACAAGAGTTTAAGACTAGACTCAAACTCCTTTATTTGATTATGAATACAACTGCACTCTAAAATACAACACATGTATACACAACAGATGTCAGGAGGGCCTCATCAAGGCCACCACAGCTGCTGTCATGAATGCCACCATGTCCTACCATGCCATATGCAATACCACACCATAATAGTGGAATTCAGGACCCCAGGTGGCAGCACTTGACAGTGTTCATTTGCATAAATTTGGATATTTGCTTAACAAAAGCTGATTGTTGTTATGCAAATAAGTAAAATTATGTAAATGATCACCCTCAAGTGCTGCCCTCTGGGGTCCTAGAAGGGTCTATTGTATTCCAAATAAAGGTGCACAAGAGGAAGAGATTTAGCTGGACATCTCTGATTACAAGACAATGTGGACAAACAGCAGTCAAATGTCCTGAAAAATGGGCAGAACTGACACCATGCCAGAGTGGATGAACATGTATGTAAATTAGCTTGCAAATAGAGATATACTTAATAATCATGGTACTCCCAGTCTTGAAAGACTACTGAATGGGGTCCTTAAGCGGTTACCTTTCAATATTTTGTCTTTCTTAAGCAGTATTTAAACAGTATCAACTTTACCAGTCAAAGTACCCTGGAAAGACAAATTTTCGAGGCAGCCAGTCTCATTGGCATACCCTTGCCTGACAGAGACCACTGTGGCTGGCTAAAGGTCGAAGCACTCCCAGTTGATATTTGTTCCCATACAGGTTTCATCACAAAGATGAAGGGAGAAGCACTCCCAGTTGATATTTTTCCCCATACAAGATGAACAGGATAATAAAGATCAATGGCATAGAAGTCCAACAAAAAAAAGAAAAAACCTCAAAATGCAATCAGAAATAGTAAATAAAAATAAAATATAAATACTTAACAGCTAACGCTTAAAACCCTTCGACTGCCCACAAAACGGATCTGGCTCTCCTGATATCGTGTGCAAGAGTTTCAAAGTAAACTGACCTAGGTGACCTTAAAATTGAGTCAAGGTCATTCTCCTTCAAACTTTCAAAAGGGAGATCAACTGTAAAAGTTTTGTGATCCTAGCTTATCTGATTCTTCACAAAGTCCTTGATTTTTTTTAACAAGGATTGACCTTGTTGACCTTAAAATCAGGTCAAGGTCACTGTCCTTCAAACCTGACAAGACTCTTACAAGGGTGATCAAATGTAGTGAGTCTTATGATTGTATCTTATCCAGTTCTTAAGATCTCATGTACAAGATATTTACTAACGAGAAAAATTGCGTCTGGTGTCCTTTAAACTAAGTCCTTCAAACTTGATGAAGACCCTTACAAGGGTGCTTATCTGTAAATGCTTCATGATCCTAGCAATTCTGGTTCTCCCGATATTGCATGTGATAAATTCATAGACAATTGACCTAGGCTACCTTGAAATTGGGTCAAGGTCATTTTCCTTCAAAATTGAAGAAAACTTCAAAAAGGGTGATCAACCAAAAAAGTTTTCATGATCCCAGGTTGTCTGGTTCTGAAATCATGTGCAAGAAGACACACAGACAGACGGATTCACAGGTTCACACACCGACACAGGTGAAAGCAATACCCCCCAGGCCTATATGGGCTGAGGGGTTATACACAAATAAAAATGAAAACTGAGCTACTTTGATACATTATATACTGGTGAGTAAATGTTTACCTTCTGAACACGTGGATTTCCATGTAATTTCACCAGGAAGTACAATTTAATATCACATAAATCAGCAAAACATGTCGTATTTCAAGGCGTCAAGGCAGTCATCAATGGTTTTCTCCATAGCAAATCATGAACTAAGTGCTTGATCACAATATACAGTATAAAGGAGCTCTGAGTGTTCTCAATTTTAGTCCAGATCACACAAAAACTGCACTAAATTTAACCCTTTTACTGATATATGGGGCGACTAAGTTAGTAGCTTCCTGGACAACCTCGTGCTGCAAAGCTCCCAGCATGTACCATGTGTATATTGGAAACACCTGTTGACTTTTACTCTCCTCTGGAATTAGAGGCACACTTGTACTTGAATGAAAGGTATTTTAATGAGAAATCCAACTGAGCACTTTTGTTGTATTTAGCTATGACAGAGAGGACAAAAAGTTTCAAAAGTTAGTTAAAATTTTGGTTGAAAAAAGAGTTTTTTTCAGTCACTTTGGTGGTCTTAATTGGGAGCTTCCATTGTATTTAATTTTTTGTGTATAAATTTTGATGGTTTTTGCATTTTAGATATTAACTAACCTTTTAAATTTCACTATCATGCTGGTGGCCTTCCTTTAATAGTTGGGACAAGACAATTGTAATATATATTCATTATATATTTCCCTATGGGACCCACATATTTCTGCTCACAGGTAAATAACGATGCATATACATGTAAGTACTTCAGTGAATGTGAACAATGCAGCTTGTGTTCAAGAGGGACCGCAACCCCCAAAGATATCCTCACCAGGCAAAATTAATTAACATACTTATCAGATTAATTAGCACAAGTAAACCTTAGGGAATAGAGCAGTGATCTTCTCTATCCCTAGTTGGCCTTTGAAGTACTCATGGTAAGACTGGTAGAATTATTAAAGAAGCGTAATCAACATGATTTTGGACAGAGTTCATTGAAACCTATTTAAAAAGAACATTTCATTGTTGTTGTTATTTTCATGCTTTTGTGCTATTATAGTCTCTGTCACAAGAGACTCCTCTCATTAGACAATTTTACAGATTCCACAGTCCTATCATGCCCATGTTCATCTACTTGTCATGACAGACCAACTGTCTTTTCAGGCAAATTTTGCTGCAGTAAGGATGGTCCCTGGTGACACGAACCACTTTATCAATGAAATAAGGGAACATAAAATACAGCAAAATTAAATGAATTTATAACACTTATAATGTTAAAAATGGAGACTTTTTGTGCCGCAAGGTGAGTTAGTGCACAGCACTGAGGGGCTGATTGGGAGGACTGCTGTAGTTAAAATTGTAACCTAAATATTCCATCATTCTTTGATGAGAAATTGTAGAGGGAAGTTATGGGGAATGCTGACACAGGAAATAATCTTGGCATAGAACTGTGTACAGAAAATTTAAATGTTGCAAAATGATGGCCAGTGTGAAGTAAATGTACATGAAAATAAAATGGCTTCCAGCAGTCTGGTGCACAAAATAACATGCCCCAGTACACCAGTATGAAAATAACCTTTACTCCCCTCATTATATCGTGCAAAGAGTTCATAAGGAAAGAAATAATATTCCATGGTGTGATCTCTAGTCTAAAAGTGTTTGTAGAACATATATTGGGTATGTGCAGCAAGCAAACCATTTAAAAGATATCACAGTTTACCTTGGCAGCATACAAAATTAAACCTTAATTCAGTACATTTGTGTTATGGACTTAGCTTTGAAAAGTCCTCTAACAACAAAACTAATACTTCTAAAGAGATTATCCGTGAAAGCTTTTCAGCCATATGTGTACCTTGTAAGTCTACAAAAACACACATTTTTTTTCCATGTGTTTCGCAGGGGTAGATCTGGGCCTTAAAAGTTTGTAGCCAAATTGGGAAATAAAACAGTAATTACAACAGAATTCAGCCTAATTCTTATATATTTGTTAAAATGAATTAGCCATTTGCAAATTTCTTTAGCCAAATGAATGAAACCTTTGCATTTGGCTAATTGGCTAATGGCATCAGCAGTCCCTGTATAGGCTCTCCACTGACCTGTAATAAGACAGCTCTCAGTGATATGCATGGTATGGCCAGCTCTATGAGATAGAAGCAGCCGACATAGAAGTCGCCCAGTCCATTCCTCAGCCACTGAAACAGTATCAAAGACATAGACACATATACTCCACCTGTACACTCTATAGGATTCATCAACTTTCATGTCAGTCTTGTTATTTTCAATTTATCTCTGTTTACAGTGAAGAACTTCAGCAGCTGGCACATACATGTACTTCAAAAACTGTACATCAATAAAATTAATTCACTGCTTCACTTAACCTTTAATATGCTTAATTTTACACAGGAAATCATATTTCCTGTGTCTATTTCGGAATCACAAAAACAAGAAAGAAAGAACACAAATTTGAGGCACTTGCAACTTTGAAAGGCTGTATTTGGAATCCATTCCAAACATGACAATCCCTAATAGCCTTTCTCGTCACTTTTCACAGACAGAATTGTTGTCAGTTTGTTTGGTTTTGCCAGTATTGCAGCTCTCTAGAATAGGAGACTGGAATAACTTGGTCAATAAAGGTACCCTGTGTAAAGCCATATAGGCATCTGTTGCTTGAATATTATAGGTCTTGGGCCAATAACCTTGGCCTACTACAATTACGTTAAATGAGTGACATTTCTTGACTAATTTCTCCCAGTCAAAACATACAATTACAATATTTTTTGGCATTCTACTTTCAGTTCATATCAATGACAAAAATTTAAAACCAAGGAAATTCAACTCTTTCAATTAAACTAACAATGTAAATTGAACTAGAACATGCATTATTTGTACTTACTACAAGCATTGGCAATTAAAAATTTGTAAATACAAGATAATACACCCTCATAATTTGCTGACATTGAACTTACCACCACTATTGGGAAATAAAAAATAGGAAATACAAGATGATGTATCATCATAATTGGCTGACTCTTCATAAAAACTTTGACTGCTTGCAGTGTGGGCTGGACTTGTATATGTGGATGCTTGTGCCAGTAAGCTTTGTACATTGCCCAGGTGTCATAGTAGAAGTAAGGTGTGCCAAACCAGGCATAGGCTGTTGACAGCCAGTGTCTGCAAATAAACATTGACATATCAAAAAATAACCATTCCCTAAAGGTCCTTGTTTCAATCTGGATTTATAGATTATGTACAAGCTAGCTATACTTAAATATATATTTAAGTCTTTAAATTTTCTTATGCCATTTTTATGGCAAAATTTCCCTCTGTTGCATTTTGGTGTAAAAAATTACGGCACATATGTACATGGATCAGTTAATAAAATTCAACTTTCACCACAAAATAAGCCTGCAGTACTTACTATATAATCAGCATTAAAATACAATTTCCCCCAGCTTGCACAGTGGCATATTGATAAAGGAATTTTACGGAATTTGAAAAGAGAAATTGGCTTTGGCTGATAATATCAAAATTTGCAGACACCCTGAACGGACATGGAGGGAAAACTTATTTGGTTGCCTTGAAGTATTTTTCCTTTCTCCAAGTATTTATTTTGTGGCAACAATGTGCATACACAACACAAATGGCTCAGTGAAGCTGAAGTCCGTAATGGGGACAAGAAAAAAAAAAAGAGTTCAGAATCGTATTGTGTGGGAACAAAATAATATTGCATGTGAATAAAATACATTGCATTTGAAAAAAAAAATATTATTGCTTCGTTCAAATGCAATACTGTTGCATTCACAAGCAATGTAATATACTGGTGTGATCGAGTAATATTTTTCTGTGATATCTCATCTGTGGTCAAACATTCCACAATAGCACAGTGAACATGGCAGAAAAAACAGGAACAAAAATTTATATCACTTTTTCAAAAGGCATTTTGAAAGGAGCACTATTACGAGAGAACAAAGTACAACTATTATTCTCCATGTACTCTCTTGGGCTCTTTAAAAGATGATAAAGGACAAAAATATCAATTTCACCAAATTCACTAGGATTCTTCCACCCCCACCCACCCATAAATCCAAGCAGAAATCAAAATTCCCAAATTAATACCATGATGCACATGTCAGCACATGGATGAGTCATTTTCAAAATGTGTCCACAAGTTTTAATTCCTATCAACTTACTGGTCCCTGAGTACATCCTTGCATGAAGAAACAATAACAAAGCCTGCAAAACATGCAGAGACAGCCTGGAGTGCCGACACAACCCTGAAACATCAATGTGAATCATATATTTGATAACAGCAAAAATATATGGTACAGATCACTGTGAATCTCAACTACATTAAAAGTTATCTACCAGTAGATAACATTGCTGGTAAAGACTCAAATATATATATATTTTAAGAATTCTAAATGTTCCATGCTTTTCAACCAGACTTCACTGTTGTAATTATAAGCACCAATCCATTGACAAATACATTGACACTCAAATATAAAACATATTACTTAACAACATAAGCTTTTTAAAGGGACTTTAATTCAAATTACTTTGCAACTTGACTCATTTATCACACATATTTAGATATCTGACACATTTTCTAGGGAACAGATGATGTCATTATAATAACATTTCACTGTAACTCCAAAATGGGGGAGGGCTGCATAGTGTACATGTACTTGTTTTGGAAATATTACTGATAAATTTTGCCACCTTGCTATCTATTTAAATTTTTTAAAGGTCATCTTGAATTTTAAACTTGGATCAAGCCCACAAGCTTATCATGATGAAATTGGTCAACTGATGGATATTACCAAAAAATAATAAAAAATTTTAAAAATCATTTGCAATAGAGGCCACTTTTTATAAAGTACATGTAGTAAGATTTAGTGTGATATGCCTGTATTGGGCCTATGCAAATACATCATGCCATCTGGTGGTAGAATGGTAACCACATACAGTAGTCCCTCCTTTGAGAGACTGCCCCTAGTGCCACCCAAAAGGTGGTCACATAAAGCAGGTGGTCCCTCAAAGGAAGTATAAATAACATGAAAATTACTAGAGAGACCTGATAATTGTGCTCTCAAAAGAGGTGGTCTCCCAAAAGAGTGGTCTTTCAAAGGAGGGACTACTGTACATGTCTATACATATTCAGACCACATGGAGACTGTAAAATTGTGTTCGGCCTTCACTCTGGCCCCTATGGATAAATGACAAGGGAGACAACTATGGCGACCCTGGCTTTCCGAATCTGTACTCGTCTGTTGAAAGGTGCCTAATAAAGTTGGCAAATATCCCATGTAATGTGGCATACCATATGTCTCTGTGTTCCTTGTTACTTATTCTCTTAGATACTCCTAACTTTCAGCTTCCTACCTCCTGTTTTACACATGTAACTGCATTCCGAAAACCAAAAATACGATTTGTTTCCACCTCCATTACACCTGGCACTTCCGATTACAGTCATGTATTGGGGGGAAATGTGAAACCCGCTGCAACAAGACACGCCATCTTACCAAGAATATCTGCCCCGTGACGCTGACAGCGAAGGTTCCCTTCAAAATTTCCAGTTGATTCTGAATCTCCTTGCAGCTGTGGCATTAATTGTACCAGATAGTCCCCAGCTATCTTCACAAATTTTTTATTTATCATTTAGAAAAGATAGGGTGTCTCACAAACTTTTCCAGGAACTTACCCAGACTTCCCATATATTTGATTATTTTACATACTTTGATCTCTTCAGGGGTCTGAAATTCTCTTGCAAGTCCACTTGTCCAGAACAAGTACCACTATCTTTTGCATGGTATTTCTTTCAAATTTTACTTGTCCTGGACAGTAAGACACGCAAATTATAGAGGCCCACCCTTTTCCATCTTCTTCATGTTAATTCTGGGCAAATGAAAAAAAACAAAAAAACTACTTGCCCTGAATGGAGTATTTTCAATCTAGTTGACCCAGGTCAGAGGGCTCTAATGATGAGCTCTGTTGAACATAATTCTATTTGTGTCTTTTTATTCAGAATCACTTCCCAGCTGTCATTACCCTATTCCGCAGTCCGAACTCTTTACTCTCCATAAGCTAACCCGTCCTTTTCTAACCTATGTACACATGGAAGTACTATTGTCCATATTGCACACTTTCCTCAGTAAAATTTCGACATAGGCTGTATTAACCCAAATAAATTAAAAGGTCTTCAGTGGGTAACTACTCAGAACATGTTTTGGAGCCTATTACTCGTATATGTCTCTCTGAGTAGAGAGCCAAACTTTCTAATAATCTTTGGATATTAGCATCAAAATTTGTAGGGCAAGTCAGAAAAGAATGAAAGTCATTTGTATTTAAGTCAAGAGAATGCAATGAAAATATAGTACAGTAAAACTTTTCTAACTGAACACCTCAGTATACCGAACACCTCTCTATACTGAACACCATTTCTTGGTCCCAAATATATACTTTCAATGTTATCAAACGTCCCCATACAGAAAACCTCACTATACTAAACACTTTTTTCCGGTCCCAAGGGTGTTCGGTATAGGGAGGTTTTACTGTATTTCTTAACCAGATATCAAGTATAATTAGGCAAGCTTGTAACTGCCATAGGCCACTACTTGCAACCGATAGCCCCTGGGGGTTTAACCTAACAGAAAACAAGCTAGCCTAAAATGTCTGAAAGGTGAACATTAAAACAGAATGATACCAAAAGATACAAGTAAGTAGCAAAACAGGCAAGTCTAAAATCTCTAAAATTATTGGAGCCAAACTTTCAAACCATCTCCAGATATTTACAGCAAAATTTTTACAAATATTTGATCAAAAGTACATCTTTGAATCCTCTTGACTCAAGTTTATTGTAAATAAATTTGGTTCTAGATGCAAAGTCCTGAAATTTAGAACAAATACGACCGAATCTCAAAATCTATGACAAAAACGTATTATATACAATAGTTTCCGAAATATTACTGTCCGGGAAAGTATAATTAACTACTTCAAAGTTAAACTCAACTATTTTGTGATAGACTTTAATACAAAACCTGTCATTAGTGACCTGAATATCCAAGTCCAGAAACACATCCCTGAAACCATCTGAATTGTTACCCTCTAAAGGGATATCTTTTGGGTAAATTTCTTTAGCAATTTCACTGAAATTTTGTACATTTACACAAGCAATGTCATCAATATATCTCGCCTTGTTTGATAATTTTGTAGCCATTTGAAAGTCCTTTTTCATAAATTTATCCATATACTTAAATTCAAGCCAGATTAAATATATAGGGGTATATTACATAGGAGGCAGTCATCAACCAACAGACAGCCTGAGGATATTGTGTAGTGGAAGGTCATTGTATGGAAGACACATGGCTGGGCCAAGAACTGCAGGACAAGAGGTTCTACCAGAGTCTGAGAACTGAGGAAATTTCATCAGTAACTAGAAGTGTCTTATGTTTAGTGCACGACAGTTCGTCTAACACAAGTCAGTCAAACTACTATTCTGTCTATTGCATATTCTGCCTGATGTCTTTTTTGTCTAACAACCCATATTAAAGTGACTAAGTCTAATACCATTGCGACTAGTCACAGTTTGGTCTAATGCACTTTCGTTGATGGGTCAGGCTGCCAAAAAACAATGACAGAAACAAACTTACTTTTCCCACTCAGTCCCTTTAATTTTCTTCTATTGTTTCATTTGGCAATAAATAGAGGAGGTTTTTGCTTTGGTTTTCACATTTGACGTCTTTCAATAAAGAGAACAAGGCGTCTAGAACTGCAATCGGCCATGGCACAACCTATCCCAGCACAGGCGCATAGTTCACCAGTATGGTGAGAGACCCTTGGTGGAATTTCTGATGGGCTTAGCCTACAACTTGAAGATCCCAATTTTCAATTTCTCAGTTTTTAAAAATATGAAGAATTGATAAAACAAAGAAAAAAGTACGAAAATTTCGCCACCTTAATATGAATAAATTGGTATATAAAATTATAGAAAGGGACATACAAAAGTTTCATGTGATTTTATCTGCTTGTGTTTTTCTCTGCATATCTGTTTATTTGTTCAAATAGTGGATGCTCCCAATGGTCCAGAAAGTTGTTTTATCCAATGAGGAGGCATGATGATGAAACATACACAACAACACAACAGATACAATGTATCAGAAATTTTTTTATCAATTTTAGACAAATTTAGCTCAAGTTTAGACCAACAGGTCATTAGACAAAATTGCATTCCTCCTAATGTACATTCAGCTGAAGTTACATTAGACAGGCTGTCAGGTTGGTGAATTTATACATCAACGGGAAGGTAATTAGACCAGGTGGCATTCGACGAACTGTCATACATCCCTTATGTTGTACCACTAAGGAAGTCTTGAAACCATTTTTGTGTTACCCAAGATGCAAAAATAATCTATCCTGTGATGATGACTGTGGGGTAATTTATCCAAGGCATATTGAAAATCCATTATTCTGAAGCTTTTCTACTTTCTCTCTTATTTCGGGGGGGGGGGGGGGGGGGGGGGGGCATTTCTATACCTATTGAATGCCTCCATTTTCACGGTGCCATGATAACAGACTGATATTTCATGGTACCATGACAGCAGCCTGGCTGTACTATTCCATGGTACAGGTTAAAAGGTCATAAACAAATAGAGCTGGCTATATTCATGGTGTACAATTGTTTGCCTATTTATGGCGACACCGAGGCAATAGATTATACGTTTGCACGGTTCGGTGACTGCATGCCATCAAGTGCTCAAAAATACATATATAAGTGGTAGACAGTCACTCCAGCTGCATTTGGTGTATTATTAATACTTTTGACATAGGTGTTGTTGGCTTGGTAATGGGGTATGTACACTTCAAATTGAAAAACTAATTGACAAGATGGAGGGTCTAGCATACGTATGGTAAGGGAAGGGAGAAGGTGTTTTTCTGGGGCAAAAATATTTTGGCCCCTGACTTAATTGCATCTTGAATGGTTGCCGCCTAACTTAGCCTAACCAGTCTAGTACACCATGATAAGCAGGAACATGTAGAACAGAATGACCGCATTTCGTGATGTATTCACTGAAACTATTCATGACATTTTCTACATTTCACTTTGCACATTAAGACACTATTATGAAAAAGTCTGCATACGCTGAATTTGTCAAGTTAAATGAGGTTGTTGAAAGTGGACCTGAAATATGTCACAGTGACCCAGTTACATCGGATTTTAACGGTACATGAAAATATTCAGTCTGATCAGGGAGGTGCACCTCCCTTGTCCGACACATATTTTGGGCTAGTTTGCAGGCAAAGATCAACAATGAGTTTCAAAGGATAAGGTTTATCCAAATTAAAAACCACGATGTCTGTCGTGAAGGGTCATAATATGGAAGTAGGTCCAACCTAGTAGCGAGCGGAGCATTTATACTAACTATGTTGTAGGCATAACCCAAGATGCAAGCGTTAGCATTATAGAGTATTGAAAAAATATAATGTTGGTGGATCAGGCAGTAGCACCTAGTCGCTAGGTCCCTCTAGCAGCCATTTACTAAGCCAGTCTACTAGAGGGGTGAGGCCTTAGTACCTTGAGCAGCTGAACGAACCAGTCTGTCGCATAGCCTTTCTTTTTGTTAGACCCTGTTCCACAAATTTAAGTACTGTGCCCAAGATCTCTTTATCCCCATTGAAATAGTGCTTTAACCCAACTGTGGCAGAGACGTAGTGGGTAGGAAAAGCGATTGTTGGAATCTCAGGCGACAACACCAAATCTGAGTGTTCATTGGCAACATGGATGGCCACTGGGGGCCTCAACATCATGATTTACATGCAAAAAGTCACCCCAAGATAGCTACATCACACAGTGATTGACATTCTGAAACTTCTGCCATGCACAGTTGTTACCAAGCTAACCAGAAGTTTTAAATTCCATGGACAAATAAAAAGCAATAATCAGAGAAAATTGTGACCTCGGATGAACAAAAATTCACCCAAATGATGTTAAATGTGGCAAATCTAGAGATGCAAAATGCAGAGCATAAGAGAACTGAATGTGAATCAATGATCCACGTGAGTGGGTTCCCAAACACTGCGCTGGGGAGCTACATGATGAGGAGGAGGAGGAGGAGGAGGAGGAGGAGGAGGAGGAGGAGGAGGAGGAGGAGGAGGAGGACGACGACGACAACAACAACAATTTGGATGTGACCACGTTTTTCAAGTTGTACATGTATGGACTGTAGGTTTGGATTGGTGAATTACCTTACTTTTTAAAAATTTTCATGTTTTATATATAGAGCTCGCTCTGCTCACTACTACGTTCTTGCATGGAGGAATAAACAATATTTATTCCTACATGGTTCTTCATTTGACTGGCTAGTCTAGGGCACGAGGGTCCCTGGACTGGAGTCAGGGTCTTGAGCACCACCCCTCTGGCTCAGCGCTGCCGCTCATGCACAACTCTGGGTATAGGGTAATGAATGTTAAAGACACCAATCTTCACAGTAAATTTGAAGTCAATCATAGCAACATCAACATAAATTGTAAAACTTTTTTCTTATTATGCCTGTCAATATCGGTAATGTACCAGGTATTTTTAATGTGAAGATGTTAGAAACTTTTAACAGGCAAAATTAGTGAGACCCTCATACAGTATTGACCACCCCACATGCAAAGATGTCAATTGGTTTCTGACACCTGTGGGGTAAATCACTAGAGTAGTTTGTACCTTTAATACTGAGCACATTTTGGAAGCATGTGCTCATGATGCCACAGCAAATGGCTCTGTGGGAGATAACCATTCATACAAGTGTGGTGTTAAAGGGAAAACACCATTGTTTCAGCTATGGCAGACACTTCAATGATTGTAGGCTTTACTGGCACTGCCCTAAAATAGTCTTGACCTATTGTTAATATAAGTTCAACATTTCATGAAAGGTTTCATTGTATAGAGGCCATTTTCCTTCCATACTTAAACTTGTTCAGCCGAGATATTCATGTTATTTTAGCATGTAAACTTTGCTCTGTGGCAAGTGCCTACATGTATATTAAAACTATACAATAAATAAATAAATAAATAAATCAAGTAGTCTTATCCCAGCAAAGGGGCTTTCTCTAGACAATGGAGGTGAGAAAATCACTAGGCACAGTTGGTTTCCTCCATCTCATCATCATCCTTTTTTTTTTTTTTTTTTTTCCCCAAGGCCACCTGTGTCACACAGGACCGCGGCGCATAAGCGGAGAGCCACAGTATTATTATTATTACAGTGGTCCACCCGTGGGGGAAAAGTCCTGAATTGCCACTCAATTTAAAGTTTCAGGGGAAAACCAAGTGGCGGGAAGATTTTCTGCACGTCTAGTTAACTTAATTTTTACATGAAACTTGTCATCTGTCAAGCAAGTTTGCCCCGGGCTTTTGATCATATCATAGCCATTGGAGGTACCAGTCCATGACCATAACTTCATAAGAACACTTAATATCGCTCAACCACCTCTCAGTCTACTCTTTTGTGTATGCCCAACCGCCAGTACCTCAAAGCAACCACATAAATATGTGCCTGTGTCAGTGTCTCGCTGTAGTATCGAGCCAACAGCTTTCTGGTGATGAAATGAACCAAAGGAAAGTAAATGCAACCGGCAACCAACAAAAGACTTCTTGGGACAGCCGCCATTGATATGGCCGCTTGAGGCGGTGAAAATATGAAAGCGGCTGCGTGCGGCAATCAAAAAAGGCATTTAACCACAACCTTGCATTTGATTCGACTGGATAGCGGCAGTCTAATAGTACACAAGTATACTAATCCAGAGAATCTTCAGTAGTGGTTTAGTTTAAACATGGTCATGGACGTATATACCAAACTCCCTATCTCCCCTTATCAGCTCGTTTAAACCTCATTATAACAGAGCGATAAGCCTTTGTTCAGTTAATAAGTCCATGGTTTAAACATATTTATTTATAAAAAACTGAACCAACAATCACCATTAACTGTTAACATTTAAAACTGCCCATAATAAAGCGATAAAATCATAAATTATGATAATAATACGGACTAGAAAAGAAGATTTGTTTCAAAACCTGCATAAATGTAAATGATATAGGCCTAAGTTTTGCTTGTGATTTATTGGATGCACCTTCAGCAAACCTAAGAATTAAATTGGAATGGCACCTCTGGATCTACCCACAACAATTTTTAAGATATTCAGGATTTAAACTTTTCAAGTGCCCCTAATTAACATTAATTAAAATTCTACAACTTCTGTTTGCAGTTCATTGGATGCGCCACCACACTGAAAACAAAAGGTTGTCAGAGGATTGTCAGGGTGACAACTTTCAGGGTAGTAATACAAGAAGTTACCTCTAGTCACATGCAGAGTGACATTTTGGTAGTTGTGATGACTAGAGGCTAATAAGGTTCCCGCCACTTACATGCGCACGCAGCGTTGGCCTACGTCACTTCGAACGGACGCTCTCACTCCGTCACTGCCATCCATGACCATGGACGTGCAATGCAGGCTAAGGTGAATACGCAGAGATTATACTGGACAGGATCTCCAAATATAGGTAAACGTTTTGCATGCACACTATTTAGGGCTTCAGGAAACAGTATGTCCATGTTGACTATGTTATTGCGCAAAATGAGATTCGGGTCATGTGCACTTGGCCCTGGGTTGTGGGCTCCTGGCATTGGTACTGGTAGGCCGACAAGTGCATGCTGTCATGTCACTTTGGCGGTGGTCTTGCAAGCATGTATCCTTCGTCTCTGCTTTCATTTATCGTGTAGCTACCACAGATATTTATATCAAAGCCCATTAAATTCAAAATCGTTGTTAACATAATTGGTTTCTGTCAGAAAAAATCATGCTGCTGGTAAAGTTGACACATAGGCCTAGGCCTGTTATATTGTTATGACTATCTGCTTGTCAAATTGACATGGAGGATATTCGTCTTGACTAGGTTTTTAACAAGTTTGTAGTCATTTTTACTTGACCAGAAATAGTCGGCGTGACAATACTAACATGGTCAAGTGACTGCTGACAAGAGAGTGGTAGGCATTATTATAAAAGTAGTCAGTGGCTACAAAATTAATATTTCCAGGGGAAGCCCTGATAATAATCTTATGACCCCTGTGGGTAGACCTACATGTAATATAAGTTTTGGTATCGCCCCCCCCCCCCCCCCCAAAATAGCAGATTGCTCACCACAGGTCCTCCTGGGGTGTATTTTATTATTATTAAATACTCCAAAAGATATGAGAAATAAAAGCTTGTATACCTAAATATGCATTTGGGACTGTGGGACACTCGTTTCTTGTTTTTTCCTTGGTAAATCTCAGGGGGCAAAACCAAAAAAATGGCTTGACTCCTTTAATACATATGCAGTTCTGAATGTACTGTCATGCAATACTCTATTACATGTACTATTTTTTTTCTTAACAAACCTGTTTACCCACAATGTGAAAGTAGCAAGGCGGCAAACAGGATGATATCAAAATTGTTATTGTATTTGATCAATTTTGTGGCACATATTTTCTAAAATATACATTTTCGTGGAAAAAAAGCGACAGGTGGTAAAAAGGCGGCCCACCTTTCTGCTTTTAATATGGGGAAAACATTTGGCTTAATTATCATGGTATATTTGACGTGTTTGTACTTAAACTTTGCTCCCTGTCAGATTTCATGTGTATTGCTCATCATGTTATTTAGGGAATGAAAAACAATAATATTGACAATCAAATGCAAATAAGAATTTTTTCTTCTTTGTGTGTGTGTGCAGAAGCTTTGGAGAAGCTGCTGTGTGTGCTATACCTGTTCTTCTGAAGAAAAAATGACAATGCTTCATCGGGTGTTCAGAGGCAAGTCATAAATATAATATTTATATGTATAGCATCACTCAGGTGTAGCATTTCAGCTGTTAACATTTTTCTCCAGAAGGATTCACTGCAGCTCCACCAAACTTTTATCAAAAATGAAATGGACCTTATAATAAAGCAAAGCTCTATATTAGGCTAAAATTGTTTTAAAATTAAAAAAAAAAGAGAGTGAGAAGAAACATGAAACCGTCATATGGGTCCAACAGCACAGGATCTCAGTGGATGACTTCGCCTCAGTATCTCCGAAGGATTAATTGTAGTCCTAGTTACCAGAATTTTGAAAGATAAAACTTTACTGATGAAACAGAATCCTACTGGAAAATATAACCCTGTGATTATTTAAAAAAATGATGAATTTTAAACAGCAGCACCAGTGTAGATGATGTGAAAGTAGTTAATCCTTTAAATGCTAATTTTGAGACTCAGTCAACTGCTTTCATCGGGGTATTTTCCACGCATAGTGCGCAAAGTGCCCCAATGAAAGCTGTTGACCTATACTTTACTTTGGGGTTAAGACTAGATTTGCTGGTATTTGAATAAAAGGTCCCTTCATGAGGAATTTGAATCTTAAATCACTTTAGGTCTAATGTTAAAGAGAAACCAGCTATTGCCGTGATTAGTACTTCAAGGGTTATTATCTACATATGTGGAGACATCGTAGTTTGATGAAGCTTTTTAGAGATAGACTGCATAGTAGAATAAAACTCTTTATTATTTTAAAGAATAGCACATTCTGACAATTGCTTTTAATGATCATAATATACAACAGTATGTTGGGCGTCTTCCTTGCATCGCACGCTATTTTTATGCCTAGTTTTGTTTTCTGTTTCATTAAGCTGTTTTGATAATTCATTTCAGCCAGCAGAACAGGAGCCCGTCTTTATAAAGATCAATGACAAGGAGAGCAAAATCGCATGATCTACTAGATAGGAACTGTTTGTGGAAGGCATCAGTTTTGGAGATGGGAAGGACTTTTTAACAGCATATTGTGCATACCTTGCTTACTTTTTTATTTCAATTTGGCATACCCAAAGGATATAAAGGAAATGATGATATTTACCGAATATACAATGCTGAATATCCCTACACGCATTCGTGCCAAACCTGGGGAAACCTCAGTGATTGGACTGATCGACAGACTTAATACAATAGCGAGCAGATATTGCAACAAAACGGCACAAAATTTAAGAAGTATACAGTCCTCGAACAAGTCATGAATGTTGGAAAGCACATTCATTGCATAATAAGATGAAGTTACTCTAGTAATCTTCGGAACAAGTGCACTGATTTGTATCACAAGTGGGACCCTGGGTTGTGAAACTATAGGTATGGCATAATGCTTCCATTCTCGTTAATAATAAGCCTACAGGAATAGGAGCTTCTGCAGGAATATATTGAAATCAAGTATGTGCATGCCCAGCCTGGACTTGAAGACCCAATTTCAATTGGGGTCAAATATCTGAAAAGATTGACAATGGAGTTGATTATGTACATGTATGTACCCCTTACATGACATCAGCACATACACGTTGCATGAAGTCAGCTTTAGTTAATTTGATTCAGGTATAAACTATTAAGAGAATCAGTCCTGCCATCGAAACAATGTTCAGAGAAGTCAAATATAGTGAAGATTCACTGGTTTTATATGTTTAAGAGGATTTGCTTATTATCCTCAACCCTACAGCATCGCATTTTATGTTGAGAAAGTTCAAGCATGAACTATTGCTGGATACAACCAGCAAGTGGATTTGTTTAGATAGCATCCAAATTTGGCCAGTGTCTATGGTGTCAAAAAGGACTCCAAACTGAATGACCTGAGATATTTTCATGTGGCAGAAGGACTTCAGCCATCCGATGTTGAGCATGATTTGTTTGAGGGTTTTGGATGTTCATTGTTAGAGCCATTGATCCAGCATTATGTACTGTCTGGTAATTTAGCCTCGGATATCAAGCAGAATGCATTTTGGTGTTCTTCACTTATGTTCCAAGGTGTCAAATACACATACAACAAAATCAGAATTCATGGTTTTTAATAGCTCTACAATAATTGCAATTGGACACCTGACAAGGTTAAGCCTATTGTGAAATGCAACATGTTTAATTTGGCATGTAGGTTTTCAGTGTTCTAATGAATGAAAATCAACTTACACAGCAACAAACCATATAAACTATACTTTCCCGATCACATTTCCATTATAATATTATGTGATCACCTTGATAGGTTCTGCTGGGCTTTGAAAATTCATCAATACATTGATGTATTGTGTTACTTCACTTTGAGACACAATGTGTTAAATGTGAAAGTGAATTTTCAGATATGTAATCATATTGTATTTGCTATTTTCCCTTGTGTATACACATTTTCTATAATGGTGAAATATTTCTTAGTATGTACATCCAAATTTAATGCCTCCCCACTGGGTGGGGGAGGCATTATATTTTTGGGTTGCAGGCATGGCCAAAAGTCATCAGCCCTCAGCTTTTTCTGATGAAAAATGATTTGGACTGATATTTAAAGGAGGTATACCCACTGGTCCAAATGACTAACGATTTTGTTTGGATCATTTTTAAGTGAATTATACTATTCTGTCCAGTAAAATCTTATTTGGACCAATAGAAATGTTTGGTTTGTCTGTCCAAATGACTGATAAGCAATCTTTTGGCCAACACTGGGGTTGTCTCTCCGTCCTGCCAGAAGTTTGTTACTGCAATATGTTGAAAAGGCCTGAAGGATTTTGCTCACAATTTTTACAGAGGTGTATTATGGGACAAAGATCAGCTGATTAGAACTTGAGGTCACCGTGACTGATTTATAGGCCAGTGTGCTAATTAGTCTGAACTTTGTAACTGCAATATTTTCAAAGTGCAGTCATGCATTCTCTTCAAATTTGGTACAGAAATGCCTCATATGGCAATGGTTACCTGAGTAGACTTTCAGGTCACTGTAACTTGTTTTGTGCTTGAATATGTGACCTATTTAAAGTCAATTCAGAGTCAATATGGCTTTGTTACCGCAATATCTTCTAAGTGTGTGCATGCATTCTTTTCAAATTTGTTGCAGATATACCTTATGACAGGAAGATTAGCTGAAAGGTTTCTAGGTCACTGTGACCTATTTTGTTGTGATGACCTATTTACAGTTACTGCCATATCTCTGAAGTGTTTGGAGGGATTTTTTAAAAATTTGGTACAGATGCTTTATGAGACAAAAAACAGCTGAATATGTTTTTAGGTCACTGACCTATTTTGTGGCAATGACCTATTACAGTCACAATTTGACTTTGTTACCACGATACCTTAAAAGTGGCTGGATGGATTCTTTTCAAATCCTTCACAGAGATGCTTTATGAGACAAAGATCAGCTTATTAGGTTTCTAGGTCATTGTGACCTATTTACTGTCAGTTTGACTTCATTACTGGGATTACCTTCAAAGTGTCTGGATGAATTCTTTTCAAATTTGGAACCAAGATGCCTTATAAGACAAAATGTAACTGATTAAGGTTCAGGGTACTGTGAGCTATCTGTGTGACACAGTGGCTATCTATCATTTGTGTGACCTTTGTTACCACAATATCTGCAAAGAGCATTAATGGACCTTGCTCTAATTTGGTGCACAAGTGTATAAATATTGGGTAAATAAAATCTGATTAGTGTTTGACTTCATTGGGACCTATCTGTGGGCCACTGAAGTATAGATAAATTTGTCAAATTTGTTGCACACTGTGGGCAATAAATTTATGGGTGAAGGTGGCGGAGGAGGCATCCCGATGATTGCTTGCAATATATCTCTAGTTTAAAACTAGAATGGGAATTCAGGAGTATATCAATTCTCAATTTTTGGTTTACAACTTTTTAAAACCAAAGTATACGTTTACTGTGCAACATTTGTGCACAGTAACACTGACTAAACTACTGAGTTTTCCTTGTGAAGACCGATACAAAGGTGTGTCAAGATATGTATTGAATCGTCAGGTGTATATTGAGATACATATCGAATCGTAAGGAAATTCTGTCCTCCCATGCTGTCCTACATCCCCAGAAATTTTACACAAGAGCCCCTTGATTGAGGTGAAATGTAACAATTGTAAAACAAACCTGGGCATGTTGGTGTTATATCTTCATTTTCGGTGGATGCTTATTGGCATTTGCAACAGGTTAAACTATACAACCAACAAACCTGGAGGTACGGTGTATTCAACTTGTTTCAATTAAAATATCTGTGCTGATTCACTGTGCAGTCTCAACATTATTTACTTAGTTTGTTTTTTTATCTTGTTGACAATCAAAATCTAACATTTTTCCTTAAAAGATGTAGTCGTTTCTGAAATTTACAAACCAAAAGTCTTTTAAAAATATGTTTGCATATATATTATCGTTTAGAATTTAAAAGTTATCATTTTCAACATCAACTTGTAGATTCTTAACAAATGAATACTCTCACCATTTTGACACAAGTTCCTGGACCCTGGACCAGCTCTATGCACTTGTCCATTGATATATGGTTACTGTGTTTTTCCATGTTTCAAGTAAATGCTTGACTGGTACATAAACTTAAAAACATTACAAGGTTACTGAGCAATTGCGGTTTTTAATTAATGTCTCAAGTGAGTGTTTATCAGTATATCTATACTGGTATTACAAACTTTTATACATTGTGTTATAAAAGTTACTCCATGAGCATATATTTGTACATGTTTGTTGTACTGGTATATTGATACTGGTATTACAAAAGGTTAAACATTGTATATATTACAAACGTTACTCTATCAGTATGAATTTGAATGTACGTGTCTGTTTTACCAGTATATTAAAAGTGGTTTAACAAAAGGTTAAATATTGTATTAAAAAGGTTACTCCATAAGTATAAATTTGCATTTGTATCTGTTGAAAGTGGGGGATTAATTAGGGATTATACGGTACTTGGATTTAGATGATAATTCATTTCCTACCTGTAACACTCTACCAGGGGAAGATCGCCTCCCACCAACATATAGCTATAGGGAAGGGGAAGAGAGTAGGATCTGTATGACACCCTCCTCATGATACCAAAGGGTGCCTCTCCAACAGATGCTGACTCTTTCCCTTGCATTCAAAGTGACTCCATGCATGGATGGCGAGGAATCCACTGAGGAAAAAACTGACTTACCGGTAACTTCACTGAGGGTCGCAGCGGAACAAGCAGCCTCTCAAGAGGTCAGAGGGATGTTACAAACAGTAGACTTACTTCATGTCTAACATACAGCCTACATGCCATGCAACAAAATCGGATTTCAACAATGATGCCATACACTGATGCTATCCACCCAAGGATGCAACAACTGTTAAGTGAAGTAAACCATAGGAAGACTGTCTACGTTTAGTAAACACCTTATTACCCGTATAATCCTACACTCCCTATTTGAAGAACACCCCCCACTTTTGCAAAAATTATTGGTGTTCTCCTACAGACAAATTATCAAAAATTTGCAATACTCAGACTGCAACTTGGTGCCTTAGATTGTGTTTTCCTATGTTTTAAATACATAGGTGTGGTATCTTTTCCTTGAAAACTGGTACCAAAATTGTTATTTGCTTGTTTACCCAATGCTTCCAACATGAAAGTATTGTACCGGAAACTGCAATCTCATGTTCAAGAGCAGCGTGCTACAAATTAGGGACTATATGGTATAACTCAACAGATAGTAAGCCATCATAAGCTACAAAGACGGACCCCAAGCCTTGTCCACCAAAGCCAGGATGTCAGCTCTCAATTTAAAGTCCAAGTGCTGTTTTTCTCCTTCATTCCAGCAAGAGAGGAGTCGACCAAAACTGCCCAGGGGAAAGATCAAACCCCAGATTTACAGTCTGAAAAACTGATCATGTATGGGTTGAAATGAAAACTTGGCACAACAATGTGGTAATAAGAATGATCATTAATTGTCAATTTACAGCCCAACATGACCAAAAGTTAATAATACTGACAAGGCAATTTGTCAAACTTATAACCCTACATGACCCTAAAGTATTCAAAATGATCCTGTAGGTTGTCTAAATTACAACCTAGCATGACCATATGGTAGTAAGACTGATTATGTGCATAGTCGAAGTTACAGCCCATCATGACCAAAAGCTAATAATACTGACAAGCTAAGTTGTCAAAGTTATAACCCTATACATTATCCTACATAATCAAACTGATCATGTAGGTTGTCTAAATTACAACCTAGCATGACCATATGGTAATAGGACTGATTATGTGCATAGTCAAAGTTACAACCTAACATGACCATAAATTGACAATGTTGACAAGGTATGTTGTCAAAATTATAACCCTACATGACCCTAAAGTAATCAAACTGACCCTGTTGGTTGTCTAAATTACAACCTAGCATGACCATATGGTAATCGGACTGATTATGTGCATGGTCAAAGTTACAACCTACATGACCATAAATTGATAATACTGACCAGGTATGTTGTCAAAATTATAACCCTACATGACCCTAAAGTTATCAAACCGATCATATAGGTTGTCTAAATTACAACCTATCATGACTATATCATGGTAAGACTGATTATGTGCATAGTCAAAGTTACACCCTAACATGACCAAAAGTTCTAATACTGACAAGGCAAGTTGTCAAAATGATAACCCCACATGACCCTAAAGTAATCAAACTGGCCCTGTTGGTTGTCTAAATTACAACCTACTATGACTATATGGTAATAAGGCTGATTATGTACATTGTCAAAGTTACAACCCAACATGACCAAAAGCTAATAATACTGACGAGGTAAGTTGTCAAAATTATAACTGACTGTTGCTCCTTCAGCTTGTCAAAGTGACAACAGCAAATGCACCCTGACTATGCAAAGCATAGTCAAATAGACTACTTAGGCTGTCAATTTTGACATTGTCAGATTACAACTTTAAAGTTGTCTTTATGACAACCTTGTGTTTTCAGTGGTGCCATAAACCTTCAAATTGAATTTGGAATGGTACCTCTACCTGTAATTATAGTTTCAAATATATTTAACTTTTAAACTTTTTAACTTAATTACTCTAATTATAGCATGAACTAAAATTGTACAACTTTTGTCTGTGGTTCATCGAGTGCACCCACAACACAACCTATAAACTGAAGTTGAAATGGCACCTCTGCCTATAATAGTTTTGAAGATGTTCAAGACTTAGAATTTCAAATGCCCCTATTATCATTATATCATTTAAAATGCACTCAAACATCTTTGTGATATAAAAACACTACATGTATGAATCTATAATCATACTAAGTTTGGAGTTTCTAAAATAGGCCTACTAGTGTGCGATAAAATGATCACACAAAAATGTTGGTGAAGACGAAAGAAAGAAAGAGAGAAAGAAAGAAAGAAAGAAAGAAAGAAAGAAAGAAAGAAACGCTGTCTGCGTGCCTCCAAGGCTTGCATAAATGTAAATGATACAACTTTCGTTTGTGATTAATTAAATGCACCTTCAGCACAAACTTTGACCCGTGAATAAAAGTAAATGTGAGGGAAATAAATATGAAATTGAAAATGATTCACGCTACTAAAAGTAGTTTAAGCATATATATATATATATATATATATACCAATTCATATGGAAAAAACTCAGTACCAAAAGTTAAAAATACAGTTATGCTCTAAGTATCCCTCAAACCGGGCTTACATCGACTTTTTTTGGCACTTATATGTAGTGGCCCTTAAATTGGATTGAGTAAAACGTTTGTTTAGTGATAATGATGCATAATGGAAATTTTTGTTGCAACAATTTATTCCAGATATCGAGACTAAAGTCCTATTTCACAGTAGAATGTTACATACTTTCAACCAGTTTTATCTCTTTTCTACTTTGATATGCTTAATGCTGGGGGGGGGGGGGGGACTTTCCACATGTTTTTGTGCCAACAACTGGGCGGAATATCTGTAGCGAATTCCAACGGTTTATTCTTACTTAATCAAACAGATAAAAACCATATGTTATAAACATCGGTGCATTTCTCCATGAAGATGATTCGCACACAAAGTATAATTTGAGAACACACTAGCTTTGAGACTGTCTTTCCCTGGTCACCGGAAGCACAAGACAAGTCAGATGCTGATAGAATTAGAAGCATAAGACTATAAACTGCTCTCATCTCCGGAATAAGAGGTAAACTTATATTTAATTTGGTGTGTGATATAAGCTGTAAACAATTTTATTGAAGTCTAATACGTTTCAATGTGAAAGTTTCATCGACTTGTATAAGTATACGGTGAGTAAAGCTGAATTTTCAATCATAAGAATGGTCCGAATATATGTACCCTACCACATAAAAGTACAATGGAAAGCAAGATTCAAGCATTCCAATGTACTGTTTTGCATGGTTAAGCAGTATACAATTCTGGCTTATGTAACAGAGGGACCTGAATCAGTCAGAATAATATGGTACTTGTTCGCTGAAGGACACAGTTATCCTTCAGGTTTTTTTTTTTTTTTTTTTTTTTTTTTGAATGTCAACAAATTCAAGATTTTTGTCTAGGATTGGTAGAATCTTAATGAGCCTATCGATACTATACATTGGTCAAGCGAGTACCTGCTGGCCGGGCTTCTGACCCGGGCATTCTAATTTATATTTTTACTCTGAGGAGTGCTTGGTTTTATCCTCATAGTTTTTGTGTGCGTATTAGTGTGTACGGAGGAAATACTTTAAACTTATTCTCTTCTTCAAAATGTACAATAGGTTGACTCCACAATACCTACATGATCTCGTTCCTCGTGACGTTGCATTCACTACTGGGCGTCTATTGAGAAATCGTACTGAAATACGCCAAATTTGGTTCACCACCAATCGCTTCGGCGATTCATTTCTCCCGTCTACTATCAAATTATGGAATAACCTCCCGGTTGATGCTCGTCTCACCAATTCCCTGCCGCAGTTTAAATCTAAATTAAATCTATTACTCTTAAGTGTTGACAAAAAGCCCACATACTTTAAACATGGAAGTCGTTTCCTAAACATATGTTACTCGCAGCTACGTCTTAACTTCTCTATTTTAAATGCCCATCTATATCATGTCAAAATCGTTCCAGCCTCAACGTGTGCATGCTCTCATACTACTGAAGATACGAAACATTACCTTTTGTTCTGCCCCAAGTTCACTGTGCAAAGGGTCCGCGTCTTCTGAACACTGTGTGTCACTCACTCGCTCCAGGTGTAAATCCGACTTTAATAGTTCAGTGTTCTAGTGACATTTTACTAAATATTCTCTTGAAAGGTACCGGTAGTGAGGACTTGCCAGACACTGATAATGTATTCATCTTTGAGGCTGTTCAGACATTCTTATCAGAATCTAGACGTTTTATTAACTAATTTAGTGTATGATCTAATTATAAGTCTCCATTATCTGGCATCAATCGTATTATTCATGTACAAGCCATGAATTTAGTCTTCTGTTCTCGTCTACTATTAGGCAATCCAGAGAAAATAAATATGTTTATAATAATAATGTATTGTATATGTGTTTATCAATGTACACGCACGTATACCTATTACGTATGTATATGCTTATGTTTGTATCAAGGCTACCATGACATCACTATACTTCGATCCTTGTATCCATGCAATTATTTAGATGTACCGTTTTCATTTTCCCCATTCCTGGGGGTTCAATAAAGTACTATTATTATAACTATAATTCTACAGTAAAATCAGATTTTTTTTTTTTGTTTTTTTTTTTTTTTGTTTTTGTTATTTTTATTCACGGAGCAATTGTTCATTGAACTGTAAAACGTACCATGTGTAAGCGATTTGACGTTTTTAAAACCTACATTATGACCGTAAATTTGTCATTACATTAAGAAAATGTTTGAACATCATTGACGTTTCATCATGAAATCACAATCTTTTAGTTACTTTTAGTAATGACCTTTTCATGCTTTTTAATTTACCTATTTTTCATGTATTTTACAGCATATTGTATTTTATACCAATTGATGTATGAGTGCGAGTGTGTATCCAGGGCCCCTATGGAAAGCAGCCTGAGTGCTGATCAGGGCTACCCTGTATAAGTAATTAATTAAATAGTTTTTAAAGAACAATATAGCATCTAAAGAACATGGTTTACAGCGTCAAGGCAAACAAGAGTTGTTTTGTAAAAGATGGTCAAGTGTTATGGATTCACTCGATCAACCTTGTCAATGTGTACTTGATGCAGTCTGCATGCCACATCAGAAAATGGTGCAAAACCTAAAATGTACATGTTCATACGATTTGTTTCAAACTCTTTTTATGTAACTGGACTACATGAATAGGAAGAGTACATGTAAAATGTTGTAAGGTCTCATCGTCTGATAAATGTAATATTTTATACACGTTAATATGCCCATATATTATGAATCGTATGGACAATCTATGAAGAGCAAGTTGAAAAATTAATTAACATAACATGCTATACACGAAAAACACTTCAACCTTTTGCAAACATGGCAATTTGTCAAGCGGGTTGATTTTTAAGCACCTGGTTGAAAATAGTCATACGCAGCTAAGCATTTAGTGTTTGTTGACTCACAGTCATTGGATGGTTTTATAGGATACAAAGTAACTAAACACTGCTTTAAACCACGTGAGTCCTTGCAACCAACATATAAACATACATACACATACATACATACGCACACACAATGTGCAGTGTTGCAATATCTACAATTTGAATTCGAGATGATTAAAATTGGACGAAAAATGACCATGTTATGGCTAAATGAAACTTTCAAGCGTCTAAATGGCCTTTATTTTTGACAGGAAGCATTGTAGCAAAATTTTGCTACAGAGTTCGTCAAAATTGCTTCGGATTTTTTCAAAAATAAGTGTTTCTTATGTAAAGAAGTGGAAAAAATGCTACAAGTAAAAAACATTTGGCTACAAATATTTTCAGCTGGACAGCACTGTTTGACCTAAGGGGTTACATGTAAATTTTTTTTAAAAATGTGCAGTGTTGCAATACCTACAATTTGAACCTAACAGGACTGAAATTGGATGAAAATTGACCGAGCTATGGCCAGATGAAAATTTCAAAGGCCCAAATGACCTTGACTTTTGACCTTTAGAAGTTACATGTAGATTGCAAAAATGTACTGTGTTACAATATCTACAATTTGAGCCAAACATGAACCAGATCAGATGAAAATTTACAAAGTTATGGCTAGACGAAAATTTCAAAGGGCCAAATGACCTTGATCTTTGACCTTTAGAGGTTACATGTAAATTACAAAAATATACAATGTTGCAATACCTACAATCTGGGCCCAACGTTGTTAAAATTGGATAAAAATTGATAGAGTTATGGCTAGAAGAAAATTTCAAAGGCCCAAATGACCTTGACCTTTGGAGGCCACATGTAAATAACAAAAATGTGCAGTGTCACAAACCTATGAATTAAAGTTGGATTTGTTACCTGTACATACAATAGTTTTGGAGATATTCAAGGTTTAAATTTTCAAATGACCCTAATTTGCATAATTTTCAAAACTGTTGAACCTCTCTACAAAAACTCAAGACTTCACGTATGGAAATATAATCGTGTCAAGTTTGCAGTCTCTATGTTTAATAGTTTTCAAATGGAATGTCAGACAAATTTGGCGGTAAAGAAAGAAGAATTCCTAGATAAACACAGACATAACTAGAAAATTTGATTTGCTTGTTCGCAAATGGGTCTGGGTACCTGGAGAAACTGCAATGCAATGTATGCAGCTGTGACATAAGCTCCAAATGTGTAATGGCACGTTAACAGTATGGCCAAGTTGGTGAAAAGCGTTGCAGAATGATATAGGTAGACATGTCTAGCTTTGACCTTCCAAGGTCACTCTAGATCAAGAAAGACAACACCAGATGAAAGCTTATGTGTCATTTCCTACTCATGTTCAATAGTAACTATTGCCTCAAAGTGCACCGTTTGCCATATACAAATATTCTAATGCTGTGTGACCTTTCAAGGTCACTCAAGGTCAAAAACGACAGCACCACGTGAAGGCCTATATATCATATCCTATTCATGTTTAATATGTATTGAAGTTGGAATGGCATCTCTATCTATAATAATTTTGAAGGTATTCAAGATTTAAATTTTGTGTATTCACCTAATTTGCATAAATTCATATCCTACAATTTTGATTCATGGTTCATTGGATGTGCCTATAACAGAAACCTATATGCGGAAGTTAAAATCGCATCTCTATCTATAATATTTTTGAAGATATTCAAGATTTAAATTTTAGATAATCATCTAATTTGCATAAATTCAAATCCTACAAGTTTGGTTCATAGTTCATTGGATGCATTTCTATCACAAATCAATATATTGAATTGAAATGGCATCTCTATCTGTTATAGTTTTGAAGATATTTAAGATTTAAATTTTCAAAGTGACATAATCAGCATAATTTAAAATCTTATAACTTTCGTTTACTGTCCATTAGATTGGCAGATGTTACAAACCTATATGCTAAACTTTGAATTTTGTATCTAGCTATAATAGTTTATAAAGATATGGAGCTTTTAAAATTTTAATTGCCCATAATTAACATAATTTTGAACATCTTGTCTATTCCAAATCAGAGAGACAACTTCCCTATTAGGTGTTGTACCATGCCAAGTTGAAACAGTGCAGCTTGCACGGTGTCAGAGAAAAGCTCCGGACAAATTTGGCGGAAAGAAGAAAGAAAGAAAGAACGAACGAAAGAAAGAAAGAAAGAAAGAAAGAAAGAAAGAAAGAAAGAAAGAAAGAAAGAAAGAAAAAAAGAAAGAAAGAAAGAAAGAAAGAAAGAAACGCTGTCTGCGTGCCTCCAAGGAACTTTGCAAAAACAGTATGTCTGGGTTGGCACCCAGACATAATAATAAGAAAAAGGTGTGATAATTGAAGCTGTCAGTGCTTTTGCGAATGGGTTATCTTTTTTAATTGATACCGGGGAAAATAGTGTATCAGGCTTACGGTACAAAATTGGATAAGACATTTCCCCATATTTTCATTTCAGTATCCTACCATTTGAAAACACAGAGTTATTGCTACAGTCAGATTCAGTGTGTATGACTTTTGTGGCTATGGTCATGACAGAATTGACAATTAACTTATATCACATCTTAAATATGATTTATAATTCTAAAGTTCCACTTTGACAAAGTAACTGTGGGTAGATTATAGATATATCAAAATAACTGTAGCAAATAAATCACAATAAATATCTGTAAATCTAATAATTTCCCGATCAACATAAACTAGACATGAGCAAGTTGTTGAGAAAAGTAGGCTCGCAGAAGTCCCTGTTCTTGCACGTGAATCCATGAATTAACAAGACCGATCATATTCCATTCAACATCTACAAGTATGTCATTTGGGTTGGTTGATGAACGGAATTCTCAACAATTAATGCTTTCACTGTGCACATATTATGCGGTTTTCTTTTCTTTTTTTTTTTTTATACGGGTACACCCAAAGGGGGAGCCCATTTGTTGTTGTTGTTGTTGTTGTTGTTGTTGTTGTTGTTGTTGTTGTTGTTATTTTTATTATTATTTTTTTTGTTATCCGTCCGTCCGTCCTCAATTTTGTTTGTGAACATGATGCCCTAAAACTTCACTGGCCAAGAAGATGAAGAAGCATTAAGCCTGGCATATCCACACATTTATACTCTGATAATAAATTTATATCAATTCACAACACCCACCTATTCGGTTGAACAAAACTTTAATTATTTACAGTTGTGTTAAGAAGATGAAATATGGCCTATTTATGTAAATTCGTGTCATTCTCGTCAGCTTGTTTATCGTAAAATCAATGTTTGCTTGTGTCCCTCCTGTTTTCATGTGCACCGTTTATTGATTTGGCTTATTGTCAGCTCATGGTGTCAGGATTTGGTGGTTGCCGCATTAAGGGTGGCGGGTCAGTCTTTTTTTTTTTTTTTTTTTAAATAAGGGCTTGAATACTACCCATGAAACCTTACTTTTCATTTTTGTACATGCAAATGCATAAGGAGGCCTCAAAAATTTATGAGGGAGTTGCATCAAATGTACATGGGAGCCACGTTAAATGTACAGGGGACCATTACCATATCAGAGGCATCATTCAAACAGATTACATATATCCATGTCGATTCCGACAAAAGACAACGTACCTAGGTTAAATGAATTTGAATGTAAATCCAACTTTCCAATTCCATACAGATACCTAATATTTTATCTGGAACTGATAACATCTAAATATCAACAGTGTCACAAAACTTACATGGAACTAGTTCCACTGAAACATACGTTGATCATGAACGTTGTGTAAAATAATATACATGTATGGAAAGCGGACTCAAAAATGTTAATGAAAGCATTTTCGAACGGCCACCCTGTAAGAAAAACAATACTTGCTCAAGTCAACAAAAATGTCATTCTTCCTTCTTTATGGAATATACTTGTCTTAAATGGCTGGTCAGATCTAGTAGATATACGTTTGTCAGAGCCAGGGACAGGACAGGCCTTCCTATGCCTTTCTATGCCTTCCTATGCCTTCCCACGTTCAAAAGCGGGGGCCTTTTGCTTGTAACATTTCAACATCATGAAAGCAAACACTTGCACGGAGTAAGCCTTTGCATAAATACACACCCGCATATACATCCACATGAAAATCCACATTCACATAAAAGTTTAATGAACATATACATAATAAGCATACATACAAATCCATATCCACATATATCATCATCATCATCATCATCATCATCATCATCATCATCATCATCATCCGTAAAAATAGAGAAAATAATAACCAGAATTTGTGTGGCTTTATTTCTCTATAACCTATAATATTTTATGCCAAATCACTGAAAGGGTCCACATCGCCCGTACAACATGCGTTTTTAAAATACAGCAGTTTCTAGTTGGCTTAACTTGGCATTTTCAGAATACTTAAATTTAGTCCTGTTATGATGGATTCAGAAGCCCGCCTCTCACGAGTCGGTTTTGGAAGTGTTACGATTTCAGACCCGGGCACAAACTGTGCAAACACAAATTGACTAATAAGAATAATAATTTTATTGAGCCCCCGAGATCGGGGAAATTGGTACCGTACACCGAAATATATGGCCATATTTACAAAATTTACACCCAAGTAAAAGTACATATTTAAAATTCGTTCATAAAAACCCCGGGGAAAACTAATAAATAAATAAATTAATAAATTAATTAATAAATTAATAAAAGAAGAAGAAAAATATATCAAATTTTAAAAAGTATACCAGAGGGAGACCATAAAGTATTACCGACAGTGAATTCATTGCCTAAACCAACTTTGTTAACAGAATTCATAGTAGAGCTATCTTTCGTGGCAATGTGTCTCTTCACATAAAGACCTGATTTCGTAAATCGATTGGGTTGGTATATTGTTGTCTATGAAGAATAACACCCGATAGTCTGCCACACGGGGCTGTGACGTTATTTATCTCTGAATGCTAGCCTTTTAAAAATACTTCCTCTTCGAACCATGTTTGACTGGCGTGAGATTTATTTTTTCCAAAACGTAGCTTAAGTAATTACTATATAAAAATATTATGTTCCTCAGTTATTGCATTTCATTCAAATACACTCTGAAAAGCATGTTGAGATGTTGGTGTCATTGCATATTGTAAATAGCCTCTCTGGTGTCTCGGTGATGCAATATAACAACCAGTGATCAGCTTTATTGGAAGTCTACAGTGCCTCCATTTAGGCAAAATTGAAGTGAGATACTGTTCAAAAACATTTTGTAAACAACCTTTAATCCAAACGACTTAGTGTGATATTTATTTCTCTGTGTCATTCCTGTATGTTTTGGTATGTTAGGTCCTCGCTTTACAGCAGGTCGAACCCATTGCACATAAACTACAAGATGATTCTTATTGCATACATTAACACTCAATTTACATATACATAATACGAGACATAATACGAGTTCAGTTGACTGCCTCTCATATGCAATCTCGAGTAAATAATTGATATTCCCCTATTACCAACAAAATAAAACCTATTTTTTTCCACTTTATAAAGATGATCTAAGTGGCTTCTAAGTATTGAAATATGTTCAGCTTGTCTAATATCAAAAGGAAGTTGATTCCATAAACGCACCCTACATGGAAAGAAAGAGTCATTGCAAACAGCAGTTCTTGTTCGAAAGTGGCCAATATTGTGTTTGTTGCGTACATTATATTGTGTTCGATTGGTAACATTTTGGAGAAGCAAGTTGCGTAAATATTGCGACGTTTAGTAATAAGTTTTCTTTTTTCGTGCCTTTGGCTTAATGTCTCCCATTGGGTTTCAATGTATAATTTTAAATGTGCTGTTCCATTCATAGCCTCAGTAGCAACTCGGGCAGCAGCCTGTATCTATTATCTCAAGTTTTTCTAAGCACAGACATGGCACCAGCTGTACGAGTATATCTAATATCTTTAGTTTTTTCTAAATACAGACATGGTACTGACTGTAGGATTGTATCCAATATCTCTAGTTTTTCTCAGTACAGACATGGCACTAGCTACAGGAGTAGATCTGATATCTCAAGTTTTGTAAGTACATACATGGCACCAGCTACTGGAGTATATCTGATATCTCAAGTTTTGTAAGTACAGACATGGAACCAGCTACTGGAGTATATCTGATATCTCAAGTTTTGTAAGTACAGACATGGAACCAGCTACATGAGTATATCTGATATCTCAAGTTTTGTAAGTACAGACATGGCACCAGCTACAGGAGTATATCTGATATCTCAAGTTTTGTAAGCACAGACATGGCACCAGATGTAGGAATATATCTGAACGTCTCAATTTTTATTAGTACAAACATAGTCTAATCAAATAAGCAGTTCTCTTGCGCAAATAAACCACTTGAAACAAACTCCACACCGGAGTTGGTCATTATATTTTTTATCTGGAACGTTACTCCAGTAAAAGTGAATATACAACGTTCTTTCGTACACTCTCTTCTCCCTGATGTACGGAGTGTGCCACTGTTGCTTTGGGGGCCCATGTGGGGAATCTCGCAACGTTTTTTCGCACACTTTCTTTTCTGTGTTGTACGGAGTGTGCCACTGCTGCTTTGGGGCCCATGTGGGGAATCTCACGACGTTTTTTCGCATACTTTCTTTTCTCTGTTGTACGGAGTGTGCCACTGCTGCTTTGGGGCCCATGTGGGGAATCTCACGACGTTTTTTCGCACACTTTCTTTTCTCTGTTGTACGGAGTGTGCCACTGCTGCTTTGGGGCCCATGTGGGGAATCTCACGGCATTTTTTCGCACACTTTCTTTTCTCTGTTGTACGGAGTGTGCCACTGCTGCTTTGGGGCCCATGTAGGGAATCTCACAGTTTAATAGCATGCATAAGTACCGATGGTTTTAGGCGAGTGATAACTGTAAATTTTATCCGGGAAATCTTTTTGAATTTATGTAGTGATCGAAAATAAAATTTGTTCCATATCATTAACATAGCTGATCCTCACAAGAAGTGAAATTTTCTCACCTTACCTTACCCTTTTTGTTGATTCGAAATAATCAGACTCTTGTCCTTTATGATATAACACATGATCAATTCATTCCCAGATATGAAATGCAACCATCCGATGTTTTATTCTTACTCATCCTGAAGGTGCATTATATATAATTCGTTTGCTGAGAATGCAGTGTGCACAAGTCCATAGCTTAACATTCAGTTGATTATATACACGTTTAAATGTTTACGATCGAGTCGTGTTTTGGGAACAACACCCCAGTTCATAATATCAGGGATGTGGAAAGAGGCATGCCTGATAATAGCTATGAGGGTGGGTAAGGGGCTTCCCGTACAGGCGCACTAGGGCTTTATATTTACCGTACTGGCGTACTGGAAGCCCTCTTATTTTACGTACTTCGTACTATCCAAAATTTTGAAAGATTTTTATTTTCCGTACTGCGTACTCTAGAAAAATCATTACCTGAAGAGATACAAATTTTACATATGTCAACATAACAACATGATATAGAAAGCACATATGAGTGCAGGATAGTACTGCATGACATAAACATGAAGTTGATATTACAAATATCAGGACACAGTAAGTATGACATGGTAGGGTAGCAAAAGAGATAAGGAGATAGTCACACTCCATTACAAATGGATGTTCGTCATGTGAAACAAAACCAACAAACGAAACAAATCAACATATCTAATGTACTGCTTTTATGATAATTCACAGATCCATTCAAGCAAGTTCAATTTGGAGAGACTAGCACCAATATTATTGATTGCATGCGTGCCTTGTTGTGTGGGTCGTGATTTAGGCAATGCCCGGAGATTTCAGCTTTGGGAAATGGGTTATCGTATCAATGGCTTGAAGCAAATCTCTGAGGACCCTGCTTTGTCAGCCTCTTCGAGAGTCACGTGCCGTATATCATGTTGTGGCTCCTTATATACGATTGTCCCCTTAATGCGCTTGACATCTGAGAAAAGAAGCCCAAAAAAAATGAACTGAAAATAGTAATGAATATGACACACCTTTTTGTTCATGCCTTACCAATGAATGATTCATGTTTTGAGGTTATAAAACTGAAAAACGGAAAGATCTTAGCAGACATTTATGAGAAATTACGATTATCATTTGGGCAACTTATGTGTAAATATTGTGACATATTTTAAATCAAATCTTCAGCTACATGTAATCCAAGAAACAAGGCAAAAAATATGAGCTTCTATCACGGTGAAAAACATTTTAAGTTTAGGCAGCACATTCGTTGTCATAGCAGAAATCAACTAATATAGAATTTGAGTGGCTATGTACTTGGTATTATTTTTGTGTACAAGCTATACTTGCATTGGACCCAATGTTATATGTATGGTAGACCAAGATTACGTTAACTACGTGGCCTCATTGCTGTTTTTCTTGATGCTCTACAGTGTTGAAGCCACTGTTTAGTTAGTTAGTTAGTTAGTTAGTTAGTTAGTCAGTCAGTCAGTCAGTCAGTCAGTCAGTCAGTCAGTCAGTCAGTCAGTCAGTCAGTCAGCAGTCAGTTAGTAAGTTAATATCCCTTTACAGCGGGGACATCAACAGGCCAGGATATAACCTGTTATGCGTCCAAGATGAAACGAGTTGACAAAATACACGTCAAATGATACATGTATACATCCAGGATAAAATCAAGTATGCACTCTGCTTATATATTACACCATTTATAGAGTTGAATAGAACACTGAGGTAGTGGTTATGTCCCGTCCATCAAGGACTTACGGACAGACCAAGCTTCTTTAACGAAACGCTCACATGCACCATCAAACATTTTAACAACCCCAACACCCTGCTCATTTGCAGCATCTCCAAGGAGTAAACCGAACACAAGTTCCTGAGGGTGCAATATTTCATCTAATATGTAAATTATCTTGAAGACCCAAACATGCTGAGCGCGCCATAAACTTCAGGCGGGCCGACTCAAAATTATTTATAGCAAACAGGTTTTCTTCACGGAAATATGATCTCTTCAATTAACCATACAAAGATACTGATTTCTTGTTATCAATTTCATTAAAAAAGCCGTGCACAGAGTTATCCAGGGACAGCGTGTGATATTTTTGTAGCCACCGCTCATCTTGGTCGTGTATTTTATTATCCAAACCAACTCCTGTTAAAATCTTATCAATTTCCTCCATGTATGGCCATACCATACATATTCGGCATTCACAAAATGTCTTTGTAATTCCAGTTAAACTATTGTATAATCGTAAATCGGGCAAAGGGTCTTTAAGGCTGTCGAAGAAATTAATTCTTGCTTTGTCTAGCAACAAATTGAGTGTCAACCACGGAAAATTCCCTGAAGTGGCCACCACCGCGGGCGCAATATAGCGCGACCGACATTGTATTGTATTGTATTGTATTGACTTGTTAACAGTAGTATAATTAAACTTCTCCACAAACTGTCGCCAAATGATGCTCTGTTGATATTTTCGTGACCTGCTAAGATACAATACATATATAACCATTGAGACGGGTTGCCTTAGGTTTAACATGGTGTTTAACATGGGCACTGTCAGCTTGTGATTTACTGAAAATAATCCCTAAATACTTGTATGTGTCACACTCTACCAAGTCAACATGTTCTAACGTTTGTTTATATCTAGAGGCTTTACTAATAACCATTACTTGTGATTTATATCCATTGAATTTCATTCCCCTTTTACTTACAAAACAATTAGCTACATTCAACATAGCCTGAAGTTGTGTTTCGCTTTCATCAAGCAAAATAACATCGTCTGCATGTAAAAGCGAAGGTATACGTCCATCCTTAAATAAGATCCGTAAGCTTCGGTCATGTAACATAGACACTAAATCAGTCATAACTAGCGTGAGTGACATAATACAGCCTTGTTTCAGGCCGTTATTTACATCAAATCAGTCACTATCATATGGACTTCACGACTTTGAGACTACCTCTGTAGTATTCTATCTGCTCATGATAATATAAACAGGGTCTCGTTTGGCAATAATATTTGGAAAGGTATAATTTTATCTTCTATTTCGCATGGGTGTGCAGTGTGGCTTAACAGCACTAACGAAAGTGAAGCATTAAGTACATACAATATTCTATGGCCAAGGCAATAATGGGAGTAAGATCAACTCCTTCTGTTTCAGCAGTTATAGGAGAATTTGGATGGCTACCGCTCAAACTGATGTTGGACCGCATTCCCATCAAATACTACCACAGGCTCAACTATGGTTTAAACATATTTTATTAAAGCAATTGGAAATCAGGCATAGCCTATACAAATTCCTCTTGCAAAAACAAAAATAAAAATAATAATAAGGAGTAAAATACACAGTATAGTGTGAAAGGTAACGGCACAAACCACAGGACAGTACATAAACGGACACATAACAGAATGCAAGATAAAGACACCACCAGACGTCACAGATAGTGGTCCGAGTAATGAGTAGTTTGCATTGACTATAAGATATAAACAGTCTCGAGATAAGTCTTTCACAAAAGTAATGATGTTTGCCCGCACGTGGCCACTTAAATGGTAGGCCTACCCATATCTATATAACAAAATTCATAATATCAACTGAATATACAAACTACCAAGTGAAACCAGTGCGGGCTTCAGTTGAATCTGCCAGTGCGGATAATGTACGTATGCACAGATTCAAAGATAGCTACATTTGCGGATTTTGAACATTTCAAACTTCCATTTAGAACTGTATTTAATGTAAACGGAGCCTTGGTTATAATAAACATTTGAAGAGTGTTGCGTTCGGTAGTGAAGCGAGGACATTCAAAGAAAAAATGGTACGAATTTTCAACTGTGGCGCCACAAGCACAACTAGGAGAACTTGCGATGCCAATTTTATGCATGTCGTGGTTCAACTGACTGCAGCCCATTCTAATACGGGAATGTAGAATGTTTACTTTCCGGTTGCCAATGTAGAATAAATCGTTAACCTTTGTTTTATCATTGTCTAATTTACGCTGAAATGTATCAAGATCCTCAGAGTTTCGAACTGAATTGGGTAACAAATTCCACTGACGGATGGTTGCTGGTATAAAAGAATTGCTGTAAATATTGGTTCTTGCGTATATCTGGCTTATATCATTTTTTGATCTTACATTGTATATATTTCTAGAAGACACGTTTCCTGGAATTAAGTCATGAAGGTAATCGGGTGTTAGCCCATGTATTATCTTATATAGCAATGTTAGCCTGTGTTTATCTCGACGTTTAGCCAAAGACTCCCATCCCGTCTCACTGTATAATAATCTATGACTAGTGCGACAGGTTGCCCCGGTTACTACTCGGGCTGCAGCCAGTTGAACACTTTCAAGCGATGAAGCATCTGCCTGAGTAAATCCACCCCAAACTACATCCCCATACTCCAGTAATGGTCTAATATATGTCAAGTATATAATTTCCAATGAACGCCTGTTGAGTCTATATTGTAGTAGTTTTAGAATTCCAATTAGTTTCCTGGCTTTGCATACAAGTGAGTTTATGTGGTTTGACCATGACAAGTCAGAACTGAAAATTACACCAAGATGTTTATGTTCTGATATATTTTCTAAAGAGTTGCCGAGAAAAACAATGGGTGGGTTTTGATCTTGACGCTTCTTTTTAGTGAAAAGCATGGATTTGGTTTTGGTACTATTGAAAGTGACTAACCATTGACGAGACCAGGTCTCTATAGATTTCAGGTCATTGTTGATAGCGTTGGCAGAGTTGATGGGGTCGTCGATGGTAATAAACAAAGTTACATCATCGGCGAACAACTTTATGTTAGACCTTACAATATCGGTGATATCATTTACATAAACCAGAAACATGAGAGGACCAAGAACCGATCCCTGGGGTACCCCGGCTTCGATACTACCCCAGTCCGACAAATCGCCATGTAAAGCAACACGTTGACTTCGATCGTGCAAATAACTACTGAACCAGTCCAAAAGGGAACCACGAATACCTACCTTGTGCAGCTTATAAAGGAGGGCAGGATGATACACTCTGTCGAATGCCTTAGTAATATCACAAAAAACTACTCTAACTTCTTTCTGTAAATCAACAGCTTTTACAAAGTGATGATACAAGTATACTAGTTGGTTTACAGTACCATCGCCCGGCATGAAACCAGACTGTTTTTCTGACAGAGCAAAGTTGTCTCTAAGAAAGTTGAAGACATACTTAAAAATTACTCGTTCGAAAACTTTGGAAACACAACTTAGGAGAGAGATAGGTCTATAGTTGCTGCACAAGCTAGGGTCACCCTTTTTAAGAACAGGAGTAACATTGGCTTTTTTCCAATCATAGGGAAATGTTTTTTTCTCGAGGGATAGGTTAAATAGTTTGGCAAGTGAGGGCGCCACTGAAGGGGCTGCTTCCTTCAGTAGTACGGGACTGATCCCATCAGGACCGCTTGCCTTACTGACATCCAGTGATGCCAGTACCAAATAAACGTCGTCCTCACTTACAGTAAGACTATCAAGAATTTTACCAGAGCTACTTTGAGTTGACATTGGAGGACAATGGAAAGTGGAGCCGTCAACACAGCTTTGTTGCAGAAAGAAAGAGTTCAGGGCAGCTGCCTTGGATTGATTGTCCGAAATTACAATGTCGTCGACCAATAAATGGCTATTCGAGGAGTCCTGACTACCTTTCACAAAATAATTTACAGTTTTCCACCAGCGTTTTTCTTTCCTTTTAGAATTATTTACAAAATCAAATCGACGATTAAAGTAATCATCTTCAGCTGCCCTCAAATCACTTATGTATTGGTTTCGTAAGGTCCGAAAATAATGCCAAATTTGGGAATTGTTTAAACTTCTGGTGGACTTGGCCTTGCGGTGTATTCTATCAACCTTTCTTTTTTGGGCCCGTAGGCGACTACTGTACCATGGAGCGTCACCATCTCTAACTGTAATTGTCCTGTTAGGAATATTTTGTCTTGCGACATTTAAGAAAGTACTGCTCCACAGTTTACACATCTCATCAACATTATCAGTATCAAAGCAGGGATCCCAATCGACCTTGCTCAGTGAATCCCTAAACACGTCAAAGTCAGCTTTGGCATATAGCCATATAAACCTTTGAAAAGAAGAGTTCTTCTTATGTCTAAATAATAAGTTTGCAGCTACTGTACAGTGATCATTATCAGCTACTGGTGGAAGTACAGTTGCAGCTTTCACAAATCTAGGTACATTGGTGATTATTTGGTCAAGGCAAGTTGCTGTTCGATCGGTTATCCTTGTAGGCTCTTTTATATGTAGGGTAAGGTTATTGGATGCACAAAATGTATTTAGTTTTTTACCGTGATTTGTTTGAAAGTCAGCATTTAGATCACCCACTAATATAATTTTATCAGTGGGACTACTGTAAGCAAGATCGTATGATACCTGTAAGTCGTCCCAAAACGATACAGAGGCGCTTGGTGGCCTGTAAGCGACCGCCATTAAAAATTTATTATTATGTAGACGGATTTCAACCCACATTACTTCGATACCCGGTATTTCTAAGTCAGTTCTCCGTTTAACCCTCATAGCCCGAGATACGTATAGTGCAACACCACCGCCGACCCCACCAGCTCTGTCTCGACGCAAAATCCTGTGAAAACCAGGCAGATCATAGTCACTATCTTGATTACATGCAGACAAAAATGTTTCAGTTACAGCTATGATGTCGTAGTCTTGCCCTAAAGATGTTTTTATACACCTCAGTTTGTCCTGGGAAAGACTACGAATATTCACATGACATAGGGTGATATCACAGTAGGCGTTCGTTGGATGAGGGCCAGGATTCGGATGCACATCGCCTGACAAAGCGATTAGTAAAACATGTAGTGTTTCAAAACCATCAGTAGCATTGTCAACTATATTATACCATCTATACAATAGAACCACCTGATCTATACTCACATTTTTGTAAATATTGGTGTATAGTGGACCAATTCTGATATATAAACAGGCAAAGATTGTAACACACAAGGCCGCGTAACACAAAATTATGAAATGGACTAACACCTCGAATATGAGGAATGACTCTAACATGAATATTACTTCCACCCATATCTTCATGATATTACATACGCTTCTGTGTAGAATTGAACAAATGGTGTAAACACCAAGTATCAGTAAAGAAGTTTTGTCGCGCTGCACTAGATCGAGTGTTATGATTCGTATTACATATACATAAACATGAGCTAGTAACCTCTTCTCCTGACAAGGAGAGAATAAATGTTCCCCTAAAGATTTGACATGATAAAAATGTTCGTTTTTGTATTGATGTATGACTGAAAAAGATAATCCTAGAAGTCCGTATAGAACGTACATGAGTGGTAAACAGTACCATAGTCTGGGTAGTACACAAAAAGCAATGTTAACGTAATGCCAGACTTTGTACACTAGTATTGTTCCAGTTAACACATATTTCCAAGTCAAATTCCCAAACTGGTATATAGTAGCTATACATCTCTTCGTAAAAAATATCATTACATTATAAATGCGGTTATTGTAACTCCACTCCCCAGAGTGAACCGATCCACACACAAAACAAACAGAAATGCTCAACTATGATTTGCCCGACAGCAGATTGTGTAACCAAATTTTTAACGAACTTCTGGGAACCTATACAGGCGGAGCTAAGCTACCCTGGTCTTACTTTCGCGAAATTCACCAAATTTTGGTTAATGTTCGAATGGATCGTGCATTAACGAGCTAAAATGAATCATGGCTCCAGCCTTATCACAAGCTAAGTTTGGAAAGTTATAAGATAGAATTTTCCAAGATATCGATGATAAAAGTTCACTCTACTGGTTTCAACTTATGAAATGTTCTACGTTTGGCAGCACATATCTTTACGATATTGGGAATTTCAACGGAATTAGATTAAAATTCCTGGCCAGGGTCGGTTGCCTGGGGCTAAACGAAGATCTTGTCAAATGGGGGCTCGCAAATGAAATTTACAGTTTATTTAAACTCGAGAATGAAGATCTTCCCCAGTTTATGTTTAAATGTAGAAAAACAAATCATATAAGAACGAAGTATGTCTTTATGATGGAAAACAGATTGACGGAGCGCAATTTGGAGTACGTACGGCATAAGTACATGAATTCATCTCTGATAGGGAAACCGTGTCTGACCAAGCCTTTTTACATGGGAACAATGTTGGGTCTTTGTTGACTCTATATGTAAACTATTTCTAACTTAAGCATGGTGTTACAGGCGAGAGTCGCTGGACGACCTGTCTGAGCCGACCTGAGTATATTGCTTTTTACTACAATCTACAGCTGGTATATGTGGATGTGTGTCGTCTCTGCTTTTAATTTGAGATTTTAGATCAATGCCTTGTATATATTTACGTGCATTCTTCTAAAACGTGTCTGACGCACCGTGGGTTCTGCCCCGCCCATGTGGTTTTCTTAATATGTATACGTTTGGTAACCGTACAGTTCCCAAGTGTAAGTACATTTTCAATTGAAGAATTAGTTAACATATGCTGCTTGCCGAAAGATCTAACATTCTATGGTATTGATATGAACCTGTTTTTCGTATGTCTACCTATATCGTACGAAATTATAGTTCTAATTTTCAATGACAAATCCATAGGTTTGGTCATTGCAAAATTATTAAAGTTATCTCGAACGTTTATTGCAGTTTTTACAATTTTGACTTTGCAAACTATCGAGTACAATCCATGGTGTACCATTTTCATAACAGTGTCTATGTATGATGTACTGGAAACATATCACATTGAAGGTGGTTCAGGGACATCAATTTATGTTTATACATGTATCTATTTTTATTCCAAAGTACTTTAACCTGTACAATTTACTATCAGCCTCGTGCCGATAACAAAATGGTGCTCAGACATCAGATTTTCTGTCTAAAGATTAGAGAAAAACGCTCTAATTGTCCGATTCTACTTATTTTACATACTCATATTGCTACTGAGTTTGTCTGGTGATGTGCATCCGAACCCTGGCCCGCCTAATGGTAGATCCGTTTCGGATTTGACTCTCTGTTATTCGAATGTACGGAGTCTCTCGCAGGATAAATTAAGATATGTTAAGACGCTTTTGACAAATGAGTGCGATATAATTACTTTTTCTGAAACCTATTTATCAGACAAGGTATCTAGCAGTGATCTTACACTTCCAGGCTACCATCCTATATTCCGTCGAAATTGTGGTTCTGGTCTTGACGGCGATGTAGTCTTATTTGCTTCACGAGCGCTTGTCATCAAGCGGCGAATAGATTTAGAACCTAGCAATCTGGAATAAATGTGGACAGAGGTAAGATTACATTATAATAAATTTTTGTTGGGTGTGATTTATCGTCCACCTAATTCAAAGTTTTGACTTTGTAAAAGTAGCGGTATAGATAAAATCATATTGATGGGAGATTTAAATGCAGACTTTAGAACACCAGCTGGCAATAAGTTCTGATTTTTTGTTTCGACCAATTATTTGACCTGTCATATCAAAGAACCAACTCGTGTTACCGAAATTACTGCAACATGTTTAGACCAAATAATTTCGAACTGTCCTCAATACATCAGAAAGACTGAGGTATTGCTTCTTATTGCTGACAGTGATCACTGAACTGTTACAGCATCTTTATTGCTTAGATTCCAAACAAAACAGGTATACTACAGACATATATGGGAATACAATACGACAGACTGCAGGGCTGTCCAACTGGAGCATTGTAGCAAAAATTTGCTGCAGTGCTCTTCAAAATTGCTAGAAATTTTCTCAAAGAAGTGGAAAAAATGCTACAAGTAAAGAAAATTTTGCTGCAGAGATTTGCTGCTGACTGGGATAATTGTAGATCAATACTTGGTAATGCTGATTGGGATACCTCTTTCAACTTTGATCATAAAGATGATATATGCTGTGCCTGGACAGATATTTTTTAAATACCACAAGGCAGTGTATTCTCATTAAAGCTGTATGCACGCGACCGAATGATGTCCCATGGTACAATTCATCTCTTCAAAACCTTAAAAGTAGAAAAGATAGAGTACATAAAAAGCTTTACAAAAATAATCGTGCATCCACTTGGGCATATTTTAGAACGATTCGAAATTATTATCAATCCCAGCTTAAGGATGCGCAACAACAATACAAAGAAACCCTAAACGATAAACTTTTTAATACTAAGAAAAGAGATAAATCATGGTGGCGTGTTGTCAATTTTTTTTAGGCAATATCCAGGGTTCAGGGTTCCCATTATTGATACATCAGGACCAAACCTACAGTGATACAAAAGTGAAGGCACAAATTCTCAATGACCATTCTTTGGAGCAGTGCAATGTTGACGATCGCAAAGCTAAGTTACCAGATAATCCAGTAATACCAGAAACCATTTTAGACACAATACAATTAGATCCTGACCAAATTTATGATATATTAGCTGGCATCGACACTAGCAAGGCTACTGGCCCAGACGGGATAAATGCCCGAATGATGAAAGAAGCTGCTGCTTCAATAGCCGAACCACTCACTAAATTATTTAATTTGTCTGCGTCTGAAACAGTTTCCACCTAACTGGAAAAGGGCAAATGTTACCCCTGTTCATAAAAAAGATTCACCTAATGTTTGTCACAACTATAGACCTATCTCTCTAGTAAGTTGCGCAGGGAAAGTTTTTGAAAGAGCAGTATTTAAATACGTATTCATTTTCTATAATGACTCCCTTGTTTTTCGATACCAGCAATCTGGCTTTATGCCGAATGACTCCACAGTTAGTCAACTCTTCTACCTTTATCACGAATTTTCTAAGGCAATAGACGACCAGAAGGAGGTACGTGTTTTTTCTGTGATATATGTAAAGCTTTTGATAGCGTCTGGCACCAAGGTTTGATTTTTAAACTTCCCTCTTCCGTATCGATGGTGATTTGCTGGACTGGTTTCAAAGTTATCTTAGTGGTCGTTCCCAAAGAGTGGTCGTTGAGGGTCAGTTTTCCAGATGGGGTCTTTTAAAAGGGGGTGTACCGCAAGGTTCTGTCCTTGGTCCACTTTTATTTCATATATATATGACATTATCGACGTTGTCAACTCAAATATCAGGTTATTCGCTGACGATACAACTTGGTATATTGATGTAGTAAATCATGTAACTGCCGCTGATAATTTGAATACTGACTTGATGTCCGTGAACGAATGGTCTAATAGGTGGGTGGTCACATTCAATCCCACTAAAACCGAATCTATGATAGAAAGCGGAATAATATTCATCCCCACTCCCCGCCCCACTTTATTTCGAAAGTGAGCAATTAGTGAATGTCAATTGTCATAAACACCTTGGAATTACTTTCAAAAACGACCGTTCTTGGAATATGCATATAAAAAATTAATTGAAAAAGGTACAAAAATGATTGATATTCTCAAAGGTTTACAATATTCACTTCAGCGAGCAACTTAAGAAATAATTTATTTCTCTTACATAAGACCGTTGTTTGAGTGTGGCAGTGTTGTGTGGGGTGGATGTTCAGAGACCAAGGAACAAGCATTGGAGAAGGTTCAGTTGGAGGCAGCCCGGGTAGTTATTGGGCATTGAAGAGTACACCTATTGAGAAATTATATGAAGAGACTGGATGGGAAACACTTGCAAAAAGGTGTGAACACCAAAAGTTGGTATTAATGTACAAGATATTTAATAGATTAACGCCAGACTCTTGGTACAATGTATTACCTACAATCGAAGAACAAACGGCGTACAACATGCGATCACGTGATCAATTTAATATTCTTCCCATCCCAAGTAGAACCATATCCTTTTCCCGATCTTTTTTCCCATCGACAATAAATCGTTAGCACGCATTACCAGCGCGGATACGGAATTCTGAAAATGTGTCTAACTTTAGGGACATTTTGAAAAAAGTTGTAGGTTTAAGTGCTAAGCAAAAGTCCTTTTATGATTTTGGTGACAGATATATTAGTAAAATTCAAGCACAAATGCGAATGGGCTGCTCCGACTGAACCTTTATTTATTCAAAATGAAAAGCGGTTTATACTCCTATTTGTTCTTGTGGAAGAAGTAATGAAGAAATTCTACATTTTTTCTTTCATTGTCCTAATTATATGTTGCAACGAGAGGAATTATACTGTAATGTTTTGAAATATGCTCCATTTACATTGGTCACCATTCTCTATGGATCTAAAACAGGTTCAATTGATTCCAACTTGAACATAGTTAAACTAGTTCTTAAATATATTCGAGACACGAAGAGGTCCTAAGTAAGTAACTTAGGAACCTCCTTGTGCCTCTGACGTATATAAGCCCACTATCTGTGCCGTTGGTGCATTGTAAATCTTTACATGTTAATCTTGGTCCTATTTGTATGCAACATTGTCATTACTATCGCTGTTTTTTTTCTTTTTTTTTCCTCTCTCAATCGAGATTCATATAGGGCCTGGCCCTTTTTCTCAATTGACTAATAAAATATGTTTAAATCAAAATTAAACACGCAGGAACAAATGGGGTGGGAGGAGGGTCTGCACGGGGTCTGATAACAGTTATGAAAATCTTTTTAATAAATTCCTGGCCGAATTCCCAGAGTTTCAAATAGGCAGCCAGCTAATTGGATACTTATACACTTTTTTACACCAAAGTTTTTTTTTTCACCTGTGTTGCAGGGTTATCGGTATGTATATTGTGGCATGGATACAGAGAAATATGTTGCAAGAAAAGAATATGAATCCAAGAATAAAGGTAATGGCAGTTCCTGTCTGGTGGCATCTCAGTTTTCTGTATTGATGAATGTCATTGGCAGCTCACCATTCGGGGGTTTGTTGTCGAAACAGACACTTCAACTGATATACAAGTGCATGGATCGACTGTGATTTGTCGGGTATATCAGACTGAGATGGAGATTTACATATTTTTGTACGTTGTAAAGAGGTGCTGTTCAAGCCAGTGATAGGAGCGAACCTGGCAACTAGTGATGGTCCAATGTATGTGCCCAGAGCGCGGGGGTCTCTGAAGTACTAAGACTGTGCACAGATAATTTGTCATCATGTGATAGCATTAGGTTACCACATAGTTGCCTGTTTGAGCTCCCTGTTGCAAATACGAATAAATTTTCTTTCCAGCAACAAATAAGTGAACGCTAATGAGCAAGCAAAATGTCTGAGCATTTGACTAAGAAAATCCTCACATCTGGAACAGATGAATATTGTAACCCGAGGTGTAGACATAGGCCTATTCGATTGACAACAGTGTCCAGTTAGTTGTTACACTCCCCACTTTAAGTTACTACCTAGCTGTCACGTGGTGGAAAGGTCTTCACCATGTTGCCTTAGAGTGGAAATACTCAGTCCTTGAAATGGCAAAACTGGACCCATGGCATTGGAAGCTGGGCGTTGCAGAGCTCGAAAGGCACCAGCGACTAGTATGTTAGGAAACAGACCATGACAGATTGATAAGCAGCCAGTCAACATACAGGAGCAGTGTTAGTTGTGAACGTCACACAGGTGGAGGGGCACGAGACAAGAATAGGTCTCTGGCCAACTGTACCGATATGAATAGGCCTATGTAAAGGGGAGGGTAAGGGGGGGGGGGAGTGTACCAGGTAAGTTCGTACAAAACTACAAATAATAATATTGCTAGGTACGAAAGATAAGAAAATGTACAAATAATGGTTGGTACGAAGTACGGAAACTAAAAGGGCTCCCAGTACGTTAATACAGCTAAGAAAAATGTCCAGTACGCTGGTACGGAAAACCCCTTACCCCCTCCCCATCCCCACTCCCTTTATGAAAGGTAAGAAGTTATTCGGAAAGCTCCTCGTCATATTATGACCGGAGCGTTAGCATGTCATATCTCGAGGAAGTTCTAAATGACTCCTTACCTACTTAGAACACAATGATTGACACAAAATCTGACCAATAAAATGACTTCAAATGCACTCTGTGATAATGAATTGTATTTTCTGTAGTTATGTAATTTCACAATAACCCGACACAAGCGTGCCACGCGAATCTGGGCACACGGGTAAAAATGTATTGCCCGGTGCCGGACTCTGGCGGTTTCACTTTAGAAAAATTGATAGAAATTCCTGATGATTTGCACACGATAGCCACACAAGACTTATTTTTCAATGACAAAGCACAAAATCCACCAAAAAGTGGCCACTACAAAGAACTTGTTACAACTCAAATTTTAAGTGTTGGAAGCTGTTCCCAAGTCAACCAGGCACAAGAAGTGGGCCACTGGCGTTTGGCGTCAATGGGCGACGTGGCGAGATGGACAGCCTGACTCCAAAACTGATAACATGAGTCCCATTTCGGAAAATTTGTGCGATATGGATGTCCCGAAAATAGCGCATTGGATGTGGGGGGGGGGGGGTCTTTTTCTTTTTCTTTTTTTTTTTGTTTTTTTTTTTTTTGTTTTTGTTTTTGTTTTTGTTTTGTTTTTGTTTTTTTTTGTTTTTGTTTTTTGTTTTTTGTTTTTTTTTGTTTGTTCTTATTTGTGTGGGGTTTTTTTTGTTTTGTTTTTGTTTTTGTTTTTGTTTGTTTGGTTTTTTTTTGTGTGTGTTTTTTTTTGTTTTTGTTTTTTTGGTTTTGGTTGTTCGGGAGTGCAGACGCCAAAATGGCACATAGTTGCGATACAATGCTTATTAAATTGACTGAAGACTGGAGAGCGGCTTTAGATTCCAAATATTATATCGACGCTGTACTGGCTTTTGATGAACTTCCTCATAGCCTGCTCCTTGCTAAATTAAAAGCCTATGGCATGGAAACTACATCTGTAAAATTGCAACAAAGCTACCTGTCAGAAAGATGGAAGAGGGAAAAAATTGGCCACATTCATAGTACCTGGCAGCGAATATCTAAAGGCGTACCTCAAGGATCAATATTTGGTCCGGTGATGTTTAACCTGTTCGTAAACTATATTTACATGTGTGTCAAAGGCTGCGACATATACAACTATGCTGATGATAACTGTGAGTGTCAAGCATTTAGAGAAAGCACACATGGTACGCTAACTACAAAGCAAAACCACAGAATGTGTACTGTGGTTTAAGGTGAATTACATGCAGGCTAATCCGACCAAGTTTCAGGCCATCTATCTTGGTCCTAGTAAGAAAACAACCAAAGAAACTTCCTCTATTGCGCCATCTCATATTGAAATCAATGATACAAAAATTGAATTTCAGGAGGAAGTAGTATTAATGGGTATAACTATCGATGAGAAACTTAGATTTGATAAACATGTCGCTAATCTCTGTAAAAAAAGCTGCTAGACAGCTAAATGTACTTTGTCGTTTAAGACATTTGTTGGATGAAAGGACCAGAATGATTATATATAAAACATACATCATCTCAAACTTTAACTATTGTCCTCTGGTGTGGCGTTTCTGTGGAGCCACTCATTTAAACAAAATGGAAAGTGTCCAAAAAAAGGGCATTAAAATTTGTTTTTGGAACATCTACAGATGTATCCTATAGTGACTTACTGTCAAAAGCTGAGATGTCATCTTTAACTACATACAGACTACGTGCTTTGGCACAACTGGTTTTTATGTCTGTTAACAAGATCGGGCCAGAGTATCTTCACAATGTTTTTCAACCAAAGCTGCAGGCGATAAATCTAAGAAATAAAAATACTATATGGCTATCCCTAAGTTTCGAACTGTAACATTTTGGAAACATAGTCTGCGCTACTTGGGGGCAAAAATTTGGAATAGCCTACCACATCATTTTGGAGACCAGATGAGTTTTAAAGATTTCAAAACATTACTAAACTGCTGGGATGGCTCAGAGTGCAGTTGCAACTTTTGCTCAAGGACATAATTTTGACAGTATTCTTGCAAGTTGATAGAATTTTTTTCCTGTAATTTTATCTTGAGTCATTATACTTTGATATTACATGTACTTGCATTTGACATTCATGTCTTCATTTGATCATTATACTATAACTATATATGTACCTTGATTAATTTTATTACTGGAATGTGTATCTGTTTAATTTTATGCAGTGGAGCATGATTTTACATTTTATACATCGAGTGTCGGCAAAGAGTCTCAGTTGCTCACGTTGTTCATTATGTAAATCCGACGGAAAATGAAGGCTATCTTATCTTATCTTATCTTATCTTAACTTATCTTATCTTATCTTAACTTATCTTATCTTTATCTTAATCTTATCTTATCTTATCTTATCTTATCTTATCTTATCTTATCCAGGAAACGACCAGCCTATTGCATTTTCTGCAGTTATGTAAATTCACAACAACCCTACACAAGCATGCCACGCGAATCTGAACACAGGGAAAAACGGATTGGGCAGTGACGGACTCAGACGGTTTTACTTTGGCAAAATTGGCAGAAATTCCTGATGATTTACTCACGATAGTTCATTGTTCACAGTTCATTTTTTGTGTGATATATATTGTACATTATATGTACATACAAGCACACCTCAAAGGTGACAAATAGATAATATAACTCAGTGTTCGTAACTGACTATAGATACATATAAATTATCCAGCTGTTTTTGAACTGGTTTACATTTGAGGCTAATACAATATGGCTAGGTAAGCTATTTCATGAACTTATTATCCTATTGCTAAAGGAAGTACTTCCTAAGGTTGTATTTACATCTCTTGACCTTCAGTGTTTTAGGATGTCAGATAGCTACACAAGACTTATTTTTCAGTGACAAAGAACAAAATGTGCCCAAACGTGGCAGCTACAAAGAACTTGTCACACCTGAAATATTGAAGAAAAACGTGTAGGAAGCCGTGCCCTAGTCGAGCACAACGCAAATGGGCCACTGGGGTTTGGCTTGCTTGGGCCGCGTGGCGACATGGACAGCCGGAAACTAAAAGGGATAAGACGCATCCCATTTCGGAAGATTTGTGCAATATGGGTGTCCAAAGATAGCGCATTGGCTCTTTTTTCGTTCAGGAATGCAGACGCCAAAATGACAACCCATACCCGCCAAACATGCTGATGCAAATTTGTTAAGCTCTACAAGGACACGTACGACACAATATACGGGTAAATATGTTTAAGGATGGTGACGATAACATGTATGTGTCTTTTTCCCCGTGATCAGAGATCTGATTACGTATACTAAGTATATCTAAATCAAAATATACGTATTCTATGGCATGCCAGGACCGTAAAAATACATTTCTCATTTAAAACAGAATAATTATAAATAAAACAGACCCCCAAAAGACACATTTTTCATTTAAAACAGAATAATTATAAATGAAACAGACAAAAAAAATTAAAACAAAACAGATATTTCTCATTTAAAACAGAATAATTATCAATAAAACAGATGAAAAAGATACAACAAAACAGATATGTGTCATTTAAAACAGAATGATTACAAATAAGACAAAAAAAACAAAGCAGATATTTCTCATTTAAAACAGAACAATCATAAATAACACAGACAAAAAATTATACAAAACAGGTATTTGTCATTTCAAACAGAATAATTATAAATAAAACAGACAAAAAAGAAACAAAACAGATAATTCTCTTATAAAACAGATTAATTATAAATAAAACAGACAACAATAAAACAAAACAGATATTTCTCATTTAAAAAGTATAATTATAAATAAAACAAACAAAAAAGAAAACAAAACAGATCTTTCTCATTTAAAACAGAATAATCATAAATAAAACAGAAAAAATTAAACAAAACAGATTTTATCATTTCAAACAGAACAATCAATAAAAAAGACACAAAGAAAACAAAACGACCAGAAATGATAAATAAAACAAGCCATTTTTGAATAAAACAGACAACAAATGGGGATAGGTGCCCCTGCTAAGTGAAACAAGCGATCGACTATTTTGAAAGAATCTCAGTTAGGCAAAATTAGATTCAGTTAGCCCTGAATGTATAGGGCTATTATATTCCTGTCAAGAATATGCTAAACAAATGCCAAACCAAGGACAAAAATTGCTGTGTCCTGGTGAATAACATATTTGTAAAGTTAATGTATTTAACATATTTGTGAAGTTACTTTTTTAGGCCAGACAATCAATGGAAGATATCATGCTGACCTACAGAGACAGTTGCGTGAAGCTATCAAAGCTAAGCGGTCGACGGGAAATGCTCACTAACGGAGTCCTGCTCCACCAAGACAATGCTCCTATTCACAAATCGGTGGTTGCCATGTCAGCAATCCATAATTGTGACTTCCAACGGATTGACCATCCTCCCCCCTCATAATTCACCTGATTTAGTGCCGTCAGCCTACCACCTGTTTCGCAAAAAAAAAAAAAAAAAGGAGCTAGCCGGTCGCCACTTTCCCAGTAATGATGTCGTCATTTCCGCTGTGAATGATTTTTTAGGGTGGCTACAGAAAATTTCCTCTTGATCAGCATCTAGGCCTTGCAGCATCGCTGGCAACATTGTGTAAACCTGGAAAGGGACTATGAAGACAAATAAATGAAAACCATTGACTTTGTACGGGACTTTCACAGCTAGGCTTACAACTTTTCAGCCATCTCTCGTACAATCCGATAAAACAGACGTTCGTTCACGTTCAAATTAGATTTCTTGATTGTTTGCTCTTCAAATTAAAAACAATCAGTTTTTTCCCGATTTTAGCTCAGCTGACTTGTCAGTGAGCTGAGCTTTTAGGAGGCTCAGTCGTCCGTCTTTCGTCCACAATCTACATTTTAGACCTTTTCTCTAAATTCGGTTGCTGGATCCTCTTTAAATTTGGTGGCGATCTGCCTTGGGTGAGTTTCTGCCAAGCTTGTTCAAATGGTCATGCTCCAGTTATATTTGCATTATTAACGTTTTTTTTTTTCTTTTGGGGCAAATCTTAAAAAGATCTTCTGCGAAACCGCTCACCCAATTGCTTTGACATCACACAGGAACACTCCTAAGGACTCCTAGTTCTAAATTTGTTCACAAGGTGGGGCCGTAATGTTTTCTATTTTTTAATGTTTGTTTGTTTGTGTGTGTGTGTGTGTGTGTGTGTGTGTGTGTGTGTGTGTGTTTTGTGTGTGTGTGTTTTGCTATTTTCGACTTCTTTTCCAGAACCGTCACTCAGATTAAGCTGAAACTTGGTGGATATGTTCCTTGTAAAAAGGTCAACGTTGTTCACTAGGTGGCATTGCTGTGGATTCCTAATTTCTTTAACGATTTTTTTAATTGGGGTACTTATTGGTAAATGCACCTTTCCTATTGATTACTATGTAAGTCAATAGGCATTCTAATGCTCAATATGTATTTTCTCCACCTAGTAGCAATGTTTGTTTTAAGTTCTTTTTAAATATTATTCAATTTCTTATGCTCCAGTAAATAAACTTTTCTTCAGACAAATCTTAGAAATACTTCTAAATGTCATTTGCAACCAGCTTAAGCTCAAGACAGGCCTATTGAGTTGCAACTTTGATTTTGTGAACAAGCTTAGGTCAGCTGAGCATGGACTATTCATACAGCCCTCTTGTTTTACTTTATTCACACTGAATGATGATCCTCGGATTCTGAAGTTTACCCACATGTGTCGTCACCTTTCGGCAACCGTGTACAGATTTCAGCAAGTTGTTCACTGATCAGTTCATACGCATTTTCGACACCTTGACGCACCACTTTCTTCACTGACGTCACGCCGGCCCAGCTGTCTCTGGGCGGGTCTAAAACCTGGTACATTACATAGTTGAATACAGTTGGCATTTTATTTATTTCTATGGAAAAGACAGGACATTTTTCACTGTAGAAACTTAAATCAAGGTCCATTAAAACATATCTTAGTGAAAATGTATCACAAATGGGGATTCTGTGCAAATTATGCTGGCAGCAAACGCGGGTGTAGAATGGAAGGCATGATTGTTATCATGGTGAGGGGTAGAAAAAGGGATTCGAATTCAGACCGCAAATATTTTTATCCTCAATTGCATCCGCGAAAGCGTTCTTTCCTGTGGATTTACAATATGCATAAATTGGATTGGTGATTTTTTATCAGTTGGAAAGGGCAATAACTATGTTCGGTTATGTTTTCTTCCAGCTTTTTGACCCTTCCGCTGCCTTCGCATATGCTGACTGAATCTGATTTTGCCCACTGTAGAATCTTTCAAAATAGTCTGTGTTATTTGACGAAACCCGGTTTTAGCAGCGACACCTGCTCTCTTTTGTTGTCTGTTTATTTAAAAATGTCTTGTTTTATTTATCATTCCTGTCTGAGTTTTTTGTTTTTTGTTTTTTTTTTTATTGTTTTTTTTTCTGTTTTATTTATGATTATTCAGGTTTAAATGAGGAGATCTGTGTTTTCTGTTTTTTGTCTGTTTCATTTGTAATTCTTCTCTTTGAAATCACAAATATCTGTTTTGTTTTAATTTTTTGTCTGTTTTATTTATGAATATTCTGTTTTAAATGAGAAAGGTCTGGTTTGTTTTATCTTTTTGTCTTATTCACAAACATACTGTTTTAAATAAAAAAAATATTTATTTTGTTTATTGTTTTGTCTGCCTTGTCTCTGATTATTCTGTTTTAAATGAGAAATATTTGTTTTGTTGTATTTTTTGTTTTATTTTAATTTATAATGATTATGTTTGGAATGAGAAATGGATCTGTTTTTTGTTTTTGTTTTTGTCTGCTTTATCTTTGATCATTCTGTTTTAAATGGGAAATATCTGTTTTTTTGTTTTTTTTTGTCTGTTTTATTTATAATTATTCTGTTTTAAATTAGTAAGGTATTTTTGTGGTCCTAGTTTGCCATAGCATTCAAATCCCTGACTTTGCCTGCCAAGAAAAACACGTCAAGACAACATGTCGAGACTATTATGCACTGTATAAGGCTGGTGGATACTGATCCACAAACAAGTCACCAAGACAAGACCGCTAAGATGGCGTGTCAGCCTCACTTTAATGTTAAGTTTGGAAACGCTCTTATTATCGTAGTGCCTCAAAGTATCAATGGTATGTGATAATGCTTTCACCAATACTGACGACTTGATGCAGAGAAGCGACTAAAAAGTGTAGGCAGCATTTTCATGGTCTGGCCAATGTAAGTTCTCATATATGTTTGAATCTGTCACCTCCTCAGTGTTGTTGTGAAATGCCTTCATCCTTCTGCCCACTTTATACTGGCTAACGCAAGTCTGGACATTTTGAACTCTTTCAGTGCCAATCACGTCTTAAGTCGATATACTTAAGTCAAACTAGTCTGAATTACCATTAAGATCCCAGATTAGTATTCCTCGTAAAAAGACATTTCATTTAAGTATCAGCATGCCTGTAGTTCCAGAGAAAATATCCAAGGTCAACAGCTATCCTCGGCGCCCATTGGGCACATTGTGGCAAATGTGCCCGAGAAAAACTGTAGACTCAGTCCAAACTTCGCCACGTAAAGAGTTAAGACCCTTCCTCTTGCCATGGTTCAATGAAGCCTAGTTTATTGTTCCATGCTCTGGCCAAGTGCTATGTCTGCTGAAAGTAACACACACACTTAGGCATTGTGGTTTTATATTAGGCCTACATTGGTACCTTATCCTGGTACTGCCCCCTTTTAAAGATCCATGCACACATTGAGGGTAGACACTCTTTCCATACCTTTCTTAATACTGTAAATATATTCCAAGGATTTAGTCAGATAAGTCTCTGGGCAATGTTTTGCAGTGTGAGTGTACACCGCATTACACTACAATGTCATGATACATATGTAGTGCAGAACGTGAGCTATAAATTCATGCACACCACGCTGAGCCATTCAATTTCTTTTCTTTCGTTATTCAAAGTTTGTTATTTAGGTGTATCAATGTTCAGTGGCAGAGAAATTCTATTTCATAAGGAAGAGGATCGATTCAAACCACTGTTGATCTTCATACGGTGACACGTATTTCAAATATGTAAATAATTCCTTCATTTAGTTCAGAAAAACGTCACCAAATTATTCCTAAATTTCAACCCAACAATGGCGGCAAAGTTACATACTGCAAAATGCAGAGATTCAAGAGTTACCAAAACATTAACATTCATCTCCCAATAACAATGTGAAAAAATAAATTTCACTCCTGACTTGAGACAGGCAGTCACCTATAAAAGGCAACTGGTGGTTTTAAACCGGTCCCCTCAACCTTTGAAATATTTGTCATTAACTACAAGCTTAACTTTTTTTCCCAAACCATGTAAGCCTAACCATTTCAAGCCCAAAATTTATCACTCCCGCCGAAGATAAAAAGAGACATGGAAGGTCTGTCACTTTTTGGTTCTCTTGGCTTCTCAGTCAGCCGAGTTGATAGCAAAAGAAAGCAGGCCTACCTCGTTTTCGTGATATCTAAGAAATTGGAACATTATAAAAATGCTACTACCTCCATTACTGAGAAGTCAAGTTTGGTGTAATGTGTCAATACGAAAACGGTATTTCTCACGTTTTTGTTGGGAGTACTTTTGGAGTTTGTATTTACAGAAAGAAAAAGAAAATATCACAGGTTCGTGGTCACTCTTTCTTAACTTAGATGTACTTCTTGAGCATGTGTCGTACGCTTGCTCAAACCTATTTGAAATACACCTCTGGCTATGATTTGCTGTGGGCCACTTCTCTGATTCCATTGTCATGTTGGTGGTGCATTTTATTTATCGCAGTCTGGCTTCATGACGATCCCACAAATTCTCAGCGGGACATAAGAGGACACAGCTTACGCTTGTAATAAACAAGTGGCTTAGCTGACAAAAAGCACAGCTGACCCTAAAAGTGGTTCAAAGTTTGCTATTTAAACATATTAATTGTCTGTATTAATTACAATTTTATTCGTATGCGAGAGTATCGATTTAACTTTTTTTTTACTCCTTCAAAAAAGTAGTAGGTACTGAGAAGTCGAGTTTGTTGTGTTGTATGTGTCATTATGAAAATGGTGGTGTTTGGCGTACGTGGAGGGTCTGTACTTGCAAAGTGCGACGATTGCAGAAAACCCGAAAAATAGAGTTCAAGGAATACCCGTGGCGAAGTGAGTCCCTCACTGCATTCAGAGAAACAGAAATTCTATAATAGCACTGCAGAGAGGAGTTTTCAAAATGTCGCAGTCCTATTATTTTACTGTTTACCGAAAGCGACACTGACCCCAAGACTTGTCTATTTGCGCTGAATCGCCAGCGGCGTCGATTGCCAAATTGGACCACTTGACGAATAGATTGACAGGCTTTCGTTTCAGTTGGCTGGACACCATTGTGAACAAATACAGCCTGACTCTAGTACTGAAAACGCATATTTTCTTTTTAGCACCTTGAAACTTTAATAGACAGCGGTTCCAAATTTGACAACCAATCGATAATATATCAAGTCAACCAATACCACAAAAATCCAAACCTGTGCCGCAGAGACCAACTTATATTAGGTTTCCTATACCTTAAATTGGGTTTTTCCCTATGAACCTGGGTCGTACAGTTGCTCAAACCTGTTGAGTATATATAGCCAGTGTTCAAACCTATTTCTACATTATTTGCAATAAACGTTATCCTACTGTAATCTACTGTAGCTCTCATACTACGTTATCGTACTGTAATCTACTGTAGGTCTCATACTATCCTGATACGTTATCGTAGTGTAATCTACTGTAGCTCTCATACTGTCCTGATTCTTTATCGTACTGTAATCTACTGTAGCTCTCATACTGTCCTGATACATCTCACCCACGTTTCACGTTCAAAATACTTTCTCGTCATGATTATTTTCTGCAAAATCATGAAAGGAGATGTTATTTTAGATTTGGACGCTCTTTGGTAGTTTTAGCAAGAAGGGATTAAAATAGTAAGTAAAATCTACCTTTGCGCTTGATTTTTGTCTTTGGACAAGACAATGCCAGTCCCACAGAGGCCAGGAACAAGAGTAGCCAAAAAACAGTCCTCATGATTTTCCACAGAGTCCACCCAAATGATTCATGTTATCCTACTGCAGAAAAAGGCCACGAGACACGTCAGAGACAACAATAACTTCCTTGTCAATGACTTTTTCTCAAAACACATGTTTGTCTGTGCAGCTTTTGTAATGAAGTAAAAAAATTGTAAAATGTGTGAATTAGTAATCAGACGTGTTTTAGACCGTTTGATTTCTGCAGTCCTTCCTAGCAAGTGTCATTTGAAGACGCAGTGGATGAGTAAAGAGTACATACGTGTGTGCTTTGTAAAAGCAGTCAGTAAGTTGTGTTATATTGTTTACCTGACTCCTGTCGGGTTTTTTTTTCTTCCATTTTTTTTTTTGCGGGGGGGGGGGTGTTGCTGGTGTCATTATGTTTGAGTGCCAACCCAGACATTTTGTTTTTCGTAAAATGTGTTTTTTCTTTCCTTCTGTCATTTTTTATGTTTGGATGCCAACCCAGGCGTATTGTTTTTCCTTTTTTTTTCTTTCTTTCTTTCTTTCTTTCTTTCTTTCTTTCTTTCTGACTTTCTTTCTTTCTTTCTTTCTTTATTTATTTATTTCTCTCTCTCTTTCTTTCTTTCTTTCTTTCTTTCTTTCTTTCTTTCTTTCTTTCTTTCTTTCTTTCTTTCTTTCTTCCCATGACACTAAAGTTTGTCTTAAGTTTGTATAACACACTATTATTCCGAAACCCACCAAAACTGCAATGGTGACTGACTTACCAGTGAAATTGTGCACATCGGTTGGGATAGTCATGATGCTCAAAATTATGCAAGTGCGGGGCAACTAAAATTTTAAAAGCTCCATATCTTCCAAATTATTGCAGATAGACACAAAATTTGAATGTGCATGGATAGGTTTGTGACACCTGCCAACACAATGGACAGTTAATGAAAGTTGTGGAGTGTCAAATTATGCTAATCAGGGGCATTGAAAATTTCTAAGTTAAAAATCTCCAAAATTATCATTGAGATGCCGTTCCAACTTCAAATTATACTTTGGTGGCGAAGCCGCGACCAATGAACCATGAACCGAAGTTGTAGGATTTTAATTAAAGCAAATTAGCTGAATATGCAAAATTTAAATCTTGTAATTGCTTGAAAACTATAATAGATAGACGTGTCATTCCAACTTCAATTTAAAGGTTTGTAACATTGCCACATCCAATGAACCATAAACCAAAGTTTGTACAATTTTAACTCATGCAAATATGGTGAATTCGCAAAGTTTAAATCTTTTAGATAATTTCAAAACTATTATAGATAAAGGGACCATCCCACTTCAATTAAAAGTTTGTAACATAGACACATCCAATGAAAAAAATGTAAAATTTTAATTTATGGAAATTAGGAGAATACACAAATTTAATTTCAAAACAACTTACGTAGACTTGCCATTCCAACTTCAATTTGTAGGTTTGTGACATAGTCGCATCTAATGAGCCATCAACCAAAGTTGTAGAATATTAATTTATGTAGGTGAATATACAAAATTTAAATCTTGAATAGCTTCAAATCAATTGTAGATAGAAGTGACATTTTAACTTCAATCTATATGTTTGTGACATAGGTGCATCCGTAAACCAAGTTGTAGAATTTTAGTTTATGCGAATAAGGTGAATACACAAAATCTAAAACCTTGAATACCTTCAAAACTATTATATATAGAGGTACCATTCCAACTTTAAGGTGGCACAAACAAAGCTAGGCACTTAGAGGAGTGCTGTCTTCAACCCGCTATCCTGTTTTGCTTTTTATTTTTAGACCCATAAAACTATACAAATTCTTGTTGCTTGGGATCTTTACATTATATATCCACCAAGAAAAAATTTTAAAATCCCTTTTTTGGGCGAAAAATGGACATTTTACAAAAGGGTTTGATTTGGAGATTTTTCTCGGGATTCTCGAAAAATATAGTACTTAAAAACTCGAAAATTTGCAAAAAGAAACTTCGTATAATGATGTCCAGGTTCGGTTCCTTCACTTTTTCCATAAACGCAATAGATAAATTGTAATCGATTATTAATTATGATGCTGGTGAAAATGAACACTTCTTCATGTTTAGGGGGCATGAAACTGCCTAAAAAAAAAAACATATTCCAAAACGCAAAAAACCAGTGCTGGGCATGTCTATGAAGTTTCATTTTGCAAATTTTTGAGGTGGGTTTGTGACATAACCACATCCAATGAGCCATGAACCAAAGTTGAAGGCTTTTAATTTATGCAATTTAGGCAAATACATAAAATCAAAATCTAGAATAGCTTCAAAACTACTGTAGATAGTGATGCCATTAAAACTTCAGTTCATAAGTTTGTGACATAGCCACATCCAATAAACCAAAAACCAAAGTTGTAGCATTTTAATTTATACTAATTAGGCTTATGCACAAAATTCAGATTATGTTGAACAATGGAAAGTGTAGCACTTCAAACTGTTCTCCTTTTGAAGGCACCCAGACAGGTTTGCTGTGAAGCAAATCCTCTTTTCTTCCTTTCTTTTTTCTTTCTTTCTTTCTTTCTTTCTTTCTTTCTTTCTTTCTTTACGACCAAATTGGTCCGGTTTTTCTCGCACACTTTCATTCCGAAAACCACGAAAGTTACCATGGTGACTGACCTACTAGTGAAATGGACTACCTAGTCTGGAATAGTCATGATGCTTAAAATTATGCAAATTAGGGCAATTAAAATATTAAAACCTCCATATCTTCCAAACTTTTGCAGATAAACACAAAATTTCAAGGTACATATCCAGGTTTGTGACACTTGCCAATGCAATGGACAGAAAATGAAAGTTGTAGAATTTTAAATGATGCCAATTAGGGGCATTGAAAAAAATAAAACTTAAATATCACCAAGACTATAATGGATAGAGATGCCATTCCAACTTCAATTTATAGATTTGTGGCAAAGCCACATCCACAGAATCATGAACCAAAGTTGTAGGACTTTAATTTATGGCAATTGGGTGAATATGCAAAATTGAAATCTTAACCAGCTTCAAACCTTTTATAGATGGAGGTACCATTCCAACTTCAATTTACGGGTTTGTGACATGTCTGCAACCAATGAACCATGATCCAGAATTGTACAATTTTAATTTATGCAAATAATCTGAATACACAAAATTTAAACTTGAATAACTTCAAAACTATTATACATAGAGATGCCATTCCAACCTCAATTTGTAGGTATGTGACAAAGCCCCATCCAGTGAACCATAAACGAAAGTTGAAGGGTTTTAATTTATGCAAATTAGGCAAATACACAAAATTGAAATGTTGAATAGCTTCAAAACTACTTAAGGCAGTAGTTTCATTTAAACATCTCTAGATTAGTTTGTCACATGGCCACATCCAATGAACCAAGAATCAAAGTTGCAGTATTTTAATTTATGTAAATTAGGCTCATATATTAAATTATGTTCAACAATGGCAAAGTGTACCATTTCAAACTGTTCTAAGTTTGAAGGCACCCAGACAGATTTGCTGTAAAACAAACATTCTTTTCTAGTTCTGGTTTTGTTTTACTTTTGCTGAAAGGATGCATAGAACTTTTAGTGCAATACACTTTCCTAGTGAACAACTGCCTGTTTGATTAACACAGATGATCATATTTGAAGAATGATAGAGGGTGGTGCAGGCACTCTAAATGCTCTGAAAGAATGTGCAACATAACCTTGCAAAATGTATTAATCACTATGCCCTTAGAGGGGCCATTGGAGGATTACTGTGACCTCAGAGGAACCATGGGAGTGCCTGTCCAGTCAACCTGATTGACATCCCTGTAACCGTCACAATCATTTTCGGTCAACGGGTGAAAAAAAACTGAAATGAAGCCACAAACACAAATCAAAAAGAAAAAACAGATCAGATATTAATTAACTGATTTCTGTATCTTTCACAGTTTGCAGAAAAACATTGTTTTTCTTTTTCCTAAAAAGTTTCCTCACTAGTGGTGTAATGCAGGTAACATCATACTATCAAAGCGGACAGTCAACAACAGATTGTTGAAAGCAAATTATAGGCTGCTATCCAATGAGCCAGACCACTCGGTCGTTACCACGGGGGAGAGGCAAATATTTAGTAGTACCATTTTAATGATATTCTAATGTGTAAATCGTTTTTGTATGATAGTCCTGTGAGAATTGTAGTTGTTTATTGTTGCAACTTTTCTGAAAACACCAAAGCAAAAACCTTAGCTTGCAATGCAGATAATCTTCACTTTCTTCACTTATTTTAGCAAAGGTGTACCAAATAAATTTGTATTGATGTCTGTTTGACAAAACCACAAACAACTGACACATCTCTGATGTCAGGAATTATAAATATGCACCGTGTATGAAGCCATTTTCGGTCAATCTTTATCTGTATACAACGCCAGGGGCTTGTGTAGTTTGTGTTCTTGTAACATGGGTGGTAGGAACAGACCAACAGGGAGCCCGAAAAAGTGTTGATTATATCACATAATGAACACTTTTCACACTGACATTGCTAGTGGTGTGCACTGCAGCATGACGTACAGGCAGTGTGTGGTAGAAACAGTTGTTGTTTACACCTTCCCCTGAACAGCCCAAACTAAGGCATTATTCCAGCAGGATCTGTGCAGATGACCACAGGACTTGAAATAGTACACACGTGTATACCCAGAACTTACCAAGTCGTCTGTCATATCTAGCATAATATCACTGTCGGCATAATGTAAGTTGATCTACATGACTCAATTTACAACACTTATTCAGTGTCCATGCCATGCCAACCCTGAAAAAAATAAGTAAATTAAATTCAAAAAATGTATTGCTTTTTTTACCTGCAAGAGGTTTCTTGTAGCTTGTATTCTCGTCATTATGACACGTACTCCTCTAAAAAATTAACTGTTGAGTGGGTATTCTTACACAGAGCGTCTGTGGTGTTCAGTTGCATTTTGCACACCAATACCAGCGGTAAAAAGGCCCCGAAGACTGTCTCTGCCTGTTCCTCTTCAACTGCAGGTGGTCAGCCTATATGCATCTTTTGTGAAAAGAACACAAAGTACTTGAAAAGGAAACAAACAAGAGAACAGCTCGTCAAATGCTATAACCTTGCTGCAGACAAAAACATTGAGGCATATTGACACAAAAACATGCATAGCCTGCCCTGGAATACACGAAGTGAAACAATCCACAATAACTCATACGCGTTGTAAGTTGGAGACTGCATTTACACATTTATTGCACTTTTGCTCTGCTCCCTAAGGCAAAGTCCCTGTCGATAACAGGAAGAGGTTGTAATAAGAAACAAAATTGCAAGAAGTAAAGTCAATTCAGTTTAATTTGACTTTATTCAGTGGTAACTTTGCTGAGCTGCACATGCCGAAGACAATAAAAAATTCAAGATGAAAAACTCTCTTGTCCTCCAAACCCACTTGACATGTGTACCAGTTCAGTACTAATGCCCCTGTGCTTAAATGAATTTCTGCAATGCCTTCTATATGGCAAATTCAACATCAAAATGTCTCCTGATTTCATTGAAACTGCAAGAATCCAGCGTTTAGTATCTTTTGGTCAGGATCTAATTGATATAATGAGCTGTGGAAAGCATAAAACACCGAAGCATATATTCTGTTGGAAAGCATAAAACACCAAAGCATATTCTGTTGAAAAGTATGAGACACCAAAGCATATTCTGTTTGAAAGTATAAAACACCAAAGCATATTCTGTTGGAAAGCATAAAACGCCAAAGCATATTCTGTTGGAAAGTGCTGTCAAATCTTTGACAAACAACGGCACTTTGATTCACCTATTGAATAGCTTTGGCCATGGAGTGTCATATTCCCAACTTGAGGAAATTGACAAAGCAATATACCAGAGCAAATTGGCTACACTTCATGATAGTGTCCCATTATCCAAAAATTACTCAGCCACGTGTATCTTTAACCCTGGCGTGATACAACATAGAGAGACTTGTGGAAACACTATCAGGTAAAGGAACATCTTACCAGATAACTGGTATTGCTGGACTGTCCAAAATGTATGGCCTTTTATCTCTACAAAGTCCAATCGGTGCTATTCCTCAGAATATACAGAGAAGTATAAAGCCAAGTTTAACATGGCTACTACCCTACATTACAGGGGAGTGTGTTGGTACTCCATCGAGGCAATTTGTGCCGGTGTGCTGTGGCAATGTGACCAAAGCTGCAGATCTCAAAAATATACTTGGGCTGCTGGCAAGACTGCATTGTATTTCCAAACAAACAGATAGTGTATAGACTGGTGTCAATATTGAAGTGAGAAATGGTATCTTGGTGCCTGAAGAATCGCTGGGCTACTTATCCCCAATAAAGCTACAGCTACACAAATGTCTACTGTCGGTGACGTTCTGATGCAGTCCCTTGCAATTATGAGTACCTTCCAACAGCCTACTTTGGTAGTCTTTGACCGAGCCCTGTATACAAAGACGACTGAAATAATTTGAAAGCACACAGACACATTCCAAAACATCAATCCTAGGCTTGAAACCCTTCATTAAAGTGTGTGTGTCAACGCACACTTTTCTGTTTTTCTAGGAATTCTTTATTTCTTTCTTTCTTCTTTCTTTCTTTCTTTCTTTCTTTCTTTCTTTCTTTCTTTCTTTCTTTCTTTCTTTCTTTCTTTACCGGCAAATTTGTCCGACATTTCATTTGAAAAGTATTACATGTAGAAACTTCAAACTTTGCACAATTATACTTCTATGGATAAAGTCTGGCCTTTTTATAATGAGAGGCTATGCTTTTGAAAATTATGCAAATGAGGGCTAATTAAAGTTTTAAATCTTCAATATCTTGTATACTATAGTAGATGTGGTTCCGAGTGTATAGGAGTTTGATCGTAGCAAGGTAAAGGTCATCTCAAATGTCAAGGTCATGTCAAGGTCAGAGGTCATGTCAAGGTCAAAGTTCAACTTTAAGCCAAAATGCCATTTTGAGGTCAAGGTTCGCTTCAGGTAGAGGTCATCTCAAGGTCAAAGGTCATTTCAAGGTCAAAGGCCACTGTCCATGGTAACTTTCTTCTAGCCATAACTTGGTCAATTTTTATCCAATTTTGATCATGTTGGACTCAAATGGTAGCTATGGTAACACTACATATTTTGAATTTTACATGTGACCTCTAAAGGTCAAAGGTCAAGGTCATTTTGACCTTTGGACGTTTCATCCAGTCATAAATTGGCCCATTTCCATCGAATTCTAATCAAGTTGGACTCAAATTGTTGGTATTAAGTGGTCAATTTTCGTCCGATTTGGTTCATGTTGGGTTTAAATTTTGGGTATTGCAACAGTGGGCAATCTACATGTGATGAACTTCTACTAGGGGGTTGTTGACCATTGCGCAGCTAATGAATTAAAACCAAAAGTTGTAGCAATTTAAATTATGCTAAATAGCACCATTAGAAATTTTAAATCTGGAATAACTTCAAAGCTATAATAGATAGAGATGCCATTCCAACTTGTACTCCTGTGTTATGAAATAGTTGTACATTGCCACACCAATATGCTTTGAAGACACACACACTGATTTGCTATGCAGCAAATCATCTTTTCTAGTTCTATCTGTACCTTCTTGGGAACTATTGGAAGGTGATTTCAAGATGGTGGTATTAGAGACCTGTGCATTGTGTCAGGGGTGATTGCAGAAGGATCTGCTGCAGTAGTAGTTGAAGGTCGCCAGTACAAACGTCCAGTAAGACTACACACTCTAACGTGTGAAGTTTTGGTGTGCCTTGCCTGGATACCCTGCATTCAGTATATGTATGACAACCGTGGCCAAGAGGCATTTCTCAAAACAATGAATGACCCAACATATCTCCACATCAGGGATCTGTTTGACTCGTACCTTAACCACTTGCATAAAGGAATGACAACCGGTCATCAGTCTGGATGTCATATGTGGACATAATGGAGATAATGCTGGGCTTGATGCGAGCTTCTAGAGAAGGCCACCTGGAGCTTCATGTTGCTTTAGTGCACGCTGTGGTTCCCTGGTGCTTTGTATATGATAACCTGAATTTTGCATGCTACCTATCAGCTTATGTTGCACAGATGACAAACTTGCCTAACTGTCATCATGATGTACAGGATAACCTTCTCAAACTGAGACAGATTTACACATGAACAAATGAAAGAGAACACCTCTGGTAAATACAACTTGCACAAGACCAAGGTACACACATGTACGTCTTTATCCTTGAAGCTAATCTTGGACGGGGATTAACAGATTTTTGCACGTTTGTTTATTTTGTTTTGTTTTGTGTGGGGGTTGTTTGTTTGTTGTTTCTTATTTCTTTGTGTGTGTGAGTGTGTGTGTGTGGAGGGGGGTTGGGGGAGGGGTGACTTTTTTGCGATCAAACGACATTGTATAGCATTAACGTACAGGCCGATGTCGCTAATGTCTGGTAATGGATATGATGTGTGTCTTTTGTAAGAGTGTATTGTTTTGGTAAGATTTTCACATCTCGCTCTGAGAGGCTTTCACAATATGAAGACTTTATGGTAAGCCCGGTCAGAGTCCTCTCTTTGATTTTATGAGGCAAGCTAAACTGGCCTTGTGTCAGCAAGAGGACAAGGCAAGATTAAAGCACGTGCTCTTGCTAGTGATCTTTTGCATAATGACACACATTAGTTTTTAAAAGAAAATGTGAACAACTTTAACAGTAAGAAAATTCCTCTTCTATTATGTGTTGACGGAGCCACAGGATCTCAGCAAATTCCTCTGACCGAGGAGTAATCACTTCAGGAAAGTATTTAATACAGCTCTGCAAGTAGCAATTCAAATTGAAAGTTGCAGATTATATCCAAATTTGTCATTTGAAATCTCCTTGATTGTCACTGCTTCTGAAATAGGTATGCTGATAGCTTATCAACGTAGAAATAAGGAGGCTGGAAGTGATGCTTTGTGGAATGAAAATCACTGCAGCCCACGTTCACATATTTTGCTGTCAATACTTTTTACCATTGCGTTCAATCATGGTCACGTGGCTGAATCTTTGATAAAGTTATATTTTGAATCTGTGCTTAGAAATAAAGCTGCCAATCTTTCCGATACAAATATTCATAGGCCAGGAGCCCATAATTACATTGTCTTTGATAGGAATTATTACATGACAAACTTAGAAGACACAGCTCAGCACAGATAACCAGTCTTGCATCAAACAAAGGCAAATATGTAGATATGCGTGCCAGGAAATGGCTGCTTAGTAGTTTATATGGTAGGTCAGTGTGTATATACTAGATGCTTTCAAAGCCTTTGGTGGAGTTGTTCTTTGTTATTTTCTAAATTAATGGAAATGTGCCTTTGTATGTTGTGCGGGGTCTGGGTGGATGCCACAGCACCCAGGAACTAGGTATTCTGTGGGGATCGATAGTTGTTCGTCAGAACTTTTAAAAAATACCAAACGGCGTGTGTCAAGGCGGTGTTCTCTCGCTGAATGTTTTATATTATTATTATTATTATTATTATTATTATTATTATTATTATTATTATTATTATTATTATTATCATCATCATCATCATCATCATCATCATCATCATCATCATCATCATCATCATTATTATTATTATTATTATTATTATTATTATTATTTAATATATATATATATATATGAATGAATGACCGTAGTCTGGAATTAAGTTCAAAATATATTCGCTTTAGTATTGCCGCTACCATATTTAATCGCCTCCTATACTCATATATGCTGATGATATGTTACTGCTCTGTCCCTCTGCAAAATGATTACTAACATTGATTACTGTGTGTGCAAACGTTGCAACTAGTCACGATATTACATGTAACCCTACTAATGCATGCCATATGTTTTTTCAGAATTCGTGAAATAAGGTTTAAAGTGTAATAAATGACGTTCTTTTGTATCTAAATCAACGTTTATGCTCATTATTGTGGAAATTTAAGTAAAACTGAGACTACCCTTTTTAAATAGCTATAAGGCATACATATTATGTATATATCGTATTGTATAGCTTGACTCATGTCTGAAATAATCAATGTTTACGTAAAGTTACTTCTATTTGTGTTGATGTATGATGTATACATCAAAAATCTTTCTCTTGTGCAGTGCTCTCCATATTCAGTGAAGTTGAATATATATATATATATATATATATATATATATATATATATATATATATATATATATATATATATATATATATATATAAACGTTAAACAACACATTATATCACATGTAACGTAAAAATGGACTCACTTCATGGTGTAATAACCGTTCACATGTCTGCCAACACATTATATCACATGTAACGTAAAAATGGACTCACTTCATGGTGTAATAACCGTTCACATGTCTGCCAACATGTCACTGGAGTGCGTTGACCCAATTTGTGGACAACGGACTGTCCTTGATCTCCCCCACAGTGGGCTTTATAGGGCATGGGTTCTGTCAGAAAACTTGCCAGAAACCACAGAAGCCACTGTGCAGCATGGTTCACCGAAGGCATTTGTCACAGGGGGAAAATGGGAGATTGTGGCTTTATGGACCCGAGCAGTCTGGATACACGTGGACACAGACAAGGGCTGCTTATGAATTTGATGTCCACCGGTCCATGGTTTGAAGTCTGCTGAAAAAGCAAGAAGACACTGCAGACACAAAAGACACACAGAGAAGGGGCAGACAGATGGAGAATCATACGGTGGATAACAGAATCCTCGTGGAATATGTGGAAAATCAGCCATTTGCGACATCCAGAGAAGGTTGTCTACACTGTCAGCAAGCCAGAGGGCACAATGTCAGTTGTGACACAATGCGACATCAATAGCGTTCTGCAGGCAAAGTTTTTCACATACTCCGGCAGTGTTTCCAATCATTATGTCTGGGTACGAACACAGACATTTTGTTTTTTAAAAGGATTTTTTTATTTCTTTCCTTTGTTATGTCTGGGTGCCAACCTAGACATTTTGTTCTTTATCGAATTCTTTATTATATCTGAGTCCCAGACATTTTTATTTTTCCAAGGATTCTTTCTTCTTTACGACCAAATTTGTCCGGAGTTTTTCTTCGGCGCCATAACTCGGAAAACCACCAGACTTGCCATGGTGGCTAACCTACTGGTGAAATTGTGCACCTGGTTTGGAATAGTCATGATGTTTAAAATTATGCAAATTAGGGGCAATTAAAATTTTAAAAGCTCCATATGTTGCAAAGTATTGCAGATAGACAAAATTTCAATGTGCAAATATGGCTTTGTAACACCTGCCAATGTAATGGCCGTAAATGAAATTTGTAGATTTAAAACTTGAACTAGATGGAGATGCTTCAACTTCAATTTATAGGTTTGTGGCAAACCTGCATCCGATGAATCATAAACCAAAGTTGCATTTTGGTTTAGGCAAATAAGGTGAATATGCAAAATTGATATCTTGAATAGCTTCAAAACTATTACAGAATGTTTGAGATGCCATTCCAACTTTAATTTATGGCCGCATTCAATGGACCTCAAACGAAAGTTACAGAAATTCAATTTATGTAAATTAGAAGAATATGCAAAATTTAAACCAAAAGTGTAGCATTAAAATTGATGCAAAGTAGGCTAATATACAAAATTTAGATCGTGTTTGAACAATGACGAAGTGTAGCATTTGCAGCTGTTCTTATTTTGAAGGCATCCAGACAGATCTGCTAAGAAGTCAGTCTTCTTTTCTGGCTCTTTCTTTTTTCTTTAGGACCAAATTTGTCCGAAGTTTTTCTCGGACACTGTTATTCCGAAAAAACTAGCCATGGTCACTGACCTGCCAGTGAAATTGTGCATATGTTTTGGAATAGTCATGATGTATGAAATTACACAATAAGTGGAAATTAAAATATTACAAGCTTCATATCTTCAAAACTATTGCAGATAGATAAAAAATTTCAGTGTGAATGTTTAGATTTGTGACACCAGCTAATATATTGGACAGTAAATAAAAGTAGCAATTATGCTAATTAGGGGCATTGAAAAATTTCGAAGTTGAATTTCTCCAAAACTATCATAGATAAAGATGCCATTGCAACTAACAGGTTTGGGGCAAAGCCACGTGTGCATCCAATGAACCACAAACCAAAGTTGTGGGATTTTAATTCATGTAAAATTAGCTAAATATCCAGAGTTGAAATCTTGAATAGCTTCAAAACTATTCTAGAGAGAGGTGTCATTTATTTATTGGTTTATGATACAGCCGCATCCAATGAACCATAAACCAAAGTTGTAGGTTTTTAATTTATGCAAATACGGTAAATACACAAAATTTAAATCTTTTTCAATATTTTCAAAATTATTGTACATGGAGGGGCCATTCCAACTTTAATTTTTCAGTTTGTAACAAAGCTGCATCCAGTAAATAATGAACTAAAGTATTTTTTTCATTGCTAATTTGTGCAAATTAAGTGAATAGCAAAAATTTATATCTTGAAAAGCTTCAAAACTATCAAAGATAAAGGTGTCATTCCAACTTCAATTCATAGGTTTGTGGCAAAGCGACTTCCAATGAACCATGAACCAAAGTTGTAGAATTTTAATTTATGCAAATTAGGTTAATAGGCAAATTTTAAACCTTGAATAGCTTCAAAACTGTTATAGAAACAGGTGCCATTCCAACTTCAATTTGAAGGTTTGTAACATAGCCGCATCCAATGAACCAAAACTGTAAAATTTTAATTTATGCCAATAAGGTCAATACACAGAATTTAAATCTGAATAACTTCAAAACTATTATATAGAGAGGTGCCACTCCAACTTCAATTAACCAAAGTTGTAGAATTGTAATTTATGTAAATTAGGTGAATACACAAAATTTAAATCTTGAATAGCTATAAAGCTATTATAGATAGACGTGACTTTTCAATTTCACGCTCTATGTTAGTGACACAGGTGCATCCAATAAACCATGAACCAAAGTTGTAGCATTTTGATTTATGCAAATAAGGCGAGTACAAAAATCTTGAATAACTTCAAAACTATCATACATAGAGGTACCATTCCAACTTCAATTTGTAGTTTTGTGACATAACCGCATCCAATGAACCATGAACCAAAGTTGTAAGTTTTTAATTTAGGCAAATTTGGCAAATACACAAAATTTAAATTTTGAATAGCTTTAAACCTAGTGTAGATACTCGTGTCATTCAAACTTCAGTTTATAAGTTTGTGACATGGCCACATCCAATGAATCAAGAAACAAAGTCGTAGCTTTTTAATTTATACAAATAAGGCGAATACACAAAATTTAGATTATGTTGAACAATGACAAAGTGTAGCATTTCAAACTGTTCTCATTTTGAAGGCACCCAGACAGATGTGCTGTGAAGCAAATCTTCTTTTCTAGCTGCAGACTGCAAAGAAGGCTGCACTGGTGCAGATGGCATAGGGCCTGGAGCACTGATCAATGGCGCAATGTCTGTTTCACCGGCGAGTCACGCTCTTGCTTCAAGTTCAACAAGGGCCGAAAATGGCGTGGCGTGACAAGAAAATAAGGTTGAAGCATATTTACCACCATGATTGTCTTGGTGGTGATTCTGTACATGTAATGGTCTGAGGAGCAATATCTTTCAACCACAAGTCATCCTTGGAGATTATCAATGGGACATGACGGCCCTGAAGTACAGAGACCAGATCCTCGAGTCTGCAGCTATACCATTCGGACTAACGTCAGTTGGAGATGGGTTACTTTTACAGGACGACAACGTATAGCCACACAGAGGCGGCGTTGTTACTAAATTTCACGACAACCATAAAGAGTATCTGCACATGGATTGGCCTGCTAACAGTCCTTACCTGAACATTATTAAGCATGGTGGGATATGCTAGGCAGATCTGTCAGAAAGGTGCAGGTCAATAGTGCGGAGGACACTGGCGTTGCAAGTTCAAGTTCAAGTTCTTTATTTAACCAGTTCTGCCAACTGGGGGCTACCAGTTACAAAAGAATTTTGACATAATACAAAATGGCCTCAGAGGGTGAAGAGAAGCAAACTAACCCCAGCTAGTATACTAATACATAAACATGACATGATCAACCAGCAAAAAGAAAAATGAATAAGTATATACTTCATACACAGCTACGTTGTTCATAATTGTCATATTATCAGTTGTTTCACATGCCACCAGTACTCTGTTATACAATTCTCAGGTCAAAACTATTTTTACATAGGATCCAAGTGCTTTGACGAGCGCCGATTCAAGTTAAATATGTAAAATATCTTTTGTTCTTTTGGCATCGTGTTAAAGTTACCATTAGTATTATTCACAGCCTGATTAAGGAGATCTTCACGCACACCATCATATTTTATATATTCAAAAAAGGAAATGTAGTTCATCTTCAACCTTGCCCATATTACATTGTGAGCACAATCTTTCAAGTTGCAAGTGGCTTGGACTGAGTTCCCACAACGGGAGATCAGACAATTTTACAAATCAATGAGCCGCCCAGTGTGCACAGTCATATCAACACAAGGAGCGGCAATGCGGTACTGAAAGACTTTCCCAAATCAACCTGTTGGCAGAACTGACCCCTGCAATATTGTTACTGCTTGCTGTGGGAACAATACAGTTGTTTGTGGCTAGCTGTTGTGTGCATTCAACTGTGACCAATTATCTGCAATATCCAGACATTAATGTCTATGGCAATATGCTACAACTTGTTTTTCTTTTCATAATTAACAATAATGTGTTGTAGGCAGGGCCTAAGATGCGAGCGTCAGCATTACAAAGTATATCGATAATAACGTCAGTTGATCGGGCAGTACATAGCACCTGGTAGTTAGGTCCCTCTAGCGGCCATTTAGTAAACCAGTCTAGAGGGGTGAGGCCGTACTACCTTGAACAAATGAACGAAATTGTCTGCCGTATAGCCTTTCTTTTCGTCAGACACTGTTCCACAAATTTTAATATTGTTCACAAGATTTTTATATCGCCATTGAACTAGTGCCGCATCCTGTGGCAGAGACGTGGTGTGTACGGAGAGTGATTGTTGGATTGTCGCGCGACAACACTAAAATCGGAGCAGGCTTTGGCAACATGGCGTTTTGGGGCCCCGGGGGGGGGGGGATAAGTGTGACTGGAAGTTGCGATTTGGAAGGCCCCGAGAAGCGACCTGGTGACTGCACAGTGTACAGATATTAGTAAGGTGAGACGCAAAATGCGCAACAAATACTACATACGGTACTTTGGGATGTTCATTTAGGTTACCCTCACACCTGTCAAGTTTTTCTATTCCGCGGGCACCCATTTCCAGCCCCAGAAGCGTGTTTGCCAGGTCCACGTTATGCAAGTCAATGAATCGTTGCCATTTATTACACTCTGCCGACAACGATTCTGAAGCCCAGTTATGAATTATTGACATGATTTCCACAAAGGCTGGTAGGTTTGAGACTTTGGTGTAAATAAAACTGCGAAAAATACCCGGGATGCCTAAAAACTGCAATGGTTGTGCGCATAGGCAGTAAGGGATGACGAAGAAAATCAACTTCGTTGGATAGATACTGAGTACTCATCTGGCTGGATAATGTACCGTTCTGTTATATCCTATATGCACATGTGTTTATGGTAAGAACTCGCCGACACTAGCTAATAAGAGTATATTAATAAGTGTTGCTTGACTTTTGCTTGTAAGTATATGATACTGTTAATAACATCAATCTTGAATGTTTTACCAAAATAAAGTATGAGTAGCAGCAGAGTGTTCTTGTGTGCCGTCGTACTTTATATCGTTAAATAAATTTGCATGTTTTAACCTTATTTTCATGCAGTGAAATTCATGAAGTTATGTAACTGTGTCAGTGGACATACAAAAAAAATTGCAAAAGTCATCAGAAATTTATATTGGATTATGCAGTCGCTCAGATTCCAACAGTACAGAACGAGAGACTCCGAGATGCCTTCTAAAGTTCTAACCAATACTACCTATATGGCTGCTGGCATATGTGCCATCAGGCATCACATTGTGAGACTATATGGAACAAAGGTATTGTGACCTGTCAGATAGCCCATTGGCAGTGACCCAATAAAATAACTAACAGTGAGTTTTGCCCTCAGAATTGCCAATACATTTGTGTATTTTGACATGGCATTCTTGTAGCATACTTCAAAAATATCCTCGAGCAGAAAACAGCAGCAGTAAGAACGTGTATGACCTTGGGACAAACATCCTGACGCACAGCATTTCAATAGTAACAGTACAGCTTTGAACCAGAAAAAAAAAACAGAAAAAGACCGTTTGTTTGTTCAGGATAAATCTCTTTTTAAATTTGACAGAACGTGTATGACCTTGTGACAAAAGTTCTGTTACACAGAATTTCAATAGTAACTACAGCTTTGAACCAGAAAAAAAAACAAATCAAAAGAAATCGCTCTTTAAATCTGACCTTGTGTGTGTGTGTGTGCGTGCGTGCGTGCGTGTGTGTGTGTGTGTGTGTGTGTGTGTGTGTGTGTGTGTGTGTGTGTGTGTGTGTGTGTGTGTGTGTGTGTGTGTGTGTGTGTGTGTGTACGGCAGCATCATGAAACGACATAATTTTATGTAGTAATACTTTAAACTGCCATATTGCATGTTGGCATATCAATCAAAACTAAAGGAAGCTTATAGAAGCTACGTATAGCAATAAGACACTCTTATATATGGTTTTATTCTCTTTTTCAATTAAAAAAAATCGCAAATTCCAAACATAATGCCCTTTGAAACCTTCGAAATCCAAAGCTAAGAATGTCATGTGTGCTTAGATATTCCGATATATCACCAAGTGTTTTTACACCATCTATAAATAGAGTACCATTAGTATTATTTTTAATCATCACTTCCCGCTGAGACAATGTTGTATCTCTTAACTGAATTTTCAGTTCGAAGGTATGGCACGGAAAATATGCACCCCGAGGAAGCTTAGTTTTGTCAAAGGAAGCCATATTTTAGAAGAGGCTCAAAATGTATCCCAATGTTCAAACCTTTTGTGGAGTCATGATGATCATTTAATAATCATAAGCGATGGAAGATGCAAATTGAGGACTCGGTCATTATCAAAAGTTACCTTTTTTCAAACATTTCAATCTCTGGACCAGCGTCAAAATTGTTGCACAACAGCACTGAAGCAATATTCATTTCAGGAAACATACTCACAATCAGATCCCATTGTTTACGATTGCTTGACACCAGCTTTATGACAACAAAATTTATCATAACCTGCCATGCATGGGGGTTTTTTTTGTTTTGTTTTTGTTTGTTTTGTTTTGCTTTGGGTGTGTGGGGGGGTTGGTTTTTTTTTTTTTTTTTTTTTTTTTTTTTTTTTTTTGAACTTTCAGTCAGTTGGGCTGATACATCCAGTCAGTTGTCTGTCATCCATTTAAGTTCACATTTTTACCATTTCTCAAAAAAACGTATACCAGATACTCTTCAAACTTTTGTGGTCATCTACCTTGGATGAGCCCCTACCAATTATACTTTAAACGGCCAATCTACTATGATTCTTTGAGTTATTGTATGGGTGGGATGTTTTGGTTCAATTTTGGCAAAATGGTTTTTGAAAAAAACTCTCTGAGACTACTTGTCCAATTGCTTTGAAATTTCAAAGGAACACTTTTGAGTTCCCTAAACCTTAATTTGTTGAATATATGGCACTGTGATTTTTCTGGGTTTTTAGCTTATCCGACCTGTCAGTCAGCTGATCTTATCTTGTGGTCCGCCGTCCATAAACAATTCACATATTCGACTTTTTCTCAAAAACCGTATGTCAAATTCACTTCAAACTTGGTGGCAATGTACCTTGGGTGGGTTTCTACAATTGTTTTAAATGATCACGCTTCAGTGATTATTGGTTGGTTGGTTTGGGGGGGGGGTTGGGGGGGCTGTTGGTTTTTTTTCCCCCCCTTTTTTCTCATTTTCGACTTCTCCAAAACCGTCAGCCAGATTAACTTCAAATTTGGTGAGGATGTGCCTAGGGTGGGTCCTACCAAGTTTTTCAAATGGTCATGCTCCAGTGATTTTTGGATTTTTTATTATTTTTTTCATTTTGTTCTTTTTAGGGTAAATCCTAAAAAATCTTAAATCTGAAACCGCTCACCCAATTGATTTGATATGGCACAGCGGCACTCCCAGGGACTCCTAGTTCTGAATTTGTTCACCTGGTGGTGCTGCGATTTTTTTCCATTTTTTATGATTTTTCGTGTGTTTTTGCTACATTTGACTTTTTCATCAGAACCGTTACTCAGATTAAGCTAAGACTTGGTGGATATATTCCTTGTGGAAGGATCAACTAAGTTGTTCACTAGCTGGCACTGCTGGGGATTCCTGATTAGTAAGTTTTATGAATTTGGGTCTCACATTTTTTACTTATTTTCCAGTCAGATTGACTTGAAACTTAATTGCAACGTACCCTTAAGTTGGTCTATAGCAGAATTGTTCAAATGGTCACGCTCCATTGTTTTTTTTTTTTTTTTTTTTTTTTTTTTTTTTTTTTTTGGTCTTTCTTGGGGGCCTATCATTAAAAAATCTTCTCTGAAACCGCTCACCCGATTGCTTTGATATCACACAGGAACACTCCTAGGGACTCCTAGTTCTGACTTTGTTCACCAGGTGGCGCTGCAATTTTTAAAAATATTTTTTAATGATTTTTTTTTGTGTGTGTGTGTGTTATTGCCATTACTTACCAGTAAATGCACCTATGTAGAGGACTCCTCTATTCCACTTTTGTTCTGGATACCCAAATTACATAAACACCTTTTAAATCAAGATTCATAGCTGTTGTTTCATAATGTACAACGAAATAACTATCAAAGGAGGTAACACTGTGTGTGACTGCAATTAGGAATCATTTCCGTAAATACTGCAATGCAATTTGTAGAAACTGAAATAACTGTTTTGGGAGTATTAACAATTCTTCCAAGTTCGTATCTAAATTAAATATTTAAAAGCAAAAAGTATCAAGTGTTTTGATTTTTCTATACTGTACACAAATCTAAACATAAATGAAGTCAAAAGTTCTCTTTCAGAATTATCCAGCAAAATGTTTAAATATAATGGAAAACCATACATAAATATTAATTCACATTCAAAGAAAGCATACAGGTGGCATAATAAATATTCAAAACGTAACATTCAAGCTTACACTGTTGAAACTTTGATGGATGCTATAACATTTCTTTTATATAATACTTTTGTTCAATTTGAACCTTTACTTTTTCAACAAATAAAAGGCATTCCAATGGGTAGCAACTGCTCTCCGTTACTCGCTGATTTATACTTAACCTGGCTTGAATTTAAGTACATAGAAGAATTGATGGTAAAAGATTTTCATTTGACTACAAAATTATCAACAAATGCAAGGTATACTGATGACATTGCTTGGGTAAATGTGCAAATTTTTAATGAAACTGCTTAAGAAATTTACCTTAAAGATATCCCTTTGGAAGGTAACAATAATTGTATGTGTTCCTGGACTTGGATATTGGGGTCTAAAATGACAGATTTGATATGAAAGTCTATCACAAAATTGAGTTTAACTTTGAAATAGTCAATTATCGTTTCCCTGACAGTAATATTTCAGAAACTATTGGATATATAAAACATTTTTGTCACAAATTTTGCGATTTTGTCGTATTTGTTCGAAATTTCAAGACTTTGCATCCAGAACCAAATTTATTTACAACAAACTTTAGTCAAGAGGATTCAAGCAAGTGTTTTTTTATCAAATACTTCTACAAGTTTTGCTGTAAATATCCAGAGATTGTTAGAAAATTTGGTTTCAGTTGTAGGCCTTATCTAGTGCCCGACCTCCCCGCCCACCGTTCCCAACTTGTATTTATCATGATCATATAAATTTTAATTAATATACGGGCGTGGTTGAGTTCGATGTATTTATATGCACGCATTTCCCCGCTTGTGGGGGTTACATAGATATATCATTAATTATAGTCATTTTGAGTCTCTTGTGTTACACCTTTATCAGAGAAGTCTTCATTTTCAAAAGTTGAAAAGTACTCTTTCTGGCGGACGGAGGGGGTCATGAAAAAGTTGTGTGTGTACTCTCTTGAAAATGATGTAAATGTTGAACCATCCTTTAGGGATGGTTAGTCATTTTCATAAGCGTACAGGCAGTGCGCTAGGGGGAGGGGCGGTGTACACTTTTAACATTGCAATAAAATTATGATAAAATAATCTAAGAAGTCATTGTAATTGACATTTGATATGAACAAGAAGACTGTATATACTTGCATTGCAAGCCCAATTAATCTTGCTGATTCACTTGTACTCCAAGCAAAAACTAGAAGTGAGACAAGTGTTTCATGAATCTGTTCCCCTGTTGTCAATTGAACTTGGCAGTCGTCATTTTTAAATGCCGGTGGGTTCTCTTTCTGGGGGAGGGAGGTACGGGCACAGGAAAAGTGTACTCTGTGTGCGCTCTTGAAAATGATGACAATGTTGAACCGCATCCCTAAAACGAATAAGACAAATGTTGAATCTGTAAACAAGTATAAGTCAAAGCAACAGGCAGACCTTAATCAGTTACATAATTTTGCAATGTTTAAACCGGTAACATTTCTTATTAACGATTCATTTATAAATAAGACGTACTTCATCTTTTCCTATCTGTAGCATCAAGTGCTGACGGTACCTTCCACTCCGTGCTCACGGTACCTTCCACTCCCGCGCTGTGGCGTTTTGCATTCCAGATGCCTCTGTTGTATTACTGTCAGAAACTGCCAAACAAAGTTTATATTTTCTGGAAGTTACCACTCTGAAGATTTAATACCTAATTTGAATGAGACAAACAGGCTGAAATTAAAACGGGAATGAGCATTTTTGGAGTCGCTATCTGTCCCCGAAACACAAATCTACACCAATGGTTACTCGAAAATGATCGTTCGATTTCAAAAACTGTAGGTCCAAATGAATGATAGTTAATGTATGTAGAGAATGGTATCTCAGATGTTCTATTTATCGCATATATTTAAATTATAGTTTTTTAAAGGGTGGGGTACCACAAATTTTCCACTATGTCGGACATAAACCCCTGATGAGAGAGAACAAAAGGTTTATTTACAAATCTGATACACATTTCCCTGCGTAGCTTAATTATCTTCCCTTTGACGCCATAATAACTGGAAATTATCCGTGAATTTCAAACGAAGTAAAATTAGAAAACTGTGAACATTTACATAATTTTCGGAAAATTGCCTATCCATCATCACATGTTTACACATACCATTCTCTCTTCTTTACAGGATCAACAAAATTTATACACAGCTATGTACTTATAATCTATGCTGCATTAGTCATTGGTTACTTTATTTTCAGGAATCAGACATATCTGTGGCATTGTACATAATTTCTCTTCATTCTTCATTCCGTGTCATTTGTCAGTAATTGTGATTTAGTCTTGTCTTGATGTTCTTTACGTTATAAAACGATCGGTATTTTTGCATCTGCAAGCGTAACATTTGGTAACGTAGTTAGTACTACTGCGCGATCTGTCGTGTGTCTCCCCATGTCTGGATAATCCAATATTCTAGTCTCTCATTGTACTGTTGGGCTATCCAGTATAGATAAATATGTTTAAGTCAGATCACATATCAAACGATATGTACTATTGCAAATCTTTGTTGTTACAAAGCGTCGATGTGAAGATTGACAATGTTTAACCTTGTCCTCCAGTTTGTTTTTATGCGAGCAGTAAGTGCGTTTATGTTGTAATCTCGTGATTATCTTGATATGCAATGGTAAATATTAACATTTATTGTAGGAAATGAGACATTAGCCCACATACAATCATATATTACACAAACAGGACCAACAATGCCACATCATCCGTGTCGTTCTCAACACAAAAAATACCGCATTCCAATCCCTCCACGCTCCATAGCCATCACGCAGGTTTCGCAGCCTTAAATTCCCGGACGTGCCTTTGTCGACATGTCACATTTTCATTGATATTTTAGATTTTCAAAATCGGTCCAAATTACTTAATCCTGCTTCTCGACTACTGCCCGGGAAAACTCTTGTGATTTCCAACATTTCGACTGATTTGTACCACTACTATTTTACATCAAATGCTAAACAGAAACGAATTTTCTCACATCAAATTAGGGTATATAACTCAAATGTTTGCTTAACCATATTATAAAATATTTCAACTCATTCATGGTCAAGTGTTGGACTAAGTCAATGTTCTAAATGCGTAACGAGAAAATGTTGACCTAGACCACTATTATAGTGCTTTAATGATACTTTATTTGAAGAAAAAGGGATGGGGGAGCAGGGGAAATATTTATTAACCCCTCATGCAAAGTATAAATAAAATACAATGTAAAGGGATTTTGAAAAAAACGCGTTACAGGACAAAAAGTGTGATATGGACATAATACACTGATAGAACTTTACCTCACAGATAGTAAAGGTGCATTTTTGCTGTACGGTAACCCTGGCCAGTGCATTCATACTTGCTAAGTGAAGCGCTTCGTAAAATAGGGTTTTTCGGACGCACGATCCTGTGGTTGTTGGGAAAATGCGAGGATATAGCCCATTTTATTTTGACCTGCCCCCGTTGGGACAATATAAGAATTCAATGTTTTAAATATTTGGAAAAATGTTTGGAGAAAAAGAACAGTATTATTGTATGGCAAAAAATTATGGCAGCCTCTAGCATTGGGAAACTGAGTCATTTACTGGAACATTTTGGAGACAAATATGATAAAGCAATTTTTTATACTGTATATATGTGATGTATTATTGACGCACCGTGGGTCGTACTATGCCCACGTGTGCCCTCGCTGTGAAGGGGTAGTTTTGATTCAATAAATTATTATTATTATTATTATTATTATTATTATTATTATTATTATTATTATTATTATTATTACTACTACTACTACTACTACTACTACTACTACTACTACTACTATTATTATTATTATTATGTGGCGGAGTTCTTCACGACTTCATGGATTTTTTTTACCTTTGTTGAACTTTTAAACTTCATAGATTATTACTTTTTTACAACACAATACTCTTTTTCTAAACTATGCAGCAATGTTCTGAGTGTAGGGCAAACATGGGGAAAAACTCGATCTTGTAAAACGTTTCGTAACTAATCGTTTATTATATTTTCTGTCCTGTTATCAAGAAGCCTCCACAAATTGGTTCCTTTCGTCCTCCACGGTTTTCCATATCTTTATCTATTTCCTCGTCTGATATTGATTCATCGTCCAAATCTTTAAGTGCATCATATTCTGAGAAATCGTCACTGATCCGCCATTTTGCCTTTCCTAACTTATTTCCACGATTTACGTATGTGGACTCCATAGACCACCAAGTAGCTCGATTCCAGATGAGATGTTTAACCCCCAGGCTCAAATTGATTCTTTATGCCCGGATGGAAGTGAATTACATTTTAGGTGACTTTAATACTGCTGCGGTTCCGTGTGTAATGCTTCAAAGATTCATGTTACTAGGTTGCAGCAGTTCAGACAGTTTACTCAACTTATTAAGAAACCTACTCTTACCTCGCAGCTGAAGAAAGACTTTGTCAGCCAGTCTAATGAAGTTAATCATGAGAATGACCGGGATCTGTGTAAGGCTATAAGAAAAAATGTTCCTTGCACAGGTCCTTGTGGTCCAACTAAACTCTAGATGAGTGACGTAAAGACAATTATCGACCCATTTCTGTACTTCCAGTCACACTAAAAGTAATCGAGAGAGCAGTACATGACCAATTTTACTCATTCCTTACCGCACACGACCTTATTACGCAAAACCAATCAGGATTTAGGAAACAGCACTCCACCACCACTGTCTTGCTGCGCTTCCTACATAGGGTGCAACTTCATATTGATGGTGGGTACTTTTCTTAGATCTCAAAAAGGCCATGACACCGTGGATCACCAGCTTCTCCGTGAGAAGTTTCGGAGCTATGTTGTCAGAGGTAGGGAACTCCAATGGTTTGCCTCATATCTTAAGAACAGACAGCAGGGGACCCTAGTAAATAACATACTGTCTACCCCTAGGACTGTGGCATGTGGCGTTACCCAGGGGTCTATCATTGGTCCTCTGCTGTTTGTTTTTACACCATATTTAAAAAATCTCCCGAAAATATGAAGCCACGCCCCCTGAAACTTGAACCCATATTCTGGCACCCAAACACTCTTTGCTATCTATAGATGACCAAATCCATGGTGCCATGCCCCGAATATAACTGACTACGCGTGTTTTTCATATTTTCAGGTTTCAAATCCACCCAAAATCGATCATTTTTACATGCACACGTCACATCTGACGACGACCCACATTCTTCACATACCGAAGTGATTTGACGTTGAGGGAAGTAAATGAAAGTTTCCCACAACCAAGTGACCACCCTACCAAATAGTGAAATGGCTAATCTATCAGACTATATTCGTGAAACTGGCTTTAAAGACCAATTTATATCATTTTTTAATCGCATTTCGTAACATTCCTTTAACCCTGCCGCCTTTCAATCATTGAACTTCCGGTTAGCAGGATAGATTTGTAAACAGTGTGACGGCCGCACACACACTAAGGTGATTCACAAATTTTCGAAACTATAAATGCAATATGCACGGATACGTTAATATTATTGTATTAGTCATCCAGAAAAGGTGGAGAGCGTGATAAAAAACGATAGAAAATTAAATTTGAACAACGAAAGACGTGCGTTAGCGGGCTGTCATGTGGAGGCCTTCGTATTTTCAGCCAATCACAATGCGAACCAGTCATTTCTCCGAAAGATTACCAAGCGGGACTCGATATTGGCTTTGGAATTAGGACCTGGCAAGCAAGGGCGTTTTTGTGATAACTGAATCATACAAGTGTGTTTCAAACCATTGTATGTCAACTTTTAGAAATGTTGAACTTGAGGTTGTCAGAATTTTGACCTTCCTATACATGACTCGTTGGTGCTGACATTCAAAGCGCATATGTAAACAATTAAAGCCCATCAGGAGCTCTCGTCTCGCATTGGAGCACCCAGATGGCTGGTAAATTTCCACACACACACACACTAAAAGAGGAAACGACGACTGAATATTACAGGCGACACAGCGCGTGTGTCCTCGTCCAGTGGCATTTTCAAGCTTTCCTTTTCCCATGAAAGACCCTGCCATTGGGAGTACAACATCCCTTATGAATCGCCAAAGGCACTTGTCTATATTGATGATCTGCCAGACAAGGTTTATAGATGTAAAGTACTTGTTCACCCAGATAACACAGCATTATATTTCTCTGCCTCCAGCCCAGATATGCTGGAAAACACCCTTAATGCTGAAATAATACCCCTAGTTCAAAGCTAACAGGTTGAATTTAAATACTAAGAAAACAAAATTTATGCTTATTAGCTCTGCCAAACGTGTTAGTGCTTTCCCTCCTTTGAATATTTCTATTGACAACGTTTTGATTGAGCAAGTTCCTACTTTCAAGTACTTGGGCGTCTGGCTTGACAGCGCCCTTTCTTTCTCCCAACGCATTGATTATATTTATAAAAAGGCTAGTACGAGACTGGCAATTCTCGGAAGAACCAGGAAATTTATTTCTACGAAAACTGCAATGAATGTATGAGTCCCTCATAATGTCATGCTTTGACTATTGTGATTTTGTCTGGGATGCCTGTTCTTTTCAGCTTAGCACCGTGTACAAATACTTCAAAGGCATGCCCTCCGTGTAATACATAAAGCTAACAGATATACCCATGTTCCGAAAGCGATATTCAGACATCGTAGCTACGTGTATGGAAGTTGTACTGTTCAATAATTCACAAAACCCTGAGTTTTGTGTACAAAACCCACGGTTTTGTAATACATAACCCTGGGTTTTGTACGTAAAAGCGTGAGTTTTGTAACAATACCCTGAGTTTTGCTTGCAAATCCCAGGGTTTTGACACAAAACCCTAGGTTTTGTGCACTACCCAGGATAGCAGAGCAAATATCAAAATTTTTAAATTTTGTTCAATAATAGACACAAAACCCTGGGTTTTGTCACAAAACCCAGGGTTTTGTAGACCAAACCGTGGGTTTTGCTTGCAAAACCCGAGGTTTTACCACAAAACCCAGGGATTTGCACACAAAACTCTGGGTTTTGTAACAAAACCCAGGGTTTTGCTTTGTTATCCAATCTTTTCACAAAACTCACGGTTTTGTTTCAAAACCGTGAGTCTTGTCCTGATAACCCTGGGTTTTGCAGTTGTTTTGTTCAATTATTTGCAAAACCCAGGGTTTTCTGACGTCAGAAATCCCACGGTTTTGAATAATTCGCAAAACCCTGGGATTCGTGACGTCACAAAACCCACGGTTTTGTATTTTAACGCCAAATTGGTCATATGGATATGCCTGCCACTCACAACACGGCTTGCTTTCTGAACTTGCCGTAAACCAATATCATGCTAAGATGGCGGATCTCGGAAAATTTCCATCGATTCGCGACTTAAAATCTCGTGTATTTTATCACTGTGTGCACTTCATGAGCTCATATTTTAGGTACTACAAGAGAAAAATGTAAGATGTATAACGTGTATGTGTTTTTAAGAAATTTAATACATTAAAACTGATTTTCAGTTTCTGGGACCGTGCGACCGGCCTTGGCGACCGGGCTGAAGTTTTCGTAGCATAAGGCCTCTGATCTGCCGGACGTTAAAATCCACCGTACGTTGTGCCGCTGCCTGCAGTAATTATAGTTTTATACGACCGTTGATTACAAAACGACTGCCACATCACATGTGATAATTATCTCAAAACGACTAATTCTTAAATTGTTACATGGTATTCTTTAACTCCACCTTCATTCCCACCATTCAGAATTTTGCATCTCTTTCTGTCAGCTCTGGTGAAAGATACTAAAGCTCTTCCCCGGGAGCTCTGCAACTGGAAAGGTGAAAACCCCGCCTGTAACGGCATGTCCCTGTGCCAGCCACTCCCCCCATACAAACTACCTATTCCCACTACTGAGTTGTGTAAAAGTTTTTTGTTGACAGGCACTGAAAATAACGCCAAGACAGCCTGGCACCTTTTCAAGAAATGTCGAATGGTTCAGTGTACACAAGCACGCCCACCAATTGATAAACAAACACAACAAATCAAAAGCCAGTTAGACATTTTCTGGCGTCACAGTTTTGTTCTTTTACCAGAACCAACAACTTCAACATTGAGAAATATCCAAGTCCAAAATTTCTACTCGATTAAATTAATTAATTAAAAAATTTAAAAGGATTTAATAGGAATCGATCCAGCCCACCCTTGACCAACAGTCCAACACGCTAAAGCATGTGGCCACGTTAGCTTGTATACACACGATCCAAGGTTTTCATAGTCGATGGTGGTCGGACCACGTACGCGGCTTTGTTTACCCCTTCACATCTAGGTCACGCCAGTCGCAGCCAAGATGACCGCAGCCAATAACTGTTGAATATTTCAGATAACAATGGTTGAAGAATGGGACCGAAAACGCTATTTCGACAAAAATTTCCAGGGCTCTAACATATATCGTGCAATAAATTAATTATTTGCAACGGATCGAATGTTTTACGCAAATTAAAGAGCTCGAGGCTGTGCATTCAATGGTCCATGCGCGGCTCTTCGCGCAGGCGTGTGGATTATTTTGAACACTGGATGCACAACCTCTCGTCCTTTAACTAATACATAACTTATATTCTTCTCATGTCGCAAAGAGGTAAACTCTGCGCGTGGTAACCAATAATGATGTTATTGATCACAATAACTGAGCCACTTTATTGTAGTTTGACGCTATTTTTAAGTTGAGTAGCCTAGCAAGGCCTACAAGTAACAGCTGTCATGATTGGTTGGTTACAAAACCCTGGGTATTGTACCTTTTCAAAACCCTGGGATTCGTGATGTCACAAAACCCACGGTTTTGCAATCTCACAAAACCCACGGTTTTATTCTGTTATTTCAAAGTGTTACAAAACCCACGGTTTTCTGGCTAAACCGAGGGTTTTAGGAACAAAACTCTGGGTTTTGTTCAAAAAATAACAAAACCGAGGGTTTTGTGATCAAAACTCGGAGTTTTGCTCTTAAAGTGTGGGTTTTGTGCTCAAAACCCAAAGTTTTGCTACAAAACCCACGGTTTCGCACCAAAACCCTGGGTTTTGTTCATGAAACCCACGGTTTTGTACACAAAACCCAGAGTTTTGTCGCAAAACCCAGGGTTTTGTCCAAAATGATATCAAAATTCAATAACTGAGCAAAACCCTGGGTTTTGCTAACGAAACCCAGGGTTTTGTGATAAAACCTATGGTTTTGTTAGCTTAACTCAGGGTTTTGATACAAAACCCACAGGGTTTTGAAAAGCAAAACCCACGGTTTTGTGAACAAAACTCAGGGTTTTGTGAATTATTGAACAGTACAACTTCCATATGCGTGACCTACACACCCAAGCGTTCATGTATAAGGCAGTTAATAACCAATACCCCACTTATATATGTTCCAAATTTACTAACACCTTCCTATCCCACTCCCAACTCACCACAGCTGCTACTAAGAACTCGCTATTTATCCTACGAGCCAAACTTAATGCTTGCATGAAGACCTTGGATGGTACAGTGAAGCAGGGAGCACCTCCCTGAATGAAGTTACATGATACATGAATGGATGAGGATACAATAGAATGTATAAATATATAATTAACATACATGCAATCACGACTTTATGTAGACAAAGACACCATACATGAAATGACTGAGTAAAATTACCCAAACACAAGAAGTAAGTAAAATCATGTGACAAAATAAAATTATATAATATATAAAAACATATAAGCAGGATTTCCATGACAATACCATAAAAACTATGTCACAGGAAGCCGTGGGCTGGAACGACGGGGGTGGGGACGAAGAATCAGACACTCAATGGGTTGTTGGACGGCGAGTCCATGCTTAAAAATGGGCGAGGGAAGGCGCATTTTTACATTCGCGTGAAAGTAAGTTCCAGCTCAAAGCACCCTTGTATGAGATCCCATGTCGGGAGATCAGTGTTTCGACACTGAGCCAGCAACCCTGGTTAAAGAATAAACAAATCAAATCAAATCAAACATCTCGCTTATCCTCGTGAGATGTTACATGATCTGGAGAGCCACTGTGTCCTAACAGCGCAATACACAAACCTCTGCTGCCTGCTCCCCTGCAGTGCGCTTATCAGATCAGCTACTCCAATTAACAAAAAGATGACCTGTCTGGGAAAATGGGCAGAGAGGATTCTCTTTTCGTGGAGGCTTCTAACATATGGATAACAAACACGTTGACACCTAGCCACAAAAAAGGTGACCCGCTCAGCACAAGCACGGAGCAATAAACTAGTTTATTGCTCCATGGTCCAAGTAACTACAGAGAAATTGCCGCCTCTAGTCACTTATGTATTCTGTTTGGTTCTAAACAACAGACTTCTAAACTGTGGTGAAAAACATGATGAAATCCCCTCTAACCAAATTGGCTTTCGTCGAAACAGCAAAACTTCAGATCACATTCTTACATTGAAAACTATAATTGATAAATGCTTGAATTACCTCCCATTGCAAAATCTCTTCTCCTGTTTTGTTGACTTCAGAATTGCCTTTGATAAAGTATGGCGTCAACTCTCATGTACAAACTCATTACTTGCGGCAGATCTGCCTTTGATACAGTATAGCGTCAAGCTCTCATGTGTAAACTCATTACTTGCGGTATTAGTAGAAATTTCATAGAAATAATTCAAAGTATGTACTCTGAAGTTTCTTATTCGGTTAGAACTAAGACAGGGCTAACACCGCCATTTTATTCAACTGTGGGTGTACAACAAGGCTGTGTTTTAAGTTCGGGGCTGTTCAATCTATTCATCTATGATCTCCCTAAAATATTCGACAAAACATGCTATCTCGTTGAATTAGATTCACATCCAGTAAGCTGCCTGCTGTACGCTGATGATTTGGTAATTCTATCCGAAAGCAGCACTGGCCTACAAAATGCAATAAACTTGGTGAATAATGCAGTAAATGGAAGCTAAAGATCAATTTGAATAAAACGAAAATAATAATTTTCAACAAAGGGGGCTCTAAATTCAAGAAATGTCACTTCTTTGCGGAAAACACTGAAATTGAACTTAATGAAAGCTATCGCCACCTTGGCATTGAATTTGCTGCATCTGGAACTTTTAACCTGGCTGTGTCCAAACTGAAAGATAAGGCAAACAATGCTCTTTTCAACTTGAAATATTTTAGCACAAATGGTAATGTTGATCTATCTTTTCAACACTTCAATAGCCTAGTGCTGCCTATCTATTATCAATATCATACGGGAGTGAAGTGTGGGCTCCCTTCTTAGTTCAGAATCTCAACAACGACAATTTTATGCACTTAAGTGGACGAGTGTGCACTGAACAGGTCTATAACAAACTCTGTAGACTTATAACAAAGGTACATCGAAAATCTTGCACTGCTGCAATTAAAGGTGAGCTAGGTAGCTACCTTATCATTATCACTAATCTCTGTTCTGCTTTAAAATACCTGTACCACATTCGCCAGTGTGACCAGAATTGTTTCATATCAAAATGTCTGAGAGAAAATCATTCCATGGATCAGAACAATGAATGTTCATGGCTGAAATTTATTAGAATTCTCCTTGCAAAGTTTGATTTACAAAACTTGTAGGAAGCTAGCTAAAACGTCAATGTCTGCAACAACATCGATTGACTTCATGATAAACTCTGTGGTGAATATAAAAAAACGGTGGACTAAATAGGTAAATGGTGAAAAATGGCCATCAAACAAACTAAGGACCTATAGCAAAATCAAGAATTCCGGTTTCAAGAAAGAGCCATATTTAAAATAAAGTGTATTCATGTGTAAACGCAAACAGTTCACTCACCTGCGCATCAGCGCTCATGTACTGAATATCGAAACGGCACGTTACAAAGGTTTGGAAACTGATAGAAGACTATGCAACCAGTAATCCAGCAACATGATTGAAGATGACAAAAGCTTTATGATGGACAGTGCCAAATATACAACAAATATAAAATTGATATTCAACTATCTCTCCACATACAATATTGACACACTCTCCAAAAAGGATAAATTTATATTTCTAATGATCTACAGCAATAGTGATCTTTGGGTCCACAAACATGTAAAAAGGCATGTAAACTTCGTCTTTTAAACTGAGACTGCACGCTCTCTCTCTCTCTCTCTCTCTCTCTCTCTCTCTCTCTCTCTCTCTCTCTCTCTCTCTCTCTCTCTCTCTCTCTCTCTCTCTCTCTCTCTCTCTCTCTCTCTCTCTCTCTCTCTCTCTCTCTCTCTCTCTCTCTCTCTCTCTCTCTCTCTCTCTCTCTCTCTCTCTCTCATATATATATATATATATATATATATATATATATATATATATATATATATATATATATATATATATATATATATATATATATATATATATATGTATATTTGGGGGGGATTGCTTCATTGTCGGGTTGGTAGTTAACTATTTGACATGTTTTGGGTTTTTTTTAATTTTTGTTTTAATTGTCGAGTTGATAGTTTACTAAGTGGATGTGACACGTACGTCTTCTTGATTCGGGACTCACAGCGATACCTACATGTAGCTATGGGTCCTGACTTTTTGTGCCATGTCCACCAAATGGCGGGTTTACGCAATACACTTATTCTCTGTTATCAATGTAAAATAAGCCAATATTTGCTTTCTTGTTAGTTAACTTATACAGATTTAAACTCCTGCATAGATTGAATGACGAGAGCCGAATCACATTATACATCGCTCTTTTCTCACCCGACCATTGCCAAGAGATTAATTGTGGTGCGTTGTTCCACATCATATGAAGTTAAGTGAGCAAATACCAAACTTTGTTTGGGTTCATAATAGACCTTAACTTGCCCATTTATAATGCCATCATGGTGTTATGGTACAAACTGTGCATACCTGCAGGCCAGTGGTGCTTATTAAAGTGTGTGCGTCAACACACACTTTTCTGTTTTTCCTAAAATTCTTTCTTTCTTTCTTTCTTCTGTCTTCTTTACCAGTGAATTTGTCCGACACTTTTCTCTGACACTATTGCACATAGAAACTCCAAACGCCATGATTGTCCTCCATACAAGGAGTTGGCCCTTTTTACACAGAAGAATGAAGATGTTTAAAATTATGCAAATTAGGGGCATTTGAAATTTTAAATCTTGAATATCTTCAAAAGTATAAAAGATAGAGATGTCATTCCAACTTCTACTCCTGTGTTATGGAATAGTTGTACATTGCCTAAACAATATGCTCTGAATACACAGACAAATTTGCTATGCAGCAAATTATCTTTTCTAGTCTTAGAGTTGCAGTCTTATTGAAAGTTTACAGGCGCGGTGTATCTGTACATACCTGGTTTGATTAAACGGAAAATCGTGGAAAAAATTTTGTGGCCTGTCTACAGTACGTTGCATCTTTATTTGTTGAACCGTTGGGTTAGTTGCGTTTATTCTTTAGTTCCAGTCAGTTGTAAATTTCTTCCCAAAAAAAAGGATCTACGTCTACCCTGTTTGATTGAACTGATAATTGCGAAAAGTTCTAGCAATAACATTATTATTTCTTTTCAAATGATTAGAAAAATAGGCAATGGGCAAATACATGTTTTCTCCTCCTGTACATACGTAAATAATGCATGATACATGGTATATGAACATTTCAATGATACGGGAATATTGTTATTGGAAAAGAGCTCACTTATCATTTCAATCTGTTTTTGATGCAGTTGTACTGAGTCTTGGAATATGGCGGCATTCACGTCTTGATAATAATGTATAGGCAAACATGGTGCTCAAGCAACACATACATGAAAAATGAACGTCGATTTATAATTATTCTTTTTAAATGAGTCAAACTTTCTTAAGGTTGTATCAATTTTTCTATTAAAAACAAAAGCTGGAATCCATAGTTGGAAATACGCTTTTGCTATCTGTTAATTGTGAAGGATTGCCCTGCATTTTTCCAAATCGTTTGAAGTTGAGAGAACAAATTCCAAACCAACAGTTTAGTTAAACAGCACCCATCAAAAATCCAACTTAAAATGTGGGTTTTATCTTTCAAACCGTGCCTACATACGGCTCATGTTTTTTCTTCTTTTTTACATGTACAGTTTATAACTTTTAACGCCTGTATAGCAGGAACACAAAGGAAAGTTCCAAATTTGAGACCTTCTTTGCTAGAAATTCACATATCGTCAGGAAAAATTGTGAATTTTTTAAGTGTCGCTTGCAAGAAAACTTTTATGTTTAAAACAAAAACAAGAAAACTTTTGACAAGTAAGTATGCCTATCAGAAATGTTGTGACACCAGCTCACATAGGTCTACAACCCTTGTGAAAGAAGCTGGACAGGAGCACCCGGTTGAAATTAGACCTATGTTAAACGGAAATGCAGGTCTAACGGTTGAAATCAATCAACATATCTTTTGTAGGCCTAGCTAGTCTTTTGGAAATACTCAAATATCTGATTTTAAGTTTGGGGATGAAGGGGGGGGGCTTTTTTTTTTTTTTTTTTTTTTTTTTGAGGAGGGGGGTGTCTTAGAATGCTGCACAAATATAGTGGTCTACTTAAGGAGGTCACCCCTACTAAAATTTGCAGACCAGTCCATGGATTTGATCAAAAAAGCGATTTTTTTCTCATTTGTATAATCATAATCTGATTATCCAAATGAGGTATTTTTGCGGTAAACGTATTTCAGAGCAAATAGGCCTATATTGCGATACAAGACCTTGATCAGGCCTACAAGTATCAGTCTCCAGGGAAAACATTTAACCTATCAAGCAATGGTACAAGTCCGACCCCCGCAACTATAAGCTATATAAATTATCACTTCCAAGAGGATATTTATAACTTGTCCCTTCGCTGAGTTCATACATTATGATTAGTTTCATATAAATGTAGGCCTACGTCCAAATGACTATATTTCATGATCAACCATGTGATAAGTGATGTATAACCGATGTGATGCAAAAAAGTCAACAAACACTCAGTCTCCTGATGATTCCATTGTGCTTGGCGGCAAGGCCTCCACACAAGTGCGCTGGGCTTAGTTAGAAGCGACATAGGCCTAGGCCTGGGGCTAGTGAATGACGGACGTTCCGGGTGTTGCGAGAGAAGAACGTGTACGCACGTCATTATACTTTGCTAATTTCCGTTGCAGCGCGAGTTGTGGTCACGAGCATGCACGTGTCATATTGACACGTCGCCCATCCAACTATTGTAGTAGGTCTACTGTGTTACGTTGGTCGTCTATCCGCCTGCTTAATTTATGACGTAGTCGCCTATCATCATCTACAGCCCTAGTTTGTGTACCAAAAAACAATCATATATTATAGGCCTAGATTAAAGCATATCAATGAAACAGATGCAAATATAATAGAGAAAAATTATACTCATAGTTTTCATGGTTATTCATTGTATATTAAAAACAGATTTTTATCGAAATATCAATATGTTTGTAATCGATTGAACTGTTATATTTGTCAAAATAGTAGGCCTAATGTTTAGTATCACTTATTCACTTATTGGTATCATTATTTTTCTTGTGTCTACCACCCAAATGCAGAAAAATTAATGATAAGTTATATATGTATACTTATAAGACATTTGTATAGGCCGTAAATGCCATCTGGAAATTCTGTACAATAGTGTTATACTCTTCTGGGTGGCTCCCAGATTAGCGGCTTAAAGCCTTCATGGGAGTCTCCTCCACCAAAGACAATATGATTATTGGTATTATACATGTAATATTACAATTCTATGTACTGTATTGTTTTCCGGTGTTCATAAAAGAATCTTGAGTCTTGAGTCTCTTGAGTCCTGCTTTGTTAGCGATATGAAGTAGCCTATATCAACGAGCACTGGATGCCATATTGCAGAACGAGTAAACGAAGCGAACGAGTTCTGCAATATGGTATCCTGCAGTGCGAGTTGATTACTTCATAATCATATCGTCTACAAAGCATGCTATAAAAGTTTTATCGCATGTTTGGGTCGATTTGTACATTTCAGTACACAAAGCAAAAATAAGAATGACATTTGCGGAAAGTTTTACTCCTCATCAACACAATTTCCGATGAAACCGGAAGAGTACCGATACCACCGGCCGAGTGCCGATACCACCGGCAGAGTATCGATACATCATTTCGCGGCACTGTAGCTTTTAGGTCTATGATACAGTATTTATACAAGCCTGTTATATAGTACTACAATCGACCCAAACATGAGATAAATATATTTATTTAGGATGCTTGCACAGATGTGGGCGTTTTACACCTTCACTGTTTTGTAAATGCCTACCACGGCAGCAAGTCATTGCTGAGTGCTTGGTAAGTGCCATAGACCTTCAAAGCATCGCGATTTTATGTACTCGTGGCATGGAATCAAGGAGAGTCACAAAGATTGACGCAGACGTGCAGCCAAATTGACTTAGATTTTATGTTATAATAAAAGAGTAGTGACTAGTTTTGCCGCCATGGATTACATCTTCCTAATAACAGACTATACGCTTTGCTGCGTATTTTTCCAGCATATATTTTTCAGCCAAATTATTATCATAAGTGTAACATTAAGAGTTAGACATACAATAATTGTGTAATTTTTACGTGGCCCAAATGTTACATTATTGGGAGGGGAAATGGTGATAGAAACCATTTCCTACATTCCACAAAGTTACACAGAACACAGTTAAAATTTAAATGCGCTCAATATATGACAGTAGGGTTAAAACAGCCTAGTTTGACCTTTCCACTGGGTATATTTTCAACTTTATCTGAGTGATGGTTTTGAAGGAATAGAAAATAGGAAAAGAAACACGCATAATTAAGAAAGAAAGAAAAAAGAAAATAATCGCATTGCCACCTGTTGAACAAATTTAGGTCTGCGTGTGCCCAACAGTGTACCTGTGCAATTAAATAATAATAATAATAATAATAATAATAATAATAATAATAATAATAATAATAATAATAATAATAATAATAATAATAATAATAATTATTATTATTATTATTATTATTATTATTATTATTATTATTATTATTACTATTATTATTATTATTATTATTATTATTATTATTGGCCATGCCGTTTATGATATTTTTTAAAGATTTTTTCAACTGAAAAAAATACAAAAAATTAAAAAGTACTGCAGCATAACCTTTTGAATAAAATTGGTTGAGAATTACCCGAGATAGATCTCCATTCAGTTTGAAGCAGTTCTGACCAACGGTTTCGAAGAAGAAATCGAAAATGCAAATGTGGACGACACCACTGACCATCCTTGTAAGCTCAGCTTACTGACAAGTCACCTGACCTTTAAAAACTCTAAAGACGATTTTTAGGTGTTGATATGTAACAGCGGGATTAGAATCTGAATATGTTTTCCTTAATGATTATTGTTTTAATACACTTGTATAATAACTGTTTTAACACTTCCACTAAAATATCCCCATTGTGCCACAAAACAAGAGGGCTGTGTGAACAGCCCATGCTCAGCTCACCTAGAGATTGATCACACTTGTGGCTCTGTGAACTTGGGATAAGATCAAGGTCACCCATGTACTAAGTAAGTCTATCCTTATGGGGGAACCCTAACATCAAGGTCCCAGTTCAAGTAGTTCTCAAGTTAAAGTGACGTGTAAAATTCGTGTATGTTGCACTGTGATCCCAGAAATGAGGTCAAAGTCACTCATGTGCTGGCTTAGCGTGACCTCCATAGAGAAACATTAACATGTGCAACATTAAGGTCCTAACTCAAAACAGATCTCAAGTTATCAAGTGAACGGTAAATGTCATGTCAGTTGTCCTGTGACCTTGGAAATAAGGTCAAAGTCCAAAAATCACTTGAGCACGACCACTTGCACAAAATATTTAGACACCAATAAGGTACATCCCTACTAAGTTTGACACAATCTGGCCAAAATTATTTTAGTTATAAGCATTACAAGAAATTCCCATGTTAACGTTTCCTATTATGTTTTGTGACCACGGAACGGCCGGGTCTCGAACCAGCAATCTTCAGCACCAATCACCCATTAAAACTTCTTTCTTTTTTTTTATTTTTCTAAAAAGATCCTAAAAATTTCAAAAATTAATGGAGCGTCACAATTCGAGCAAACTTGGTAGATACACACCCAAGGTACATTGCCTTAAAGTTTGAAGTCAATCTCACCGACACTTTCTTCAGAGAAGTTGAAAATGTGAATTAGCATTAGAATGCCCATTGACTTACATGGTAGGCCTAATCAATATGGAAAGGGTGCATTTATCGATAGGTACCTGAATTGAAATAATCGTCAAAAATCAGGAATCCACAGCAGTGCCACCTAGTTACCAACTTAGTTTGACCCTTTAACAAAGAACATATCCATCACGTTTCAGCTTAACCTGAGAGATGGTTCCAGAGAAAAAGCAAAAATAGCGAAAACACACAAAAAATCATTAAAAACAGAAAAATCGCAGCGTTACCAAGTTAACAAATTAAGAACTACGCACATCAAGAAGTATCCCTGTGTAAAAACAAAGCAATCGGTGAGCGGTTTTGAAGGAAGAGATTTTTTAAGAGTTGCTCCCGGAAAAAAAAATCATTAAAAAAATCAAAAAATATTGGAGCATGACCATTTGAACAAACTTGATGGTGACCCACCCAAGGTACATTGCCACCAAGTTTGAAGTCAATCTGGTTGATGATTTCGGAGAAGAAGTCGAAAATGTGAATTAGAATGCCCATTGACTTATATAGTAATCAACAGGAAATGTGCATTTACCAATAAGTACTCGAATTGAAATAATCGTTTAAAATCAGGAATCCACAGAAGTGCCATCCAGTGAACAAGTTGCTTGACCCCTCCACAAGGAACGTATCCACTAAGTTTCAGCTTAATCTGAGTGACGGTTCTGCAGAAGAAGTCGAAAATAGCAAAAACACTCAAAAATTCACTTTAAAAAAAAATAGAAAAAAAAGCGCCTCCTGGTGAACAGTTTAAGAACCAGGAGTGTTCCTGTATAATATCAAAGCAGTTGGATGCACTGTTTCGGAGAAGATTTTTCAAGATTGCCCCCAAAATGAACCCAAAAAATCATAAATAATCCAAAAGTTACTGGCCCGGACCTTTTTAACAAACTCGGTAAAGACCTACCCAAGGTACAGCCCCACCAAGTTTGAAGTGGATCTGGTTGATGGTTTTTGAGAAGAAGTCGAAAATGTAAATTGTTGACGGGCGATCATAAGATAAGCTGAGCTGACTGACAAGTCAGCTCAGCCAAAAATCCAGAGTTTCTAAGCTTTTAAACGTGTGGTTGTATTTTTAGATCAATGACCGCTCACTAATTGTCCATATTCCATAACGTATGATCATTGAATAATCATCGTGTACCCACAAAAGTTAAGTATCGAGTATTTCTGTCCATATCAAATCTTCTTAAATATGACTTCCTATGGCAAAAAGAAGCTCCTTCGGGGACTTCATTTTGTGCCATACCCTCGAACTGAAGATTCATGCACTCAGTTCATACGACATTGTCTAGTGTGGAGTGACGATAAAAATAATGAAAGTTCTCTATGTATAGATATTGTTTAAAAAAAAAAACCCTGGTGATAGATTGAAATGTCTAAGCATTAGTGATTTTTTTTTTAATTTGGGGTTCTGAGGGTATTAAAAGACATGTTTGCATATGGAGTTGGAGATTTCCGCTTTCGTTTTCTTATTATATTGGAACAGAGAATAGAAGAACATAGAATAGTGTGTCACTGCTAGCAGTGACCCTTCAATGAGATTTTTGTTCCTCTGAAAAAGTATGACATTTAATAAAGATACCTGCATGCAATACGGTTGTGTATTATATTAGCAGATAAAACTGTAAGAGGTCGTTTCATTTGACTGCCTTTTAGTCAATTTCTGTTGATCATCATCGTCATCATTATCATTTGGGGGGTTGTTTGTTTGTTTGTTTGTTTGTTTTTTGTTTGTTTTGTTTTGTTTTGTTTTGGTTTTTTTTTGTTCGTTTGTTTTTATGTCTGTCTCTCTTTTTTCTTTTTTGTTTCTTTTTGGTTTGTTTGCTTGCTTGCTTGCTTCTTGGCGGGTTGCTTTTGTTTTTGTTTTTCTTGATTACAAGCTGTATTTTTGCTATTGCAATGTCGTGCACCGGGACGTTTATGGCAAGTCCGTACGTGTCTTCTTCAAATTATTTACGGCTTGACGATATATATGAAGTATATTGTAAAAATGTCATGCCCAAAACAAAAAAAGCAAATCAAAACGAAAACAAAAACAAAAACAAACAAAAAACGAACAAACAAAAAACAAAACAGAACGAAACGAAAGATAGTGGCAATTATGCGGGGAAAACGTTAAATTTATTAGGTCACTGTCAATACAATATCTGTGAGGTTGCAGCACATTTGTTCCATTGTCTCGATGACAAAATGCAGAACCTTGTCGGCAACAGTTTTCTGCCCGTTGGCGCAGTTGCCATGTATTCTGATCCGCACTGCAGCACAGCACGAGCTCAACTTCGTTTTCAACTTTGATAGCGATGGAGGGGGCCCGGGGGGAGGGGGAGGAGGCATGCATCGCGGCGTTGTTGCTGAATTCTTTCGGTGGAAGAAAAACAATGTCTTTTTGCAAACTGTACAAGATACAACAATCAGTTAACTTAATATTTTCTGATTTGATTTAATAAGATAATGTGAAGGTTAGGGAGACGTCAATCAGGTTGACGGTATATTTTACACATCACGGGACAAAATATTGATTTTACCGTTCAGATTTATTGGAATGTCACTCCACGGTTTACAACTTGTTCCAATGTTGAATCATGTTTTACATATAATTTGCCTGCTAAACAGACTGTTGCTCCGCTTGTCTGACTGCGCTCCACGGATAGTAGAGCGCACACACAGTAACGATAGCGCAACTTAGTCTGTCTTAGCAGACAAACATATAATAGGCCTTTCACGATTCACGAAAATTACTTTTTAGTTTCACACTTCACGACAAACTTAAAAGCCCCAATCACCTTCCACGAAAGAGACATTGCCCTTATCCCCACTTGTTTAAACTTCGAACGATCGATGAAAATGGACCATGATGTGTGCCAAAATATATCAGAGCTTTACAGTGATACACTTCTCTCAGTACTCCAACTGCGCCTATCTAAAGCAGAATTTCTCTTCTAACAATGCATGCACCCTCGAGAATCGCATATCTCTCTATAGACTCTATACATATTCACGAATTATGTATTTTTAGTCATTACCACATACGGATATCATCACAGCAGATCGATTGTCGTCAAACACGAAATTGGTGCTCTATATTAAAATTGATACAGTCAATAAAAATAACTCATTTAAAGTGGTAATAGTGACAAATTTGAAGAGAGGTTTGGAGCCGATCCTTATTACTCCGGGATGTTTCATAAGTTAGATATATATTAATTTCTCCATAGGTACTGTATGACTAGATTTCTACATAGGTAGTGTATGATTTGTATCGTACTAATGGATTGATAACCAAGGCGTGGGCGAGTTATGCAGACCCGGCGGGTACATGGTCATTATGGTTAGAAGGATGAGCGTGTTTATGCAGTGACAGAAGCCGGATACAGGATGGAGTGGCGTCTTTTCATGTGGATAATCACTTTAAACGTATTTTATTAAACAATCGGTGAACAGTGTTGTCCTTACATGAACCCCGTTTGTACATTAACATATAATAAAATAGAATAGTAATGAATGCAACACAATCAATGATGTGAGAAAATCCCGTGTGCATACATAAGTAAAAAGTCAACGTATAGCAACCAGACGGGAGTTCTGTTTCTTGCCCTTTACTAACATGTGAGTTGAAGTGGGCAATAAAACGATTTATGGAGAATAAGTGAAGTTTACCTATTCTGTAGACGAACAACAAAATAGGAACACCGACCGATTTTTTTTAATCTACCTGAATTCGTGCCAAAGACTAAAAATGGAAAGTTACACTTACCCCGCTTTATTCACACAACACCTCAGGATGAAGGCATGTTACCTGATAGCATCTTACCCAGTTTTATTCAAACAACATTTCAGGATGAAGACATGTTATCCTGATAGCATCTTACCCAGCTTTATTCACACAACACTTCAGGATGAAGACATGTTATCCTGATAGCATCTTACCCAGCTTTATTCAAACAACATTTCAGGATGAAGACATGTTATCCTGATAGTAGACTTGCACAAGTCCCTGGTGCATGTCCCTATTTTCCCATCCCGCGGTCCCACCCAGAAGTGCGATACATTTTCCCCTCCACAAAGTTAACTGAATAATATTATGCCAACTACACGGTGTTATTAAGTAGGTCCTACTATTATTTTTTTTTTAACTGGTCGACACTGCCACCGTGTCGGTTTCAACAGTAGCAGCTATTGAGTCCTGGTCAGTTCTAATCCCATTATCATTGCGAGTGGAAAGTGGCCTTCGATGAATGCATGGCTAGTCACTGGCCACTCAAGCGAGACAAAGCGGACCGTCTCCCTCCGGCTGCCGACACCAGGGACTTGTCAAACTTGCACAAGCCCACTCTGGACTACCATCAATTCGGTGGGAGTGACGTCACAACATCCGGGGTTTCGCGGGATCTTAGAAGTCAAATCAGTGCCACAACTTTTTTATTTTTGCATTAATGCAAAATGATCCACGTCATGATTTAAGTTTTGTTGAGTAAGACCTCTACATTTCTATGTGGCTCTTTTGTCAATTTAAACAAAAACTCTTGCCCTACACCCTACAATGGAAATATATCGATCTCAATCACGATTTGATCAAAGCGGTCAAACCTGTGTGAATACAATTGCATGGGTACCGGTCCGTGCATTTTTCTTGGTTAGCGTCACGAACGATGGTTCCTCTTTTATTTTTTTCTAATGATCGGTTGTGTGTTATAATTGCCATTCAACTATAGTGATAGAGCTTGTTGCTGCAGTAAATAGTCCATAAACACACTTTATCGCAGTTACTGACAAACTGTCAGCATGATAAACACGCGGCAGCGGTAATTTCACCCGAGCCATGTTTTCCTGCGGCTGGCGTATTTTACTCATTTTCCGTGAAAAAATTGGACCTCTACTCTATTGTACGCAAAGACTGGTACAGTGGTAGTATGTGTTATCATTCTCACCAATTTACAGCGTTAAATTTTGTTCCTTGCTTTAATAAATTGTCCGTAATCGTCACTTGTCACTCTGCCCTCCTTCCCAATTGTATTCTACGAATAAAATATGTTTAAACCACTTGTGCTCACACAAATGTCACCCATCTTTCAAGCCAGGCTTCACAACACGAGGCAGCGAGTTCTACCGAACGAAACAGCGATAGAAAAACTTTTTGATCAGACAGCGAACACTATGTGATCGATTCTGGGTCCTTGTACTAGTTTCCGACTAAAATAACGACGCATCTGTTTGAAATAGAAGCAGTTTTGAAGGGGTTCCCGCTAAAATACTTTTGTTTCAGATAATGGGAGAGCTTGTTGTTAAAATAGACAAGGTTCTAAGCATTCTAACGATATAAACAACATGGCGCGGAGACAAAAAAAAATCGAGATTGAGACGATGAAATCACCCTATTTTTGCGCAGTTTTGCAAATTTACATCATTCAAATTGTCACAAGCAACGACCCGGTCATTGATTTAAATCATCGTAGAAGGAAAATATTCATTTTGACGCCGCTCGAAATAGCCATCGGCAAGAACTGACGTTTCTCTACAATAAAATGTGCATGCTTGCATGTAAATAAACAACAGTCAACACAAGGAATTTGAGACGGCCTTGAATCTGTCACGTGCTTGACTGCTCATGAATAATTCATAGCAGCGACAAGCCGGCAAGTTTGACAAGTCTCACTGGACGCCCTCTTGCCTGACGCCGTGCACTGCAATTAGACAATCCTTAATCCTTCATTACACAGTAGCTCAATTAACAGCTTCTGAAGAGAAGTGCGTTATGACCGCTCGCTTGTCTGTTTGATAAGAAACACAGTGCAGACCGCCCGGCGCTAATCATCTGGAGTCAATGTTATCTGGTTATATACACGTTCCACGCCAATCAGCTAGGTAAAGCTACGACGTGTGTTTACTTAAAGTTTAATTTGGCAATGAATTTGATTTTAAATAGAATACGGAGGACAGTCCAGTGAGACTTGCGCAAGTCTATCCTGATAGCATCTTACCCAGCTTTATTCACACAACACTTCAGGATGAAGACATGTTATCCTGATAGCATCTTACCCAGCTTTATTCACACAACACTTCAGGATGAAGACATGTTATCCCTATAGGTCCCTTCTGGCAGTTGTTAATTAAATACTCAATAGAAAGAATAGAGAGAGAAAAAGAAAAAGAACGAAAGAACGCTTATATATATATATATATATATATATATATATATATATATATATATATATATACATTTATATATATATATATATGTATATATATATATAAATATATATATATATATATATATATATATATATATATATATACATACATATATATATATATATATATATATAATTTAAAAAGAAAAATAACTGCCACATTTAACACGTAATTATATATTTTATATGTTCGACAAAATTGCGCGATAAAAGTTTTGCCAGGCACCGGCCTCTGAATATTTGACAAAAGTGTCTTTCCCCCTGATGGACAGGACAAAATGTCCTTGATGGAGTATGTTGAATAGGTCGACATTGTAGAACCAGAAAGACTTATCTACGTGTTTTTCTCACGCGATTCATGTGTACTACAGACAATACGGAGCTTGGTTTGCTCAGGAGGCAAGGATGCACAGAGTCCTCTCCATTCAATTTCACCGTTGCCAGTACTGAAGATGGGGTCAAAGAAAACCACAACCGTGAAAAAGGCATGACGTTATATCCGTGTGTTAAAAACTTAATGCGAAATAAATGTCAAAAGTTGAAAATAGAAATATATATACTGTGTCAAGAATGAAAAAATCCCTTTTCGGTCATCTATAAAAGAAAAAATGGAACTTTCCATGTTTATGATATACAAGTCGACCGTCTCAAAGTTCAGATGTTTTTCTTATAACTTTTCTATGGTGATGTAAAGGTGAGTGAAACACGAGCGAAAGGGTGTTCTTTTTTTTCTGTTATGGGGGCATGCAGTGGTCAAAGGCTGAATCCGGTGACCTGTGTCCATTAATAGACATATCGCTCAGACTCAATTGGCAGGACAAACCATTGTTCCGCTGCCCCAATTTGACTTCACACTTGGGTGAACAAGATCCTGACACACCGTATAAGTATGGTTCACCTGAACGCTGTATCACTTTCCACGCATTTTGTCAGTAGTACTGTTCTCAAGGATTTGTAAGCACCATAAAGATAAGAAGCTCCCGGACAGTTCATGCTTGTTCACCGTGCAACTACTCGGCTAGGACCAAAGTAACTCACCATGGACAAGACTGGATCAAAGAATACTTTGGCTGAAGTAAGTGTGTTCTGGTGTGGATTTTACTTTTCATTCCAACGTGTTTGTGGTTGACGTTTGTGGCCATGCATTCATGTTGTCGTTTATGGCTATGCATTCATGTTGTCGTTTGTAAAGCCTACGGGTGACTAAGGGGTATTTTACTAACCTGTTTGTGTCACGGTCAGTATTTTTGCATATGTTGGGAAATATTGTATGTAAGCTTGACTCGTTAGAGAAGATTGTTTCGAGTTGCAGTTTCCTAAAGCATCAGTGACAGTGTACTTGAACAGCGACAGATGGACGTTCCTGCTGGTGTGTCTTTGCAGAGTGCCCCCGGTCCCACTCCCAGTGGAGTCTGCAGTAGCGATGATAGCACCATGGTTTGGCCGAGGAAGCGAGTAAAAGTTACTGCACAATGAAATACTTGCCTCGTTCTAAGTTGCTGGTATCACATATAGGTAGTGGCGTGACGGACTGCATGTTTGATTTTATATACACTCATATATTACAGATTCCCCTAGCACCAATTCATGTTATTGATAGGAAGAAAAGAGCAATTTATATTTTGTTTCGGGGTATCGTATGCCAACGAACCACAGTCCACACATTAAGTTATTAACTGGAGGTAAGAGATGTCGTATGCCAACGAACCACATCCACACATTAAGTTATTAACTGGAGGTAAGAGATGTTGCATTTTGGTCCAAAAATATTCAGCTCACGCTGGCAAGTACCAGCACATGTTTAAAGACTTTCAGGCTGCGACCCGACATCTTGAGAACACACCAGCGCGTCACACAAAATCTTTGAGATGCACCTTGTCAGGTGATCAACAGACAACGCAGTGGCTTCTTCCAGGTCACTTATGTAATATATACATGGCTTTATTGACATTTTCCACACACAAATGGTGTGGTCAAAGGCATATATAAGAGAGAACAAAGATATATTTATACAGCACACCCCCCCCCCCTTCCAAAATGAGAATAGACAATGGCATACGACATAGACAACAATCATACCACGGAGCAAAGAACTATATGACCAGCCTCCATGATTCTATTCAAGAACAGGTGTGCTGCGGAGACGGTAATGACTGTGGCCCATTTCGCATGTACGCCTTACGTGAACAGCAGTTCACTGGTTGCGGTCTCAATATGTCCCATTGTCATAATAAAGCAAAAAAAATTCATCCCTATTGAATTGTAAGAAATTCATGAAAATGTACAACTAGTTCAGGCACCATGCACCGCGATGTGCGGTATATGTTTCCATGCCAGTCCCACAAACTTTCATCATGAGTTTTTTCTAGCACGAAAGCACACAAGAAACCACATGTATTGGTAAGAATGTATAACTTTAATGTATAAAGACGAAAGTCGGTTCCGGTCTCAATATTTTATTGTCTTCCAGGTGACTTTACTGCAAAACAGGATGATGCACAATAGGACTAAATTGACCACAGAAAGTGAAATGCGTTGGAGAAAATTGCATTTTCTCTTGGGCTACACATGTTCACCATCTGCTTACCATTTCTATGTTCTGTAATTAAAGTTACTTGATGTAATGGAACAAAAATCCAGGTACAAAGTCAATGGTTAATACACCTACCTTGTCAAATCGCCTCAGAAACAGTAGAATACTTAATTAAATATGATCACCTTCAAGGTACACCCTGCAGCACCGTTTAAGTGGTACATCGGTTTCTCCTATCAGTCCTGGTCCCCCCAGGGCAATTGTCAGCCTTTGGTTTTTCAAAATATCGCGGGCTAATTTTAACAACTTTATTTAATATAGCTAAAAAAAAAAAAAAAAAAAAACCAGGCAAATTTTAGACATAGCAACTGTCAAGGATAGAGAACATCATTTCATTTCAGGTGCAGTAGTATACTGTGACACTATTCTGAATTTCCCCTTGGGCAACGTTCTAATGAGTTGACTTTGGTCTCCTTGCCTGCGCAAACAGACCTACTCACAGTTATTGTTTCCGCCTGTATCTTCACTCAGTTTTATCGGCGCGACTCCATGCAACTTAAGCGGAATTATGGAAAGGCTACATGTACCTTTAAGACTAATAGGTGGCTTTAATATTTTCCTGTCCTGTTTGCAGTCGCCTTTCTCGTTACATTTGTAATATGTAAATGAAGCTTACATTGAAAAAACAATCCCACACATCCAGTAGAATGTCAAATCAAGACCACCTCCACACAGAAACCACCTCTGTGTTAAAAAAACCCGTAAATTTACAGTGAAGTTGTTTGTTCTTTTAATCAAATTAGTCCCACTATTTACCACTGTCCTATTAAGATTTCATTCTTCTAGTCCCGTAGTTAGTCTGAATAGGGAGAATTCATTGTACGCTGTATCCGGGCCTCGGGTTATTTCTGTCTGCCAATACATACTTTCTCTTTCTTTCGTTCTTTCTTTTTCTTTCTTTCGTTCTTTCTTTTTCTTTCTTTTGTTCTTTCTTTTTCTTTCTTTCTTTTTTGTACCTTTACCAACAAATTTATCCAATATTTTATTTGAAAAATAATATACACAGGAACTCCAAACATGGCATTATTTTTCATCCACACACATATAGTCTTTTTTTATGGAGAGGGATGATAATTTTGAAAATTGTGCAAATTATGGGCATTTGAAAATTAAAACCTTGAATATCTTCAAAGCTATTCTAGGTAGAGGTTCCATTCCCTCTTCAATTCATAGGTTTGTGTTATAGGCGCATCCAATGAACCACTACCAAAAATTGTAGAATTTTAATTTATGCTAATTAGGGGCATTTGAAAAGTTTAAATGTTAAACATCTTCAAAACTGTTATAGGTAGAGGTGTCATTTTAACTTTAATTGATAAGTTTGCGCTGTAGGCGCAACCAGTGAAAAACAAAAAAAAGTTTTCGCAGAATTTGGATATATATAAAATTGAGGGGACTTGGATATTTTAATGCTGAATATCTGTCTCCAAAACTATAATGTGTACATTTGCCATTCTGACTTCACATCCTAGGTTTGCCTATCCTCAATTTTGCCACAGCTAAGTTCTTAGACGCTACACTAAAGCTGGAGTCTCTAAACAGTGCGTGGTCATATCACTGATATTGAAGAAATGCAAATTAGGAGCAACAATAGCAGACTTGTACATACATGTATGCATTTGTGATAGACAAGACACACAACAGGCTATGATCTGTTATCAGCAGCCAATTACATGCATATGTACATCACTAGGATTTGATGTTTGCACTCATGTCATGTATAACACTTTTATGCTACCATAGGGTGACCATTTTGTCATCAGTCCATGCTGTAGCGTCAAAAGTGACCAATAAATGAATCAAAGTTGCAATAAAATGTGTACCAGAACTAGTTAGAGTTTCCTATTATATGATCAAATCTTGTTTGTTTGCCGACACTTGACATTGTTTTATTACGAATTCTTTCTTTTTGTCTGGCATTCCCTTTGCACCTGCATATATTTTTCATGCCAACAGCCTTATTTTGTACAGTTTTTCTCAAATTTCATATTTATGTTTTCTGTCAATTCAGTTTTTCCCATTTCAGTTCGAATGCACAAGCCAACAACTTTACTTTGTAGGCTCACGTTTCTATTTTATTCTTTATTTACACCGGGAGGGGAAGGCTGGGCAAAACAGATCGCTGACGGAAAAAAGTATCACAATTTCGAAAAGAATTACTTACACGCATTTATTTTTGGTTCTTGTTAAATCAATTTACCCTAAAATGTCGCTGGATATTCCAAGGCGACCAATGGGAGATAGTCAAAAAAGTCAAGCCCCCTACCAGTATATTTTTGCCCATGTACAGCTGTTTTGCCCTTGTATCTGGGCAAAAAGGACCAAGCCATAGAACATAAAGGATCACCCTTCAATATGTTCCCTTTGTGTTGGTAAGGCGCTTGAATATGCAATCACAAAGCAACTGTAAATTGGAATAATTGTGTCACTTTGTGGATTTTCCCTAGTTCTACTTTTTTTTTTCCTGATCATACATTTGGTATCTATTTTGAAATCCCAATATGCTCACCTTCTTTTGAGGTTCTGCCGTAGACTTCACCTCATGGTCAATAAAACCCCAGACTAAATGTCATTTTTATTGTTTTGTTGAAAGCATTTTACAAGAATAATAAGAGTAGTCGTACACACACACACACACACACACACACACACACACACATATGTGTGTGTGTGTGTGTGTGTGTGTGTGTGTGTGTGTGTGTGTGTGTGTGTGTGTGTGTGTGTGTGTGTGTGTGTGTGTGTGTGTGTGTGTGTGTGTGTGTGTGTGTGTGTGTGTGTGTGTGTGTGTGTGTGTGTGTGTGTGTGTGTGTGTGTGTGTGTGTGTGTGTGTGTGTGTGTGTGTGTGTGTGTGTGTGTGTGTGTGTGTGTGTGTGTGTGTGTGTGTGTGTGTGTGTGTGTGTGTGTGTGTGTGTGTGTGTGTGTGTGTGTGTGTGTGTGTGTGTGTGTGTGTGTGTGTGTGTGTGTGTGTGTGTGTGTGTGTGTGTGTGTGTGTGTGTGTGTGTGTGTGTGTGTGTGTGTGTGTGTGTGTGTGTGTGTGTGTGTGTGTGTGTGTGTGTGTGTGTGTGTGTGTGTGTGTGTGTGTGTGTGTGTGTGTGTGTGTGTGTGTGTGTGTGTGTGTGTGTGTGTGTGTGTGTGTGTGTGTGTGTGTGTGTGTGTGTGTGTGTGTGTGTGTGTGTGTGTGTGTGTGTGTGTGTGTGTGTGTGTGTGTGTGTGTGTGTGTGTGTGTGTGTGTGTGTGTGTGTGTGTGTGTGTGTGTGTGTGTGTGTGTGTGTGTGTGTGTGTGTGTGTAAGCTTCTCTTTCCCTGTACAAAGTCCTTCAGACAACGATGGATCTCCGGATTCATCGGATGCAACCCCTTGAGCACTTCTCTCGGACCCGCGATACTCTCATCTGACACGAGACCTGCTGAGTCAGGGTTTCACGCCAGTAATTCAACCTGGGGAAACACAGACGAACAGAGCTACCACCTTCTGGTTCACTCAATGGATTACAAACATATGTGTTTTATACACCAAAATGTTCGTAAAATTTTTTACATCAAATAAACACCAGAAAATATGGGCATGAATGGGAAATTTTTCAGCAAATTGCCATGGCAACCAGCTCTGCGTAGTACTACTTGCAATATCATTGCGCGCGCACAGTATTGACTCCAGCTGAACCACTGTGTATATTGGTGCCAGTGTGCATACCTTCATAATATTCATGTCAGCTCAAAGTATACATTGTCTTCCACTATCAAACCAAAATCTGCCTTTCTGGTAGCAACATTTTTGAAAATACGGCCTCTTTCATCCCTAGGCCTCATATTTTATTGGCACTCTCCAATCATGTCACCTCAGCACAGGCATAATTACCCCCATGGAACCTTAGCAGTAACCACCAGCATAACTTTGGCATTACCACTTCCAGAAGTTGGGTCATAAAATCTCCGTGGCCATTAATGCCGGGCTTCACTTCAAAATACAGTTATCTACCTGTACTCTGCCAATTAATAACGGCCTCTAAATTTTTATTCATAGTCTTAAGATTTTTAAAGTGTGTGTGTCAACACACAACTTTCTGTTTTTCCTGAAATTCTTTCTTCTTTCTTCTTTACCAGCAAATTTGTCCGACACTTTTCTCGGACACTATTATACATAGAAACTCCAAACTTGGCATGGTTGTGCCTCCATACAAGGAGTTTAACCGCCTTATACAGAAGAATGAAGATGTTTAAAATTATACAAATTAGGGGCATTTGAAATTTTAAATCTTGAATATCTTCAAAACTATTATAGATAGAGATGTCATTTCAACTTCTAATAGGGGGTTATTGACCATTACGCATCTAATGAATTTAAATCAAAAGTTGTAGCAATTTAAATTATGCTAATTAGCAGTATTCGAAATTTTCAACCTTGAATATCTTCAACACCATTGCACACCTAATGAATTAAAAACAAAAGTTGTGGCAATTGAAATTATGCTAAGTAGCATAGAAAATTTAAAACTTGAATAACTTCAAAGCTATAATAGATAGAGATGCCATTCCAACTTTTACTCCTGTCTTATGGAACAGTTGTACATTGCCATACCAATATGCTTTGAAGACACACACACTGATTTGCTATGTAGCAAATCATCTTTCCTAGTTCTCTATTGTTTCTGAAACTTTCTCAGCCTGTCCTTCATGGCAGCAGATAACGCTGCCGTCAGATCTGGCAAGCCATATGCATCACTAGCTGCAACATTTGTGCTAACACTGGCGGGACCAGACCTCATCGGGTCTTTCTAAGCTTCGTGAACTTCGCTAGTTTTAGTCAGCTTTTCAGAGCCAGCATCGCTGATAACTTTTGTTTATTTGTAACCACATTACTACTCATAGGGAAGACTTCCCAAGGATCAACATCCTACGATTGTATATTTTTTCTCTCTCTCTCTGTGGTGTCCTTTTTGTCGGATTTACCACACATCATTACGACACCACGTCCAAGCTGTGGCTCGAACAGACTACTCAAAACCTAGGATTCAGGAACTCCTGAATTCAAAGAAAAGACATACAAATAGACCCACGTTGTCCTAAGCAAGGGTACGTCTCTGAACCCCAACACGAGGTGATTGATATCAGATATTGATCTCTCGTTGAGAGCCCATTTTTTTCGAAGCCTTTCGTGCGAAAAGCTGTGATCTGCTAACCTGCGATTAGCTACACCAGAGCTCATGGAATCTCGTACAACACGTTATGTTGAGGTAGAATTTACTGTTTTGTACTTCTGCATAAAAGATCAAGCCACACAGGATATAAAAATTGTCCTAGTTCTCCCTATATTATAAGAATTTAAACACTCTGCTAATCACTTAAGATACATGATTTATAGAAAAGACAAAATGTTTCATTTGTAGAAAATGAAGGCAGAAGTCATGCTGCGGCCTTCTATCCAATGAAAGGATGGATGTGGAAGTGTTTGTGTTTGTGTGTTTCCATTCAAGTCACTTTCTTTAGTTATGGGAAGGTAAATATGCTCTCAACTGGGTCAGCCTAAGCAACATATCACATAAGTACAGGTTTTATTGGAAAAAAAATCGCGAGTATTGAATACCAGACGAATTTGGCTCACTGTGCCGGTACAACAATAGTTGTACTACTCAGGATAAAATATGTAAAACGCACACATTACATTTCAGTGCTGCATTGATGTGGAACAACACCAGTTTCTTACATTTCGTTAAACATATTTGCCATAGAGAGGGGGGTGGTTAGCATGTGGTTCTAGGACAATAATCGGTATTGAAAATGACCGATTAGCTTTGCTTTTGTAGGCTCTATTATAATTGCCTGCCTGGCTAGGTGTTCAAGCTATAAGAGTGTCCTTGGAGCACGATGACCCAGCACTGCAGATCCAGTTAAAGCATCTATCTTCCGTGTAAGAAACCCTGGTTTTCAGGGCTCTGCACTTCTGTGTTTCAATACCAGTCTGGCATTTAAGTAACCCCCTGTCCAAGAAAGCTCGTGCGTCCCTGAAAATATCATTTAGGAAAACAAAAATTTTTGTTGCCCCCAGGGGTAGTGTTTTGCAGTTCTAACTTGCCCTGATTGAAATTTGACTTGTCCCAGGCTAGAGGACATGCAAATTTGTGTTAAACATCTGCATGAAACGGTAAACATAGATAGACAGATGGATAGATATGTGGGTGGATAGATAGGTAGATAGATAGATAGATAGATAGATAGATAGATAGATAGATAGATAGACAGACAGACAGACAGACAGACAGACAGACAGACAGACAGACAGACAGACAGACAGACAGACAGACAGACAGACAGACAGACAGACAGACAGATAGATAGATAGATAGATAGATAGATAGATAGATAGATAGATAGATAGATAGATAGATAGATAGATAGAATACAGTTCAGAAGAAAAGAGCGATAAATAGTTTCTAATGTTGACGTAGGCAGTTTACGTTGTAAGCATCCATCAATTTTTAATCTGTTTCAATCAAACTAGTAGCATGTATTTTTTTTAATTTCTCGTTAAAACAGTTCTTTTAAATGCTTATATTCGGTTACCGTTTTGTATCATTAGCACAAAACACCAATTGTGAATATTTTCTGTGAATTATTTCCCAGAAATGATCATATTGTTCGTCTTAGGGGGAATAAAGTTACCAGGCAGTGGTAAGCCCACCTTTGACCACAAAGCAAGTCGTCAGTATGTATGTCAACATAAGTTTTTTTATGAATTTACCTGACTATAGAATGCTAATGTCATATCATCCGCGATTAAGTGTATATTTGATCTACTACTATCTACAATATAATCTATGACATATTTAAACAACATAGAACCTATTATGGATCTATGTGGCGCAACAGCCACTTAATTTCCCTAATCTGTACATATACCATTGGACGACACTCTTTGTTTTTTTATGAAAAAGATAATATTTACAAATGCCACAAACGGTCGTAAAGCAATGAATGATATACATAATTCTGGTGAGATTGCGGGTGGAGTAGGGAAGATGTCTTCCTTTTTTGTAGTCTGCTGAACATTTTAATCTCGAGATTATGATGTCCGAAATAAAACAAGAAGAAAATTGACCAGGTGTAATTGTGTTTAAAACTGGTCTTTCTGCAAGAACCTGTACCTAAATACACCAGAAAACGTCATGAGGGGGGGTTTCCACTGGATCCGACCCCCTACTGTAATTATTGCGCTTCGCTGTCCGTGTTCGTACGCGATTTTGAAAAAAAAAATAAATAAAAATAAAAGGTAAAACTCAATGGATCCTTTTTTCACTGCGTTTTCCTATCTGTTTTTGTTAGCGATTCAGGTTGAATTCTGTACATATTAGACGATTTTAGTGGTAATGCTCTTTCCTATGGCTGTTCATTTATAAAAATAATAGACAATATGTAACATTCAATGGTTAAGCCTGCCGCACACTTTGGCGTAGTATCGCGTTGCATGCATTTTGGAAAATTGCGCGTATCTTTATGTGTTTTTTTTTTTTATTTATTTATATTTTTTTTTTTTTATTTGTTGCGGTCTTGTGTGGTCTAATGTGTTCTGGAGCGTTCGTTTGTGTTTTCTTGCGCATGTTGAAGTGTTTCATTTTTGGCGGGAAAAATAAACACGGATCGAGCTGGGCGTGTCGTTGGTGTGGTTACATGCAGTTACGTGTGGTTTCATGCGTTTGCACACTTTCATCAGCAACTTCAGGCGTGTTTGGACTTTCTTAAGTGTTTTTATGCGTTTCAGGTGTGCGTTTTGGCGCGTTTTCTAAAATCCGCACGTAGACTTTTGAACATGTTCAAAACTGTTGGCAATCCGCGTGAAAACATTGGTGTCTTGTGCTTACATGTGGTTACATGCAGTTTATGCGATTTCATGCGTTCTTTAGCATTTACACGCGTTTTGACGATGCATTTTCAGGGGGGAAACTTACTCTTTTAAACAGCACACCCAAAGTGTGCAGCAGCTAGGTATATTATTAGGGTAGTTTATCACTGCATCCGATCCTATCGGTTGCGGCAATGATTGCGCTTCGCTATCCGTGTTCGTGCGGGATTTTGAAAAAAAATAGGTAAAAACTCACTGGATCCGTTTTTCACTGCGTTTTCCTATCCGTTTTTGTAAGCGATTCAGGTTAAATTCTGTAAATGTTATACAATTTTACTGGCAATGTTCTTTCTTATGGCTCTTTATTCATGAAAATAATAGAAAATACGTAACATTTAATGGTTATTATGAAGACTAATGCGAATTCAGATCCCAAGCGTTGAAAATCATAACAAATGGATGCCATTGCATCCGAAACACAAGCAGATACGTAGACCAAAACACAGTGAGTTTTGATGGTCAGATTTCTACTGTTTCATAATTAACGCAAACGCAACCGTAAACCGCAACGCATAGGATCGGACGGATCGGATGCAGTGGCAAACCACCCTTATGACGACTGACGCGAATAATAATAATAATAATTTATTAGGAAAACTTCCCCTTTACAGCGGGGGCACCAACGGAACCGGGGAAATTACATGATGCGTCCAAGATATACACAAATAATCAGGCATCCTTATTATCAATCAGATAATCTTCGTGTGTTGAAATAAGTACAGTAACTATAATAGTACAAGTAATAATTTATGTCCTCCGCACCAAAACTAGAGATAAACCACTCATTGGGACAAAACTCTAGAAAGCGTAAGGACATGTACATTATACACGTTTCATATACAATGCAGAACATATGGCCTCCAGCGTAATTATTAAGAAAAAAGAAATCAGGTATAGATACATTGGAGCAGGTCTATTTACAAGAGGTACGTGTAGAACAATGATACAATCTATCTGTCATTCCGAGAAGTCATTAAGTGACTGCCTCCTGTAATGCCAAGCCTCAACCAAAAATTTTTTACATGTTTGGTCAAATGATTCACCAATGTCCTGTCCAAGATCATATGCGTGCTCGCCAAGGAACCAACAAACTTTATTGTTCAGCGAGGAGGCGGAAAAACGCTGCCATGCCTGTTTACAATTCTCATTCAGAGAGTTGACTTCCAAATTTCTATATGCCTGTAACCTGACATCATTTAGTGCTGGGCACACAAATAGAAAATGTGATAAATCTTCTCTACTATCTTTACATAAAGGGCATCTTCCGTCTGATAAACCCCATCTTTCCAGATCTTCCCCGACACCCAGACAGCCAGTGCGGGCCAAAAATTTTAATCGTACACCGGCAAAGTTATTTACATTAAAAAGATAAGTTTCACAGAAAGAGGACCGTTTAAACATTTGATACCATCTTAAAGACTTTTTCAAGTCCATTTCTTGGAAAAAGTCTAATTTATATGCTTCCAGCGATAATTTTAGTTTTAGTATGCTCGTTAGTTATATTCATCTGAAATATATACTCCATATATATATATTCATATTACTTTATCTCTCGTTTGTGTGTATGCTGTGTTACATTTTAGGACGCCGGTATTGTGCGAGCCCAGAATGGATACACATAACGCCATGAAATGTTCCAAGTGTTAGGCTCTGTGCTCACAGTCTCCATTCAAAACGCCGAGCCCAGTTGTTGATTTAGTGGAAAGTGTGGATTAGAAGTCATTTTGTCACTGGCATAACGAGCGTCGGTCATAGCACAAGGACTTTTGAAGTTTGTGTAAGAACAACAATGAAATTGCATTTGTTCTAATGTAAGAATATTTGCGAAACAGGTAAAGTTTGCAAGAATGACAGTGTATTATTACTTGACAAGGCTTTGGCACATTTGGATGGCTGGGTGTTTATGTAGCACAATAAGAATTACAGTGAATGAATGAACTTTATTTCGCTATACCTCAGACAATTGAGGCATTCTGCCGCAAAAAAGGAATACATAGCAATAACTACAAAGATACAAACAACAACAAATTATACATATATACAATAACAGCACACACACACACACACACAAGTAACATACAAACGTACAAGGTAGAGAAGTGATTGGTGTTTCTCAATTATACAGGGTGTATTGTTTATTATGAATTGACAAGCCTTTAGCACATTTGGATGGCTGGGTGTTCCTGTGGCACAACTTGTCCCGACAAACAATCTTGTAAATAGAACTGAAGCTTCAATGTGCGGGTTCCAGGCCTGACATGTGCCCTTTTGTGTACATCTTCTTGTCACTTTCTAAGACAAAGCATTTCTCCTTCTGTGTACCATTTCTTTCTTTCTGTCCAAGATTTAGGGGGCGGTCATTATTTACGGGGTGAGGGAGGGCTCGGGATATTGGGATGGCGTATCATCATAGTTTTTGTGGCCCCCCCCCCCGAAAAACCGACAAGAATTTGCCCCCCCCCCCCCAGCCTTATACTGGTTATTGTTGTATGACTTTTTTATAAACTGATTCACAATTTGATGACACCCCCGCCGGGGAGGGGGCAATTTTATATGACCCTCCTATTAGAAACATGTGTAATTTTGTTCCCCCCCCCATATCCCGAGCCCCCCTCCCCAACGAAATAATATTTCGTGGGAAGGAAATATATGCCTTGTACATATACTGATATCCATTTATATTTTCCAAGTGACCCCTTAGGGGCTCCACATTTTACCCCTAAAGGGACATGGTAGATTTTCGTATTTTATTTCGTGGGAACGAAATAATCTTTTTTGGTCAAGTCCCTTCTGGGGCTCCGTACTATAGTACCCTTTATGTAGTGGTTTTTATATTTATTTCGTTCCCACGAAATAATTTTTTTTCTTCATGTCCCTTCTGGGGCTCCGTAACATCCTTTACGTATGTATAATTGTACGGGTAGCAAATTATTATAGTGGCACGTCTCAATTTCCAATTATACACACACACACACACACACATATATATATAGGCCTATATATATATATATATATATATATATGTATCCATCATTAAAATGTATATTTTTTTTCATGTCCCTTCTAGGGATCCGTACTATAGTACTCTTTGTGTAGTGGTTTTTATATTTATTTCGTTCCCACGAACATCCGCAATTATACACACACACACACACACACACATGTAAATATATATATATATATATATATATATATATATATATATATATATATATATATATATATATATATATATATATATATATATATATATATATGTATATGTATATATATATGTATATATATATATATATATGTCCATCATTAAAATGTATAAATTATTTAGTAGTACTGCTGTCGTTTTTATGGTTCACCGTTACGGTTTCTTGATTGTAAGAAATATCGGGATATAGGCGTGGCCTCGTGTAAAGCTTTAAGGGTTATACGCTCTACTTTTCACTCATACGCCCATGTTTAGAATATGTCAGTGTTGTTTGGGACGGATGCACACAAGGTGACAAAGACAGGTTGGAATCTGTTCAGCTGAGCGCAGCCCGTGTGGTAACAGGTGCACTTGCACATACAAGTCTTGAAAAACTCTATTTTGAGATAGGTTGGGAAACAATTGTTGAACGTAGGAGAAAGCAAAAATTTGTGCTTATGTTCAAAATTGTAAACGGAATTGCCCCCTAATATCTCTGTAATCTTCTGCCAGGAAAAACATCGATGTGAACTATTCAAATACATGCAACTGATGCCAAGAAAAGCACATACTACGATTCTTTTTTTCCATCCACCATACGTGAATGGAACCTACTACCACGATCCGTTAGGAATTTGGAACATGTTGACGAATTTAAAAGGGAATTAAACAAAACCCAACCAAAACGTAACAATCTTTACTACTTGGGTAAAAGGCAAATAGCAGTTATTCATTCTAGAGTGCGGATGGGCTGTAGTCAGTTGAACGGTGACGTCTTCAAAATAGGCGTTGTTGATTCCCCCTTATGTTCATGCGGTGATAATGCAGAAAGTACTTACCACTTCTTTTTTGAGTGCAACAAATATGTTCTCTTGAGGGATAACTTACAGTCAAAGATACTACAGTATGGAAACTTTAATTTGAGAACAGTACTATTTGGTACTGAAAGCAAAGGAGATACAAAGAAACATAATGAGCATATTTTTGAAGCGGTGCACAAATTCATTGAGAATTCAAATAGGTTTAAAACATGATGTTGATAAATTTTGTTATACCTACTGTACCTCAAAGAGTAATTTTTAAACATTAAGCTCACACATTACCCCATTACCCTCTCTCTATTCTTATTGTGGTCTTATTTGTATATCTATCTGTGTACTAGTGCCTTGCAACTTTTTGTTGTCTTGCTCTATATGTACAAGAGGCCCTAATATAGGCTGGTGAGCCTGTCGGCCTATTGTTTTTTGAATAAAATACGTTTAAACCAAGGGTTATATGACGATTGCATAACATGACACATAGGAATATTCTTTCTATCTGATAGTTTGCCTCTCGAGTTTCAGATTTAAGAAAAGGTTCATTCATTCTTTTCAATAATGTAGCTGGCCATGACACAAATATCGTTCGGACTGCTGCACGACTTTCTATGATAAATTCCTATACTGAACCCCAATGAAAAGTATCCACATGCCAATTTTGAAGTATTTTATTGTTTATACTTGAAACATTTCATACCTAGACGTGCTTAGAACTTAACAAAGCATTCACTTTTCTGGCGTAAAAATAATGTCACGCTCTACCGACATTAACGTCACTTACAGGCAAAAAATGTCATTAACTGCCCTAATTGAAAGTCACACAAATTATTCTGTTCAATATGGGATGTGGCCACCTCGAGCATCAACACATGCTATACATCTGCGGCGCATACTGCTGACCAGGGTTTGAATTCTGTGTTGGCGAACATTATTCCATTCTTCCTGCAGAGCTTGGATCAGCTGGTTTCGGGTAGTAGGCCTAGGTGTCCTCCGTTGAATACCTTGGCCTAACTGATCCCACAAATGTTCAATAGGGCTCAGATCGGGTGAGAACGCTGGCCATTCCATGACATTGATGTTGTTCTCATTGAGAAAGTTCATTGTTAATCTTGCAGAGTGTGCACGTGCATTGTCCTGCTGAAAGATCGCCAGATCTTGATGCTGCTCCATAAATGGGACCATGTGCGGCTCCAGCACCTCATCAATGTACCGCCTAGCATTGAGGATCCCTTGAATGACCACTAGGGGTGTCCGGTAGCGGTTGCTGATGCCTGCCCACACCATGACAGAGGGTCCACCCCATCGATCTGCCTGACGGACACAGGCATCTGCATATCTCTCCCCAGTCCGGCGCCACACACGTTCTCTGCCATCTGCTCTGCTGACACAAAAACGGGACTCGTCAGTAAAAAGGACGGTATTCCACTGCTGGCGAGTCCACCTGGAGTGTGCTCTACACCACTGCAGTCGTCTTTCTCTTCTGGGTTGGGTCAGCAGGTTACCCCTGTAAGGTCTTCTGGCTGTTAGGCCACTGCTCCTCAGTCGCCTCTCCACAGTAGAACTACTGACAGGACGGTGATTCACCCCTTGAGTCTCACGGGCTGTTTGGGCTGCTGTACGGAAACGAACTCGCAGGTGCATCAGCCGGATGTGACGGTCTTGGCCAGGTGTTGTCACTCTTTCTCGGCCAGGCCTAGGCCGATCATCTACGGATCCAGTTTCTTGTTGCCGTTCAATTAGTCGTTGGATGGTGCGCCGAGTACACCCCATTCTTTGTGCGATTTGAGTGATTGGGACTCCACCCTCTGCAAGCCCCAAAGCATGGTGTCTTTGACCTTGGCTCAGACGCGGCATGATCGCCTCAACACACCTGAGACCACTGGCTTTTTTATTGACTGAACATCCCTTTTTAAAGCCACTGAAAACATCAGGTCATTTTAGCCATCCAATAGGAGTGATGGTCAGAAGCCATATTCGGTGCACAAAAGTCACATGCATTATGTAACAACCCAGCAAAAGTTAAAAAGTTGTCCTGAATGACCCTGATGTAGGCTCCAAACCATGCATATATGCACACACAGTACTTAGTAACTTACAAAATTAATGTGTTAATTTTTTTATGTGGATACTTTTCATTGGGGTTCAGTATATTTAGTTTGTGGTAGAGATACTAGTTTTCAGCATTCAAACTGCAATGTGTATACAGCTTTGAAAGTTGACAGAGAGCCACCTTCACTCATCCAGACAATTATAAGTTATGGAAATGTGGTACAAGAGCTTGTAAATATTTGCGTGACGGTTTTTGCCTGGTGTATGCTGATAGGGGAGCACATTGTCGCTCTGATCATAGACCCTCGAAAAGAGGATACATGCTCTGATTTATGACTTATGTACAGGCTGAGGTTCAGACTCTCATGCTTTCTTTATACTTATTAAAATGTGTGTGTCAACACACACTTTTCAGTTTTTCCTGAAATTCTTTCTTTCTTCTTTCTTATTTACCAATGAATTTGTCTGACACTTTTCTCTGACACTGTTATACATAGAAACTCCAAACCTGGCATGATTGTACCTCCATACTAGGAGTTGTCCCTTTTTATGCAGAGGAATGAAGATGTTTAAAATTACGCAAATTAGGGACATTTGAAATTTTAAAACTTGAATATCTTCAAAACTATTATTAATAGAGATGCCATTGCAACTTCTACTAGGGTTATTGACCGTTGCGCATGTAATGAATCTAAAATAAAAGTTGTAGCAATTTAAATTATGCTCATTGGCAGAATTTGAAATTTTCAACCTTGAATATCTTCAACACTTTAGATAGAGATGTCATTCGAACTTCTACTACGGGGTTGTTGACCATTGCGCACCTAATGAATGAAAAACAAAATTGGTAGCAATTTAAATTATGCTATTACGTAGCACCATTAGAAACTTTAAATCTTAAATAACTTTAAAGATATAATAGATAGAGATGCCATTCCAACTTCTACTCCTCTGTTATGGACTAGTTGTACATTGCCATACCAATATACTTTGAAGACACACACACTGATTTGCTATGCAGTAGATCATCTTTTCTAGTTTACTTGTTTGTTTTGTCTATCTTATTTATTTATTTACCTATTTTATGATTAAAGATCATTTTATAGAATGAAATTCAAAAATAATAACTCCCTGAGGGATCGTTGTTGGGAAAATTACTCGTGACCTGCGGTCACTCGTGGTTTTTCCCACCAATAATGATCTCACGTGAGACAAAAGTAGTAACTCACTCTCAGCAATGTAAGATTCTCTCTATCTCTCTCTCTCTCTCTCTCTCTCTCTCTCTCTCTCTCTCTCTCTCTCTCTCTCCCTCCCTCCCTCCCTCCATACTTTACACATTACTTTATCGTTTTTTGTGCATATCATGTGACTTTTAGCAGACGAATAAAGATGACACATCTTATGCGTCATGCGAAAAATATCATGAAAATATATAAAGGAATGTATTAGTGTACATTTTCAGCTGTTGTGCTGTGTAAGTAATTAACAACACTGCTGGATTGTTGATTTTACCATTTGTGGTTTATAAAGGAAAAGTGACAATTGCGTGCCAAGTAATCCTAGTGATATCCTACATCACAGCCTGATCTGGAAGGCAGTACACCTTCACACAGTCATGTGAGACAGCCACATACAAGGGTCCAGTTGCCAAGTGCCCTGCCGCGAGCGCTTGTGCTTTCAGGCGCTAACACCGAAGTAAACATTCTTTGGATACCGTCAACGTCTGTTCTCATTACGGCTGTTGACAAACTTGATACGTGTACAACACAGCGCAGCGTCATTTTTTTTTCGGTCACTGCTACAATTTTCACAAGTGCCAGGGTAACACGGTTAATTAGTGATTACTAGAAGCCTGATAGGCGTATATTCCTGTAGGTCTCTATAGCAACAATTTTTAAACATTCGTTTAAAAATAACATTTTGCTATAATCATCACCCGCCTGTAATTTTTTGACCGGCTGTTCTTACATTTAGTCACACTCCAGCCAAAAGTTGACCCCACTTGATAACTCGATAGAATTATATCTTTTTCTGACTTAGTAAAGAAAGAAATAAGGATAAATTCTGAAGATGACAAATAAGAAATTTATCTGGCATAACACTGAATGCAGAGGTTTGAGTTCATTCCACATCGCGGATTCCACGAATCCTAACTAATTCGTCAAACTTCTGCGTTGTTTTGTACCTGGGAGCAATGGGTGTCATCCCCGGGGTGTCATCAAGTCGCGGGATATTTCGAGTTAAACGAAGCGAATCGAAGCGCCATGGTATAGGCAAGGAGGCTACACGTTCATGTAGCCTCCTTGGTTTAGGGTACGTTTGTTTCCACGGTGGTTTACCTGTTGAAATAGACAACAAGTGTTTTTACACGTTAACCAATATCGCCCTTGAATGACTTTGTGGGTCGCACTCGATTCACCCACGACCGACATCCCCCCCCCCCCCCGGGGGGGGGGGGATCTTGGTACACTGGTTCAGAAAATAAAATTTACCAGTGCAGAGTACAGGAAATATTTTTTCTCCAGTACACAGTACAGAAAATAAGACATCCGCAATATACATTTTCAAATTTGAGATGGTTATACAACCTGAAAGAACAAAGATGCCACTGACCTTTACATATTTTAACCTGAATTGTTACAATTTTTCCTGAAACTTGATGTTGACTTTGCCACCAGTTGACTTTTTTTTTCTTTTCATTTTTTTTTCAGTACGGGTATGAATAATACATGTGTTGCTGGTACGCTTCACGCATAATAAATTTTGATCAGTACGGAGTACATGGTTTGCTGTCAGTACGCTACACGGTGAATATTTTTTTCCCTCACGCTGTACGAAAAATTAAAAAAAAAAAAAAAAACCCCTTTCCGACCCTTCCCTTAGGTGCACCATCCACTTTAAAAAGTTAGACGTTCATTCGACTGTATCCTCCGAAATTTAAATTCAGTCTACCCAACCCATAATCGCAGACAAACCATACAAGTCCTCAGTCCACCCATGCCTCGTCTGTTTGGGATTCGCACACACAGCAAAACATGAATTTATTAAAGAAAGTTCAAAGAACAGCCACCAGGTTTGCCACTGATGATTACAGTAACGCCAGCACACAATTAACAGAGAAACTCGGTTGGCAATCCCTTCCATCTCGCAGATCGGCCTCCAGGCGCTCAATGTTTTATGTAATTCAGCGCCACCATGTAGAACTAAACTCTTCCCAGTTTAGGTGGCACCACTAAATTGAATTTCCCATAGACGGCCATTATAACACATCCTGGCGTATCTGAGAGTAAGAGCTTTAACTTTAATGGAGACTATGCTCACCAATTAAGTTCAAGTCTGACTGACAAAATAAGAGGCATTAACATTTGTGATGAACACCAAACTTTTGACTTTGCCCCACCTGAACGCAGTCATGTTGGATTTTCACCTGTCCGCACCCAATATCACTTAAATTTCCGACCACCCCGGAAAAAAATATGCCCAAAATTAATTATACAAATCACTCTATTTTATGATGGCAAAATCTGAATTAAAACTATATGTAACGGATTTCAGCCTACCACAAATTCCCCCACTCTGGTCAAGCCAAATCCTGCAGTGCTGGTCATCAGACCTTTCTACTGCCCTCTGGCTCTGTGGGGTGCAACCTTTATTCTCAACTACCGCTCCTCCCGCCCGCATGACTTGAAGTGCACCCAACCAGGGATGTGGAGAGAGATCTTTCCACATCCCTGGTACAACTGATTGTTCACAAAGATTGTTACAAATGTTTATTTTACCCTAGGACAGTCAGCAGTTCAATGGAACAAACTACCGCCCACATTGCACCCTCGCCACCCTTGGACCCTCCTTGCTTCCATCAAGCGTGAACATGCGCTTGAGTTGCAGCTTTCAATGGCGATATAGCCATCACGTCAAAGAGCGTGGTTGAAAAGCTAGGGTAAGTCAGTGCATTGATGCTGACCTCAGCGGGTACCTTAGCCAGGGAATCGACGGGATCGAAACATATAATTGTAATTTTAACAAGGAAAGCGCAGGTATTCGATTTTCGACAAGACCAGTATAAGAAACAAAACGAAGTTACGGTAGTCACTGGATGATGTTTTGCAAAAGCGTGAACTAGGCCTACATGGTTTCAAAGAAACAAACATACCCTCGGGCTTTGTTTTAAATGAGACCAAGGTGTTACTCTTTTATGATTAGAGAACCAGAAAACAGTGCAGTTTACCCTAAGGTTTTATGTACGGATTTGTTGGAAAGAGAATGTACACGATTCCAATTAAAAATAGAAACATTAGTTTGTTGGCTGACGATGAAACTAGTCAGTCTAGTGCGGTACAGAAGGCTCCTCCACTGTATGATAACGAGCAAAGAACAGAGGAAATTGAAAGAATAGACATTTAGCCTAAATGTCTATCCTTTCAGTTTCCTCTGTTCTTGTGATACAGAAACGCAAAGTTCCACGGATGGCAGTTTTTACGAAAGTGTCATCCTTGCTTCAGAATGACGAAGCAACTTTCACGGTCATATGCATGAGGGTGGGAAAGGGGGTTCCCGTACTGGCGTACTGGGGCTTTTTATTTAGCGTACTGGCGTACTGGAAGCCCTCTTATTCTACATACTTCGTAATATCCAAAATTTTGAAAGATTTTTATTTTCTCTACTACGTACTCTAGAAAAATAATTACCTTTATCCAGTAATTATAGCTGTATCATCCAGAAAAGGTGGAAGATACAGACTGGGTGATAACCCTGTCCATATCACCACAGTGCAAAAGTCAATCCATATCACCACAGTGCAAAGGTCACTGAGAACTACTTTCCTTCTAAATTCTTGTAGTTGGCGCACGTCAAGCATGTAGTTTTCAAATGACCCAATTACTGGATTCTGCGTTACAGTTATTCATACGCAAAGTCTTGTTTGATGAAATAAATTTTGAAACTGTTTTTAATTGTCTGATTTTTTGTATTTAACGATGAAAATAAAATTACAGCTATAATTACTGGATGGCTGGTTTTACTATTGTACCAGCGCACTGAAACCCCCCTTACCCCCTTACCCCCTTACCCCCCTTCATGCATGACTCAGACTGCATATATTTTTTCTTTTATCTACATGTACATAATGTACAAGATAGTCATAATATTGATGGAAGAAAGTGTTAAAATGACAAAACTTTGTGATTGTGTTTCTTTCTTTTAGTTGGGCCTATGGTGAAATTATCATTCAAGGAAGTTCACATTATACCTTTATGTGGAAAAATTTACTGGAATGTTTGTTTATTTCAGGTTTGTTTACTTAACAAAGCTTAAATAAATCATATTGTCTTGAAGGACCCTCCTACAGCAACTAAAAAATAAACTATTTTCTCAAAAGCAAATTCATAATTTCATGGAATTTTCATTAATAATTTAAGCCATCTGATTAATGTACCAGCAAGAATGGTCTCCCAGGTTGTTAATGTATGGAGATGGTAAAGGTCTTCTGTAAGTGAGGTGAGAAAGTGACTGTTCTCTGTGTTCACTGGCCCGGAACCACCCTACTGCAGTGTTCTCACCCCTGGCCTGGTCACACTTTTTTACTATGGCAGGCTGGGGACAGAAGCAGCTGTATCTGCAAGTATAAAAACTAGCAGATCTTTAAATGTATTTAAGATATACATTACATCCAAATATATTTGAAATCAGCAAAGACAGACCTATCCAGTGATGTAAATTACATTGACATTGGTCAACTTTAATTTTTTTCTGGAAATACTTAATTTATGTGTAGGCAGAGATTCACGCACGATCATATTGATTCTATTTCCATTTCGAATGTGGAAACCGTCGTTCGGTCGGTTTTCCAGTATGTACAATAATATTATGTTCAGTTTATTGCTGTCCAGATTGTGGCGATCCGACTTCCCAATTAATCTGTCACACTGTGAAACTTTATATTTGTTGAAAGGGACAAAAAAAAAAAAAAGCGAGAGATACGAACTTGTGCGAGGAAAAAACAGGAAAGAAAAATTGTCCCAGAGCGAACAATCGAACATAGAAAAAATGATTGTAGTTACCTTTTCGGTTATTTGAATTTAGCTGTTCTTCCTTCCTGTCACATGCAAAATAGACATAACCAGTCTTCACCGATGAGGTAATCATTAGAAAGACAGGGTAAATCAAAATAGATATTAGACAAGGGTGAACATGTGGGGGCAGGTATAGGAGTGAACAGGTCATAAGGTTCCTCAGGAACAATTTGGGACTCGTGGTACACAAAAGAAGGATAATCTTCACTGCATTCAATCAGTTATTGTGTCACCAGCTGCAGAGTATTTTCAACTGGGCAGGTCAAACATGGGTCAGTGTCCTTTGCATTGTTTCACTCGTGTTCCATTATAGAACTTGTCCATAGAATTGTAAAAGTTTGAAATACCACGTCTCCATGAATTTTGACTCTATAACCACATCAAATGTGTTGATGATTGTTATAATCTATGTTCACACACTCTTCGCTCCGTCTGATTCAAGACACAGAATTTTTTCACAAAAACGCTGGTTTTTGTATGTACAAAAGTCTTTAACTTTCTTCATATCTATGAATGAATCTCCACCTGAATGAGCCTGACATAATTCTACAGAACCATGGCGGTTTACATGATAATTCACACACAAAGAGATATGATAGGTACTCACCGCCTCGGACTCACCTGTGACGTAGGCAGAGAAGTTGAAACATGGACAGATCAGCATAGGTCATCGAAGGACAGTGCACTCAAGCTAATATTCCAAGAAGCCCAAAGTGCCCCTTGCTTATGCTCTGACGCATAGTAATAATAATTAAGTAGAAAACAAAGATTTGCTTGAAAAGTTAACGTGTTGATTGCAATAATGACCCTTTTAATATCCCACTGATATGCTGTTCGTTATACTGTTTTAGTTACTATACATAATCAAAAGAGATAAAATCATATATCTGTACCCAATAAATGTCAAATATAAAACAGTTTAACTTTCAGATGTGAATGATTTGCATATATTTGTCAATGTTTCTTAATTGTGTGCACATATTGATAGCGAGAATATTTTTAAATGTGATTTGTCAAATATCCAGGTTCCTCGTAGTTGTTCAAAATGGCGTTGCTGATCTATACTTAAAATCATAAGTTGAACAACTCGACTTGTCTTCTATGATCAAGAATATAGAAAAGGAGACAGATTTTGTTTTTTTAACAGAAACCTTAATGTGTTTGTCACAGAGAAGACGTCATGGTTGAATGAACGTATCACATAACAATTTCACTGTCAATCAATTCTATTGTGTTGTTGGAAAAAAACTGACAACCACTTCCATGGCCGGTTTCAGCTCATTATCTTGGCATTTTGAAATCTTAAAACTCCGGGCCAAAATGGTCTTAACCCTTCAATGTCGGGTTGCACCTCCTTGTGCTGCTACAGTAGTCCCTGTCATGAGAGACCCCTGTCGTGAGAGACCACCCTCTCATGAGAGACCACTTTGCAGATTCCCAAGTCCTATACTTCCCATGTTAATTTACCTGTCGTGAAAGACCACCTGTCTCATAAGACCACTTTTTTGTTGCTATAGGGGTGGTCTCTGGTGACAGGGACCACCGTATTACTGCACGAACGCGGTGGTGCAGAGGGCCACAATCTCCCATTTTTCTCTCTCAGGGAAGTGTCTTCTCCCTGCCATGTGTTTAGCCTGGTTGGCTTCTGTTAAAATTTTGACCAAACCCTGCGCTTTATAAAGGCCATTTTGGGAGAGAATGGGGACAGATACCTGACCAAAAACGGTACTCTTCAAAGACATGACGGTGACAATGGAAGTACATGTCACATCATGTCCACATCTTGCCTTTTTGAATTGGAGACGGGTCATGGTCTAGTTGCTTGACTTATGATTTTAAGTATACTTCTCATCTACTTGCCAAGCCCTTCAAAATCTTCAAAACTATTTGGCTGCCTGACCTAAATCTTTTCGTATTTCAGTTCTATTTATTCATGCAACAAAATTATCCTTCCTTTGACCTTATCTTTCAAAAACTCCGCAAACCTGCCTCTAACCATTATCTATTGTAAATTATTTACGTTTTTTATTATGATTGCGTTAGTGATACAAAACAGGCCATTTAACAACTGATCTACATTTTTTTCTTAATTATCCACCATCCTGGTTTCTCGGTCTGGTGCGGAGCAAGCTATGTATAATTTTGAATATTAAAACATGCCTTAGATGAAAAGTTGCTGTCGGCAATATTTCTGCCAAAGTCCACGCAGATGAGCTTGGGTGGTTGAGCAATATGATACAATTCTTGGTTGCATGTAACGCCCTCTGCAGGCAACTGCAAGAATATATTTATGTCTGTGTGCCAACACAGACATATTGTTTTTGTAGGAATTCTTTCTTTCTTTCTTTCCTTCTTTCTTTCTTCTTTCTTTCTTTACCGGCAAATTTGTCCGACATTTCATTTGAAAAGTATTATACGTAGAAATTCCAAACTTGGACCAATTATCCTTCTATAGATAAAGGCTGGCCTTTTTATAATGAGAGTTCATGCTTTTCAAAATTATGCAAATGAGGGCTAATTAAAGTTTTAAATCTTCAATATCTCATATACTATAGCAGATGTGGTTCCAAGTTTATAGGAGTTCAATCATAACAAGGAAAAGGTCATCTCAAATGTCATGGTCATGTCAAGGTCAAAGGTCAATTTTGAGCCAAAATGTCATTTTTGAGGTCAAGGTTCACTTCAGGTACAGGTAATATCCAGGTCAAAGGTCATTTTAAGGTCAAAGGCCACTTTCGATGGTGGCTTTCTTCTAGCCATAACTTGCTCAATCTTCATCCAACTTTGATCATGTTGGGCTCAAACTGTAGCTATTGTACACTGCACATTTTTGAAAGTTACATGTGACCTCTAAAGGTCAAAGATCAAGGTCATTTAGACCTTTGAAAGTTTCATCCGGTTAAAGCTTGGCCAATGTCCATCAAATTCTAATCATGTTGGACTCAAATTGTAGGTATTACAACACTGCATATTTTTTGGAGGAACATGCAACCTCAAAAGGGCAAAGGTCAAGGTCATTTGGCCCTTTGAGAGTTTCAACTTGCCATAACTTCGTCATTTTCATCCGATTTGGTTCATGTTAGGCTTAAATTGTGGGTATTGTAACACTGCGCAATTTACATGTGACGTGTTAAGGTCAAAGGTCAAGGTCATTTGGACTTTGAAATTTGCATGCAGCCATAAGGTTAATGTAATGTGAAGTGCCAAAGGATAAAAGTTGTAGCATTTAATTTTTACAACTTTTAAAGGCACACAGACAGATTTGCTTTGAAGCAAATCTTCTTTTCTAGTTCTTGCTGCTGGCAGCAGCACCGAGATATATTACTATTCACCTGAGTGGGAGAAAATTAGGGAGAGACAGAAAGAGAGGCCATATACTGGATAGAATAAAATTTCAAAAAGACACAGAGGGAGAAAAATTTGTTTATCATTTCAGAAGTCCACAGCTTTCAAGGTGCCTTAGTGATTGTGTTGGCTTTACGGTCGCTTAACCATCATTTGTTTAAAGATAAACTTGTTTATAATGCCAGATGTTCTCGTGGGAACAAAGGAAAAACCATAAACATTTTTACTTGATTGTCCACTCTGCACGTTTCACCGACAAAAAAAAATTTTGACAGTATTGTCAACTTAAAAATTACAACAAATATTCTTTTCTTTGGCAATCAAAATAATACGATTGCTTTCAACAAAAAAATATTTGAATTAGTTCAACGATTGATCATCAACCAAAACGATTCGATTTTAACCCCTTCCCGCTCAAAGCGCCCGGATGTAAATTATCGTCTGCCTGAAAGTTTTTACTTTAATTTCTCGTTATTAGAAAACATTTTTGCTGAAATTTATATATAAAACCATTCACAATTCACACTGTCTCGCCTTAAGCCAAGGTCAGTAACTTACCTTGGCGCGGGTTGGAGCGTCAATGCGAAAAAAGGAAAGGTATGGACTCCGTCGTATTGTAACAGGAGTATATATATATATATATATATATATATATATATATATATATATATATATATATATATATATATATACTCTTCTTACATATATACATGTGTGTGTGTGTGTGTGTGTGTGTGTGTGTGTGTGTGTGTGTGTGTGTGTGTGTACGCACATTTATCATGTTATCGTTGTGTGACATGTACATATGTAACATAGGGAGGAGTTTATATTAAGAGTTCTCGCTTGTTTTCCATCACTTTTATTTATTAGTATAAAAGTATTAAAACTAAAGAAACTTCAAACCGAAATTCCCAGCAATTTCAGACACTGAGAATTGTTGCCAGTCTTAGGACAAAATATAAAGAACTCGTCACGACGCATCTTTATATTGTTTAGCAGACTGACAATCCACCGCCACTACCGCTTCTGTAAATCTTATTTTCGTAATAATTCTACGTATTCACCCTTTTCTTTGACTTTTGGTGCACATAATGTACAGGTCTTCAAATTTTTCATCGATTTTTATGTTTTTCTTGATTTTTTTTGGGGGGGGGGCTGTTGACTCAGCATATTTGACATATTACCTCATATCTTCTTAATGGTGGACCCTGGGTCCATGGTTGCTGTTAACATTAATAGGAAAGGACCTATGGGCTTTCATTTGGTGAAGTTAATCCTGACCTTGAGTGACATTGAAACGTCAAACTGGAGGTCAAGCTGACATACTGGCCGTTACACTTCATGTCAGGGCTCTTACTCTATTGTTCTTGGACTTACAATCATCAAACTTTATGCAAAATTGTATCTAGACACAAAGTGTGTTATGCTATCTGGGTCACATAGATATATCCTTGTAAATTACTGTCTGCACTATAATTCCTTTAATATTTAACTTGGCTTCATGAAACTTCACACGCACATAGCTTGATCTAAAGGTCTGTCTTGTCACAAAAGTAGGTCAGCAGGTCAAGTATATGGTTCACAGTCATGCAATCATGTAAAAGTGAAATACGCTTCATGTCCGAACTATAACTCAATTGACCTCTGACATTGAATCATGAAACTTTACACACATATATATGTATCTGGCCACAGGGGTGTGTCATGTACAAAAGTCGGGCACTATTTTCAGTATCTGAGTCATAGCGATAAAAAGTGTTTGGGTTGTAATTCCTTTAATCATTAATTGCTTTCAAGAAACTCCACACGCACATTTATCTTGGCCTAAAGATGTGTCCTATAATAAATTTAGGTCACTGGGCCCAGTACCCAGGCCAAGGTGATGGAACTATTTCAAACTAGCCTAGGCTAGGTTACAGTTTGTGCGTCTTGCCTACCCACCTTTTTCATTGATCTTTGGCACACATGATCTACAAGTCTACGATATTCTTCTGAAGTAGTGTTTTGATGCTGCTTTAATTTTTTTCTTCGTGATTTTTCTAAAAATTCTTTTTCGTTTTTTGGTGACTCAGCAAATTTGACAAATTGGCTTATTTCTTCTTGATGGTGGACCCTAGGTCTCATGGCTACAATTAAACATTAATAGGGAAGTCTCTATGGGCTTTTATTTGATACAGTTAATCGTGACCTTGAGTGACCCTGAAAGGTCAAAGTTGAGGTAGAGCACTGCCAAATTTGCTTCAACATGTTGCAGACGTGTCGAAGGCGAGGCATGGATAACGGTTTTCGCCCGTGGGCGGAAAACCGCGTCTAGTAGAAATGAGGTGTCAGCAGTGTTGCAAACCCATGTAGCCGTAGGTTTAGATTCTGATCCAGACACGTAAAATATGGGAGATGATCGGATAATTGTGTGAATATTTTTCCTGACAAAATTAGTCATGCTTTGTGAAATAGGCATATAATTCATTGTACACAACTTTCGACACATAATGTACTCCATGGCTATTTTACAAATATATTCTCAACTATCCCTGTTGCTCATACCTATCCAACCCGAAATCGTGACCAGCCACGTTATGCCACTCATCACGTCTCACCTGAAAACTGCATTCAGTTTCATTTACCAAAAACACTGGACACAACACCTGGTAGTATAATGGATAAAGTACAAGCCCATTCTTACTGTGGATTTTCAAAATACATTAAACAATATCTAATTAAACATATTATTAAATAGATAAATAAATCTAATTAGCCAATACGCCGAAGCATGTAACGACGCAAATTATGTTTGTGGAACTTGTTTCTTTTCATATAGGCCTATGTACGTATATATATATATATATATCATGATCAAAATTACGGACTCTCATTTACAGTTACATCGCAATGATTAAAGCCTACCTAACTGTTAAAATTAAATCTCCTGGTCGCCCCAAAGATAGCGGATTTACTATCCTTAATAATGGTTATCCAGATTGTATTATTTTTTATATCTTTATAGGTAATTTTGTTATGTATACTTTCTTCTGTCTTCATGTACTGATATGTCATTATATTACCTGTTATATTGTATTGTACTGCCAAGCTTTTGTCAGATAAATTTGGTCTGAGTCTGAGTCTGAATGCTATTTTTATCATAAAACATTGCTGCTACGATAGCATTGAACCTGTGGGCTTTATTTTGATGTACACAAAACAATGAAATAACACTTTCACGCAAGGTTAATACAAACTATGTGCAAAACAGTAAAATTCAACCTTCGTTAAATGTCCGAATTGCAAAGACCGCCAAAATGTATATACAGGAAATTAAGTTCACTTGCAGTATATTTTGGCGAAGACCAAATGTGTAGATTAATTCGAAATAAACCCGAAGCCTCGGAGTTTAGCAATTTTAATCACTGTTGGCATGGCGATAGTCAAACAAGGGGATAACATTGTGTTTGCCAGAGGAGGATTTATAGGAGTTAACACGGCGAAGGCCTAGGCGCTTTATCTCAAAAGAATGTCTGGCTTTGGCCATAGACCTTTATGTTACGATATTTGTTGGCGATGTGCATAAATGTGGTGCGGGATGAAAACAGAATATTGAATTTATAAACGAACATGCAGGAGAGAACTTAAGAGCGTCATCGCTCAATTTTATTGAAGAAGAAACAATTGATGGGAAAATTTACATCAAAGATGGTATTCATGTGTGTGTGTGTGTGTGTGTGTGTGTGTGTGTGTGTGTGTGTGTGTGTGTGTGTGTGTGTGCGCGCGCGCGTTTTGTGACAACGGAGCGGACGAGTCTCGAACCAGCAACCTTTGGCACCAATCACCTAGCCAAAAGTGGAAAACACTCAAGCCAACTGCATATTTGGCGTAAATTCTCCTTTTCCCACCATAACGCTAGACTTACTCTTAATACATTCATGTATATAATAAGAGCATGGGGGGGGGGGGGGGCGGGGAGGGGAAACATGCAGAAACTCGGTTCTAAAGGAATTTTTTCCGAAGTAAAAGAAAATTTTCTACATAAGCAAGTGGCTTTGAATATGTATGAGTAAAGAAAAACTAGCCACAGTCATCAACGCTCACATTTTAATTTCGTCATGAATACACTGCTGGATTTGGGGAGTGAATATATAAAACGCACCAATAATCATCTGAATTTGCTGGCAGAGAAGCAGTCAACGCATTCCTTGTAGATTTACCATTTGAATTCACCAACTTATCAAAAACTGGGGTTTTTGTTGCGGTCTAAAATGCCTCGGGTGACTCCATTGCAGAGCACGGTCTCAACTGTGGACACAGCCAAGACTGAGAGCGGTATGTTCTACGAAGAAGATGAGAACAAAGAAAGAGGGAACTGGTCAGGAAAGCTGGACTTTCTCCTGGCTGCTATAGGCTTTGCTGTTGGACTGGGAAATATCTGGCGTTTTCCATACCTATGCTACAAAAATGGCGGAGGTAGGGGAGTTTTTCTGCTACTTTCCTGTTAAAACTACATAATTGCAATAGTTTTATACAGTTTTAACTCTCTTTCATCAAAATCAAGTTACAGCATAATTTAACAACACAGTGATTTTAAATATTTTGGCTTCATGGTAATGAAAGTAAAACTAAATCTTGTTTTTACATCCAGACAGTTGGTAAGGGTTTAAGTAAAGTTTGTCTATACTTTGCAAATGCACATGTACAGTAAAGTTGTATCAACATGTTTTAACATTATTTCTTGCGTCAAACTTATGTCAGTTAATCATTTGTTCACTCACATCTCCTGCGTTTTATCTACACCTTTATTCTTATTATCATCATCATCATCATCATCGTTATCATTTAATTGTTTTCGGAAGACATGTCATTAAAACGCGACCTCAGAATTTTAGCACCCTAACAGACAAGCGAACCCAGTGTCCTCTGATGGCAAAAGTCTGATCTAGTACAAAGGGATAAGGGTGCTTGCATAAATCTTGCATTAAATGCATATGTCATTAGCAAATAATTAAGATTCATAGAATACAGTGCGGTTTTTACACTCAAACCTGTTGTTGAATATTGGAAACAAGATCGCTCTAGAGTTACTACGTGGAATGTGATTCCGTTAAATGTGAGCAGAGTGCATATATGCCGTGACTTGCCATATACGTATGGACAAGTACATTTAAAGAAAAACTACAATAATTTTGATGTCAGATGCACTTGTGGCAATGTTTAGTTTGCCTGTCGCCCATCAGGTGTAACTGACCGAGGGTCGATGGACACTAAAAGCGGCAGATTTTTTTCTCCATTTGATGGATATACTCTTCGGGACACAATTTTTAAATCATTTTCTCTTCCAAACAACCGTTTTTATGATATTCTGTCATTAACATTTTGAAATGCATAGAACAGGTCATCCGAATCTCACAATTTCAGCAAAAAAAAAAGGCTTGTGAATTTTGTTGCGCTTAAACACATAAATCTAGGTGCAGTTGGTCTGGCCGGATTTTAACTTTGTTGGATTGACTTTAAAAACAATTTATTGCAAATATTTTTTTTTTTAATGAAGTTAGTCATACTGCTTTGCTATAACTACAATGAAATTAACAGCGCTTGATATGTCCAGAAGTGAAATTTATTGAGTTTTTTTCTTCTGTTCTGTTTGTTGCAGGTGCCTTCCTCATCCCATATGCGTTGTGTCTGGCTTTCATTGGACTGCCGCTATTCTTTATGGAGCTGGCCTTTGGACAGTTTGCCTCCTTGGGTCCTATCACAATATGGCGGATAAACCCGTTCTTCAAAGGTAGTGTAATGGAATTGTTTGGTCGCAACACTCTCTCTCTCTCTCTTTTTTTTTTTTTTTTTTTTTTTTGAGTGTTAGCCCACTGGAACTTTTTCAGAAAAAAAAACGAGGCAACAACAATAATAAGAATCAATTTTATCAGTCATCTCAACACAACTACCGTGCACAACTTTTCAACAGCAGGATTACCATGGCGTTTTACACATAAGTTGGTATCAGCATTAGATGTACACAATAATCGGATCATTTTTTGAGTCAGCTACAGTTTCGATATTCTGCATATTCTTAGGAAACCAATCCTTCATTCAAGTACCATGCCACAGTTGTACCATGCCACAGTTGCAGAGACCATGACAATGGTCCAAGTCAACAGCTTTTCTAAGCGTGTTTTGGGTACAATGAAACCTAGGCACACCGGAGAAAGTTGTTGACTCAGTCAAAACTGGACACTGAAAGAGCTACAAGTAAATGCTGGGCGGGTTGGGCGCTGCGCATCTAACCGACAACCACGGACCGCGCTGGCCTTGCACAGAATTCTCATTGGCTAATCTTTCTTTTACCGCGAAAGTCAACTACTTGTAAAAGCACCTAAATCAGACAGTGTGACCTTGTCAGACATACATGTATCACGAGGATTGTATAAAATACATTTTTGCAGGCGTTGGTTACTGTATGGTGAGCATCTCTGGGTTGGTGTCCATATATTACAACATAATCATCACATACACCGTGTTTTACTTCTTCCTGTCCATCAACAAAGAGGTACCATGGAAGCATTGTAACAATTGGTGGAACACCCCCCAATGTGTATTCAGCACTGCAGAAGGTAAATGATATGTTTCTTTTTTATGAAGTATGTACTACAATGTTGCATATTCTAAGCAAAACATTTGGTAGACGCTTTCAGTAAAACTTCGGTAATCAGTTTAAGTCAAACGGGAAATAACCCGTACATTTACAATCATGACCACAATGTTTGAAGCTAGTAGTATTCGAATATTTTATTACAAGCTACTGAACTTTACTCTTCATTCTTCATGTAAATGATATTTCCATTTGTTTTACTCTTCTGTCAGTCTTTATGCTGATGACACACTGTTTTATTTTGCCAATTCAAATATTGACCTGGTGTCTCGGGCTCTTTATCATGATCTACAAGGTGTCTCAACCTGGTTTAGAGTCAACAAGGCCAGTCTCCATATTGGAAAGACCTGTAGCATGCTTATCAGCAAAAAATCGAAAACACAAAATCCGAACCTGAATCTAAATCTTTATGAGGAGGAAATCAATCCGGTTGATTCATGTCAATATTTAGGTATCACTATAGATTCAAATATGAAATTTTCTGAACAGTTTGGTATCACCTACTGCAAATTGAAGAAGGCTATTGGCATCTTTACACGAGCAGCTCAATTTATCCCGACCAGTGCTTGCATTACTTTATACAATACCTTGATACTACCCCATCTGGATTACTGCAGCACTGTTTGGAGTCCTAGCTTGTATAAAAAAGACCTTGTGAAATTACAACGTATACAAAACAGAGCCACGAGAACAGTCCTAAAATGCCACCCCAGGACTCGCATCACGGATATGCTGGATATCCTGAAATGGATGAGCATAAAACAACGATTACATTACAATTACTGTATCTTCATTTGGAAAATTCAAAACAACAAACCCCTCAATATTTGAACAATAATTTTACTGCAACCTCAGATGTCCATACCCATAATACAAGATTTTCCATCCGTGGTTCCATTTAACTTCAGTGCTCACATCCTAAATCTTTGAATAATGTCGGATCAAAAATTTGGAATGAAATCCCCCAACATATCTGTGATGCGAGTTTCTTGTTTAGTTTTGAGAAGAGCATCCTTCCACACATTTTCAGTAGTGTTGAACGCTTCTAAATCTCAGGTTTAGAAGCATTCTACTTGTTGCTCACTGTTTAATTTGCTTATTTTAATCTGGATATTGAAGGGTAATTTTAAATCATTTGCCATATGTCCCTGTGACTCTTATATTTTATGTATGTATATAATTATCTTTTACACTTGTTATTCATGCATGTTTTGGACCTCCATGTCTAAACAGAATATTGTATTCTGACTATGAATTGCCAAATAAAACCTTGAAACCTTGAATATCAGACTAGTGGTGTGCACTGCTGGGAGTCCACTTGTGTGTCAACACACACTTTTCTGTTTTTCCTGAAATTCTTTCTTTCTTTCTTTTTTTCTTTCTTCTTTACCAGCAAATTTGTCCGACACTTTTCTCGAACACTATTATACATATATACTCCAAACTTGGCATGATTGTACCTCCATACAAGGAGTTTGACCGTTTCATACAAAGGAATGAAGATGTTTAAAATTATGCAAATTAGGGGCATTTGAAATTTTAAATCTTGAATATCTTCAAAAGTATAATAGATAGAGATGTCATTCCAACTTCTACTAGGGGGTTATTGCCCATTGCACATCTAATGAATTTAAAACAAAAGTTGTAGCAATTTAAATTATGCGAATTAGCAGCATTGGAAATTTTAAAACTTCCATATCTCCAAAAGTATTATAGATAGAGACGTCATTTCAACTTCTACTAGGGGCTGTTGACCATTGCGCACCTAGTGAATTAAAAAAAAAAGTTGTAGCAATTTAAATTATGCCAAATAGCACCACTAGAAATTTTAAATCTTGAATAACTTCAAAGCTATAATAGATAGAGATGCCATTCCAACTTCTACTCCTGTGTTATGGAATAGTTGTACATTGCCATACCAAAATGCTTTGAAGACACACACACTGATTTGCTATGCAGCAAATCATCTTTTCTAGTTAAAGTGTGTGTGTCAACACACACTTTTCTGTTTTTCCTCGAATTCTTTATTAAAGTGTGTGTGTCAACACACACTTTTTTGTTTTTCCTGAAATTATTTATTTATTTATTTATTTATTTATTTATTTATTTATTTATTTATTTATTTATTTATTTATTTATTCTTTCTTCTTTACCGGCAAATTTGTCCGACACTTTTCTCGAACACTATTATACATAGAAACTCCAAACTTGGCATGATTGTACCTCCATACAAGGAGTTTGACCGTTTTATACAAAGGAATGAAGATGTTTAAAATTATGCAAATTAGGGGCATTTGAAATTTTAAATCTTGAATATCTTCAAAAGTATAATAGATAGAGATGTCATTCCAACTTCTACTCGGGGGCTATTGCCCATTGCGCATCTAATGAATTTAAAACAAACGTTGTAGCAATTTAAATTATGCTAATTAGCAGTATTCGAAATTTTAAACTTGAATATTTTCAAAAGTATTATAGATAAAGTTGTCATTTCAACTTCTACGAGGGGGTTGTTGACCATTGCGCATCTAATGAATCTAAAGCAAAAGTTGTAGCAATTTAAATTATGCTAATTAGCAGTATTCGAAATTTTCAATCTTGAATATCTTCAACACTATAATAGATAGAGATGTAATTCCAACTTCTACTAGGGGGTTGTTGACCATTGCACACCTAATGAATTTAAAATAAAAATTGTAGCAATTTAAATTATGCTAAATAGCACCATTAGAAATTTTAAATCTTAAATAACATCAAAGCTATAATAGATAGAGATGCCATTCCAACTTCTACTCCTGTGTTATGGAGTAGTTGTACATTATCATGCCAATATGCTTTGAAGACACACACACTGATTTGCTATGCAGCAAATCATCTTTCTTAGTTTCTTTCTTTCTTTCTTCTTTCTTCTTTACCAGCAAATTTGTCCGACACTTTTCTCGGACACTATTATACATAGAAACTCCAAACTTGGCATGATTGTACCTCCATACAAGGAGTTTGACCGTTTCACACAGAGGAATGAAGATGTTAAAAATTATGCAAATTAGGGGCATTTGAAATTTTAAAAGCTCCATATCTTCCAAACTATTGCAGATAGACACAAAGTTCTAACTTACACATATAGGTTTGAGACAACTGGCAAATCTAACAGCACACAAACAAAACTTGGGGAATTTTAATGTATGCTAAATTCACCAAATTTCTCCCCAATCCACATGCAGGCTTTCAACTGCCTCCTGTATGACCTATTGCTTGACCTCTATGGTGCCAGGCAACCATTTAACATTCATAATTAATTAGCTTGAACCTGTCTCACAGCTTTCTGTCCATGCATGTTGAGTGTACGCTCTGGAAGGTTTGGGTCTTGTCGCAAATTGCGGTTGGGGGACTGCCAACAACTGTGTAATGAGGCTCTCAATAAAATACAGAGGATCTCTTCCTGTTCATGCAAGAAACATGTCTGCTGCATGTTCACACTAATGCTGGACCAGGGACGTGTCTATAACACGTCCCTGGCTGGACAGAGCTGTAAGTACACCATGACTGAGACTGACCAGTCCGAGTGTCCTGGTATCTGGTCTGTTTTACCCTGAGGCTTGGAGTGTGCTGGGCTTATCAGTTCCATCAGTCCCACGGGATGAGACGGACTGGACTTCTAGGCAGAACAAGCCTGGCAGAGTGTACCCTCTGTTAAAAACAGACTACATACACAGTCCCCAATGACTGTTTTCACATTTTGGTGAATTTTGAAAAAGTGTGTGGATTTGTGTCATCTCACTAGACACTTTCATGTCTTTATTTTCTTGTAACCAGTGAGATGAAGCCTGTTCTTCATAGCCATTCACTGAGTCAGTAGAGTGCATGTCTCAGTTCACAGGTACATGCACATGAAGTTAAAGTGTGTGTGTCAACACACACTTGTCTGTTCTTTCTTTCTTTCTTTCTTTCTTTCTTTCTTTCTTTCTTTCTTTCTTTCTTTCTTTCTTTCTTTCTTTCTTTCTTTCTTTCTTTCTTTCTTTCTTTACCAGCAAATTTGTCCGACACTTTTCTCGAACACTATTATACATATAAACTCCAAACTTGGCATGATTGTACCTCCATACAAGGAGTTTGACCGTTTTATACAAAGGAATGAAGATGTTTAAAATTATGCAAATTAGGGGCATTTGAAATCTTAAATCTTAAATATCTTCAAAAGTATAATGGATAGAGATGTCATTCCAACTTCTACAAGGGGGTTATTGATCATTGCGCACCTAATGAATTTAAAACAAAAGTTGTAGCAATTTAAATTATGCTAAATAGCACCATTAGAAATTTTAAATCTTGAACAACTTCAAAGCTATAATAGATACAGATGCCATTCCAACTTCTACTCCTGTGTTATGGAATAGTTGTACATTGCCATACCAATATGCTTTGAAGACACACACACTGATTTGCTATGCGGCAAATCATCTTTCCTAGTTTCTTTCTTTCTTCTTTCTTCTTTACCTGGAAATTTATCCGACACTTTTCTCGAACCCTATTATACATAGAAACTCCAAACTTGGCATGATTGTACCTCCATACAAGGAGTTTGACCGTTTCATACAAAGGAATGAAGATGTTTAAAATTATGCAAATTAGGGGCATTTGAAATTTTAAATCTTGGATATCTTCAAAAGTATAATAGATAGAGATGTCATTCCAACTTCTACTAGTGGGTTATTGCCCATTGCGCATCTAATGAATTTAAAACAAAAGTTGTAGCAATTTAAATTATGCTAATTAGCAGCATTTGAAATTTTAAAACTTGAATATCTTCAAAACTATTATAGATAGAGACGCCATTCTAACTTGTACTAGGGGGTTATTGACCATTGCGCATGTAATGAATCTAAAGCAAAAGTTGTAGCAATTCAAATTATGCTAATTAGCAGCATTTGAAAATTTTAAACTTGAATATCTTCAAAACTATTATAGATAGAGATGTCATTTAAACTTCTACGAGGGGGTTGTTGACCATTGCGCATCTTATGATTCTAAAACGAAAGTTGTAGCAATTGAAATTATGCTAATTAGCAGTATTCGAAATTTTCAATCTTGAATATCTTCAACACTTTACGTACTGTTGCAGCCAAAAAATGCATGGCCACATACTGCACGGGACGGCATGCAGTATCCCCAGCAAGCACAACATCCCAATGTTGCCATATCCAGCCGAGGAATTCCTAGTCTCAGCCCCAATGCAGATCCAATGCATGTATACATACACACAGAAACTGAATTTGCTTCATTTCACTGCATTTAATCGGATCAATCAGCTACACAGTCATAGAAAATATAAGTGGAAGTTAATGCTAGGTCTGTTGTATTTTGGATGACACAGTCAACAGTCAACCTTCAGACTGTATTGCATTTTTAATTTCTCTCACCAGATGTCACCACATTTCACTGCATTTAACTAGATTAATCAGCTACACAGTCATAGAAAATATAAATGGAAGTTAATGCTGGGTCTGTTGCATTTTCGATGACACAGTCAACCTTCAGACACTATTGCATTTTTAATTTCTCTCACCAGATGTCACCACCTATCAGAGAGCTGAAGAAATATGTCTGTGCATACTTTTGAAGATCTTAAAGATTTGAAATTTAAAATGCCCTTAATTTATATAATTGAAATCTGTGCAGCCTTCGTTACAATCGGATGCTTACTCGTCCATAACAAAGGAGTAGAAGTTGGAATGGTATCTCTAGCTATTGTAGCTTTAAAGTAATTCAATATTTTAAATTTGCAGTGGTGCTGCTTAGCATAATTAAAATTGGTACAACTTTTGAAAGAAGGAAAGAAAGAATATATATGAGGAAAGAAAGAAAGAAACAAAAGAAAGATAGAAAGAAAGAAAGAAAGAAAGAAAGAAAGAAAGAAAGAAAGAAAGAAAGAAAGAAAGAAAGAAAGAAAGAAAGAAAAACGTCCTTTTTCATGATCCTCACATCCTCACAAACGAGGTAAGAAAAGCACTGGTACAATAATTCTCAACACATATCCAATGTTGACGAAGGGGGGGGTCAGAGGCTTTGTTGGGGGGGTGTCACAGGCGTACACACATGCACGCATACGTACATATGTACGGGTATATGTATTTTATTTGTATGTATGTATGTCTATACATATATATATATACATATATATATATATGTATATATATATATATATATATATATATATATATATATATATATATATATATAATTGTTCTTCTTTAGCGCAAAACAGCACCAACGCAACGACCACCACTGTAACGAACACCAGTATGCTTCAAAACACCACATCATTTCTGAACGCGACCTTCAATGCAACCTTGAAACAGCGGACACCCGCTCAGGAGTTCTGGGAGTAAGTTCCGGAGACTGGTCCATGCCCTGTCTGGCCAAAATTGTTATTCGATAGTTACATTTACGAATATTCCATATAACACGTGATTACACACCGCGTATCGTGCATATATATATATATACACAAAATATATATACACACACACACACATATATATATATATATATATATATATATATATATATATATATATATATATATATATATATATATATATATATATACAAATATTGTTTGGCTGGTTTTCCTCATCAGTATAGGCCTGTTTCCATATATGGCACTTAGCATCTCGCGAGAAGTCAGCCTTACATTGGGAATCATGTGTTGATGGTCCTGTTTAGCTTTGATGAACATTGTTTTTGGTGTTGTTATATTTAAGCTTGTCGTTCCATGGGCTTTTATGATATATGTGTAGCAATGTGAATGACAGATGCCCAATAAAGCTAACCAATTCAATATGGCTACACTGTAAAAAAGGGGTTATTTGGGAAACCAGGTTTTTTTTTCACCGACCCTCTGCTTCCCCAAAGTACGGGGAGGGAGGGAAGGAGGCAAATACAAGAAAGGTTTTCGATCTCGGAAAGGCGTCAAGCAAATATTTATTTATAACACATATAAACTCAAACACGAGTTAATAGATTTACATTTTAATATACGTGTAAAACAAATAGGCTCTAAATGACATAGAAATACTCCTTAGGATAATTTTACAAAATCTGAAGCGACAACACTTGGTTTTAAATTACAAAAATTATGTTTGTAATTTAGATTTAAATATTAACTCAGTTATCAAAAGCTGCAAAACTCTTGAATAGATATGATATCATAAGCAGATGTTACGGTTAATATTCATCATACCTTTGTCTCTTGGTTTGACACTTATTTGGGCAATAATGGCAAACCATGACAAATTATTGCAAGATGGCAGCTATATGGGCCTGGTCACTGACACCATTTCCTGATATTTTTATGAGTGTTCCCTGGTGGAGCTGAAACTGAAGAACCCTAATGGCTCTCTGAAAAACAATAAGGGTTGTCTGAGGAACCCCCATAGGAAAGGTTCTTAGAACAACCCTATTATGGGGTTCTTCGAGGAACCAAAAAGGTACCGTATTTGTTACAAGCTGAAAACCCCTATTTAGTACCCCCAAAGAACCTTTATTTCTAAGAGTGTAGGCACAAAACTGTTACAGTTGTTTTATCTGTGTTTGCGCAGATTCAACTAGAAGTTGACTTATTCCTCAGACTTTGATACTTTTGCTGCGATGAATATTATATAGCTATGAGAATGATTTATACTGTGTAGCTGAGTATGAAAAAATAAATGTTTGCGCACCGCCAGGCGCTATGTGTTGGACCAGTCGGATGGCATAGATGACGCAGGCCCGATAAAGTGGCAACTAGCTCTCTGTCTGCTGCTGTCGTGGATCGTCATCTTCCTGTGTCTCATCAAAGGCATCAAGTCGACTGGCAAGGCAAGTAATGTACAACTGTGCCTCGTACAAGAAGGCTGCTTTTTCCTTGTATCATAAGGGTATTTCACAGCGTATTTATTTCTAAGCAATAGGAGTCATTCATATTATGAGTGACCATGTGCTGCTGCCACCTTGCCCGGGGCAAGAAACTTGACAGGAAGGAGGGCAGATTCATGTGTTAAGCAGGACGAAGTGAGCCTCTTTGATACAATTAACTTGAGAAGGTAGAAAGCTTTAAGAAAAGTCATTCACTAAGTTTTGAAATATACACGGTGCAAAATATTAAGGAAATTTCATTTGTTTAAAAGAAAAAAGTTATTTATGGATGGTTACAAATGCCCTAATCATTGCAAAGGCATAGGTCTGTTGCCAGGCAAGTGAGTGGACCAGGGCAGATCTGCAGTTACTATGGTTGAATATGAATAATTCCTGTTTCCTAAGAACTGCTCCACTCTTATTTTCTTCGTAATTGAGGGGTTATTTCGCTTTGCTTCCATTTGACCATCTATTGTTCCAGAAAGCGCGGGCATTTTCTTTTGAATTATTGACCAGCAGAGTTCTTTAATAGCGAGAATTTTGATGTCGTCTGCTTTATCGTCTTTTTGCCGCAACGTCTGGAATTCACGAAACTTTCTGAACGAAAGTATCACAGAGTATTTTTGGGGATAATATGGCTCTAGTTGATAACCATTTTGGCACAAGGGTATTAGGCCTACAGGAAGTTGTTAATTGAGTGACGTAGCACTATCACGTCACAAGTATAAATCACAGGAAGAGGACAGGTCCTTCCAGCTTAAGTGAGAACCACACTGTGTAAACGTAAGCGAGTATATATTCGTGGATACTAAACAGTTTTTATGTATTTGATATAGGTCGTTTACTTCACTGCAACATTCCCATACGTCATGTTGGTCGTACTTCTCATCCGGGGACTTACACTGCCGGGCTTCGAACGAGGACTCAAGTTTTACCTGTCTCCAAAATGGGAGTCGCTGGGAAAGGCCCAGGTATAGCCGAAACAGCTTGACCATTTAACAAAGGCATGATGGATTATGTCCATAGTTTTAGCATTTCGAGGCAGCAGTAATGCCTGTTTCACCTGGGCGTGGTCTTTCACGCTCTTTTATATGATATGCATGTGTACTTTATATATATATATATATATATATATATATATATATATATATATATATATATATATATATATACATATATATATATATATATATATATATATATATATATTTATATATATATTTATATATATATATATATATATATATATATACGTGTGTGTGTGTGTGTGTGTGTGTGTGTGTGTGTGTGTGTGTGTGTGTGTGTGTGTGTGTGTGTGTGTGTGTGTGTAATGGAATCTCATTTCTTGTTTATTTAGTGCTTTTACGTATCAAATATTTAAAGATATTGTGAGATACACTGTATTGGAACATATGTTGAAATGCATTTGATCATATGATTGAAACGATTTAAACATATCATTAAATACTTCTTGGGTTGACACTCCCTATTACCGGAGGTAATTGAACAGACGATCAAATCATTGGAACAAACCTCTGCGATTTATTCCTGTCACATAATTAAATCAGACCGAAAGTTAGTTGACGAGATGATCAAATAGTGGGAGGTATTCAAATACCTAGATTAATTGCAGACCTGCTCGGGCCCTCTCAGTTGCTAAACAACAAAACTATGCCTCCGGCATGATGAGAGCACTTGTTTATTTAGTTATTTATTTGTTTATTTATTTATTTATTTATTTATTTATTTATTTATTTATTTATTTATTTATTTATTTAGTTATTTATCTATTTATTTATTTATTTATTTACTTACTTACTTACTTAACTTAACTTTACTTACTTACTTACTTGTTTATTTATTTATTTATTTATTTATTTATTTATTTATTTCATTCATTCATTCATTCATTCATTCATTCATTCATTCATTCATTCATTTATTTATTTATTTATTTATTTATTTATGAGCGCAGCTCTGTTCTTCCTAGGGACCCAGCATACATCTACATGAAATAAGATGGTAGTTACGTTACTTAACCAGCCAGGAGTAACCCTTTTATCTATCAACAGATGAGATTTTGTAATTTTTTTTAGCATCTGGTATACTTTAAATTTTAAGGGAATTACTTTTCTTAAGCCTTCCGTTTTCTGGAGTGTTTGCTTCTATCATAGAAGCTCGTTGGGCCCTGCTTAATATATGAATGTTGCCGCCTTCCTGCCAAGTCCCTTGCTGCAGCCTAGGTGGCAGCACAAGATCCCAGTTAACATGAATACTTTCTATACATCATGCCATCAAATCGCTTCTGGTCCGACTTAATTGCATAATAAATGATTTAATGATACTAAATCACTTCCTGAAAATAAATGACGTTCAATATGAAAAAACTTATATGGCTTTATTCTATATATTCACAATACCTATCATCAGATTTCTACATTACACGGTTGATTACCGTAAGAATAAACATAGGCATATTTTCATAAGTTTTTAAAATGGTCACACTTGATATCAGTTTCTATTTGTCTTGAGGTTTCGAATTTAAAGAAAAAAATATTTGATTGGCTCCCCGGGACCGTTCTGTTCCAGCTTAACTTTAAACCTCGCCCACCAGAGAGAGCATTTATTAGCTAGGAGTAGACAAAGACATACTTGAACTTACGATCAAATCGATTTTAACATATCACCGAATCCACTTAATGTTACACATATACATGTATGTATTTCAACACATGATCAAATCGATTTGATGTCGTGGGTAAATACATTTAAACACATGTTTAAATGTACTATATTGAACAATATCATTAAAAGCATTTGTCGATATGATAGATTATATTTGATGAAAAATTTGATGGCATTTCATGATACATACATACATGTTACAATGAAACGCGGCTCCTCTGAATCATTATATTAGTCATGCCGTTAAGTATGTTATGATATGATCTCACCAGTTAGTGTTAAGTTACGTCGTCATGTAGCTAATCATATAATTGTACAAAGAGGAGCAACAGTGCCACACCCCAAACGACAGTGCCACGCGCCAAACGACAGTGCCAAACCCCAAACGACAGTGCCACACCCCAAACGACAGTGCCACACCCCAAACGTTCCGTGTAGTTCTGAGGGAAAAAAAGCCAATCTCTCCATAGCTCATCCAATCACTGTCCATGTCTAAACCTAAACGATAATTGGTCAATATTATCACGTGAGATTCAAAGTTTAGAAAAATTCAAGGTTTGAACAGCTAAATGATTTTACAGAGGGTACAATGAAAGCAGCATTCCAGATTTATATATGTGAATTCGCTTCACATCAGCATAAAATGCGTTTATTAATATGATGAAATATTTATCATGTTATTTCAAATATTAAACCATTTTATATATAATCATACGAGTGAATTACTTAATCATATAATAAGTCCAAACTGAATCAAACCTGTCGTCAAGATATTTTATCATATGTACGAACACATACCTTGAAATGTATACAGTTGATCATCTAATATTATTGCTGATTAGGAACAGAAGCATACAGGGACCTTTCACTTCACATTGAATGAAACTATTAGGGATATATATATATATTTATCTCATGTTTGAGTCGATTTCAGGGCTGTAACAACAAGCTGTAAATATCGTATCTAGCTTAAACACTGCAACTATGCAGTACCGCTTTGGAAAGGTGCTATAACACAGTGTTGCCGGAGTGCCTATAACCGGAAACGTTCTGATAACCGGAAGTGCCCAGATACCGCCACAGCCTAGGCCTAACGTCGTAACGATGACGTCGTCTGCTACCGGCGAAGAGTCCGCAGAATCTATTTTACAAAATTTAGCATCTGGGGCGGCACAACTCCTTGAAGTGAACAATGATCGGTTTAGTAAGGAGGAGCGCAGTGTGGAGGAGTTTATTTCAAATATGGAAAACGCAAACACGTCAAAGAAAACGAGTCATGATGTTGGCCTTTTTGCGTCATTCCTGCTGTCGAAACTTGAGAGCAGGCCAATGCTTGACATTGAACCGGTCGTACTCAATGAGTACATTGCCGAGTTTCTAATCACTGTTAGGCAAAAAGATAAAACTGAGTACGAGCCAGGTAGCCTTCGGAGTATTTTTGCGAGTCTGGAACGTTACCTGAAAGCTCAACAATATGGCTACAGTATTACAATGGACCACAAGTTTGAGAAGGCCAGGCAAGCATTGCGATCCAAACAAAAGGAGCTAAAGCAACAGGGAAAAGGAAATAAGCCTAATGCGGCAAGGGCCATCACACAGGAAGAACAAGAAATTCTGTATGCTAAAGGTGTTCTGGGGACGCATGATGCAGCTGCAATTCAGAATACCATGTGGTGGAACATTGCACGATATTTTGGCATGAGGGCTAGCACAGAACACCACCAGTTGCGTTGGGGAGATGTTGCCCTATGTACTTCTGCTGACGGCACCCAGTATTGTGAATTTAATGAGAGACAGACTAAAACAAGAACAGGAGTTGACCCTGGTAACACACGATCAGTAGCACCTAAAATGTGGTCCATATCGGACAACATGGAAAACCCTCGTGACCCTGTTGCTGTATACCTAAAATTTGCAGCTGTGCGGCCTGATGCCATGAAACAACAAGACTCCCCATTCTACCTTGCTATAAATCACAGCAAGAAATCTAACCTCTGGTTCAAGTGTCAGGCTTTAGGGATCAACAGCCTAAAATCCCTGATGAAAAACATGTTTACTAAAGCAGGCATTTCTTCAGGCGGTGCGGGAAAAGTTACCAACCATAGCGCACGTAAAACCATGATTCAAACATTGAAAAACAGCGACATTCCTGACACCGAAATTATTCAAATAAGTGGACATAAAAATGTCCAATCACTGAACTGTTACTCAGAAATAAATATGGAGAAGCAGCGGAAGATTTCTAATCTTATAGGGCAGTCCCCATCATCATGTGAACCATCATCGGCATCGATAGCTAGGCCTACCTCTGACCTTCCTAGGCCTAAGGGAGAATCAATATTTCCTAGGCCTTACTCTGACATTTGTTTCTCTAGGCCTACAAGCAGGCCTACAACAGATTCTGAGCAACATATGGCTGTAGTAGACAAACCTCCCAGTGAAGCATCTGATGACATCGAATGTCCTTTAGGCCTCTCAGAAGTAGGCCTACGCCAATCATATTGTCCTAAACCCAATACTGCGTTTAGGCCTAGTGACTGTGAAAATCAAAGGGATATTTTGCCACCTGGTCCTTCTGTGGTACGTCGGGCAGCACTACAACCTATGCAGCTCTTTCCTGGAGCGCATATTTCTGGAGGAAGTATTAATATTGTGATCAACACAGTTAACTCACCAGTGCAAAAACGTGCCAGGCGACCCATAATTTATGACTCAGACTCGGATTAAATGCTTCAAAATGTCGCCAAATGAACATCAACAAAATAATGCTAGTTAGATTTTTGCCCTTTTCATTTCTGTGGTTTAGGTCTCTAGGCCTGTATCTTGTTCCATGAGCACAAAAGTAAAGAGTTAAACCTAATGAATATTTTGTGTTCAAATTGACATTCATGCAGAACATAGGTCTATATTGCTGCAGATATAACAGACATTTAAACAAATGTTGTTAACATGACTTGAATAGTAAATGCAATTAAAACTTTGGTTTTTAGACAATGAATATTTGTGGGTCTTTTTCAGCTAACACAAATGCAAAAATCGACACAAACATAAGATAAACAGATCATAGCATGTTTTCTTCCGGATATGAAGTATATCAACTCGCACTGGATACCGTATAGCAGAACTCGTTCGCTACGCTCACTCGTTCTGCCATATGGCATCCAGTGCTCGTTGATATACTTCATATCCGGAAGAAAACATGCTATAAACTATACATATATATATATATATATATATATATATATATATATATATATATATATATATATATATATATATATATATATATATATGATGCTTAATGTTTTGCAGCGCTCATGCTTATGAAAATGTTTATATTATCTAACAAATCAATATTGAAAATCATTGGATTGTATTTATGGTTACTTGTAGGTTTGGGGAGACGCTGCAGTTCAAATTTTCTACTCTCTGGGACCCGGATGGGGCGGCCTTCTGACCATGGCAAGCTACAACCGATTCCACAACAACTGCTACAGGTAAATGTTTAACATCCAACGAAAGACAAACTGAAGCAACCGTCTTTTGCTGGTTTAGGCCTTTTTTTAATACTTTAAGAGTAATTCAAAATAACATGGACTTATACCTTCGTCTTTCACTACTAACGGTATAAAATAGGTCACATGAACCATGGAGCTACTATAAGCTGCTCCTGTAGTAGCTGTATGCATGTCCCTTGCATTGAGGTTTTTAACTGTAGTAAACTATACATTTTCTGAAAGCTAACAAACTGGAAATTGTATTCATGGCAATTTTATATTAGATGGTTGCAATCTTTATATAACAACTCCCCACAAAAATCACAATTCACCACAAATATCGACTCAGCCCATTAGATTTTGAAGGCAGAGACCTCAATTCTGCATCAAAGCTATATATGTTCATGCAATGAATGAACAAAGCTTGTTTCAGATTTTACAATTTGGTACCGAGTTAGTTAAAAGTAATGACCTTGAAAATGTCCTGACTGCAACTTCAAGCACATATATCTCAGAAACAACAACAAATAATTTAAGATTAGAAACACGGTTTCTAATTTGAAGTGTGCTCCACATTTCGCCATAAAATGATGCCGAAGTTGGTCCAAAATGAAAATGTAGAAGCTGAGTCGAAAATTTAAATCCAAGAATGGCAATCACTTTTTTACACTTATGTATATTTTTTGTGGAAATGCTTCTTCCAAGTAAAATTACACAGTGCAATAGTAGACCTTTTTAGTTTGTACGCTTTCTAAAAATGCAATCTTTAATTCCTTTTTAAAAATAATTCATAGTGTTATAGAATGAAAGTTGCAAAGCACTAAGATGACTGACAACGTAAAGTGCATCTTTCAGGTGCAGCTGCTATCAGATACAGTACCAAAAAAGTTGAATACGCCCTCAGATTACTGATGCATTGGGACGGCGGGAGTGGGTCAGCGGGGCCTAGTCTTGTGTATTAATGACAATGTCATTACAGCTCTTAGACGTTTCATTTTCTTTTTGTTGACAGAGACGCCGTCATTGTGGCAATTGTGAACTGCGGCACCAGCGTATTCGGCGGCTTAGTTATCTTCTCTGTGCTGGGCTTTATGTCTCAGCAACTGGGCGTGCCAGTTCAAAATGTGACAACCAGTGGTTCGTACTTCTAATCAATAAAGACTATATATATATATACATATATATATATATATATATATATATATATATATATATATATATATATATATATATATATATATATATATATATATATATATAGTCTGCTTGCCATGTCGTTCCCTGCAATGTTTGTAAATTTCGTGACCAGAGTTTTTAGCATTTTGTTTCAAGTCACACTCAGTCAAATTAATCGCCATGTTTTATGAATTGCATGGCGAATCAATATGTTGACTTCATGTCGTCAGCAACAATTTTTGCATCAATGATTAAAACTACTCTGGTCCATTAGAGTTTATATTGACTCAGTTTTGTTGTGTGGCCTAGGAGTACGCCTAGAGTACTTGAAACGAAATGCTGCTAACAAAGTTTCATGACAAAAGCCAGAGCGCACAGGAAATTAATTAAACAATCGACTTAGTCCTGTTCTTATGGGAAAAGGTGAAACTTTAAAAATCACGCGGTTTAGGTATGCCGTCAAATACCTGTCTTCTGCTGTTCCAGGACCGGGTCTGGCCTTTGTTGTATACCCAGAAGGACTGGCGCGCATGCCCGGAGCTCCCTTCTTTGCCGTCTGCTTCTTCTTCATGTTGTTTACGCTTGGACTGGACAGTCAGGTTGGCCTACTTTCTTGCATCAAATTCAATAGACTACTACTTTTTAAACAAATAAAAATCTCTCGACGCAGACTGATAGGTTGAGTCGTTAGTCAACTAACTGACTGATGTGTTCTAACGTTATTGGACTTTAAGGCTACGGGGCCTGTTTATAGGCCAGTAAACTTTTATTCCAAGGAAAACTTTGGACGAGCAATGGGGCCGTAATTCTCAGAGGAATTGTGCCGAGTTTGTGTCTCGACAGTCTTTGTGCGTTTTATTTTTATTCCAAGTTGTACTATTCAGAGGCTATATGCAGTTCACCTTGTGTGTTGCATATTCCTGTGATTCCCCATATGCATGTTGTGCACTTCCGCAGTTCACATTATTATACCTCAGGCATTAATCTAGTGTTATGATTGGCTAATTGGGCGTGTAACAGTTTTGACTGTTAACTGCAAGAAAATTACTGTTGCCCGCTGCCAATTTTTATCACTAGGGGGTACTGCACGTGACCCGGCCTTGACCAAATAGGCCTAATTTATGTCATGTAAATGATTGTTGATTTATTAAAATGGAATGAAAATGACGTGATATTTGTTCATATAATGTTCGGTATAATAAAGGAAATGGTGCCCTAGCTTTCCTTTGTGGGACAGGAAGAACTGTAAACCTTCGGGATGGACTGTCAACCCTCAGCTTTGTTGCCGGTCGACAGTCCATCCCTCAGGTTTACAGTTCTTCCTGTCCCACGCAGGCAAGGGCACCGTTTCATTAATGTTTGCGTTGCATTCTCACAGTTCACCATGCTGGAGACAGTAATCAGCGCTTTGACTGATGAGTTCAGTAAACTGCGTCCCTTCAAAACTTACGTCACGCTGGGAATGTGCATAGTCATGTTTTTACTCGGCTTACCACAGGTGACACGCGTAAGTACTGTTATGTTTATTTTCCTCTGAACAAATATTTTGTACATTTCATGTAAGTCTATAAGTGTGCATGAAGTGGCGGAAACAGAACGCACATGGCACGCCGTTTTGACATTGAATCATTTCGGATACCCATATATATATATATATATATATATATATATATATATATATATATATATATATATATATATATATATATATATATATATATGCAAAATTCCATTTTGAATATTAAAAAAAATCAATTTTTGGACATCCAAAATTCAATATCGGATACATGTATATCAATAGATAATTTTTTGATATCTAAAGATCCTTTATTGGTACACAAAATATCGTTTTATTATCAACAAATGGATTTTTATATCAGTAATTAGTTTTGGATATCAAAAATTATTTTTGAATATCCATAAATAATTTTTGATATCAAAAATAATCTCTATGTATCTCCATAAAAATTATTAAATGTTAAAACTGCTAGCCATAGAGGCACATGTTTAATGGCCTGACCAAGCTGCCAAGTTCCGGTCAAACTAAGATTTTCAACTACACCTTGAGCTACGACCCCGTGTATGCTGCCTTTGATGGCTCCAGCTTGTGCTCAGCATTTGGCAGCCCCATAATACATCGGACGCTGAAAATACTTTGAAATAGCACATACCAGTGGTGTCTTGACGGAAAAAAACGTATGATGAAGTACAGTACACTTAAAGTGATTAATTAATGATAGCCTATCACGCTGAAGATGGAGGATTAACAAGTACACTTGTCGAAATTATGTACAGAACATGGCTGATACGCTATTGAGCTAGAGGCCGCTTTAACTTTGTCTAGACGCTGTTTTGTTGTGGGGACTTTGCAGGGTGGCATATACATCATGAATCTCGTCGACTATTACGCAGCGGGCTATCCGCTTATGATCGCTACCTTATTGGAGTTGATGGCTATAATGTACATATACGGTAAGTACACGTCAAAGCTTCATTTATGTATAATTGTTCGTCTCGAGTGTGCACATATTTGACAAAATCTAAAAACTGCATATGCATCACATCCTATATCTGAAAATTAAAGTGTGTGAACCTACGAAAAGGTGAGGTGGAACGTTAAAATGGTCCCAAGCATATTAAATTTTATGTTGGTAAACTATTGTAAGCTATTGCGATATTTGGATGGGGTATATCATGTGGAAGGTGCTCTGTATGTAAAGATAGTAAAGAAGATTAAGCACATTTTCTATTTCTCTGCGCAGCTGTAAATGATATTAGGTTAGAGGCATTTAAAATTTGGAAAGCGGCTCTCTTGATGAGCATTACAGATAGGCATAGAACAGTTTTCCCCCTCCTCGCTCAAAAATAAGTTGTGTTGGTTTCTTGGTGAGCACGCATACGACCTTGGACAGAACATTGGTGAATTATTTGACCACACGTAAAACATATTTGGTTGAGGTTTGATTCGGGAGACAATCACTTAATGACTTCTCGAAATGACAGATTATATGATCGTTCTACATGTACCTCTTGTAACTAGACCTGCCCCAATGTATATGTATACAGTTAAGTAGGGAAGTATGATAACGCCGCACAGTAACACGTGATGGTGCTCTCTTAATGATCAAAACATACAGAGATGGTCAAACCAGCAGGGCCGGAGTCCGCTACGATGTAATTGTTTTGCCTGCTCAGCTTTGCCCCCTCGTCATTCTGCTGGGGGTCCCCTATACAAACCCACATATCCAAGAGCATGTCATTATGGTGAACTGACAATTTTGTAATTGATTTGTACATGTATTCTGCATTGTATATGAAACATGTATAATGTACATGTCCTTACGCTTTCTAGAGTTTTGTCTCAATGAGTAGCTTATCTCTAGTATCGGTGCGGAGGACACAAATTATTACTTATGGATACTATAGATTTATCTTAACATGCACAGATTATTTGTTTGACAAAAGGATGACTGCTTACTTGTATATATCTTGGACGCATCATGAAATTTTCCCCGTTCCGTCTGTTTTTGATGAAGACTTTCACTAATTAGGAATACTATCTCTCCTGTAAAATCCTCTGCATATGGCATCATGAAGGAAGTTCAAACTTCCTACCCTTATCGCCGTGAAGCACCGTGTGTGAAATATCGTCTGCTTCAATGTCTCCGCTGAGGTTTCGCTTGGCATATTAGAAAACATTTGAATGAGAATTGTAGATCATCAGTGCAGTCAAGACAACGTAGCTTTTCTTCACATGGGTTGGGTGGGTGCTCACCGAGAAAACTGCTATCTGGACCTTCCAACCAGGAGTGGGTTACTGTCTATTAAAACCAGCAGCCAGTGACTGTGTTATTATGATCATTGGAGACTTAACTGAAATATATGTTTCAATGGACAGAGACGGAAAATTGTCGTTTTCGGTTTAAAATCAGTATCCGTCGAATTTAAAAAGAATGGTGCGAAAAACCATGAGTACCATATATAGACATTGTGATGTTTTCTGTGTGTTACAGGCTACAAGAGATTTTCCGCTGACATCGAGAGTATGATCGGCTTTAAACCTAACATTTACTGGCATGTTTGCTGGAAGGTTCTGACTCCACTTCTGCTATGTGTAAGTTTCAATCTGTTTATTTATTTTATTTATTTATTTATTTATTTATTTATTTATTTATTTATTTATTTATTTATTTATTTATTTATTTATTTATTTATTTGTTTGTTTGTTTGTTTGTTTATTTATTTACTAACTTATTTATTTATTATTTAATTATTTATTTACTAATTTATTTATTTATTTATTTATTTTATTAGGGGCAATTTAATGGACAGGGCAATTGATAAACTTTCTGCACCAGTTGAACTATTTGTATACGTACTAAACAGACCACGCTCTGCGATTATGAATGATTTTGTACAAATACAAGCACAAATTTGTTCCTTTTATTTCATTTGGTATCACTGACAATTTCTAGGGAAACCAATCTTGCAACACCTGTAATAACAACATCCAAAAGTTTTCGTCTTTAATGTTGTACTTTCTTCAAAAGCTTTGCATGAAAGTATGAGAGCTCACGTTAACTGGTAATGAAATAAGTCTTCCTCTTTTTTTAACAGGGGGTAATCATTTTCACGTGTGTAGGCTATAAGCCGGTCACTTACAACGGACAGGCCTATCCAAAGTGGGCCGAGGGCGTCGGCTTTTTGATGATATGTTTTTCAGTAATATGGATTCCGATCTTCTGGATCATATCTTATGTGAAAGAAGTTAGGAGCACGAAGGTAAGAACTTTCAATATATCAATATTTTCGGTTGATGTATTACTCTCTCATAAGATATCCTCAGCATTCAGTCTGTGTGTGTTCTAACTCAGTCAATACAATCTGCTACACACTTTGGCAAGTAATATTAGCAAGAATTTTACACACAAGTCATGTTCCAACTGTGTTCGCGCCAGCAGGAACATGAATTTCAACATGAATGGCCGTCTAGACTACTACCACAGCGCATGACTGTCATACGTCAAAAACATGTTGTATAACAGTCGAGTGCTGTGGCACAAATCGTTACCTCCCCATCCCCAGCTGTCCAGAATGAGGCTTGTTGAGGTAATAAGCAGACAACAACTTGGCGGTTTATCAGGGAGTATTTTTTGTGTTGTTGGTGAGTTTAATCTTTATATTGTAATTTATGTGCTCAAATAATGCATATTGCATTTCTTTTTAGAAATTCAAATATCGTAGTTAAGTTTTTATTTTGTTAGGTTCATTTGACTTTGAACTTTTGTACATAGCGAAGATGAGCTACCGAATTTGTAGTTATTGATAAGTTAATGAATTTGATCGGGTTAGAAACAAAGAAGTACAGTATCTCATATGAAAGAAAGGAGGAAGAGTAAGACAAGAGGAAGATAGAGAAGAGGCACGCATAGCAGTCAACAGGAATTATTTTATTTAATGTGAGCAATGTCAGGAGTGGTGGAGTCAGGAGGCAGCCAAGGACTTAGAACAGGAAATACGGAAGTGCAGAATAAAGTAGGTGTGGACCGCCAAATGAAAAGATAACTAAAGGCAAAGGTACAACGGCATTGTTAAATGCCAATGGCTGAAGAGGACAAAAGGCAAGATGGGTTTCCTGTGAAGAACATGAATTAAGTCTAAGTGAGGTGATAAATGAAGTAATGCGGAAACTCTAGCTGAAGAAGCAAGATATTGCAGTAGGCATAGTGACACAAAGACAGCGAGAAGGCGTGGAAGCTGGGGATGTAAAGGTTAGTACACACAGAGATTTAGTTATTGATAGGCCAGGGAAACAAGATAGTAGTTATGGGTGATTTTGGCATGCACATAGGTTTTGGTGAGGAAAAGATCAATGACAATGGTTGGATGCTTATGAATTTTGTGGCAGCTAGGGAGCCAGTTCAAGGACATAGTGAAAAAGTGCAAGGGCAAGTGGACAAGACTTGCCCGCACAAGTAGGACGATCGTTTAATATTTTAGTAGGCAAAGAAGTATGGGAGAATTTTAAGAAGATATTTATAAGTGAGATGGGAGAGATGCAGGTGGAAAGTGACCATCGTTGGCTATGGACAGATATGGATAGTGTAATTTGTGAGGTAATAGTGCGAAGACAAAGAATGAGATGGGGAATAACAGATCAGATGTACCGGAGAGAGCAATAGGAGAAATATTAGACAAAGCCTCAACTGAAACAAATACATGCCAGAAAAAGCAAGTGTAGGAATTTGGGGCAATAGGATATATGAGATGAGTGCATCATAGAAGCAGCAAAACAAGTTGTAGAGAAGAGACCTGTCTTGCCCCGAAAGGGGTAAAGAAATCGTAGTAATATGAGAAAATTGAAGGCAATTAAATGGTTGAGAAAAAAAAACATTACCCGTATTCATAAATTTCAGCCGAACAATGACAGCAAGGAGATTCAAGAATTATAAAAACATCAACATTCATGTTCCAGTACCAATGTGAAAAAGCAAATTTCACTCCAGACTTGAGACAGGCAGTCACCCATAAAGGGCAACTGCCTCTTTTAAACTGGTCCTCTCAACATTTGAAATACTGTTCATTAACCATGGAACCCGATTTCCTCCAAAACACGCAGACCCAACCACTTGAAACACAAACTCTTACTCCACAGACAAACATAGACAAGGCAGGCCTGTCACTTTTTGGTTCCTCTGACTTGTGAGTCAGCCGAGTTTACAACAAAAGAAGAAGTAGGCCTATATCGTTTTTGTGATATTTCTGGATCTTGAATAGTATAAACACACTGTATCTCCATTATAACTATGAGTCGGATAACACAGCCCACAGCATAACATAGCCAATGAAGTGTCTGTCAAATAGTTCAGAAAAAAGCATTACGCATATTCATAAATTTCAACCTAGCAATGACAGCAAAGAGATTCAAGAGTTACCAAAACATCAACATTCATCTTCCAATACCAACGCGAAGACACAAATTTCTATGGTATATACAAGTGATGGTTTGTGCACGAAGATACAGATACAGATCTTTATTTATACTCGGTGTTTCAACATTAGCATTAGCTCACGAGCTATTATTACCGAGATAAAATAGAAATATTGAAGAAATGCCATAAATAGGGGCAAACATATTTTAAAGTGACGAGTTGAGATAGAACTGGTAGGCATGTGAAGAGGGGGGATTTTGACTTCAAAGTGTAGTTTAATGGTCCAATACAGACTGTAAGTTATCTAAGTAGGTAGAAGTTCTTAATGTTAGGACGAAGAACAGGGTTGAGGTGAAGGGTAATTTTTTTTATTTGTAGATTTATTTTGGTGGGTGGGGAGATAAGTAGAGGGAGGGAGGGTTAAATTCAAGGAGTGTGAAGTGGGATTGGGTTGCATATGGGATAAAAGAAGCACAATTAGATAGGAGAAGGGAAGGGGTTATTGGGGTCAGTGTAGACAAAGATGTAAGGCTCGAAAGCAGGCATGAGTGTATCATGTTTAAAGTAGAGTGAGGATTGTGAATATGTTTATTTAAGGACCAGGCTACAGTGTAAAGGGAGTTGGGAGGGGATGCTTGCGAAAAATGATGTGTTCTAAAATTATAACCAGATATGTCAAATGTGCGTCAATAATCAAATTATCCACTCATTAAGAGGAAAATATTATTTTTGCTTACAGATCTACCTTTATGAATGTACGTTGTTCTCTCAGATTTTAATTGAGACATACTGTTGTTACAGGACTTCTTATGGTACGTAACCCCGCCATGGACAGGCCAGACACTGAGGAAAATGACGCGACCCACAGATGAATGGGGACCCGCCCTGAAGAAGCACTGGCGCATCACAGAGCGGGCAACACAGGTGGACATGGATAAGGAGGGATTCCCGCCAACTTACGCGTATGACAATCCTGCTCTGGAAAAAGACACACCAGAAAATGTATCTTTTGAAACGCATATATGAGTAATATCTATCATGGTATAGATTCGGACGAACAAATTGTCGTCAGATTTCATTTACAAGAAAGACCGCGTGATTGAGTCTAGTCGTCATAATCGTGAATATATGAAGCGCATGTTACGTACTAGTTCATGTGGTATCGGTTTCAATAGGTGCTGTAGATCAGCGTGCATGAGAAATGAACTCTTTGCATCACAAGTCTACCTCGCATGCAATGATATGGGGGTGAATGGGTTAATATTGACCTGGGGTTTACCTCAAATTAACGTGCCATCTTTTTGCCTTGTGGGTGAAGTTTCACTTATAATGTCGAGAAGGAAAAAAAAAGAGAAAAAATAACACATAACGGAGACAAGTAGTTCTAATTGATTAATTTTCAATGCCAATTGCAATTTAAAATCATACATGTCCTGAAACCTTTTTCGGTAATATTTATCTTTTTGGGATGAATAGTGTATGAAAGTATGATTAGGCAGGATGGCTTTTATATTGTATATGTAAATGTGTGGTTTTTTTTGTCTGAAATATTATGTACTTTACAGCGTAAGACGAATATTACAGAGAAACAGACGAGAGAGTACTTTCTAAGTTTTGTAACCTAATATGTTCATGAGTGACAGAAATGGTATATGATATCACTTAATGAGGGGAGTATCAATATATATATATATATATATATATATATATATATATATATATATATATATATATATATATATATATATATATTTGTATGTATGTATCGTAAATTTTATATGACTTACATTTCTATTAAATTATTATGTGACTTTTTGTACATTTAACTGTCTCTGTGAACCATTGCAAATTTACCAAATTTAGCAACGTTATAGTGTATATATATATATATATATATATATATATATATATATATATATATATATATATACATATATACACATATATACACGTTATACCGTATTTTTTAATAAAATGCTTTTATAGTGTATGTTAGGATCGACTAATGTGCTTTTAGACCAAGAAGTCCATACTGTTCCGCTCAATATCGGCTACATGCTTATAGATTATGCAACACTCAAGACAGCAGTTGCACAGCCCTGCTGCCATCCAGCTCCTGAGGCTTTCTCTTGTGTTTTTGCATGCAGGTTAATTTAATGAGAAGGTCCCTTCTTTTGATGGGAACTGCTTTGGTTGCTTTATCTGCTGTAGACAATGCCAAGGTCTTCATATCCATGTTAAGCTGCACTGTGGGCATGAAGAGCCTTTTTAACCCTTTCCCCCTTAAACCGGCTGGTGGTCCAATGTCGTCTGCTTTAGTGTTTTCAACTAATTTCAACAGTAATGACAAACAATTTTGACTGAGAATTGTAGCTAAGACCTATCAATATCACATGCCCCAGATCAACAACTTTCCTTGGCATGCCAAGGAAAGTTGTTGACTCAAGTGTTAATTTAAGGGGGAGAGAGTTAAATTAATTGTTTCACGCTGAAAACATGGGTCAACATAATGAAGTTGCTCACATGCATGTTTAGCTAGTCTTTGATCATTGTGCCTTATTAAATGAACTACATATATATCACACAAAAAACATGGGTCAACAAACTCAGTTTGTTACTATATATGTTTAGCTGGATGTTGTCATTCACAGGCTTTTAAAATAAACTACTTTGTGATGAAACATAGGTTGAGAAGGCCAATCTAGCATGATGTTTTACTGGGCCATGGTTATTAACAACCTTTTCAAATGAACTATTTGGCAATGATATATGGGTCACAAAGAGATCTGAAAACAGCAGATACATGCAAAATGCACGATGCAAGACTGACTTTTAGGGAGGCGAGGTTATGAGGAAACACATGACACACATTAGCTCCTTAAACGTTCAACATTATACAATAAATGTTGCAACAACTTGTTGGAAAATGTAACACTATATTACCGGAATATACTGAAGCTTAACTTGTTGCCCGGTAGATCGTTATTTTAAATCGTGATGAAGTTCTTTTTGTAAAACAAAGTAAATAACTCGAAAGTAGAGAGTATTGCTAAATTGCTGAAATAATCCGTATTACGGATCCTTTGAAATCCAGTTGCCAATTGTGGCCACCAGGATCGCACAATGATATAGGGCACTTTGAGAGAGGTAGGACGACAAACGAGTCGGGGCATCACATAGGTAGCTCATCTCCCAAAGCACGGAATGCTGTGTATTCTGGAGAAATATCAATGCATTGAGTGGCACTTTTCATAGCTTCTAACACATGCTGAACTACGCAATGCGGGTCACTGTAGGGTGAAGGGGATTTGCAAAAAAAAACACGCCCTTTACTATGAAACTTGTCATGCGTGCGATCATCGTGCTGACATTGCCAGAGTCGATAACTGGACTTCGAAATGTCTGTAATGTTCATATCACATTCTCAAGAAAACGAGTTTTACGTCAGCTTCTAAAGTGCTTTATTTCTGTCTTTTCTGAAATGTTTGGGTTATTACATTATCAACCTTATGTCTAAAATGTGATCCGTTTTTGCAAGTTTCATCTTTTTCAGTGTAACATTCTTGCAATATGCAGGCTGAAAGATAAGAATGAGAAAGGATCTCATCTTGATGTGTCATGGTTATACTCAAAGTGCTCATTATGCATTTATATGGTAATAAAATTTATGGAAATGACTTGATAGATATGTTAAAACCCCTCCGCAACCTAGACAAGCTAGACAAGCAGACACCCTGTAGACAGAAGCCAATTTTTTTTATCAGTTGGTATATTTACAAAGTATATAGGTCACACAGTCTGCATCTCTACCCTCGGTTTGGCTTGAAACCTGGGGTAAAGAGTCCTTGTTATTTTATAGGGATTGAAACTATCATGTGCGTAAATACTTCATAATATTAAGTTTTAAAATGAGAGATATATTTTGATGTCAAACAATAAAACTGTAAAAAAGCGATGATTCATTAAATGCGTGAATTGTATCATTCAACCGACCTATTGCAAATTAATGTCACAGTCTCCTTGCCATCAGTATTACCATGCATTTTAAACGGAATTTAAATCGCCAATTTTAGTCATTTTCTTCGTTTTATAATGAATTGATTATACACATCTAAATGGCCTGTGTTATAATCAACACATAAATTAACAAAAATATTACAGAATGCACAGGGTAGTGTTATTCTTTTAGAAAATCCATTACTTATTCTGTTCGAATAATTCCTCAATGTACATATGATTCGCAAATACCTTTCGTATGCTTGGCTTACGACGCAACTGAAACGTTTTTGGGTTTCGTCATGTACAATGTACTTTTTTTATGTATATTGACATTAAAACCGAATGCTTGAACACTGTCAGGTTTATTATATTTTTGTACACGCTGAAACCTGAGTCAACAACTTCCATCAGCACAATCTGGCAAAAGTGTGCCAAGTGCATGTAGAAAATAGTTATTGACTAATGGCATACCATTCTTCACTAAGAAAAAGAAGCAGACGACAATTACCAAACTGACAGTTTCTTGTAGTTTAAAATGAGAACGTTGCACTCCGTTAAATGTTTTTAAGGTCTCATCAAGTTTCAGCCGCAGTTCAAGAGCAATACACCACAAAAGACATCAGTTATTGCCAGTCAGCAGGGCTAAGTCTATCTTGCATTTTTGTTTTGTACAATAGCTCTACTGTATGTTTGTGTATAACAGCCCTGTAGGAATTATAGCTGTCATACTAAGATCGTGAGGTCTTTGGGTACACGTTCAAAAATACATAAAAATGCAACATAGTGTACCAACAACTCTGTATGACGCAACGTACGTATTCCAAATGTATACAACATATGCATATTTTCAATATCTTTGATGTTTTGGCAGACAGAATGACCTTGACCTTTGCATGGTAACGTGACGTGATTCCAAATGGTGGCCAAATGTTTCAAATATTGGAGAAGTGACCTCGAAAATTCACAGTCGCACTCCATAAAACGCTGCATAATAGTTACTGCATGGATATGCATGTAGTATTAGGGGTGAAAGCAAGCATGTAGGCATCCACGTGTTCTCTTTATGCATGTAGGCATCCACGTGCTCACTTTATGCATCTGTCTTTCTGCACTCGGTATCACAATAACAACCAAAACCTGCTTTTGGACATTTGGATCATAGAAGCATCATGTGTTGTTTTGTGTGTGTGTGTGTGTGTGTGCTGTATACTTCTGAATGACCTTGACACGTTCTTAAGGTCATTAGATCCTTCAAGTATTGACCCAAATATAAAATACCTGTTGCTTCTAAATACACCTCCATGTGTATTGCAAATTTTATTTCAAGTTATTTTCACCATATAAGCATCCTAAGACACTAAACCGATAATGAATGAGCCTGTTGCTAATGTTCGTGAAGCAATTAAGACATATTGGATCAAGTAATTACTCCAAAAATGCCGCTCTGGTCTGAGGCCTCAAGTTAGTATCCTTTAACTCAAAAATGTCATTGTCCAGCTCTGCAGTATTGGCACATGTTTACATCTTACAAAAGTCAGTGCATCTCAGTCCCTTGGCTAGACATGGACATACTGGCTGTTTGCAGTCACTTGTACATGGGCAGCACAGAAATTTTAGAATTGTCTGGGGAGCAAAGTCTCCATCCATCCAGTCAATTGCAAGACCATTGCTATTCTCCCCTGTGCCTCTGCACCAACCATAACTGATAGGAGATGGAATTTCAGGACACGCTTGAAGACATAATCTCCAATGCCTGCTTGGAACTGAGCTTGGACAGAGTGCAAGTGGAGACAGTCTCTGCAAGGTGAGATCTGATGGGACTCCGCTTATTTTTCTGCAGAAAACATGCAACTCATTCCATTTACCTTGGTAGTGACAGTGTTTGCACCATAAAGGAGGCAAGTAAACATCTCAAATATCTGCAACATTTGATGAGTGACTTGCTACCATGCCCCAAGATTCAGTAATGTATTTACAAATGACTTATCTCTATGCAACAACCTGAAGACACCAACTTTCCTTTTGCCAGCAAATGCAAGGGCTGTATCAGCCTGTAAATATATGAGGACCCAGAATGGCGGTGGACAAATCATGACCAACTGAATCACGATATTTGCCACAAGTAATGTGCACGATTTTCTGATTTACATTGAATGTGCACATATGCTGGGATTCTGTTGCTGAAAGCAAGACACATTATAAATGCTTGTGTGTAGGATGGGTACCATGAAGCAAGGGTATGTGATTCCGCCTCTTCATGAGTGCATTCAAGCTCATTAACCTCCTCTGTGCCAACCCTGGCTATTTATTTACATTCAATCTAACTTTTAACATTGCAAGTATAGGAGAGAGCCTTGTGTGTTATGGAACCATAACACATGTGTCCCGCCCACATTCCAATAAGCCACACCTATCTTGGTTTCCGGAACTTAACACTTGAACATGCTCAGCAAATCTTTTTTTGGTCGTTTCTCTTAATTCTACGTATCAAGTTTCTAAATTTCGTGTAATTGAGCAGAAAAATTAAGAGGGAAGTGTAAATTTAAGCAATGAGGGTCGCTTTTGTGTGTGTTATGGCATAATGACGCCGGTGATTGAAGCTGGCATCGGGCGAGGCGCACGGGCGTGCGCCACGCCCACGATGTCAGCTTCAATCGCGAGTCATTATGCCATAACACACAAAATCGACCCTCATTTCTTAAATGACAGCAGACCTCCTCACATGTAACAACCAATGCTGTCTCACATAACACAGTTCTTTACTCTGGTTTCTTTTCGTTATCAGGAAAGCAATCAGATGCTTTTGTTGCAGCTACTGGACAGACATTTCGTCCATTGTTTAACCTTGTGGCCTGCAACAATGAACCTTAAATGCACACCTCTCTGGCTGTCTATTCTGATTTTCAAATACCGTCTCTTTCATGTAGTCAATAGAGACAATATCTACACCCTCGCCAGTGGGACATGAATTCAGTGCAGCTTTGAAAAGCCTCCTCTTTCGGCCAAAATAAATGTATATTCCAGAGCTATGAAGTCTCACTCATTGAGCGTGTGTCTCGCGTATTCCAGTGTCATGTCACGTTCTCACTCCAAGACATAAAATTCTTACGTATTTAAACATATTTGTTCCCTCCCACATTCCCAAGACACCTCTTTGCTTACAGCACACCCTAGCTTAGCATATGGATCACTGACAGTATCCTTTAGGCCCAGTAATATGAATTCAGGACCCTTGAAAATGTGACATAAGGGCCCTAAAATGCACCAGATTGCACTATTTTACTTCGCAATTTTTAAAACTTTCTGGGGGAAGGGGCCCCGAACCCCCCCCCCCCCCCCCCACTAGCAATCAAATCTCATTCTCTGCAGTTCTCCCAACTTGGTAGCTCAGATATTCATTCTACTACAAGTATACGTTTTTGGTAAAGGTGTCAAAAGAGAGGAAATTTCTATATACATGTTTTTAATTTGACTTTTGGATATATTGATGACCACTTAGGAACCAACAATACAGTTTCGAGAGTATATTTTACCAATATGCCTTGATGATTTGGAATTAAACAAAACTACAGAGAATAACATGGAGTGTTCATTTCGAAAATAATGATGTATAATGATATAAACGAATTAAAGTTTAAGTTATATGACAAACGTGATGCATTTCAATTGAACATTGCAAGTTACCCTCACATGGATAGTAATATTCCACTTGGGCCATCTTATGGTGTCTATGTGTCAAGGTTAATTGCCTTTTAGAAGACCAGTTCAAAACCCCTGCTTGCCTTTCATGGGTGACTGCGTGTCTCAAGTCAGGAGTGAAATTTGTTTCTTCACATTAGTATTGGAAAATGAATGTTTCGGTAAATTTTCAATCTCATTGCTATCATTGTTGGGTTGAAATCTATGAGTAAGGGCAATGTTTTTCTGAACCATTTGCTAGAGTATGCACCGATTTCGGCAACTTTGACACCAGTCGTTTAATTCGTTTAACAGGCTTTTTATCTGTTCCAAGAACTTGTGAAGCAGGGATATTCCAAAAATGAAATTAAAGTCATCGTGTATGAAGTTTGTGGATAAAACTTAAACTTTATTACACAGATATCAGGCAGATTTGAGGTGTTATTCACATTTTGTTGTAAATATATAAACCGAACATTTGTAGCTGATATTTTATACAATGCTTGTATAAAGCAAGACATTTTAAAAGTTGAGGGTTGCTAACATCAAATCGATTTGAACTACCAGTAGCTTTTTGTTGGTACCTGTCTCAAGTCAGGCGAGCGATGCTTTCTTTCATACTGTAATCCATAATCATTCACTGATATACACGTATTATAAAGTTGGTATGTCTACCTTGGGCTTCTACATTTCAACATAGCTTGTTGAATGACTGACGGGTTTTGATCTTGGATGGTCCCTGTTTGCTTGGATTTTCGGTGCAGTTTCCATGGCATTGTTGAAAACTGTTGTCCGCTTCTATATTTCATAAGAGTCGTTATTCTTATGTTGTCATCACGTTATCATCTTTAGATATTCAACAAATAATGTATTGCTTATTGAATCTTCAAGTCTTGCTGTTGTGTTTGGTGCTGTTCATATTAATGGGCTTGTCATGAGTTGGACACTTTTCAACTTGCACTGATTTCAACTGCCTGTCTGTCAAGTCAGGAAAGAAATTTGTTTCTTCACATCGGTATTGAAAGTTGATGCTTTGAGGCACTGATTAGACTTTGTAAATGGCCATACACTTTAGACTGCACAGCAATACCCTACACCCTGTGAGATGTTCCTTCACCTGATAGTCTTTCCTTAACTCTATCAATTGTATTTGTGTCATTTTGTCCAGTACCACTTCCTGGTAGTCATTACCCTGTTCCGCAGTCCGAATACTATCTCATGCAAGGGTTATAGGTACATTGGGTTGGACATTTTTGGGTAATGGGACACTGTCATCAGGTGTAGCAGCCAATTTATGCAAGCACATTGCTGTGTCAGGTTCCTCAAGTTGGGAATATGACACTTCATGGACAAGGTGATTCAACGTGTGTATCAACGTGATTTTGTTTGAGAAAGATTTGACAGCACTTTGCAACAGAATATGTTTTGCTATTTTATAGTTTCCACAGCTCACTTCATAAATTTGATCCTGACCAAAAGATTCTAACCGCCGGATTCTAGCAGTTGGAGTAAAATCAAAAGACAGTTTCGGATTTGCCAGAGAGATGGCATTGCAGGAATTCTTTTAAGCACAGGGGTATTTGTACTCGATTGGTACATATGTTTACTGGGTTTGGAGGCCTAGAGAGTTTATCATCTTGATCTTTTATTGTCTCTGCAAGTGCAGTGCAGCTACAGGTAATGCTAAATCAATGTCTGAAACTTTAAATGGAATTGATTGTACTTCTTGCAGTCTCTGGTTTTCTGTTACAAGCTATTCTCTTGTCATTGTGCTTGTATCTACCAGTAAGTTGCCCTTAGGATCAGAACAAAAGCACAATAAATCTCTAAATTGTGTCTCCAACTTACAATACATATGAGTTATTGCAGAATGTTTCATTTCACGTATTCCCGAGCATGTCACGAAACAAACCAAATAACTTGTAAGGTCTGCCAATTTAAAAAGCTCTGGCTTTTCTATTACATCTTGTCTGAGGAAATCAAGCAGGCTTTCACATGTTTGGCCTCCACACTATTGTACTGTGAGTCACCGTTGCTACAACTTCCACACTCCTGAGTGTCAGACAGGGCAGAGTCTTGGAACGTGTATTTACGGTAATAACTTTTATGGTAGCAACCCTGTGCAGTCACTAACTCTTTGGAGACAAGGACAAGAAGTTTGCTTTCCTCATTTTTTTTTTTTTTTTTGCGGCAATATTCCATAATGTTTCGTCTACAGCAAGCTTTGCACATTTGACAAGTTGGTCTCTTGTATGTTTCCTTTCAGGTATTTTGTCCTCTTTTAGCAATAGGTGCATATAGGCTGACCACCTGCAGTGGAAGAGGAAGAGGCAGTATCAGACTTTGGCCATTCTGATATTGGTGTGCGTTCACCTTGTCATTCCTTTTCAATTATTGCATTCAATGTTTTCTTCATTGTAAACAAACTACGACACTGTGATAATATGGATGGGATCTGCCAACCCTCTACAGTGTGTGCTATATTCAGAATAACCCATGTGCGAGTATACAAGAACAATGGCTTAATTGGCCTGTTAATAACTGAATACACAAGTCATGTCCCAACAGTCTTGCCTGATGTACTGCAAGGGTGTGGGTACTTTACGAAGAAACACACTAGGAATATGTACATTTTACCTAAAAACTGACCACAGAAACCAGGGATACACTTTGTATGAAAAATGCTGAAAAGAAAGTTTTTCAGTCAAACTTAGTGCTTTACATACTTAAATTATGAAATGCCCTGTCAATAGTGGAATACATACTTTATTCAAATTTATCAAAGTTTGCAGGACTTCCTATTGTTTTTTATGTTCACTCATGCATTTCACGCACATACACTATTGGAACACATTTTGGTTTTTGTGCAGCATGCAGCAGATGTTTCCAGGAGTCGGGTGTCTTCTGGCGAAATAAGGTTTTCCGCGGTAGGATAATCATTTTTGCAACGGGTAATACAGGAAAGATTATTTACGAGCCCGCTTGGAAACTCTATTACTATTTTGCCCTCAAATTGGAAGTGGACAAAACAAATCAAGAAAACCAGAGTTTCCAGTACATCGAGACGTTAGAAAATGGAATATTTACAAGTTCAAGATACAAATTTATTTGGGATAAAAAGACAATTGCAACTCAGAAAATGGCGCAAAAATAGCATACAATGCACAAAAAAATACCTTCAAGCTGTCTATACGATAGAACTAGTGCAGCATGACATAATAGTGTACAAAAGAATATATACACACAAGACCATTTTGGGTACCAAAACGTCTCCAGAAGTAAGGACAAACACAAAAAACCTCCCAGGAATATCAGTATTAGGATATAAGAGATACAAAATGGAAGGGGTATTTGTGATAACATATTATTACAAATGATAAACACAACCAAACACCGAGGAAGGTCAATGCAAATGTTTTTTCATATGCACAGAGCAAATTTGACTGCAAAAAGACACCAGAAGTACTAGTGGCCCAGACAAATGCAACTGAACACAAGACTCAAACTCAGACTCAGTTTTATTTGGTGAAACAATAATGAGTACAATACATATGACAGTACTGTAAAAAAAAATTCCCACAAAAGTAACTGCAAACATATAGTAAAAAAAAAAAAGAAGAAGCAAAATATCATTCTACGTCAGGGTAACCCCCATCTAAGGATGTAAAATACGCTTTCGTTGGGGCTACCTATAATATACTAAGCAATTAGTAATAAGGTGAGTCCCGCTGTCTGCGATTAGATGGGAAAACGGACCAACCACACACCAGCACAACAACGGCCCCCATACACCTCACGAGTGGCCCCGAAAGTGAAGCCATTCGCGCAGCACAGGGAGACCACTGCAGCACCGGCGCACGGCCAGTCCGCCCCCATCGGACAACAGACACCGAGTATATGAAGAACATGGTAAATATAAGTCATGTATCAATATCAACTTTCGGAATATAACTACACGAGGGACTTTTCACAAACTAGACGATTTATCGACCCCATATATAATCATTTTTAACAGTACATCGTTCGGAATATTTCTTGACGAAATAAAGTTCCGCATATTTCAAGAAACCAGAATATGAATGGGTATTAATTTTTCTCATATTTCGGATGTCCTATTGAGTATTTTTGGTATGTAATAACGAATGCATTTTTGAACTGGAGAGAGTGAATAGGTGGCATAACGAGGAACGTGCCGGTAGCGGGAGAGGTGTATGTGGGCGACATGAATGGCTGTAAACATATCAAAATAACCCACAAGTGCGTTTTTATATACTGAACCCCAATGAAAAGTATCCACATGCCAATTTTGAAGTATTTTATTGTTTATACTTGAAACATTTCATACCTAGACGTGCTTAGAACTTAACAAAGCATTCACTTTTCTGGCGTAAAAATAATGTCACGCTCTACCGACATTAACGTCACTTACAGGCAAAAAATGTCATTAACTGCCCTAATTGAAAGTCACACAAATTTTTCTGTTCAGTATGGGATGTGGCCACCTCGAGCATCAACACATGCTATACATCTGCGGCGCATACTGCTGACCAGGGTTTGAATTCTGTGTTGGGGAACATTATTCCATTCTTCCTGCAGAGCTTGGATCAGCTGGTTTCGGGTAGTAGGCCTAGGTGTCCTCCGTTGAATACCTTGGCCTAACTGATCCCACAAATGTTCAATAGGGCTCAGATCGGGTGAGAACGCTGGCCATTCCATGACATTGATGTTGTTCTCATTGAGAAAGTTCATTGTTAATCTTGCAGAGTGTGCACGTGCATTGTCCTGCTGAAAGATCGCCAGATCTTGATGCTGCTCCATAAATGGGACCATGTGCAGCTCCAGCACCTCATCAATGTACCGCCTAGCATTGAGGATCCCTTGAATGACCACTAGGGGTGTCCGGTAGCGGTTGCTGATGCCTGCCCACACCATGACAGAGGGTCCACCCCATCGATCTGCCTGACGGACACAGGCATCTGCATATCTCTCCGCAGTCCGGCGCCACACACGTTCTCTGCCATCTGCTCTGCTGACACAAAAACGGGACTCGTCAGTAAAAAGGACGGTATTCCACTGCTGGCGAGTCCACCTGGAGTGTGCTCTACACCACTGCAGTCGTCTTTCTCTTCTGGGTTGGGTCAGCAGGTTACCCCTGTAAGGTCTTCTGGCTGTTAGGCCACTGCTCCTCAGTCGCCTCTCCACAGTAGAACTACTGACAGGACGGTGATTCACCCCTTGAGTCTCACGGGCTGTTTGGGCTGCTGTACGGAAACGGTCTCGCAGGTGCATCAGCCGGATGTGACGGTCTTGGCCAGGTGTTGTCACTCTTTCTCGGCCAGGCCTAGGCCGATCATCTACGGATCCAGTTTCTTGTTGCCGTTCAATTAGTCGTTGGATGGTGCGCCGAGTACACCCCATTCTTTGTGCGATTTGAGTGATTGGGACTCCACCCTCTGCAAGCCCCAAAGCATGGTGTCTTTGACCTTGGCTCAGACGCGGCATGATCGCCTCAACACACCTGAGACCACTGGCTTTTTTCTTGGCTGAACATCCCTTTTTAAAGCCACTGAAAACATCAGGTCATTTTAGCCATCCAATAGGAGTGGTGGTCAGAAGCCATATTCGGTGCACAAAAGTCACATGCATTATGTAACAACCCAGCAAAAGTTAAAAAGTTGTCCTGAATGACCCTGATGTAGGCTCCAAACCATGCATATATGCACACACAGTACTTAGTAACTTACAAAATTAATGTGTTAATTTTTTTATGTGGATACTTTTCATTGGGGTTCAGTATAATAGCGAAAATAAAAGTTGGGCGGTTTTTTAAAAATAAATAAGATCTTTAACGATAAGGTCTGGGCATTGAAATTTCCAGAGGGAATAAGGCGACTTGCTTTATTTTGTCGTTTGGCAATTTGGTTGCATGAGTAGCCCAATATCAAATTAGCATAATTTAGGTGATGTAGGAAAAGGGAATTATATATAATTATTAATGCTTGGACAGGTGTAAAGTTTTGTATTCGTTTTAGTATTCCTATCATTCTGGATAATTTATTCGCTATTTTAGTAATATGGGCACTCCGAAGTAAGTTTTCCTAAATAGTCAAATTCGCCAGTTCTTTCAATATTTTTGTCTACTGTTTTTAAGTTAACGTCTATGTTCAGCTTACGCTGGGGAAATGAAAGATCATGTATTTAGTTTTGGATATATTTAAGGAGAGTTTATTTGCAGCTTACCAGTCATATAAACTAGGCAACAAAAGTAACTCCCTACATTTTCCAGAATCTGTATTTCACATATTTTTCTATAAATAACCAAAATCTTTATTGATATGTGTGACGTAACATCTTGTCTAATGTGCCTGTGATTTTCCTAAGAGTTGGTGACCGTGCTTGGCTGCATTTGCGGTGGATGCATGCAGAGTTGAAATAGAGAGTTCGCAAAACAGATTAGCACTGGGCAGTGAGGCAGTGTGCGGCTTTCGTGTCCTTGTTAATATCCGTCTCAAAACAATCAATTCCTTTCATTTCATGGCATAAATGTGTGCATAACAATGGTGGTTATGCTGCTTATTAATGCTGATAATTGAGACGTCAATCAATATGGTCCAATGATTAGGTGTTGAAGACAATTGTCATAATGTTGCCAATTTTTAAGACAATATGATTACTTCCAAGCTGTGATAATAGCCCTGATAATGCAAGCTTATGTCAAGTACAACATTGCTGAGTGAAACATGTCTTCTTTTTTAATTAAAACCAACTAAAATGTGATAAGCTAATAACAGGTCATCTTTAAATCTGCTTTTGTTATCCTTTTTTCACAGAGAAGCACATTGATAGTTAAGAGAACTATACAATGACATTTTTGCGAACTCTCCATTTCACTGTGACTTGTATCTTGTGTAAATGCAGCGAAGCATGGGTGCCAATGTTTTTAAAAACCACAGATATTGTGGCGTGATGTTATGTTCCGCATGTCAACAAAAATTTTGGAGATTTATCTAAAAACATACAAAATATAGATTCCAAAAAAGGTGAGTTACTTTTGATGTCTAGTTTACTTCATTAAGCTCGGAGTTACTATTATTTGCGATACTTTCATGGTTTTGGTCATTATTATTCGCGTTAAAAGAGCAAAGGGAGTTAATCAGGGTGTGTCGTCAGCGTAGAGAATTAAATTGAATTTAGAGGAGGCCCATGTCATGTCGTTCACGTAAATTATGAAGAGAAGGGGTCCAGAAATGGATCCTTGAGGCACCCCAGTACTTATGTTCGACAGTTTAGATTGAGCGGCATCAAATTGAACGAATAGAGATCTATTTTTTTAGATAGCGCCAGTTAATCGGAGTGCCATCAACCCCGTAATGATGGAGTTTATGAAGTAAAATATTCTGGTCCAAAGTATCAAAGGCTTTTGACAGGTCAAGATAGAAAGCAATAGGTATTTATACAGAGTCTAAAATTTGTAAAATTCTATCAAAAAATTTCTTGGGCAGCTGTTTCTGTTGAGTACATCTTTTCATGTTGACTTTTGTAAAATAATTTGGGTGAAGTAAAAGAATACAGTTGACGGCACGCTCTTTTTTCGAAAAATTTTGAAAAGGCGGGAAAATGGGAAATTGGTCTGTAATTATCCCATAACGTATTTTTCTCTTTTTTTATTTCTTTTTTTTTTTTGTAAATTGGCAACCACTTAGCAATTTTCAGTTTATCAGGAAAAATCCGGTAATCGGTGATTGATTTATGATTAGGGCTAATGGTTGTGCAATAAGAGGGTTGATATGTTTAAGAAGTTTCATAGAGTTTGATCATGCCTTGACTGGATTTGGATGAAAAATTTTGTATGACTGTGGAGACATGAGTTTCTGATGTTTTCTCGAAGGCGAAAATATGATGTGAATGGTTTTGAAGGTGAGTAGTAAAGTGAGGAGAAGTTCATGAATTTATGTTTCTGGCTAGAGTCCGTCCAATGTTTGTAAAGAAAGTTTTAAAGCATTCAGCTTTCAGAAAAACTTTTTAATTTTTATAAAATTTTAAAATTGATTTTATAACATCCAACGTCTGACGAGTGTCATGCTTAAATTTTAGAAACCACAATTATAGTAGTTTTGTTTTGCTTGCCGAATATTTCTATCTAGAATGCTATTACAGACTTTGAGATTTTGTTTCCTGGTAAGAATATTAACGTATCGGGATTTGTACACTTGAGTTCTTTGTAGGAGTAATTGCGAAATTTGATAGACTGTAAGATACCAGACGTTATCCAGGGAGAGCCCTTGTGTTTATATTTGTTAACTTTTACCGTTTTAATGGGTAGGTGCTTCTGTTTAGCACTGCAAATTGTATTTTCTAGTATATCATAGTTTGAGTTGGGGTTTATGTTTGGATCTTGGTTAAGTTGCTCAACAATATTTTCTTTTTATAATTCCGCTTCAAAATTTGTTATGGACTTTTCATCATCAGGTACAACATTCACAAATTTAGGGGGACCGTTTTGATTTAAATTTTGGTCAAGACACGTTAATTATGATGGGGAGGATTTCATGTAACGCGAATAGCTGCAGTGAACATCATCAATTAGAGTTGCATTTCTCTTGGAAAAGCGTGTGGGTAAGGTTATTTTAGGCAAAATATCTGAAGGAGTTGAGAAACTCCCAAGTATTTGTTTCTTGTATTGGTCTTCAGTAGATACAAATTAATATACCCAATGCTGAATTTATCAGAATTTTTGTGAGATAAAGGGGACATAATTGGAGAAAGGAGATTTATGAAGAGGTCAATGTTGTCGTTTCTATCACAGGGGCGTCTATAAATGTTGCACAATGTAACCTTTTGCTTTAAAGCAATTCCAGAAACGTCGACACATTGACCTAACCATAAATTGTTAGGCGAGCAAAGTCTCTTATTTCCTACTGAACATTAGGATGAAGATAGATAAATAAACCTCCATGGGAGCTGCACGTGCTCCCTGAGGGAATACATAAATAGTAATCCAGATCATATACATAGTGGATATGTGCGTTTCCAATTTCAGCTAGGCGACTGGTGCCAAAGGTTGCAGGTTCGAGTCTCGCTCGCTCCGAACATAAAATATAGAGAAATGTCAGGATTTGCTTCTTCTAGCCAGGTTTCTTGAAGGTAGATCGCACTAAAACGCAAATTTTCTTTGGCTAAATCATCAATTAATATTTTGAATTTGTCAAATTTCGCAATGTTTTGTTGTAAATTAGTAGATTATACCAATGACAATATACATTTAGGCTACGATACCACAACGAGTTTTGAGTCAAGAATACTGAGACAAATGAACTAATTCGAAGAATGTTAGAAAGTAAATGTAGTACAAAAGACGCGAACATAAAATAGTAACAATGCGTCACTAATGTCCATTTGAGGGTGCAGTGAATGAATGAAACTTATTAACTGGACCACATAATTACAACTGTAGTGATTTGTTAACATAAAATACATACGTACAAAAGTTACAAAACCGGACCATACAGTACAAAGGCGTGAAAAAATAACTTTGAAATATTTGAAAATCACTGAAAAAGGTACAGGCACATAACCATCATAACGTTTTTACTCATTGAGAGTGAAGTTTGCTAGTGACAGTGATTGAAACGAACGTAGTATTTAAACTATTTTTAATGCAGAAGCATACAAACACAATAACACACCATGAGACCCAAGCGAGGGCAAGGAAAAATGTGCACATGTTGAAATAACACTTTTTTGACGTTTTGAGTCCAAAAAAATAAGATAAATGAAGGCAGGAAAATTTCTACTCTTAGAACGACAGAAAAAATTATACATGCCAGGCAGTCTATAAATCTATGACTGGTGAGAAAAGAGTGCGTATGTAAAAATGTCATTGGTTGTTCGGGGACAATGACAGTAAGCCACGTCAAAAAGCACAGAGGCACATTTCTGAGCCCTTATCAGGGTAAAGCTTAAATGTGTTCACAACAGTGAGGGTGCTGACAGGAACACTCAATGAAAGAAATACCAAACAAACCGCACAACATAATATACCCCCATCGCAGGTCGGCGTGTAACAAAAATTATCATGCCTGAACAAAAAAAAAAAAAACAAAAAAAAAAAAACAAACTAGGGGTGAGAACCCCAAGCAGGAGGAAAACAAGGTAAGTTAAATCAGGTACGTGCATAGCAAGTCCCATGTTAAGTCTGGTGCGTGGCGAGATAACGACTACAAAACACATAAGGGGGAGAAAAGATACACTCATTTTATGTGGAAGGCACTCCTGGGTTCACTCTGAATATAGTCCATGGTAATTCTTTCCTTTGTCCTCTTTGGGTAAAAGGGGTACTGTCCTTGTACAGATAGCTTTACATATGGCCACTCTCTATGGTTACGTAGTTTGTACTGTCCGGTGCGCGTCGTACGTATTTTTCTGTTTGTCTCTCTGTGGTTGGAGAACCCATTGTAATAGTCAACTATTTGTAATATAGGGCTATCCAATATAAATAAATATGTTTAAATTTAAAAAATCTTTCAGGCACAGTAGTCGGGACTTCTGTCATATTTCAGTAGGCAAGTTTCGTCTGTGGTCGAGTGAGCAAATGTCAGTGCAAAAATGTGATGTGCAGGTAGGAAAACTGATGAAAAAGCAACCAAATTCATCAGCGGTAGATCGGGACAAAATGAAACTGAAACCGAGTGGGCGTGGCAGGCAGCTGTTGATCCGGGCCCTTGTTACGCTCTCTGCAGACACTTGAATAAAAGGTCAGTTTACAAGGAAGACGAATCTGGTATGATTCAAAACATATCGACTCTGGTTAAAAATGACCATTCAAGAGTTTTTTCACGCAAGTTATTTCCGTAACACTACTTCCAGATGTCTCGAAATTTAAGTGAAAATCCGGAGCCTTTTCATCCAGCATCAAAGAAAACAAGTTTTGAGCACAGTTTTAAGTTAGATGGTGTAGAGTAAAATAGAGGAGAGGACATGTTCTGGTGAGACCGCAAGGGTGATGCAGTTGTGCTACTTGCCTTATTTCGTCATTGTTTTAGTTTCGCTGATGACACAAAGTGCGATAATAAAGAAACAACAAAAAGTACATTTTAACGTTAATTGGAACAATATCCAAAAGGCAGCAATTTAAAGCATCATTAAGACACCTAAAATGTGAAAACCCAGTGCATTGAATGCGTAATGTTTACGCCTTGTGGCTTAACGCTTTCATGCAATTATAATAATGTGAGGAACGTGTTTTATTTGGGAATGGGTTGAGGGTGGGGTAATGAGGCGGCGGGACAGGTGCAGCATACTGACCCAGCGATTTTCTATAATGTATGTATGTATGTATGTATGTATGTATGTATGTATGTATGTATGTATGTATGTATAATATAATATAATATAATATAATATAATATAATATAATATAATATAATATATAATATATAAATAATACAGTAGCAAAAAAAAAAGACAAGTTTCCCTTTAAAAAGAAACCAGCCATAACTGGTATAAAAGGAGAGAAATCGGTTGGGACAAGTTTGTATACAATAGACCGGTTCATACCGAGTCGTACCGAACTTTTCCGGACCGTAATGAATTAGGCATTCCATTGTTGGTCTGATTGTCTAACCAGCAAGTGGCCGAGTCTGGCCGAATAAACCCGAGTCCTATGAACTGGTCTAAGTCACACATGTGCGCCGGATCGCTTGATTGTGTATGTTCAGCGCATGATCACACAAACATAAATGCCGTACATCGTGTAGTGATTGGCTGAAATTACCATAAATCGAAGAAAGACATGGGTAAAAAACGATGTATTTTTATTGAAAATATATGCCATGGAGTACCAGAATTTGTGAACGGGCGGAAGTGGGATTTTTAGCACTCTGTCTTTAACGAAGAAATATGAAACTGTAAGTGGCATCATTGAGTACGAAGGTCGTAATCCCTCAAACCATGGAGCTACTATAGAGTATCTCCATGCTCAAACTAAAACAATGACAGACTGTGCAGAGTCTGGCAAAAAACAAAAACAAAACAGACAGCCACGTCTGTGTTTTAGTGCAGAATGCTATTGTTGTAAATGGTGCAGGACTTAAAATAAAGATCATTCATTCATTCGCGACTATGTCCATGCAGCCTAGTGTGCAGGACTGAGAGAGATGCGATGGCGGGGTGGTATGACATAACTAGGCCAAAACCAGTCTCCCGTTGATTGTACGCTGTGATGCTGCAATGTTGATGCTGCAATGTTGCAGGCCGTGCGCTAGTGCTGAAGAAAACTCCGGGCAAAGGAACTGTGTCTCTTCGCGTCTGCACCATGTGACGGTCATCCTTCCAATCCGAAAGTCTTGGTCCTACAGGTCCAGCTTGCATCAGATATGCAACTGTTCCGCATCATCAGAGTCTGATATTTTGACCCATTTACGGTGTTTGTCCCCCATTGAAACTTGAGTATTTTCTCATATGTTCTTTGTTAAATATGCTCTGCCCCTGATGTTCTAACTTAAATGTCCCTGAAACGGCATTTTGAATGAGTGCATCTCTGTTGCGTCCTCTTGTCTCTTAAAAACAGTATGTTTCACCACCTGTGTCACGCTGACCTACAGCACCACATTATCCAGACAACCTCACAATGAAAAAGACGAGCCTCCAACATGGCAATGATTCTGCCTCTGTCGAATTTAGAGAGCCGTAAGAAACCCGAACTCCGCGGCACTATCCATTCACATCGATTCCTGCCTTGCCAGTGGCATCTTTTTTTTTTTCAGCCCATAGGCACCCCAATACCAGACACAGTTTTCTCACTTTTGTGGCTGTTATCTCATTTCCCAGATATTTTGTTTGGGTGTGACTGCTCAGGCATACGCTTAGCTAGCCTTCCCATGTTACATAACAGTCCTGTGACACTCTTATTTTCAACACAAACTGATATTCAGAGCAGCCTATGTTCAACCGATGGGTGTGCCTCTTTTCTAGCCAGGAGACTCAAAGACCATATCGCTTACAGGTACAAACAAATTGGAAGAGAAAAAAATATATATATCTGCATTAAAAGAATCAAGATAATGACCATTTATTGTAGTCAAACGCCCACGAGTCATATATATACATATATATGTCGTTCGTGTGAGGATGGGGTGTGAGTCTTATTGTATTTTGTGTAATAGTATACATTAATTTATTTTACTGCCTTTCTTTGAGTCTTTCCAACCGCGAAAGTGGGATGCTGGAAAACTGACATATACACAGCCGAAGCAACCAACTGTTGCATAGGAACAAGAAGGAAAAATCATGAGTTGGCATTAAGTTTCGTAATATAAATTTTATATATATATATATATATATATATCCTGTTTGGAAACTTCTTGAGAAGACGCTTGGAAATTAAGTCCTGGTTGAACCCTAAATTGCATGAGACTAAAATTTTAGCTTGCCAGCCTCAATTACTACTCAATTGTGCATGTCTTATGATCTGAAATAAAAGCTTTAAATCCAATCTGTCGCCTTGGTTGCGTCGTTATAAATAAATGCTTTTGATTATGAATAAAAGTTGTATACCTCTCTCTAAGCCTAAATGCTTTTGTTTTCCGGGCTTTTTTTTTTTTTTTTTTACATACACGCCTTACTTTGAGCCTGAATATGTCAAATTTCGAATTGAAAATTTCATTTTCAGACAACAAGCCTCAAATCTCAGTCCGATATATGTTATCTCAGTTTGCTCTCCTTATTTTCTGACATTCCTATGTGGTATTTCACCTTTTAAAATGTGATCCTGAAGTCTGAGCTTGTAATGCTACTATTATTTGGAAATCTGATCCTTTACAACGGAGCACCGATATAGCGGGGTTAATTCCATGGTGTGTCCAGGATATATAACATGATATAAACCGAAATGATTAAATAATGGTAAGCTGTCCATTCAGGAAAAAGTGACTGGGTGATGTACGTTCCGCTTAGAGCCATACATGTGTTGATCTTCATGTGTTTTTAGGGGATTTTACAGGCCAACTGTGTGTCTCAGGATAAAAACTTCAATATGAATAATTCACATTTTAAGTTTCATGTTCCCCCGTACTAACACAAGAGATAAACCACTCGTGGGGAAAAACTCTGACAGCTTTTGTTTCTTGTACTTTTGTAACAAATAGCACCCATCATTAGTATTTACAAATAATAATAATGATACTAATAAGTAGCAGCAGCAGCAGCAGTAGTAGTATTAGTAGTAGTAGTACTAGTAGTAGTACTAGTAGTAGTAGTGGTAGTAGTAGTAGTAGTAGTAGTAGTAGTAGTAGTAGTAGTAGTAGTAGTAGTAGTAGTAGTAGTAGTAGTAGTAGTAGTAGTGGCATGCCTTCATGTCAGCCTATATAATTTAACATTCGTGTCAGCTTGCATCTATTCATGTAAGCTGCACGTGTCCGTCTTTCTGTCAATCTGCATCGATGTTACTCATCCTAGCCTCTTGTGAGTAAAATTTTGCTTTACCCTCCAAAATATCACTAACAAATGCGAAAAAAAAATCTTACATTTATTAGCAATGGCATTAGAAAGGGAAATAAGTCTATTCAAGCCTTGTTTCTCATATATATATATATATATATATATATATATATATATATATATATATATATATATATATATATATATATATATATATATATATATATATATATATATATATATATTAAACCCATTCTTCAGTTTCAGCTGACATTTTTATTTGGGTTCTATTTAAAGTGATTTGTACATGAGCAGGAGAAGCAGTTCCTAAAAAAGTCCTCTTTGTAGAAAAAAAAATTACGGATGCAAGTTTTGCTTAGGTCAATATTACCATCTGTGCATGTTTATCCTTAACGAACTTTTACATAACAGGTTGAGAACACATTTTAGGTACCATATCAAGATCAACACATATCGCAGCTTGGGTAATTGACAACATCCAGGCAGTTTATGTATACTTTGGAGATAAAACTGTCTCTTCGCTACAATTGGAAATGCTCATTGGCTTTTACCACAAGAATGTATAACCTGACGTGTGAAAGAAGCACGCTGGATCAACAAATTTGAACTTACCTACCCTTTGGCACCAACAGTCAGTTATACATCTACCTAGTAGCGTTTTACATCTTGAAGGGCGTTCCAGTACTCGCGTGCTACAACATCACGGTATGCCTAACGCTACTATGATGTACGTCACCAATTCAATTCCATCCTGGAAAAACTGAAGCTCCCCAACCACGTGATGTTTGCTGTTTGTACACGGACTTCAATACCAAGTGGGTAAAGCCCTGCATGACGAACTGATCACTCGGGCCTGTGTGCAGCGGTTAACAATTAAAACAGGGCATTGGAAGACATGACATGCAGAATGTTCTCTCAATCGACATAGTATAATATGCAGTGCACACAATGCTTTTGCTGCTCCGCACTGTTTAGATGAATCATCACAATATCTTACTTCAAGGTACATTTGAGCTGTTTCTATTGATTAATCTATATATCCCAGGGGATATATTATTGATATTCTTAATTTGTGCTTAAAGATTGAAGTGGTTTGGAAAATTTATGATAGGGTGCCATAGTCAGCCTTGACTTTTACAGGGTTCAAACAAGTCCTTGAAAGTACTTGAATTTGCTACATGCTATTTCAAGTCATTGAAAATCAAGGTTTTTGCAGTAAAGTCCTTGAAAAGTGCTTTTTAAATGCCTACTAATACACCTTCCTGTAACAGTAAGGTTATCTTGATCACCTGCTGCCCTCCCCCCTGTAGAATCCCCAACAAAATACAGCAAGACACAAAAGAGGAGATCTATCAAGCTGGAAAGTCCTCGAATTTGATGAGGAAAAAAGGTGCTTGAGAATCCTGGAAAAGTCATTGAATTGAAAGCTGCCAAGCTATATGAACCCTGCTTTTAACTTTAATTGTTACAGTATATATGGCTACATCAGCGTGTATGAAATAACAATACTTCAGCTGATTTTAACGCGATCGTAAGAGTTAGAACATATCAATATTCATAGATTAATAGAGTGATTATCTTATTTTGGTAGTTTCCGCGCGAGAAAATCAAATGATGAAATTAATGGCAAAACTTGTGGACTTCCAAATGTGATAAAATTGCATTCAGTGTACGTGTTCATTCAAAATTATCAGTAATCAGTCACATTGCCTTACAAACAAGTGCGCTGCCAATAATTCACTGGCGTTCAACTTTTAAAATTTACTGTCAAGTATTTGTTGTAAATCGTGTGCTTCTCATCCCAAATCAACTGCGCTTTTTTCATGAACAATATAATACCACCAGTCAACTGTTTTCCTAAGCGCAGGGCTCCCAGAGTGTGCAGAAAAGCTGTTGACCAAGGTTTAATGTAACAATGTGCATGGTAATATGATGGCAAATTACACTAATCCTCTGAAAATATTGGGACATAATATATACCAGCGACAGGCGGTACAGTAAATTAGTGTCGTGCTGCAATCGTTTTGACATAAAGCGATGTTTCACCTGTACTTGTTTAAGTAAATTTCAAATATGTTTTCCGTACCTTTTGTCAATACATCTACTTCACCAACGACTGTTTATGGTACTTCTGGAAAACCAAGGGTTTAATATCCATTCATATCTCTGAACTTAGGAATACAAGGTCGGTTTGACGTTGGAACAATTATATCAGAATGTAAGGTTGGGTCTGTTTCTCCCGCTGACCTATCTAATAGCATGTTCGTACCAGATGATTAACGCTTGATCCCATTCGGGTTTTTTTTCTTCTCATAAATTGGGTTTTCTGGAAAACAAACAGGGCTACCAGATAGTACACAGTGTCACGTTGTAAAAGGTATCAAAATATAGTTTGTATACTGTATGCAGAGGATCTACGAAGCCAATGAATATAAAGTTGCCTCAAACGTTTTGAAAATAAGTTAGTGAGAGGCTATTATAGTTTTTCTGTGGGACCTTCACGGTTCAATAAAACGCTTTGTATACTGTGAACCTGAGCGCAAGTTATCAGAATGAAACCATATCTACTTTTAAGTGAAAAGTGAATCACTTATTATATTACTCAGTGCAAGTGTTTTGTTTTGTTTTGTTTCAAATTACTCACCTCTGCAATATTTCTCTTTTTTTTCTTTTTCTTTTTACTCTTAAGCACGAAATATAACAGTAATTTCGTGCAGATGAGAGACGATTTAAAGCCAAGTACAGTACTGATACAGAAAATTATTTTCAAATTATTATACATGATGCTTACATAACACTGTGAACTTAAATGGGTTCTTTGAAGCTCATAAATTATAATGGTGATATAATAAATTTTGCTTATTTTTTAGCAGGCAAAGATTCATTTAATATGCACAATATGTATAATATATTACGGTCTGTATATTTTATGAATACAGAACTTTATAAATGATATTTCTTGAAACGTATATTCAGTATTTTTATCTACCGGGTATACAGAATCGCAACAACAGAGTGTGTGCTTCGCATGTAATTGTTTGATGCGAATCGAATATTTTTTACATTAAGCGAAGTGAGATAGTGTTTTACATGTACACGTCCCAATACGTTTGTCAAGAGAGGGTTTCAATGAGTATTACAAAACTAAGAGAGATAGTACTTCATGTTTCACGATGGATATATGAGGCTTGTTCTTGACGTTTTGTGTTGGACGGGCTTCTGCTGTTTTATCCATAAAATCACCAAGCAAAGTTTATATATTCAGCACTTCCATTTTCTATGGATCATTGTCAGCATTTTCAATAACATAACCAGATGAGATCAAGAGGGAGACAGCACGTTTTATATGTCATTGTCTCTTTTATTGTTACTCTTGAAAACTGGATTTTAATTTTTTTTTTTTTTTTTTAAGAATTTCATCTTGTCAATACCTGAAGAAAAAAGAAATATGTTAAACAAAGAACCGTCCAACAGATTTTTTAAATAATTTTGTTCTTTCACACTATTTCTGTATCCAACGATTTTCTCATAAAAAGAGACATGTTACTTCATAGGACTCCACCACTAAAATGAAGAAAAAAGGGGTATACAGAATCTGAAGGACGAGGCACTGTAAACCAAAAGAACTAAACTTGTTCCACCATTGTAAAAAAAACCCTTGTTCACTATAAATTTTTCAATTTAAAATTGGACAGCAATGATGGCGACAGAAGAATTATGTTCTCCTGCCTTTGTGCTTTATTTTCTTTTAAATTTGTGTCATAATCTTCAGAATGTAAAATTTTTAGAATATATATACCCATCTTTTTTTCACTTTTTTATCAATCCAGCATATCCTGTATCCTGTATTTCAATAATGCTGCAAAATGTAACTTCTCTGTATATGGCTGCAATGAGAGCCAATATGAAGTCCTGGTGTCATCCTGACAGTTGAGAAATTGCACCTTTGTATGTATATTTTCAAGTTGTATATCATATTGCGTTTTACACATGCATTTTCATATTATGTAATGCTTGGTAAATAAAACTTTCATATTTGAATCTGAAATCTATACTTTGTTGGGCATTTTTGACTCATTCCATACCAGTCCCTGATTTTTTCGTATATTTACCTAGATTTGAGACAACAATTGCATATTCAATTCTTCATGAAAAGACTTTCGTTCAAGTACCAACATGCCTATAGTCTTAAGTCAGTGGTTCTGTCAGGGCCTGGCAAGTCATGATGCAGCTGCCGCAAGGGCAGCTGCAGCAAGGGCAGCTGCAGCATTACTTGCGATGCAGTGCCAGAACAACTGACCAAGGCCTGTCACCATAGTATGGAATGAGTTAAAGATACATGAAGTGTGTGACACACACATACACACCGACAGCGATTTTCAAACCCAAAGTACACTATTTATGTGTTCATTACTATACATTCAGCAAACTGGTGACCAAATGACAAATAATTATATTCTTTGAAATTTTATTGCTTTGCATTGATTTTAAACTTACGTATTATAGACCACTAACTATATTAACTTTTGTAATTATGTATTCAGTTTAAATTGGTTGCTCTTTAATACAGATATATACATTGATGCATATGGACCTGCTGCTTTTTATATTGTCTCTGAGACCTAGCATCTTTTCTGCGGATCTCCTTAGACTTGTCCATAATTTGTTACATCCCAGTCATTGTTTTACTGGTTTTAAAGTCTACAAACCACATAAGTTGACATAACAGCTTTGTTGTATTGCCATTCCAGGAATATTCGTTTAATTATGTACTGGTAAAATTGCAGAACTTGGGGATATTTAGCTCTAAAAAGGCCAAAAATGATCAGACAGCACACTTCACACATATACCAGCTGGCTCTCCAATGAATGCACAACTGCTTGCTCTGAAGACAGTACTTAAACGGATTTTTAAAGTTCAAATCATTTGCACACCACATTAAACCGATCAAATTTCAGTTTACAAAAATCACGCATGACCAGAGTGAGGCTCATAGATGATGACCAACAAAACATAAAATAATACAAACTTACCACCCTACAAAAGAACATAGTTTAACCAATATTTAAACAATGAGAAGTACAATTCCACATGTACGTCATATGCACAGTCTTACCAGTCAAAATAATAGACCTGCGGCATGGAGGGCCCTTCGGGGGTCATACCCCAACCCGTGGTATAACAATTTACAACCTATATTTTCTTATAGGTATATATGTCTTCTTCATGAAAAAATAGGTTGTGGAATCTGAAAAGCGTTTTATCATATATATTTCTGCCCGTTTCCATGACAACCTATGCCATTTCTGAGACAACTAAAATTTGTCCTTAAAAATAACAACTTTGGTGATACTGCTTGTGGAAAGGCTAAATAAACATCAAACGGTGCTCAACTGCTCAAATATAGTAAAAAAATACAGAATTTGCTCAAAGTGCCTAATTATCATATGTTAATTTATGCAAATATATGAAATTTACATCGAAATTAAGTATTGTGCGACGGATAACATTCTATATTTACTAAGATATAGTTTCGTTTATTTAAAAAAAGGCAAAATGATTAGGAACAGTACTCATACAAGTTTTATTTATCATGTTCATATGAGTATACCATATGCATATTACTTAATATGCTAATATGGCTATCATATATCATCTTCGCTTAGGGAACCGTGATAACAATTGCCAATACAACTGATAAAGTAAGATAGTACTTTGCACCACGTATTCACACCTACACGTAATTTACAGTGAACCATCCCTTGGAGTCCTGCAACAAAATTAATGTATCTCTGGCATCAAACTATAATTCAAGATGCCTTTTAGTAAAGGAAAACAGTATAAGTACATGTACACACTAAATACAGAAAGCTGATCAATGATGGTCACGGTTTGGAGATTCTACGCCAAGATTCAATCATCATCTTCCTCATCATCACTGTCTGTTTCAGTGTCAAAAGTGTCATTTGCACACCCATGTCCAAGGCATGCACATAAATCTGTGCATTTAAGTCCTGTCTGGAGGCAATGGTACTTTCTTCGGACAGTACACTCAATATCGGTGCAATACATATGAGTCAGGTTGCGGACTTCCAGTGGGGCTAGCTCATTGGTATAAATCGAAGGCTTGAGGATGCCATCATTAGACATTTCCCAGCCGTTACCATTGGGATCCCACACTTAAGGGTTAGGAATGTGACTGTTGTATTGGTGTCTTTTTGTCCAAAACCACTTCCTAGTAGTCATTACCCTATTCCGCAGTCCGAACTCTTTACTCTCCATAAGCTAACCTGTCCCGGTCTAACCTATATACATATAAAAGTACTATTGTCCAAATTGCACACGTTCCTCTGTAAAATTTTGACATAGGCTGTATTAGCCGAAATAAATTAAAGGGTCTTTGGCGAGTAACTACTCAACATGTTTCGGAGCCTTTTACCCGTACATGTCTCTCTGAGTAGCGGCTCCTTGTCTAAGCTAAATATTCAGCAAAGACAACCCACATAATAATGAATAAATATGAACGTGGCAAATGATGAATTAGCTAAATACGTAAAGTTTTGCATATACATGTAGACCTTCATTATGAAAGAAGAATACCTGGCAAACAAACTATAATTACCAAATTTGTGTAGTACAGGTTCAGTTAAGAACAATTTTACTTACCCCTGAACCAATATGTACCCTTTCTAGCTGGACAGCTTATTCTAGTTAAACCATCCGCCAGTGTTTAACTGAAGTCGAAACAAGCTGGGGCATTATATTCAGTCCCAGTGATTGTAAAATAAACAGTTGCAGGTAGACCACCTGTATAAACCAAGGGAAATCCTAACAATGACTGCAACAATGTACATCCTGCACCAGAAATGTAAAACAAACTCCATGATGACACCTACTCCTCAAACAAATAAGCTCTATTTCATTGCCAACCCTGCGTCAATGTATCAACATAATGTGTCAGGTTTGTGATATTTGAAAAAATGCTGTCACTTTTGAGTAATTTTATAACATTGAGTAAAAGTGCATTTAGGCATGTCAGAAAAGAATAAAAGTCATTAGCATTTATGCCATAAACATGTTATCAAAACAATTTTTCTTAACAGCGTTTTGAGTACAATTAAGCAAACATGTTACTGTGGTAGGCCGCTGCTTACTACTGATAGTCATTTGTATTTCAGTCAAGAGAATGCAATGAAAATATTAACCAGATATCAAGTACAATTAGGCAAGCTTCTAACTGTCGTAGGCCGCTACTCGCTACCGATAGCCCCTGGGGGTTTGAGAGAAATCAAGCTAACCTAAAATGTTTGAAAGGTGAACATTAAAACAGAATGATGTCAAAAGATAAAATTAAGTCGAAAAAAAAAGCAAGTCTAAAATCTCTAAAATTATTGAAGCCAAACTTTCTAACCATCTCCGGATATTTACAGCAATATTTGTAGAAATATTTGATCAAAAGTACATCTTTGAATCTTCCTGACTCAAGTTTATTGTAAATAAAAACTTGGTTCGAGATGCAAAGTCCTGAAATTTAGAACAAATACGACCAAATCTCAAAGTCTGTGAAAAAAAACGTATTATATCCAAGGGTATCCGAAATAATACTGCCTAGGAAAGGATAAGTAACTACTTCAAAGTTAAACTTATCTATTTTGTGATAGACTTTAATACAAAACCTGTCATTTGTGACCTGATTATCCAAGTCCGAAAACACATCTCTGAAACCATCTGAATTGTTACCCTCCAAAGGGATATCCTTTGGGTAAATTTCTTTAGCAATTTCACTGAAATTTTGTACATTTACACAAGCAATGGCATCAATATATCTTGCGTTGTTTGATAATTTTGTAGCCATTTGAAAGTCCTTTTTCATCAGTTTTCCATATACTTAAATTCAAGCCAGGTTAAATACAAATCTGCCAGCAAAGGGGAGCAGTTGCTACCCATTGCAATGCCTTTTATTTGTTGAAAAAACAATGGTCCGCATTGAACAAAAGTATTATCCAAAAGAAATTTTATAGCATCTATCAAAGTTTCAACAGTGTACGATTTAATGTTACTTTTTGAATATTTGTTGTGTTATGCTTTCCTTGTATATGAATTAATATTAATGTATGGTTAAAAATTTTGCTTATTAATTCTGAAAGTGAACTTTTGACTTCATCTATGGGTAGAATTGTGGGCAGTGAAAAAAATAAAACCATTTGATATTTTTTGCTTTTACATCTTTGATTTTAGATACTAACTTGGAAGAATTGCTAATACTCCAAAAACAATTTAATTCACTGTTTCTAGAAATTGCATTACAGTATTTACGAAAATGATTCCTAATTGCAGTCAAACACAATGCTCCTTCTTTTGATAATTGTTTTCTTGTACATTTTGCAGCACCGGCTATGAATCTAGATTTAAAAGGGTTTTTATGTAATTTGGGTATCCAGAACAAAAGTGGAATAGAGGAGTCCTCTTCAGAAATTTTGGTATTAAAATTCCTTTTCGTCTCATCTTTATGTGTATCTATCAAATTATCAATGGATTGTTTGTGTAATTTATATACATCATTTCCTCTTATGTCTGAAAAATTATTTAAACCAAGTTCTTTTTTAAAAACATCCAGATAATATTTTTTGCAGATGATCCCAAGATTGTCCCCTGCCTTATCTATGTTAGTGACTACAAAACTTTCTTGTAGTTCTTTGACTGCTTTTGAAACTTCAGGTTGTTTTAGATTAACCGTATTGAAATTCTTAATGTGGGATTTGTAACAATAAATTCTTTTTCTAGAGACTTTTTTCAAGTTTGATAACCGTCCTTTAAATTTCTGAAATTCTATTTTTCTTTCTTTGCCCATCCCATACAGTAGGAATCAAATGCATCACATGTATCCTGAAAAAATACTGTCAATGTTCAACTTGGGGCATATCCGAAATTTTGTACCTTTTTTCATTATTTCCTTTAAACTTGAGTTTTGTACGATATCTAAATTACCTGTAAATACATGTTTGTGGTATGCATCAACAAAATGTGAATATTTACTGTTAGACCTACCATCACAATTTTTATTCGCTGCGATATCTTCAAGAGTAATTGAAGCCAGAAATTGCTTGTAATTCATGATACTTTGTCCAATATTGTTGCCATATTTATAGGAAATGATGGGGAGGGTGGGGGTCTTTTATTTTGCAATCCTTGGGAATCATGTTACGAACAAATTTCAATTTGAAAAGGGACTGAATGTTTGGTGAATCAATAATTTTGTGACAGAAAGGAATGCTGCAAAACATTTGAACTATTTTTTTCTTATTAGAATCTGGTTTTCGAATAGTTGTTGTGTAAGCGTATACAATTTCACAAAAACTTTGCGGAAATGTGTGTTCTGAATCAGTAAGACCCAAATATTCATTAATTTTTGTTATGTCTCGAAATGATAGTGCTTTAAGAGCTGTATGTAATTGATCAATGCCATTGTGGCACCAGATGGCACATTGGTATTGTGCCCTTTTCACATGTTGCTCAAATGCATCCTCAGTGGGCAGTAGTTGAGCAGCTGATCGGTCCGTGGTGGAAGCAATCATATATCGTAGCTTTTCCAAAGTAGTTTTGAAATCAGTCCCTTTTCCTGTGTTGAGAGCTTTGCTACATAAAACAGGTATTGTGATTTAGCTTGGCTGGGGGTGGCTTCTTGAATGGCGGTTCCTGGTTCATGATTTTAGGTTCACGGTACAAAATTATCTAACCTGCAAATACATTAAAACGTGGGTGTTCTTACCAGGTCCAAGCTTCATTTTAGAAAATAATCCAGTTCACCATGTGTATATTATCACTCATGCAACGCATTTTGACAATATGCACAGTCATTCTCAATAACACTGATAATGAGACAATCACAGAAATGTGCCCAGATTTGTGCTTTCTGGTACCTCTACAACACAACACATAAATCATAAAATCCTAATTTGAAGATGACCTCATTTGCATACATTTAATGATAGGGTTTCTAAATTGTCTTCACTTCATTTTTTTTTCGGTAATATATATGCTAAATTTGCTCAAATTCCAACAATGCCTTCTGGAGAAAGCACTTTTGCACAAGCTAGCCAGACTAGACAACCCATAAACAAAATGCCCCCCCCCCCCCCCCGTGGCGGACCCATAAAATTTCAGTAAAGCTGTGAACAAAAAATGTTGATGAGACGATTGGGATTCTATGTTCTATATGATTTGAAGCACTTTTCAAGGAAATGTAACTTTTTGCATTGGTACAGCACATAATGTGTGATATACATCTGCAGAATGGCTTCCAAAACCCCTACATCTGAAGCCTAATTTGCATACATGTAATGGTGTCCACTTCATATACTCCAGTAAATTTGGTATCAGTATATCCCTGGAAGTATATTACCTTCATCATTTAACATTTACCCCCAATTTTGGTAATTTGGCAACTGCAGCAAACAACATCAACAAATAGAGGTATTTATATTGCCAAATAGATGACAAAATTTTGCATATAATTATAATGATAATGATGTTATTCAAATAATTTTTAAAAACCTTCATGCCTGTTGAAAGAGTAAGGTTAGTGCTACCTTCTGATGAAATTTGGAGTGCTTATCTACAAAATTAAGACAGATATTAAAAAATTAGTGAAAAGTAGTCATTTTCCAAAAAAAATAGAGGTTGCCATAGAAACGGGCGTGTAAACATACCAAAAAACGCTTTTTGGACTCCACAACCTATTTTTCTTTAAAGAAGAGACATGTACGCACATTTTGATATAGGTTGTGTTTTGTTATACCTTTGGTTGGGGTTGCACCTATTTTTAGGGCACTTTTGAAGCATTTGCCGCTAGCCTAAAATTAAGGGCTTGGTTACAAATGCTTGCTGGATTTTGAAAAAAAAATGACACATTTAATGGACTTATAACACTGGATCAAAAAGAAGACAAAACTGCAAAAAGAAATGGCAAGGTAAGTAGTCTTGCAATTATCACTTTGGGGATTGTTTGTGCCTGTGTGCGTTTGAATACAGTTTTATAGTCCATAGGATGAGTCTGTGTAATGCAGAAGCAGTCCAAAACCTTCCTCAACCTGTACCTTACCCTGCACCCAAAGTCCCAATTATTCATCCCATGACAGATTTTCCCTAGTACTATCAGAACATTTAAAAGATTTTTAGCATGAAAATAGGCTCCAAAGTTTGGCTAGCCATGTGCAATCATTTTTTGGTTACAGCAGTCATGATCTGAGAATATGGACATGGGAAATAACAAAAATAGGGTAAACAGTGGGTACTCAGATGAAAAACTGAAGATTTTGGCACTTCAAACACTTACAGAGAGCCAGCCTCGAAGTATTATTCACGTTTGATAAGGCAGAACCCATAAATTACAGGGGCAGCTGCCTTAATTGCACTGAGGACATGGTTCTCAGATTATACTGACAGGCAATATGCATTGCAAAACTTGAAGCAGATAAAACAGAAGACAAATTAAAGGGTACAAAATTTCACAGAGAGAATAACAGATTTGGCAGAAGATGGATTATCTTATGTAGATTATCACTTGAACTGAGATAATAGCAGCCATGAGGGATTTGTTGGACCATATCCAAGATAACCATGCAGTGAGGGAAATTATATGAAACAGGCCCAAAACGCTAGATGCCACGCTTAACATTGCTGTACAGGAGCAGTTAATACAGGGCACATTTCACTGGTGCAGATAAAAAGAAATTTACATGGAGGTGGATGCTGTAAATGCACAGGCCTTAACAAGCTCAAAAATAGGGGAATCAGAGTCTATGTTACCTGAAGTTTCACAAATTCAGAGAAATCGAACTGCAAAACACCATGGAAAACCACAGCAAACAGTAAATAAAGGCCAACACCAGAATAAGAAGGGCAGTTACAATGGAAGACCTTAGAGCATCACTGCTGAAGGCACAGCTATCTGAGCCCATTGATCTAAAGTAGGTCACCACTGGAAACAATGCAGACATTAGAAGCAAGAAATGAAAAAATAATGAAAATACAAGGTCTCAGAAAAACAAGGAAGCCTGGATGGAGAGGAATCACTATCCCAGGTGTAATATTGATGGCCAGTGAAATGATTCCAATACACACCCCAGTAGTGAGAATTAACATTGGCAAATTAGCCACCTGGGCTATAGTTGATTAGGGGCAGACATTTCAATTATGTAGGAAGAGTTCTTCCAAGAAATTACCTTCATCAGGTTCAATTACATTACACTCGAGCAGAATAAAGAACTTTACTTGTTTTAGTGGAGACCAACTATCAACACTTGGAACTGCCAAAAATGATTTTGCAATTGACAAAATGAAAGATGCAGGAAAATTTAAATTGTGTCTGGAATTTAAAAAGACATGCTATTAGCCAGTGACTTTCTGTCAAAATTCCAGGCTACACCTGATTACGAAAGTCATACCCTGCATATTGGCACTGCTTTTATTCTGTTAAAGAGAAAATCTTGCTATTAATGAAGAATATTTCAAAGGTTGAGAGGACCAGTTTAAAACCACCAGTTAGTTTTTATGGGTAACTGCCTGTCTCAAGTCAGGAGTGAAAGTTGTTTCTTCACATTGTTATTGGAAGATGAATGTTGATGCTTTGGTAACTTTGGAATCTCTTTGCTTTCATTGTTGAGTGTGAAATTTATTAATGTGGGTCATGTTTTTCTGAACTATTATCTGAACCAGCCATGGCAAGCAAGAGTATAATTGCTTTGGCCCACAAAATTGAAAATTAAATTCGAACTGTTCACTTACCTGTGAGCTAAGTGGTTGATTTAACCATCAAAAAATGAACACGAACCTGTCAAAATCAGATGTAAGTTGGACCATGTCCCCCAACATCAAAAGGAAGCCTGACACGGTTATAGACAAGTATGACCAGGTGTTTGCCACAAAGGAGACCAATATTGGCCTTTACAAATGTAACAACTGTTTTAACAGATACAGGTGAAAGCAGCCCTATTAAACTGAGGCCATACAGGACACCCATGAATCAACTGATCGAGTTAGAAAGACAACTAAATGCACTAATACTTGTTCCGAAACAAGATGGTGTCTCAAGACTAGTTATAGATTATAAAAACCTTAATGAAAAAGTGGTCAAAAACTCCTCCCTTTGCCTCACATCGAGGTTATATTAAGTCTGTTCTGTTGGGTGGATGGCAATTTTATTCAAAATTAGGTATGAAAATTGGCTACTTCCAGCTGCCAAAGCTTAGCGGTTGGGGAAAAACACAAAACATTTGTCACATATCATGGTCTACTTAAATATCAGACCTGTCTTATGGGTTTAACAACAGCTCCCTCTAACCTTGAAGCTACCATGGACAAAGTACTTAATAGGTCGCTGCTGCTGTGTATTTTGTGATGATGTGATCACATATTCAAAGAATTTTACAGATCATTTGAAAAACATTGAGCAAGTGTTTGAGTGTATGCAGCAGGCCAAAATAAAAATAAAACAGTTACCGTCAAAGTGTGAGTTCTGGCAATCACAATTGGTGAATTTGGGACATGTTATTACCCTAAAGGTACATTTCCTGACCCCAACCAAATGAGGGTCATAAAGAAATGATCACAACTACAATTATCAGAGGTGTTCATGCCAGTCTTGGCATGACTGGTTTCTACCATAAATATATTGACCTGTCAAGTGAAATAGCATGACCACTACCCCAACTTACAAGGAAAAATGCTCACTTCACCTGAGGTATACAGAGCCAAATGCCTATAAGCACCTTCACACAAAACTAACAGAGGCACCCATACTTGCTTACCCTCATCTCAATTTGTCATACGATCTATTTTGTGACTCAAGCAATTACACCATCAAAGCGTGTTTTACACAGTGCTCTTCAGAAGGTGAATGCATAATTTCTTGTGTGTCTCACCATTAAATCAAGCCAACAGAAATGGCCCATGGAAAAAGGAAGCGTATGGCATAGTTTATGTGATAGGAAAATTACATTATTGCCTGCTAAGTTTACTATGTGAATTGGCCATAAACTGCTCTCCAGTTTCTTCACTGCTGAAATGAAGAATGTACATGTAAACATTAGGCAATTCATTTGTTGTAATATGGCTGTGAAATCAGATTAAAAAAGGAGTCTACAATGTAAAAGCCGATATGCTTTCAAGTCTGACAATAATAGCTGATAAGAGCAAAACAGAGTCCGACATTGGTATAGTTGACTCAGATTATTCAATTATTGTGGTCAATATAATTGATTGAGACAAGCCCAAAATTAATGAAACACCCTTTGATGAAGAGAAAGGTGATGAAACAGTTACTTCCAAATTGCTTGATCAATTATTAGAATTATTACCCAAAATCATTATTCAAGACTTGCAAAAAGACAAAAATATTACTCAACTTAATTATTAAAGCCCCTGTAGCAGATAGCAAAAATATCGACCCAGTCAAGGCTTGACCCAGAGCCTTGACTTTAAGAAGTTTTACATCTACTCTAACACAAGTAGTCTTACAAACATATCACGAGAAACTAGGGCACTATGGTATAGACAAAACTTACTCACAGATAAGACGTTGGTACTTTTCGCCATCCAAGTTTAGAAAAGATGTCAAATATGTAAGTTCATGTGAACAATGGAATTCCAGAAATTTCAGGAAAAGAAAAGTGAAGATACAGGATAAGGCAATTCCTGAATATCTGTTCCAGATGGTTGGAATAGATACATGTGGTCCTTACCCTGAGAGCTTCAATGGAAATCATCACATGATAATCATTTTTGACTTGTTTTCTTCACCAGCTAGAATGTTTCCCACAAAAGATAAGTCAGCTGAAAGAGTGGCTTGAATAATTTTCGAAGAAATTATTCCTCTTAATGAGGTAATGAGCGCTGTGACTAGTGACTGCGATACAAAGTACTTCAATGATATAGTTGACATTGTCAGCAGAGCTTAACATTCTTAGGAAAACTACAGGTGTATTTCACCCAGCATCAAATGGTAAGTGCAGGAGGAGCCATAAAACAATTAATGACAAAATCTCTAAAGCTATTGACGACCAAGATCAGTGGAAATGGTGTGAATTTATACCAGCAACACTTTTGGCTAACAGAGTCTCTGTCTCTGACAGTAACAAAATGAGCCCCTTTTTCCTGACCTATTTTCGTGGTCCACTCCTGCCCATGGACAATATTTTGGGTCCTAAATTGCATTTCATGGGTGATAAATATATGGCGACGATGCTGAGTATGAAGCTTTTGTCACAGTTAAAGAAAACAGCCATGAAGCTAGAGAAAAGAACCAAAGACATTTCAATCAAATGATTATGAAGTAGGGAGCCCTGTGTAACATTTGGATAAAGCCACTCACCAAGGGCAATCCACTAAACTTGCTCTTCCGTGAAAACCAAACTACAGAATTGTTGAGAAATCAACTCCGGTGTCATTCGAAATAAGACACCAGCCAAGTGGTAAAACTAAAATTGTACATGCAAAAAACATCACAGCTGCCAATTTTAATTCAGCTTGGGATACAGTAATAGTTTATAAATGTATATTTGAAAATTCTGGTAATTTCCAAAAACCTGCATCGAATTATGATACAATGGCAGCAGACGGCATCTTCTCTGAGTTGTGCTCTGGATACTGCAAGGAAAATATGATAAATGCTCCCGCGAGTAAACAAAATCCAATATAGGCCTAGAGCTTACATCCGATTCTGCAGGTTGAGCTAGTTTAAAAAAATGAAACCAAGGTTTGTTTGAAGTCATTGTTGTTACATATAAGGCTCCTGATTAGCAGAGACTACGGAGGGATAAAAAGGCACACTCAGCCCTGCTATTTTTTGTGTAGACAGAGTATTTTTCAGACCTGCAGAATGTTGACCTGCATTTTACTCAGTGCCCTGTCCGGTAGCTTGGCAGTCATTAGGTGAGGCATCCATTGGCTTCTTGCTTGTCTTTATATTATCACATTTTAAAATCTGCCTATAACGTATTGTTGGGATTGTTTCAAGCAGGCCAGACAAATCTGTAGCTCACATTCTGTCCGTGTCTAATCTTGATCCTTTATGGCACTTCCAAGTAGTGAAATGAAGACAGATTCATGAAATTTTGAAAGAAAGTTTGTATGACAAATTTGTTCAGAAATGTAAAGCCCAACCAAGTGTACTAAATGATGACAAAATACTTCGCACCTATAAATGTTTCAAGACACAATTCTGTTTCAGAATCTTATTTGTTCAATGTAGCCTGTGTTACTTACGTTCAATGTATTGCATGATTTCGATTAAATCATTCCATACCAGTCCCTGATATTTCCGTATATTTACCTAGATTTAAGACGACAATTGCATATATAAATTCTTTATGAAAAGAGCTTTCGTTCAAGTAGCTACATGCCTATAGTCTCAGGTCAGTGGTTCTGGCTCTGCCTGGCAAGTCATGCTGCAGCTGCCGCAAGGGCAGCTGCAGCATGACTTGCCAGGCAGTGCCAGAACCACTGACCAAGGCCTGTGTCCATAGTATGGAATGAGTTAAGCTGTCATAAATTAAACATTGAACTTGGTCGCCATTCCAATCCCAAGGTAGCAGATAGTAGATAGGTTCTTAGTACAGGAGCCAAAATAGCTACTCCGTCAATTGCAGAGCTAGATAGTAGATAGGTTCTTAGTACAGAGCTGTATTATTATTATTATTATTATTATTATTATTATTATTATTATTATTATTATTATTATTATTATTATTATTATTATTATTATTATTATTATTATTATTATTATTATTATTATTATTATTATTATTATTATTATTATTATTGTGGACATGGCTACTGAACTGGGTCGGTTTTGGTTGTTGAAACGACTACACAGCTGGACCCAGTACTGCAGACAATATACACACGAAAGCCGTATCCAGTACTCTACCTGCCAATACTGTGACAAATTACTGGTGTACCGGGTCCGGTATCGCAGCCAAATACAGAACTGTATTAAAGTAATGTACATACGGAATAACACATAACTATTAGGTTTATTCCGTCCCAGATTTGGGCTCGCTTTCTATACCATCCCACGTGTCCTATACAACAGTATAACCCTAACCTGTGTGCTGCAAAAATTAACATTTTGAAATGCTGCACATGAAGTGTCGCAAGAATATCTGGAGATGATAATAACGTCACTGCGGTAGCCAATCACAGGCCTCCCACTTCTGTAGCAGGAAAATTATCCGCAACCGAACCCGGTTCTGTAGACACTTTGTATTCTCATATATTCCCCCCGGGAAAAGTACCGGAAGTGCCAAGCTTTATTGTGTCGATTTGCTATAATACGCTTAAGTTTAAGCTTTCTTTTAAGGGTCCAGGGTCTGGCCTATTTCTTCAGGTTGCATTTTAACAAAACGTACATGTTCAATGGAAATTTGTGATCGAACCTATCACAGTAATGTTATCTCAGTCATCAGCTTTTCGGCCGCTGACGACTGAGTGATAAAAGTCTTTAATTTTTTAAGATTAAAAACCAAGAAAATTCGGGCTCAGGAACCTCCTTTCATGAATGAAATCTTGAAAAGGGCTATTTACAATAACACTCGCTTACTCAGACGTTACAAGAAGTGTAAAGTTTTATCACTCTGATAAAAAGTTCTTGGAAAAGGTATCGGACACAGCGAAATCAAACTACTTCAGTCACACGATGGTCCATCAGACAGTACTTTCAGGAGAGATGCGAGGGTGGACCGAAAAGTAAGCATTTCTGGAAAGTCATAAAACCACTTTTTTCTTCAAAAGCAAAAGCATCTTCCTCTTTAATGATTCAGGATGGTGGTAAGGTCTTGACAGACTGGTTGAGGTTGCCGACTCTATGAACTCATTTTACTCATCTATTGCTGAAAATGCCGGCTCTGATCATAACCTGCCTGACTCTTCTCAATTTCCTAATACCCCTGCTATTACTGAAGCCTCTGTTCAATATTTTTGAAACCACAATAGTATCCGCAATATTCCTGACAAACATAAGACAGTAACTAATTTTCAGTTTCGGCACACCACCCCTGAAGAGGTTCAGCTTGTTCCGAAAGGCCTGAACGCTAAAACACCTACAGGTTATGATCAGATCCCAGCCAAAGCTTTAACCACAGCGAGCGACATCGTTCCTCTGCAGTTTTGCAGACTCTTTAACAGATGTACGGATACATCTCGTTTTCGAGATTCTGCTAAGGCAGCAGAAGTTTTGCCTATATACAAAAAGAAAATGCCCTGGAGAGGAAGAACCATCGGCCTGTCAGCATTCTGAGCAGCTCCTCCAAAGTTTTGGAGAAGCTGCTCGAAATGCAGCTGGCTGATGGCTTTCTCGTTAAGATATACCATGATTGTCTATCTGCTTTTCAAGCAGGTTTTAGCTGTCAGCATGTTCTTATCCACTTATGCGACACTTGGAGGGATGCTCTTGAGAATGGACTACTCTCTGGAGTTTTACTCCTGGATTTGACGATGGCTTTTGACTGCCTCCCCCACTCACTGATCACTGCCAAACTTCATGCATATGTGTAATGTTTGGATGGCATGTGGGGAGGTCCACTTAGGACAGATTAAACAGGACACTCAGCTGTGGTAGACTTCTTCTATCGTGCATTATGGAGGAGAGGTACAATATCGAATTTCAGGATATGATGTCTTAAGACAATAGACTCGCACATAATATTCTTGCACAGGGTTGAGACACTTGGCAAGTCTCATTGGATATAAAAGTTACTAATTCAATTAGAGTTTAGTTGTTGTGTCGATTACAAGATGACACATATGACACCTCCCTTCTTTCAGTAGTTTGAAGTTCTCTTGTGTAGTGTCCCTGTGTGTTCAGATTGTTCAATTAATATTAGTGTTATGCACGTTCAGTATATATTCTATAGTTTGCACTTCTTTGCCTGTTTGTTGCATATAATTGAGTAGGCTAGATAAAGAAGTATGCTACAGGTATATAGCTTTCTAAATTATAGACACTTGTAATTCTGGACAGTATTACATAGAAGTGTTAGTGTTCTTGCATGTTCATATATGTGCAAGACTTTGCTTCAGTGGGAAGTCTTCACATCACTGAGACATATAATACAGAGTATATACTATATTAGTAAACATTACTTTTCAGTGTACAAGCTATACTAGTGTTAGCTGATTACATGCTGTAATGAGAATTTCTTTTGATTGTGAAGGAGTTCAGTTCATTTTCACACAAATCCGTCCAGTATTCTCGGTTTGATGATTCGGCCATATCTGGATCACTGTACAACTGGTCTCTGTGGTGTCTCTTGTGGTGTAGGGGTGGTCATCTGTGCTGGTGATGTCACAGGTGTGGTAGGTCCTGTAGGTGGGGTGTTGGTTGGTGCAACAGGATTCACTGTGCTGCTAGTTGCTTTACCTGGAGCAGATGGTGTGTTGTCACTCAGTTTAAGGTGTATACGATTACGTTGGTATTCACCCCCATTGGAGCTACGTACTACATATGAGCGTGGTGCTTCAGCAATTTTAATGATGTTTGCTGGTTTCCACAACCTATTTTGCCGCTGGACTCTCACCCTGTCCCCCTTGTGCAAAGGTTTCATTGGCTTGGCACCGTGATCATAATAATGTTTTTGAATCCTTTCTTGTGAAGTCAGGGCAGCCTTTACCATCCTGGTGTTTTGTAGCTTTGGCATGAGCCGTGATTCTGTGGTTGGTAGGTTTGATTTCAACCGACGACTCATCAGCAGTTGTGCCGGTGACCCAATGTCACTTATAGGGGTGTTCCTGTATGATAGGAGACCTTGGTATGGCTCTTGCTTCTCTTGTTTTGCTTTTTTTCAGGATGTTTTTAGCAATTTGCACATATTTCTCTGCCAAACCATTTGACTGGTGATAGTATGGGCTGGAGCAAATGTGTTTAAAGCCCCATTCTGTGGCAAACTGTTCCATTGGCAGATTGAACATTTTGATTCCAGGTCGCATATCTGTGTATTCATCCCTGGCCAGTAAAGTAGATCTCTGGCCCTGCACTTACAGAGTATGATGCCAAAGTGGCCAGTGTGGATTTTCGCAAGCATTTCCAACCTCATAGCCTTTGGTATTACAATGTTTTCCCCGCTGAACACAATGTTGTCATGGACTGATAGTTTGTCTTTTACTGACCAAAGTCCCTGATATTCTCATGTATGTTAGACCTGGAGTCTGGCCATCCAGATTTAATCACTTTGATCAGTGTTGTCATCGCATTTTCATTTTTGGTGGCATTTCTCATCTCCTGCAGTTCGTTTTCTGCTACTGGGAGATTTTTTAGTACTGAGTGTATGTGTTCCTTTTAAGCTTTCATTGTCCATGGCACCTTGGCCTGGTCTGAATGTGAGTGAAAGTGTGTCAGCCACTATAATTTCTTTCCTGCATTTAAACCGCACCTCCAGATCATACTCTTGAAGATGTAGCATCATTCGCTGTAGTCTTGGAGGTGCCATGGCCAGTGGTTTTTTCATAATACTTTCAAGAGGCTTGTGATCTGTTTCTGCTGTTACCTTTCTACCATACAGGTACTGGTGAAATTTCTCGCACCCAACCACTATTGCCAGCATTTCTTTCTCAATCTGGGCATAGTTTTGTTGTGTGGGTGTCATAGCACGTGAAGCATATGCCACTGGTTTTCCTTCTTGGAGGCTCACACTACCCATGCCTATGTCATCATTGTCATGGAAGTGACACATATGACAATATGGCATGACGACCCCATCCATTAATTTACTTACAGACTATCTTTTGAACAGAAGACAAAGAGTCAAAATTCTCGATGCCACCAGTTCTTGGAAATCCATTTTCAAGGGCGTCCCCCAGGGCTCCATTCTTGGACCAGCAATTTTTAATATTTTTATGAATGATGTTTTCTGTGCTGTTCAAGATGGACCTTTTAATTATACTGACGACAATACCATCTTGGTCAAGGCTAATAATACAGAAAGCTTAGCCAATAAGATAGTTTTAAATGGTCTATCACTCATTACATGGTGTGAAGAAAATGAAATGGAGGCTAATCCCTCCAAGTTTCAGTGTATGATTTCAAATGAAGACACCTCATCTGAAATACATGTTAGAGGAGCTACTATTACAAGCGAACAAAGTGTCAAACTGCTGGGTGTTCAACTTGACAATAGACTGAACTTCTCTCATCACATCTCTAAGATTATTAAATCAGCTTCTAGACAATTGAACTGTCTGCTATGCCTCGGTAATTTTCAAGATATTAATACCAGACTTTGTGTCTACAAACCCTTTGTCCTTTAGAATTTCAACTATTGCCCAGCAGTTTGGCACTTTTGTGGAGCTTCACACTCTGCCAACTGGTGGAAAATTCAATTTAGAGCTCTGAAGTTTATTTTTGATCGGTACGATCTGGATTAAAGCATTCTCCTGAAGATGGCAAATCTTCCTACTTTGGAATTGTCCAGAATGAAAAACATAGCTACTGAAGTTTATAAAGCTGTCCAGGGCAGCAACCCTGAATACATAAACAGTGTCTTTAAGCCCAATACTCATGGCTATTCTCTGAGAGCAAAAAATACTTTGAGAGCATCAGTCTGTCACACGACCAAAGGGGGTCTTCATTCTTTTAAGAGTTTCAGTACTAAGATTTGGAACTCGCTCCCCAATGAGCTCAGAACACCCAAAGATTTTCCTACTTTTAAAAGACTATTTAGATACTGGGATGGGTTTTCCTGTAAATGCTCCTTCTGTTGACAATAATCTATTACTTGCACCCGATTTTTACCACTGTTTAATGCTGTATCAAGTCTCTCACACGATCCATTTGCCTCGTGCATTTTATTATTTATGTAAATGTTTTTACAAGTATTATTTTCTATCATGTGGTACATTTTTCATCGTTGTGAGAGGTTGCTTTCACTTTTATCTAATTATTTATACACACTTGGTCAAAATAGCTAGGAAGCTAATATTAATTCGTTGTAAATACTCAGTATAAATAAAGCTTGTATGTATGTCTTCTCTTGCACGTTTATTTTCATGATTTCCTGACAAATGCTGGGAGGGGGGGGGGGCTTCCTGCCCTTCCATTACTATGGTGGGTATATAGGAGCCGCGGAAAAGATCCCTGTTTTTTTTTCAACTTAATACAATTTTAACCCTTTCATTATTATCAACAAGTACGAATTTTGACCCCCCCCCTCCCCTCCCCGCCAACAGCGTAAGAAATAAAATGTATAGCTTTGACACTCACCCCCCCCCCCCTTGATAAAATGAATAGTATTGACCCCCTATTTTATTATGTGCATATAAGAGGGGTTTTACTGTGCATGCAGGGAGTCCAATTTAATTTATAAATTTATTTATTTATTTGCTTGTTTGTTTGGTCGAAATATTGCTGCCCAATGTGTTTCCCAATGCGGACGCAAAGGGTGGGGGTGTTATCCACAAATGTTTATTTCAAAATTAGCTCAAAAGTTAGCCATTCACTATTCCACAAATTAAACAGGTTACAATTGTATTAAATGATGGCATTCCTTACTTAGAACTTTGAAGAACTTGAGTGACATAAAACCGCACAGGAGACAGTATAGTCACCACAAATAAAATAATCACATATAATCAGACTATATACACAGAATCTACATAAAATTAAGACATCAATCTCATGAGTCTACAAAGTTACGAGCTGTTTTTCATTTATACCCTAGGTAGTCAAACCGTTTAGAAAAGCGTCATTAACAAAGTTAATAACAGACTAGCATAGTAATTAAAGGATTATTACTCATCCCCATGAACGTTCATTGTGAACATGCAGCTTCCTATCTCTGTTTAAGTGACTAAAATTACAATCAATGGATATGATAAAATAAAAAAAGTGCGTTCTCAGACCACCATAAAATATGCAATCTAACACAAAATGTTTTCATCTTCAAAAGTATCCAAATCACAAACTTGACATTTCCGCATTTCTACTGGAGTCTTTGCCAGTCTCAATGGTCAACTTGTGAGTACAGATTCTTAATTTTTTTGGAGTTCTTTCGTTTGTTTACAAGAAAATTATGTGTCTAACTCTGAAAATGAGATTTAAAGGTACAGTATGTAGGCTACTTGTGGGAAGTGTTACGGTTGTCATGCATTTGCTAATGCCATTTAGTTTCACAAATAGTTTGCAAGCGCTATTTTACTTTACTAACTACAGAATCAGGTCTCGTACCACATGCATTAACATGACTCCAAGTTTCTTGCTTTCCAACAAAATTTAAGACACCTTTGACATACTTGAACCAACAGCACTTTCCGTCTTTACATAACATGTGATTATCTAGGAGACACTTCTCTTGCCAGTGGTTACTGCCTTGTGCAGCCAATACTTCACAGTATCACTTAATTACCACTATTCAATCAATTAACCTCGATGTACATTTCATATCTGTGTTATGGAGGCAATGTGAACCGATGGCATGTTGTATGTCACGTACATGCTGATCACCATGATAACGGTATAGTTTAATCAATTATACCGAAAAAGTTTTATTGTACTGCTTATCTGTGCGTATCATCTCACTGATAACAGAATGCTACTGATCGTCGAATACAGTTCTTGCATTGTGGGAAAGGGCAACAGCTGTTCTACCATGTGTCCTCACTCCCACTTCCCATTCATCGCCACGACAGCAAAACTGTCACGGTTTGACGTACGATGGCGGACACCGTAATTGCCCGGTGAGTGAGGATGCTTATGCGTTGCCTCATTATATTTACTTCAAGGCAGTACAGTTATGCATAGCTGTCTTTTATCTTATTTAGTTTGTGTGCACACATGCTTGTGCTGGCGATCAAAACGCATTACTTTCGTCAGTTCACAGCATATGGTCCAGTTATAAACTGTTCTGGTTGGCTGCATACATGTGAAGCATGGTAAAGTAGCGATGTTTGCGTTCACTCCATGGATAGCGCGCAGACACAGAACACCGACAAGTTATACCAGTCACTTATCGTCAGGCTCAGGCTGTCAGACTGGCCTAGTTTTATTTTTAGAGTTAGGTGCTTCCGTATAAAAGTTTTCACGCTAATTCACATAAATTCAATTGTGGACGACATAGCGAGCAGTTAATCTGTAGGCCGAACTAACGCAGCTTTACCACTCCGGGACTAAATGCTCTTTCACTTGACATGCCCATGGGTTTCCAACACATGTGCCCTATGCAGCCCGCGTATGATTTTACCGCAGGCATCATTACATGATTAACGGAGTATAATTATACGCAACAAAACAACAGTGATATATTTTTATTCGTGACAGTGGTACGTGTACTACTTGTCATTAATTTCTTCTGAGTTATCATTTTCATGATACTTTATTTTCCCAATGTGAGTACTCCCAGTCACCGCACAAGGCGGCATGACTGGTGCGAGTACTTTGGCTGTACCAAACGGTAATATCTAACATTTTTCCCAATGATGACTGGGTTTTCTTGTTCTCAAATCATGATTCAGAATATTATAAGGAACAATTTCGCATAGGACACGTTTTGGTTTATAGGTGATTTTGGAAGGTACAGACTGCGACCTGATTTGTTTACATTTTTTGCTGGTTTAATTAGTAGCGTAACACCTTGAATATAGAAGCGTCATTCCATCTTCAATTTGTAGGCCGGTGCTATGGACCAGTATAATGAACAGAAAAAAAAAGTCGTTACTTTTCAAATTATGCTAATCGGGAACACTTGAACAAATCAAATGCTAGTACTATATATCTTCAAAGCTGTTACAGATAGACACATCAGTCTAGGTTACACACATATGTTTATGACGCAATGTACATTTCATAAAAGTAACCCTAAGTCTTAGTCATGAAAACTGTGATAGTTAAGGAAATTATATAATCAAAATATTTACTTTATGTACAAACATGATAGATAGCGGCAACAGTCCGAATACTTCCATTGTATTTGTCATAAAGGTATATCTCGGGATAGTTAAACAAAGTTCCCGTTTTTTGGAGTTATGTTGCTTATTTGCCTTTGTGTACAGAGAGAGAGAGAGAGAGAGAGAGAGAGACGTGCCTCTCTAATGAGGTGACAACTGCGTCTGTAGCACAACCTCTTGGGGGGGGGGGGAGGGTACATCCGTGTAGGATTGTACTGGGTATGTGCCGCGGGAAAGGTCCTGTTTTCATTACTCCCAGGATTAGAAAAGCCCCCCCAAAATGTACACAGCTGGATTAGGATAGGGGTAACAATTATTTGAGTGAAGTGAACGTCTTATTCATTTTTTCAAACAAATGTATAGGTCTTGGATATAGGATTTTATTATTAAGTTCTTGGGGGGGGGATCTTTTAGGAAGTATGAATATGCTAAAACTTGTTTAAAATCAGAATGTTGGTGTACAGAATGCACCAATGCAACACTCCTTTCAACACATTACAGGAGTAAAAAAAGGGTACCTTTTTAGATCTGGTCTAAGATTAAAATAGGGTATTCTATAAAAATGTCTGAGGCACACACCCACCCTGATGTTGAGTATGTGCCCCCCGCCCCCCCCCCCCCCCAAACATACGAATTGACGTTGAGTTGACATTTCTATCTATAATACTTATGTAGACATTCAACATTTAGGTCTCCCAAGTGTGCTTCATTAGCACAATTAAAAATTGTAGTTTTCATTTAATTGGATGCACGTATAGCACAAGCTAATGAACTGAAGTTGGATTAACATTGCTGTCTACAATACCTTTGATGATATTCAACATTCAAAAATGTATGCATCTCTATTAGAATTCTTCAACTTTTGTTTGTGTGCCGTTGGATATTCCTATGGCACACGAATTACTTGGAATTGCACCTCTGTCTGGAATAAGCCAAATATGGATGACTTAAAATTTCAGTTACCTGTAAGTTACATAACTTCGAAAATTTTATCCCAAATCACAGAATTAATTCCGATAAATGTGCCATGACCGTGGTAAAACTTGAATTTTATCTATAACGGTCTTTGAGAAAAGTTCAGGACACAATTTGGCGAAAAAAAGAAGTACAGAAGTTTGAGAAAATTGAATGTATGTGTTTCGAACTGAGACGCAATGAGTATTATACAATCAAGGTTCCTTTTCAAGCCAGAGAAGTTTTTGTGTTACATGTATTTGGATCAGCACATGGCCAATCAATCAATGACGCAAGCAAGCAAACAAATCAATTTAACTACTGGCACTGTACACATCAGATATACCTTGGTTAAGAAATGCACAGAGAAATTCAGGTCTATTCTTACCTACTTATATCCAGTAGCCGCACTTACCTAGAGAAATTGAACTAACGTGCACAGCGTTGCTCTCACGTCATCAGACACTTTTATACATATCTGCATATGTTCATGATAACATTACCTGTTGAGCAAGTTGTGAACTTTAGTTCGATTGGTCCCTAATAGAGGGCACTTCAAAAAAGTTGCCCATAGAGTTATATGTCCCCGTTACTTCATTTCTACTGTGCACAATATCAAAGGTTTCAGGATAAGAAAGAAAGACAGACAGACAGACAGACAGACAGACAGACAGAAAGAAAGAAAGAAAGAAAGAAAGAAAGAAAGAAAGAAAGAAAGAAAGAAAGAAAGAAAGACACCGTCGGCTGGTTTGCCATGGAAATTGCTAGCGTACGAATGTTACTTTGAGCATTTTATCAGCTTGTTTGTAAATACATTTTGTTGCAAACTGAATGGTTGCAGAATATGTCAATGGCCAACCTTTTCTTGTAAGCTCATTATGTATCAAAGAAAACTGACCATGCTTAACTAATATCCTTCACATGACGTTGATAACAGTAACGAGACTAAATATATAAGCTAGGTATGCAAGTGATTCTGTTATAAAAAAAATGCATGTACGTTTGCCAAGTAAACTGGCTGATGACTTGTCAGTAGAGCTCATCAACATAACACAGCAGGGTCACCGTAAAAGCTTTAGGAATGTTACACGCAATTCAATTTTCAGTTTTGAAATGAGAATAATTTCGATTTTGAGTAAAACTACCTTAATTTTACAGACTGGTGCTACTCCTGGTCATAGCGTCCTGTCAGATGGGAAGCGCAAAAAATGAAGTACCAACTGCCACATCTATGGACAATGACGAGGCAACTGCGGGAGGCTCCGAACTTCAGTCTATGGAAGCGGAACTAGAAAAAGCAAAGTATACAATACAGCAACAGCAGATCAGATTAAAACAACTTGAAGCAGACATGTCAAGGGAAAATACCATTGGGACAAAAAACAAAAAAGAAACTGAAGAAAAGTTACAGAGATGTGAAAGTAATTATGAGAAAACAAAACAATTCGAAGCTGAATTTCAGAAAGCATCAGCAGATCTCAGTTCCAAAGAGAGTGAGATTGCCAAGTGCAGAAATGATGTTGAGGAATTCCGTAAGGAGGCGGCAAAAATGGTCGTGGATTATGGCAAGGAACAAAAAAAAGTTGAGGAGATGGAAAAACAAGCGAAAGAGAGTGCGGAAACTATTAACGGAATGCAAACGGAAAATGAGAAGTTGCGCCAGGAAATGAAAGATATTAATGATAAACATCAATCTGAAGTGAATGCAAGATCCGAATGTCAAAAAGAGAGCGCAACATGCAAAGACGACAGAGAGAAAATGATTGATGATAAGAAAAGACGACTGGTAAAGCTAGACAGTTTGAGTAAGGATCATGCCTTTATATCTGACCAGCTAGAAAAAATGACAAGTGAGCGAGATCGAATAAGAGACGAGAATGAGAAACTGGAAGCAGCAGCAAAAGAAGCCAAGGCAGAGGCATCACAGCTTACAAAGGAAAGATTTCAGACAATGGGCAATTTAAATAACTGCCAAAATTCTCTGCAGGACTGCACAACAGAAACGGATACCATGAAGTCTCAGAACGAGGCCTTACGAAAAATAAGTATGACATCAGAAGATGAGCTGAACAAAAATCGAGAGAAGTATGAAGAAAGAATTAAGATTTTAGAAGAAAGTAAGTATATTTATACTAAATACAAATACATGTAATTTCTTTCTCGTCCTAACACAGGTGATCCATGGATATGAATTTTACATGATTCATGAATATTTCAAGTTGTGCATTTAAATCGTTTGTGAGAAATTGACTCAGCCTTCACTTTCACACAAATCCGTGCACATTTCTATATTCCGAAGTGAAATTCCAGTAGAAAAGTGTTTTTCTGAATGATCAAAACTACATTTTTCGATAGTATAGTATTATCAGACATGATAGTTTGACATCTTTTTCTTCAACCTTTCGTTTGATTTATGCAGATCATTCGTCAAATACATACTACGAAATAGTGTAAATGATGTAAAACGATTGCAAGATCCCATCTTCGAGAGTCCAATTGTTAATTTATAGCTGAATTTATTTCTTGATATCCGATTTTTGCAGCCATGTTACCCTACATATGAATTCAGAAAAAGTCCGCGTTTTTTATCGTTTGAAATTTGAGGTAAAGCTGGAGGACACATTACCAAGGGGAAAAAATGTTTAAAAAACAAAGCAGTGCTATTAAAAGTCAGCGATAAGTTTTGCTTGTTTGGTAAAATGACTAGGCTTCCCAATTCTACCGTATCATCGTTGCACACAACCCCGGCCACCGCGCACTTCTTCGGCGCGTGCCAGGGTTGTATGACGATGCTCCGCATCATTAATCACACCATAAATGGAAAGACTGATCATTCGTCAGGGCGTCTTTTACTGCACGTGAACAAGCATGGGTACCGACTCGTTCTGGGAGTGACATTAGAAAATGTTTGGGTGCCTTCAGGGCAACTGCCTTGGGATTTTTTCTTGCCTTGGTTGACTTTTCGCTTGTCTAGGGCCACTGAACTTATTTATTTGGTAACCATGAAAGCTTAAGAGAAGTACTCTCTCTCTGAATATGTAGTACTCTCGGTCTCTTATTGGGTATCCCAGGCTTTGGTTTAATATGTGTGGTCTATCTTGAAAAGCTAGATGTCAGTATCTAAATCGACCCCACCTGTTTTTTTGATTAATCATATGAACAATTTCATGAAAGGAGGGGTGAAAATTGTTACTTGCAAACCAAAGAGATTTAAAAACACCCCTTTCAAATATTTATAAATATGAGTGAAATTTTCTATCGTTTGCTTGCAGGTGAAAGGAAATTGATTCTTCAAGTGTCCGTCTGTGCAGCCATACTAGCAATTATCATCATCAGTAAGGTGTTATCTTACCTGTGGAGCAAACTTTTCCCTGCTTCTCCTCCTACGAAACCAGTGTCTGCACCTGCGTCCGTCAAAGGAGGGAAAAATAATAAAAGCAAGAGAACATGACACCTTTACTTTCTAGGAAAAATAACTTAAGAACACACCTACTCTGTCTATATCTTGACTTCTGAACGAGTCGCACTGTCAAAGGTACAATGGAAAGCACCTGAAATGTTAATTGTTCATGATGATGCTGTAAACAAGTAGTTAATTTACTTAGGTTTATGCATTGCAGTGTTTCTGATTAGTAGAATACCTAAATTTAAAACCCAAGAGCGATGTGGACTTCAATGTTGCCATACTGCAAAGCAAGTACTTAAGTAGTTATATTTATATGTATGTATGTATGTATGTATGTATGTATGTATGTTTATGTATGTATGTATGTATGTATGTATGTATGTATGTATACGTGTGTGTGTTTGTATGTATGTATGCTTTCTGGCCAATTTGCATTCCAAGTGTCGTTACTTTCCATATCAACTTGCTGCCCATACTGTTTGCCCAGCCGCACAGTTAAAGTGGTATTTCTGATGGAGCGAGGGAACAGAAGTGATGTTCTAACTGCCGTTATAAAAGCAAACAGAAAAATAGAAAAGATTTATTTGAAAGCAAATCTGTCTGTGTGGCCCAAAAATTGCATAAAGTTGAAGGCAATGTACAACTTTAGTCTGTGGTTTATCAAATGCGCCTTCTGTACAATCCTAACTTGCGAATGACACATCTACCTATAAATTTGAAGATATTCCACATTACAATTTCATAACTAGCCGTCATTTAGATAAAGGAAAATTATAAATTGAGGCTGGAATGGCATAGCTAGTTATAATGATTTTGAAGATATTCCAAGTGCCCTTAATTAGCATACTTTTAAATGCACTTAACCGTCTTTGTACAAAGGCACGATTTTATGTATGGATCTATAATCATACCGAATGTAATACGGTCCGGAAAAAGTTGTCGGACAAACCTGAAAAAATAACAAGAAAGAACATTTGCTTCAAAATAAATCTGTCTGTGTACCTCCAAATCTTGCAAAAATGGAAATGCTACAACTTTTGTTTGAAGTTAATTGGATGTGCCTTCGCACAAACAAATGAATTTAATTTGGAATAGCACCTCAAACAATAACAGCTTGGAAGATATTCAACATTAAACTTCACAAGTGGCCTTATAATTAACATAAATTAAAATTTAAGTTTGCAAGTTTTGCAAGTTTCATGTCGTGCACCTACAGCGCAAACCTATAAATTGAACTCTGAATGGCATCTCTACCTATAATAATGTTGAAGATAATCAACATTTAAACTTTTCAGATGCTCCTAATTTGAATACTTTTTTTAACTTTTGTGAAGAAAGAAGAAAGAAATGAAGACAGGAAAAACAATGTCTGTGTTGGCACACAGACTTGAGAGAGAGAGAGAGAGAGAGAGAGAGAGAGAGAGAGAGAGAGAGAGAGAGAGAGAGAGAGAGAAAGAAAGAAAGAAAGAAAGAAAGAAGATTCATTTATTTCTGTCACACGATATTGTCTGTATTTCTGCTTTGGTACAACCTGAACCTGTGCCCCTGAAACTGATTTGAGATGGACCCATAAATGGTAGCTAGTATAGTAAACTTAGAGGCAGTTTTAAAATTTATAACCCTCTGTAAAATCATAGCAACATAGTTTTTTCATAGAAAATATATATTTCTACGTTTTTCATATTATACGTATTAGTCCCATGGATTAAGCATTGCCGACTTTAATTCTTGCTTGTCCTTCCTTGCTTGTGGGAAACGAACTTAATGTACCATGTTTAAAAAGCCAAGGTGTGTATTGATTACAGTATCCTGTAGTTTTAAATGACCTGTCTTTTGCATTTTCATGGTAATCCTGGCACTAAATTGAGGATAGCTGAACACTTTTTTTTGGTATCAATGAATCTTCTTGGTGCACTTGACCCACACTCTAGCATTCAAAAATAACAATCAGGCATTGACACTAAGACTGTTTCAAGGCATTGAAATGTTGTTGTTGGAGTAAAAAGGGTTAAATTGTTTCCACATTGACCTAGAAATATACCATACATATTTATAAGCTGTTGAGGCAGCTGAGTGATATTTTACAATGAAGCATACAGGGCAGCACAGAGTACACGTAATCACAGATCAATTTACATGTATGCATGCTGTTTTTCAGAAGTAAAATGCTGCATACCAAAAGATAAAAAGCAGCAAATAAATGTAGTATCCATGTATTTCTTATGAACTTAATCATGTGTTTGTTTGCCTTTTTATGATGCAAAGCAGTTATTACTCTGCTGAAAATACTGTGGTCAAGAAATTATTTTTGTATGATCCAAGAAATAATTTACTGCCATGAAAACATTTTTTGATTTATTATTCCAAACTAAAAAAATATTGTCTGTTACTTTTCTTCATATTTCTGCCACAATATATTACCATAGGGGTATTTCCTACACAGATTTCTAATCCAAGTGAGATGCTAAGTTGAAGTACTCAACTTACCTACCTAGGGCAGCAGCATCCAGTGGTAGGTCTTCCTGCCTTCCACCCTGGTGGTGATGTTTGGTATCCTGAGAAAATTTTTAAAATTGGCCCTCAAAGCCTCAGTCGGCTCAAATTCATTGGTATCATTTGACTCCACTCTGGTCTGTGAACCTGCTGCAAAAGGTTTTGCTGTCAACTCCGCTCAGTCCTGAAAAGGTTACATTAAAAATTTGAATGAATGCCACTTTTTCCTATTTTCACATGTTTGCTTCTTGCTACACCCATCCTGTCTGTAGCTCTTGCATACACAAGATGGCGATCTTGTCCTCAGGAATAGCCTATGATCATAGAGAGTTCTGTCTTACACTTCAGATCAGCTGATCTGGTAGCAAGAAGCATGCATACTTCCCAGCAATTTGGGAAGGGAAAGTGTTCTTGATTAACTTCATCTCAGCATTTTTTCCTGGCCCATCTTCAGGGCCATAGTTCTGATCCAATCCAAGACTTTTTGCCTGAATGAGGTCAGACCTGGGTCTGGCTAATCTGGCTTTGAGGCAGCACAATGTCCCAGTCTCCAGGTCGGTCCAGCTCCATCGCAGACCCATTCTTCATAGTAACACCTGCTTTAGCCAGAGTACTTCTGGGTGGTAGTATTGCCTGGGCTGGATCTGCACCTAGATTACAAGAATTGGCACTTGCGTGTCATTGCCTTGATCTACAGTTCTGACCCCTGATTCCAGTTCAGTTCTGGGTGCTCCTGTCCCCCCAAAATTACACTATATCTGCATGAGAAGATTTCTCATTTGAAAGCTTTCTGCATTTTTTGAAGCTAGTCTTAAATGCAGCGGTGAGTTCTCTTAAGGCTTCAATCATGAAGGATCCAAAAGTCAGTCCTGGCTATTCAGATTACTCCTGCAGCTGAGTCCACTTTTTAGCCTTCCTCTTCTTATCACCTTCCAAGACAAGAATTTGCTGCCTCCTTCCCCTAAGGCATGCCTATGCAAAGGAAATGTCAAGATTTACCAAACCTGGTAAAAGGTGTTTGTCTTCTTCAGCACTCCAGTCAATGTGCCACTCACCATTGTGCTTGGTGGTACTTTCAAATTACCAAGCCAACTTTAGAGCTTACTCACCAACTGAAGTCTGCTTTTCATGGCCAAGTTTCCTTATCAATAGGCCCAATGAATATTAGGGTATGGAAGATCCTGCTAAGGACTGGCATTACCATTGGAGCAGCCAAGACTGCCTACCCATCCATGGATTTCATCCCCTGGAGAGGTGAGCATATCCTTGACTACTATCTTTGACCTGATCAGGTTTCGGATACCTGTGCAGAGAGCCATCTCACCCACCCCCCACCCCCACCCCATGGCCTGAGCCGATACTTTGATACATTTTGGGTTTTAAGTGGCTAGGCCCATATGTTTTGGATAAAACTTAAGTTTGTAGTTAATGAAGAAATTTCAAACTTTGGAAGGACCAGTTTAAAACCACCATTTGCCTTTTATGGGTGACAGCCGGTCTCAAGTCAGGAGTGAAATTTGTTTCTTTGCATCAGTATTGAAAGCTGAAAGCTCATGTTTCTGTAATTCTTGAATCTCTGTCTTTTGCTGTGTTTAACTTTTCAGTCACTGTTTGGTTGAAATTTATGAATGTGGGTAATGTTTTTGAACTATTTTACCATAAGTTTGCTTTCAAGCATCATAAGGGACATCCATCCCCATCAGTGTTCCTGCAGGGGCAATGCACATTTCTATGCCAAAGAATGGGTTCCACCTCCTGCACCAACTGCCACCAATGAACCCACAGCCCTTATTCAGATGCACCAGGTGTATCAGATCTGAAGCCATCTGTGCAAGTCAGTGACACATCCCCTTCCTTTTTCCTGAACTTGTTTACGTGATTTCCTGCATTCAGGTTGTCTTCAAATGGGAAATGATTTCTCTTCCTGATGTCCAGCATTCTATCAGCTGTAGATGCGAGAGTTATCTTCTACATACCAGCCTCTTCAGACTTGGGGGAGATGGGATCAAAATCACCCTGTTCCTGATTGACAAAGTCACAAGAGGTAATTGGTTGGAGGACAACCTACTCAGATCCACACCAGAGTTTTGGTGGTTTGACAGTGAAACAAAAGTCCTACCCTTAAGATAAGGACACCCTCTCCTATCAGGCCTAACCTGGGGTCTATATATCAAGTTGTCAGAAAATGGGATTTCCAGAAGTACCCAAACTGACCCTATATAATGTCTGGTCAACTGCATGAAGACATATATTACAACATGCCCTTCTCTGCCTTTGTCCCAAAGTAAGTGGGAGGTGAATCTAGGATACTTTGCTGGGAATGAACCAACCAGTGAATGAAGGCAAACATACCCCTCTAGAGAGAGAGGCTAATTACTTCCTGTACCTTCTCATCACCAGAGGACAACACTGTCCTGAGGAAAAACTTCCATCTTGAATGCCTCAATTATGAATCCTGGATTCATAAACACCTTATCGAGGCAGAAGATGAGGCCATCTGCACAATGGCAGCTAAGGACACCATCAAGTGGTTTGAGAAGGATGCCAGTGTTATGATTCTGGGTACTTCATTGGATGAAGCTAGGGCTGTGCTCACATGGCTGTTGCAGGAGACATCCCCTCCTTCCTCTGCTTCTGAACATCAAGTGCTTTGTCAGGTGAGCTTTTGGCAAAGAAACATTCAGAATCACCATCATTGGGCATGTCATCAGTTCACCAGTGGTTACGGATCACATTTTCAAGCTAATCTGTGCAAGCTCCCCTGAGTACAGAGAACTTGTACAAACATGTAGCAGATAAAGCCTAGCAATTGCCCTTATAAGAGTTGCAACACGCTCTCGTTACCCTGCAGCAGGAAAATGTATATTAACGGAGCTCAGGAGCAGAAAAATGGTTCTATGAATCCAGTCACACAGTCTCAGGCTTTCCCCACCTACAATGCTAAATGCCAAAGCATACAGCTCCTCGGCAAGGTGGCATCTTTGCTCAGCAGAGGACAAGTAGGAATAATTACCATAATAAGGGTTTCAAGGTCCCGTAAAACTGGGGCAACCTTTTAATGGAAGAAGAGGCCAGAATAACCCTTCACAAAATCACAGTAAAATCCTAAGGAAAAGAGCCATAGATCATGTCAATGACTTCAGTTGGCTGCAGTCAACTTTATGTAGTTCAAAACAGACATTGGCTGGAAGCTGGCAACAGACCTCTCAATGTTAAATGCCTTTCAAAAGACAGAGACTTTCAAAATGCAGACTGCAGACTGTATTTCAGCAGCTCACATGGGGGGGGGGGGGATCAACAACGTTGATAGACCTGGAAGATGCACACTTCCCCATCACAGGAACAGGGAAGGGCTCTATAAATGGGCACCTTGATGTTTGTGGACTAGCAGGTTCTGATGAGCATGCTGTACCAATGCTCATTTCAGCACAGCTTGTTCAATAAATAGGATTGGACGAAAGGTCCCTTCAACACCTAAAATCTATTATCTTACAGGATAGCAGGGCTGCTTCAACTTGCCATAGCAATGTGAACAAATTGGATTCTCTGAACATCAAGGCCAGCCTACTCAGTCACAGGTCGAAGATCAAGGCCAGCCTACTCAGTCACAGGTCAAAGATCAAGGCCAGCCTACTCAGTCACAGATCAAAGATCAAGGCCAGCATACGCAGTCACAGGTCAAAGATCATTGGCACAGAGTAGCCATTGCATCCAAGAATTGCTCAAGTTTTTGGTTTTTTTGGAGGGGGAGGGGGTTGACATCACTGCAGGCATCCTTATGTGGATTTGTTCACAATGAAAGAAAAACATGTTGTCTCTCCACTCTTAGATGAACCAGACTGGAAAACCAGTGTGCTGCTGCTCCCAAAAGACAACCTTCTCGCTAAGGCTTACTGGCTGCACGTCACATCCCAAAGGTTACTCAGAAGGTCTGACGAGTGTCCGTAGACTTCATTCTGCTTGGTGCAAACCAATTCAAATATGTTTAGGGAACTGCATGACTCATGATCATAGAGTACAACTGATTAACTCTTTCAGTACCCCATACTCGACTAAGTGAACTCAGAATAAACCACTCTCTTCAATTATCGTAACTTCTTTGATTTAAACGATACATGTATCATAAATGAATATCTGACCAACGGTATAAATTTTGTGCTCAATAAAGTACAGAACAGCTCGCAGTGCTGCTTGTTAGCCACAAGTAAAATTAATCCATGTGCTTAAAACCAAATTTTGCCTCATTCTACAACGTGAACTTACCATTAACATAAACATAAGACCTGACCTCGAAAATGTAGACCCATACTACGCCATAGTCCATAGGCCTATCGAAATAGCAGCCAAGATTTACTTTTTCGGAGTACGAATTCAAGAAAATGTAAACTGGAACGCTGATTTATACAAATATCAAATAAATCAACTTTAGAATAACTGGTAGCATACCCTGAAGCCACAAAACTAAAAGTTTATAACCACCAAAGAACTTGTACTCATTTATGACTCTCTATTTTAGGCCTACCGTCCCTCCCTTCTCCCCTTCGCCCTCTCTAACCCGGCCCCCGGCCCCTCACACACACACAACTTTTTAGGCTATGCAATTCTTACTTGGGGATTGTCATGCCATCGTATTTTCAGAACTGCAGAAAAAACCCATTCGTTTAATCTCTTCAGCGAGTTAGTAGGCCTATGCATACACTGAACCTGTTTTTGAGAACCATGAACATCCTTAATGATGAAACATGAAATTTCCATTCTTATTAAGCCCTACATAATACATTACTATAAATATATATATATATATATTTGGGGTTAACGAAAGCATTTTTACACGAATCGTCTATTATACATACATACATACATATATATATATATATATATATATATATATATATATATATATATATATATATATATATATATATATATATATAATAACTTCCCAATTATTTTACCCACGTATAACAAAAATACTGGCATCTTATAAGCAAACGTTCTTTAAAATGCTCCATCCATTGTGAATTGTTAAATCTGCTGAGATATTAGGCCTACTGATTTTGTCACGTCTCTAATTGCGCGACCTGGTTCACTGCTCGGGCTTGCATGGTCTTATTCATAGGCCTATCAATGGGGACCAGGATCTAGTTGGTAGGCTGGGTTGCGTTCACAGGCGCTCGTAACGTTCAGTCACAGCCAAGCATTCGAGCTAAATAGTAAATGCTGATATAGGTGGCGGGGGGGGGGGGGCGGGGGGGGGGAGCCGGAGGAAGCTCAGAGATGGTGGTCTTGGAACATCTGCGCGTGCAATGACCCACATAGGCCTAATCTGCAATAAAGTATTGTGTATTCGTCTTTGCAATAAATCATTTTAATCGACAGACCATTCGTGTAAAAATGCTTTCGTTAACCCCAAAATAGACGGCCTACCTAGGGTTATCCTGACAACAATAAAATGGGTCCCAAATAAATTTGATCGCAACCTGAGTATGGTTGCTCAGTGTTTACATAGAGATGACATTTGATCGGTCAGTTATGAGAACAATAGTGAGTCTAAAAAAATACGTGGCCGGGGTCCAGAAGTGTCATCTAAGTGTATAATAAAAACAACTGGACCTATATAGGACTTGCTTCCTTGCTAGAGACTTTCTCTGGTCCCCGGCGAAAGTGTTTTATCAGATAATTCTTTGTGTGATTTCTCGCATGACTTTCAGATATTGAGGTATAAGAAGTTTTAAGCCGGCATAACGTTTATCACTTGCAAAACACTTCAGGTGTGCTCAAAATGTAAATTATCAAAATCTTAATTATAAATCAAAGACACCGCTGACAAATGTTAGAGCTTCTAGGTTATAGGCCCATCTCTAATAGGTTTTGCGAATCATGCCATAAAGTTCAAACGGGACCCTTTCTCTTAAACTCAGCTAGCACACATTTCAAATGGGTGGTTTTAAATAAAATAAAGTAAAATATACTTGCAAGATGTAACATAGAGACCTCAATATTGGTCTCCCCATAGGTCCTGCAAATTATGTCCATTTCCCACTTTAATTTTTATGTAATATATTTTTCTTCACTGCTCTTTTATAAGATTTTTTCCACTTCAGTGATGAAAAAGTTATTATTGTGGTTTTCTGGCTTTTTTTTTTTTTTTTTTTTTTTTTTTTTTTTTGCTTTTTTTGGTTTTGTTTTGTTTTGTTTTGTTTTGTTTTGTTTTTTTGTTTTTGTTTTTGTTTTTTTTTTTTTGTTTGTTTTTTGTTTTCTTTGTTTGTAAGTTTGCTTGTCATTTTATCATTTTGTATTTCTTGTGATCTGTGCAGAGAAAGTGTGATGAATCTGCTTTCGTTTAGATTTTTAAGAACCACGCTTACCATGTTGGTCTATATGGTTGATTTTGATTATCATTTTGTACTTGTCATTGTGTTGTGTGTATTAGCCTAAGTTGTGTTTTGAAACAAAGATTGAAATGAAATTAATCCAATGTAATGGGTGAACGACAAAAATGATTATGTTAAAGTTTACCGCAATTACGTGTACAAGGTCCCATAGATTGTCAGATTTACAGTAAAAACAATCGAGATCAGCAAAAGAAGTCTATGTTTCATATGAAACGACAAAAACTAGAAAAGAAGATTTGCTACTAAGCAAATCTGAGTTAAATTGGGAATGATTCGTCTACCTATAATAGTTTTGAAGATATGCAACATTTAACCTTTTTCAAGTAACCCTAATTAGCATAAATTTGAAAGTTTTACAACTTTGGTTTGTGGCTCATTGCATGTGCCTAACAACACAAGCCTACAAATTGATTTTGGAATGGCACCTCTAGATAAAATAGTTTAGAAGATATTCAACATTTAAACTTTTCAAGTGCCCCTTATTTGCATTTATTGCCATCTACAACTTTTATTTGTAGTTCATTGGATGTGCCTACTGCAAAAACCGACAAACAGAAGCTGGAATGCCACCTCTAACTATAAAGTTTTGGAAGATATTCAACATTTAAACTTTTCAAGTTCCGCTTATAAGCAAAAACTAAAATTCCACAACTTTCGTTTGTGGTTCATTGGATGTGTCTACAGCATAAACATGAAAAATCAATTTTAAAATGGCATCTCTGCTTTTGAAAGTTTTGAAGATACTCAAGATTTAAAATTTCAAAAGAACTTCATTTGCATAATTTTAAAAGCAGTGGCCCGTTTTTACTTCAGCTGACTTGTCAGTCAGCTGAGGTTTATTGAGGGTCCGTCGTCCGCCGTCCGTCCGTCGTCCGTCTGTCGTCCACAATTCACATTTTCGACTTATTCTCAAAAACCGTCAGTCAGATTCACTTCAAACTTGGTGGAGATGTGCCTTGGGTGGGTCTCTACCAAGTTTGTTCAAATGGTCACGGTCCAGTGATTTTTGGATTTTTAATGAATTTTTTTGTTCTTTTTTGGGCAAATCTTAAAAAATCTTCTTCTCCGAAACCGCTCACCCAATTGCTTTGATATCACACAGGAGCACTTTCTGGGAGTCCTAGTTCTTAATTTGTTCACCAAGTGGCGCTGCAATTTTTTCCTAATTTTTTATGAATTTTTGTGTGTTATAGCTATTTTTGACTTCTTCTCCAGAACCATCACTCAGATTAAGCTGAAACATGGTGGATATGTTCCTTGTAGAAGGATCAAACAAAGTTGTTCACTATGTGGGAATACTGCGGATTCCTGATTTTTAAAGATTTTTTCAATTTGGGTACTTGTTGGCCAATGCAGCTTTCCTATTGATTACTATGGAAGTCAATGGGCATTCTAATGCTAATTCACATTTTTGACTTCTTCTCCAAAACCGTCATCCAGATTAACTTCAAACTTGGTGGCAATATACCTTGGGTGAGTTTCTACCAATTTTGTTCACGTGGTCGTGCTCCAGTGATTTTTGGATTTTTAATGAATTTTTTTGTTGTTTTTTTTGGACAAATCTTAAAAAATCTTCTTCCCCGAAACTGCTTACCCAAATGCTTTGATATCACACAGGAAGACATCTAGGGACTCCTTGTTGTTAATTTGTTCACCAGGTGGCGCTGCAGTTTTTTTTCTAATTTTTTTTTTGTGAATTTTTGTGTGCTATAGATATTTTCGACTTCTTCTCCAGAACCGTCACTCAGGTTAAGCTTACACTTGGTGGATATATTCCTAATGGAAGGGCCAAACAAAGTTGTTCACTGTGTGGGAATGCTGCGGATTCCTGATTTTTAATGATTTTTTCAAGTCGGCTCCTTTGGGGTAAATGCACCTTTCCTGTTGATTACCATGTAAGTCAATGGGTATTCTAATGCTAATTTACATTTTCGACTTCTTCTCCAAATCCATCATCCAGATTTACTTCAAACTTAGTGGCAATGTACCTTGGGTGGGTGTCTACCAGGTTTGTTCCAATGGTCATGTTCCAATGAATTTGGATTTTTTTTTATGATTTTTGTTTCAAAAATCTCTACAAAAGTTTTAATAGGAAAACTTAACATGGGAATTTCTTGTAATGGTCATAACTTTAATAATATTAACCAGATTTACTTCAAACTTGGTGGGAATGTGCCTTAGGTGGATCTCTACCAAGTATGTTCAAATGGTCACGCTCTATTGATTTTTGGATTTTTTTAATGAATTTTTTTGTTTTTTTTGGGGGGGGGGGGGCAAACCTTCAAAATTCTTCTCCTCTGAAACCGCTCACCCAATTGCCTTGATATCGTACATAGACACTCCCGGGGACACCTAGTTCCCAATTTGTTCACCAGGTGGCGCTGACTTTTTTTAAATGAATTTTTTTGTATGGTTTTGTTATTTTTCACTTGTTCTCAGAACCATCCCTCAGATTAAGCTGAAATGTGATGGATATATTGTTGTGGAAGGGTCAAACAGTTGTTTACTAGGTGGCATTGCTTTGGATTCCTGATTTTTAAGGATTTTCAATTCGGGTACTTATCGTTCAATGCAGCTTTCCTATTGATTACTATGTAAGTCAATGGGCATTCTAATGCTAATTCACAGGACAACTGACACGAAATTTACTGTTTACTTGATAACTTGAGATCTGTTTTGAGTTAGCTACACATGATTATTCTGTATGAAGGTCATGCTGAGACAACACATGAATGACCTTGACCTCGTTTGTGGGGTCACAGTGCAACATACATGAATTTTACTCTTCATTATAACTTGAGAATTACTTGAACTTTATTGTTGCACATGTAGGTTTCTTCTATAAAGGTCAGACTTACTCAGAACATGGTGTCCTTGATCCTTTCCCAAGTTCAAAGAGCTGCAAGTGTGATGAATGTCAAGATCAGCTGAGGCACGGGCTGTTCACACAGCCCTCTTGTTGTAAAAAGGTACGACTCGTATATGAAAGTATAATCGTAAGTTTGGAGTTTTCAATTGTAACAGTGTCTGACAAAAATGCAGGACAAAAAGAAAGAAGGAAAGAAAGAAAGAAAGAAAGAAAGAAAGAAAGAAAGAAAGAAAGAAAGAAAGAAAGAAAGAAGAAGAAGAAGAAGGAAGGAAGAAAGAAAAGAAAAAGAAATAGGTGCAGATTACCCGACTAACCATTTTCTGGTTTTATTGTGCACACACCTTAGAGAGCCATTAAATATACCTGTAATTATCCCACTGTTTCAGTTAAAATACTAGAAAGGAAGATTTGCTTCACGGCAAATCTGTCTGGGTGCCTTCAAAATTAGAACAGTTTGAAATGCTACACTTTGCCATTGTTCGACATACTCTAAATTTTGTGTATTAGCATTTGTAAATTAAAATGCTCAGCTTTGGTTCTTGGTTCAACGGATGTTGCTATGTCCCAAACTTATAAAGTGAAGTTTGAATGAAAGAACTATCTATAGTAGTTTTGAAGCTATTCAACATTTTTGTTTTGTGTATTTGCCTAATTTGCATGAATTATAAGCCTAGAAGAACTTTGGTTTATTGTTCATTGGATTGGGCTTTGCCACAAAACCCATCAATTGATGCAGGAATGGCACCTCTATCTATAATAGTTTTGAAGCTTTTACATTTTGCATTTTCACCTAAGTTGCATAAATTAAAATTCTACAACTTTGGTTCATGGTTCATTGGATGTGGCTTTGCCACAAACCTATAAATTGAAGTTGGAATGGTATCTCTATGCACAATAGTTTTGGATATTCAACTTTTAAATTTTTCAATGCCCCTTATTAGCATAATTCGAAATTCTACAACTATACTGTTCATTATAGTGGCAAGTGTCACAAAGGTATATATGCACATTGAAATTTTGAGTCCATCTGAAATAGTTTGGAAGATATGGTGCTTTTAAAATTTTTGCCGCCTCTAAAATTTGCATAATTTTAAACATCATGACTATTTTAAATGAGATGCACAATTTCACTGGTTATGTCAGTCACTATGGTAAGTTTGGTGGTTTTCGGAAAAAATAGTGTCTGAGAAAAAAATCTGGACCAACTTGGTTGTAAAGAGAGAGAGAGAGAGAGAGAATTAGAGAGAGAGAGAAAGAAAGAAAGAAAGAAAGAAAGAAAGAAAGAAAGAAAGAAAGAAAGAAAGAAAGAAGGAAAGAAAGAAAGACACACATTGGCCTTTTATTTCTATGTTAATTTATCTAAGATGAAAGACCACCTGTCCTATGTGACCACTTTTGTTTGGCATTAGGGGTGATCTTAAATTGCAGATACCACTGTACAGTGAAATCTCTCTACAGTGGCCACCCTCGCGACCAGAGAAAAGTGCCCACTCCTGAGAAGGTAAGCCCTTCTGGGCAGTATTGATGAGTATGTGCATGTACAATGTACACACATTATAATTCAGAGGGATGTGTACACATACAATACAAAACTGTCTTTGTTCCTTTTTTACATAAACAAATTTTAACAGATGCTGTCACAAAACTACATGTACATGTACCTGTGAACTGAGACATGCACTTTATTGACCCAGTATTGGTTATGAAGAACAGGTTTCATCTCACTGGTTACAAGAAAACAAAGACATGAAAGTGTCCAGGGAGATGACACAAATCCACACACTTTTTCAAAATTCACCAAGTTGTGAAAACAGTCATTGAGGACTGTAAGTCCACACTTTGATGGGTCTAGCAAACTCAGCACTGTATGTTGTCTATTTTTTCTAGATGGTACACTTCGGCTTGTGCTGCCTAACATTCCAGTTCCTCTGATCCCTTGGTACTGATAAGCCCAGCAGACTCCTAGCCTCAGGCGAAAACTGACCAGCTATGACACTGGTCAGTCTCAGTCATGTTGCACTCACAGCTCTGTCCAGCATTAACTTGACATGGAGCAGGTATGTTTCTTGCATGATTCCATGAACAGAAAGAGATTCTCTCTATTTTATTGAGAACATCATTACACAGTTGTTGGGAATCCCCCACCTCCCATTTGCCACAAGACCCAAATCTTTCAAACCATACACCTAGCAGGAATGGCTAGAAGGCTGCATGTGTGGCAGGTTCAAGAGTCGTGAATGCAAAATGGTTGTCTAGCACCATGGAGGCTTATCTAACATGCAGTACAGCAAAAGCCCTAGTCAAAATGTGGATTGTTGGGAAATTCACTGAATTTAGCATACATTAAAATTCCCCAACTTTCGTTTCCATGCCATTGGATTTGCCGGATGTCTCGAACCCATATGTGTAAGTTAGAACTTTGTGTCTATCCATAATATTTTTGAAGATATAAAGCTTTTAAAATTTTAATTGTGCATAATTTGCATAATTTTAAAATTCCAAGTCAGGTGCCTAATTTCACTGGTGGGTCAGTCATAGTGGCAAATTTGGTGGTTTTTGAATTAATAGTGCCCGAGAAAAACTCCGGAAAAAGAAAGAAGAGAGAGAGAGAGAGAGAGAGAGAGAGAGAGAGAGAGAGAGAGAGAGAGAGAGAGAGAGAGAGAGAGAGAGAGAGAGAGAGAGAGAGAGAGAGAGAGAGAGAGAGAGAGAGAGAGAGAGAGAGAGAGAGAGAGAGAGAGAGAGAGGAGAGAGAAGAGAAAGAAAGAAAGAAAGAAAGAAAGAAAGAAAGAAAGAAAGAAAGAAAGAAAGAAAGAATTCTTGGGAAAAAAACATGTCTGGGTTGGCACCCAGACATAAGTAAATGAAGTTATCAGCCTGGATTTGTTGCTTGGTTTCACGGACATTTGTTTCATAATGCATTTTGTGAACAGAAAGCGAATCACATATTCATACACAATGGCATAATGTCGTGCTCGAAACTCGTGTTTCCTGGCTATGGCAGGTAAACACAGGCATAACATTAAAGTTTATATGTAGACAGACTCGCTTTTGTTGTTGTTGTTGTTGTTGTTGTTGTTGTTGTTGTTGTTGTTGTTGTTGTTGTTGTTGTTGTTGTTGCATGTTTTCAATGAAAGGTGTCTGTACAATATTTCATTTTAAAAGTGACTCCACAAAAGGCAGAGGCCTTTATAAATCCTGATATAAAAATATAAAGTAATTAAAACAGAAGATTTGCTTCAAAGCAAATATGTTCGTTTGACTCAAACCTTAAATTTATTTAAATGCTAACAGGTTACAATTTTTCTGTGGTTTATGCCTATTGGATGTGTTTTCAGCACAAACCTATAAGTGAAATTAGGAATGGCACCTCTTCCTATAATAGCTTTGAAGATATTCAACATTGAACTTCTGAGGTGCCCCTAATTAGCATTGATTAAAATTCACACCTTTTGTTTGTAGCCTAGTTCATTGGATGCATCTAAGGCACAAACCTATAAATAGGAAGTTGGAATGACATCTCTGCCTGTAATAGTTTTGAAGATATATTCAACATTCAAACTTTCCAAGTACTCCTAATTAGCATGAATAAAAAATTCTACAACTTTGGTTTGTGGTTCATTGGATGCGGCTACAGCAAAAACTCATAACGTGAAGTTGGGATAGAACCTGCAGTAGGCTCTACCTATAGCAACTTGATACTCAACATTTAAACTCTTCAGGTGCTCTTAGCATCAATTAAAATTCTGCAACTTTTGTTTGTGGGTCATGGGACGTGCCTTTAGCGCAAACCTACAACTTGAAGTTGTAATAATAGCATATCTGCTTTAAGTTTAGGCCTATAATAATTTTGGACATAGGCCTATTCAATATTTAAACTTTTCAAGTGCATAAATTAAAATTTTACGACCTTTGCTTGTGTCCCATTGGATGCACCAACAGCACAACCTTATAAGTTAACGTAAAGTTGGAAAGGTGCATATATTTTTCAAAACGTTCACCCCTCATAAAAAAGGCAAGACTATAGTAGTGCATGATGCAAAATTATGCCAACTTTCGAGTTTCTATATATATAATGCATATATTAGTGTCCAAATGAAATATCGGCCAAATTGCTGGTAAAGAAAGAAATAAAGAATTTCAGGAAAAACAGAATGTCTGTGACTGTACGCGGCACAAATATAATGTTGTTGGCACTCATGACTCAGTCATAATAATAAGTCATGAATAAGAATTCGTCTGCTATTCGCTACCGGAAGTTTCCCATACCGCAATGCACTGTGGGACTTTGAGCCTTCCACCTCACACAAACAGTCGGAGAGGGCTGCAAGAGATGAAAGCGGGGAAACTGTGGTAAAAAGTGAGTATCATTCATCCGTCTGACGATAGACCATAGCACTCCTTGTGATGTTAGGCATTAAATGTGTATGGCCTGGATAGTGATACGCAGCGAGCACAGATCAATGTTTGCATCGTCATGGGCATGCAGTCATCTGGTCATTTGGTTGGCACCTGGGCACTGGCAGTCGCACTGACCTTTCAGCCTGTCGGCGATCGGTGAATCACTGAGTGTCCGCTGCCAGCCCACGGGCCAGTCTTTGTCAGTATCTCTGTACAGTTATACACAAACTGTATATATATTTATAGATGTAGATGTATTCTGCAAGTTAGTAAGTATTGCAAGGTGACGCTAACTTTGCGAGACAACATTTCATTAGTTTGTCATGAGTCATTTCCAGTCAGATTCAGAATCATCAATAATATTTACTATTTAGTCAGCCAAATCTCTGGTAGTCCTAGACTTTAGTAGATTGTCCTAAGTTGGAGGAGGCGACTATTTGTTCATATAGCATCAGCGACATGTGACTTCATCAAGTCGGCTATGGTGCTGGTTGCAATTCAAGAGCTAGCGCTGTTCCACACTGCTAAATGTCGAAATGATCTCACGGTGACGTCAAGTACATGTAGCATCTCAGACTCTGTACTGTGAAGTTAACTAATAACTGTTTATTTGGTGTTGACTGACTCACTGTGCATGACCATGGAGCTATTAATAGCTCTATGCGGTACCGTGGCATAGCATAAAAGAGAGGAGTTGTGGATTCTAAAGAACAGGTCGAATATAAAGCAAACCAAAAGGCTGTGCTAGACATATTGAATATTCAGCTAATCCGTAGTGTCCAATATTATCATGGAGGAAAGAAACTAGTTTTATTGCTCCATGATAATATGGATCCACTAATTCGGACACAGTGCTGGAGTGTGTAGTTTGAATGGCCCCGTTTTTCTTTTTCTTTATAAAACTAGTAAGTCTTTACATATCATTAAAGTCAAGTGATCCAATTATTGATCCCAAAATGTTCCATATCATATGCATATAGTCTATGCATAAGGTTAATAGACAGAAAAGGGAGCACGTTGGCTCAAAAATAAGTACTGTATATTAAATAAAGCATTGTAAGAAAGTATAAAAGTATGTACATCTAAACCAAAAGATAGGTATAGAAAAATTAACCAGTTCACAAGGAATGTACACCATTTGTGACTCTTCACGGTTCTAAACTTGTTTACTTTTTATTCTGACCTTGGTGCGTAAGCTTATGAAGCATGAAAGGAAAGAGTTTCATAATCATGTCAACACATTCCCTACATATATACTACAGTGAAACCTGTGCGTACTTCATGAAATGTTGAAATAATTTTGGGAAAGTTACCTCGGGGAGGGTAGACTTGCCTAGCAGACTGAGCTGGCACTGCTGGATTACAATGTAACGGGCCATGTGCCTCTGAGGGAAACGTGGAAAGGACCTTGGTTGGTTGGACAAATTGATATGATGACTGCAGAATGAAAGTTGGTCAGTGAGGATCACATACAGGTGTTCAGATTGAAAACCTGTAGCCATAAATGTTGGATGATGAAGAAACAATGAAATACATGTACTGTTTGTAATTTTTATCAGTATAATATAAACTTCTTTAATGCATGTTAAACACAATACATGTAATAATTTATTAACCTCCACTATATTTGTTTGGTAATTGTTCATTTTAGGCACTAATCCTTCAAATATACAAGCATGCCTAGATATGAATAGAGCTCTAGGCTGGGCTGTGCAAATTCTTAAGAGGTAAATTTTGGACTAGGTCAACAGTTTTTCTGTTGGACTGAGTCCAGCAGAAAAGCTGATTGTTCTATACTCTTATTGTCTGGAGCCACAAGCTATATTTGTCTTGTTCCACATTGGTTCAAATTTGTATGCAAGCCAGATCATGAGTTTGTGTTCAGAAGGGTGATGGTGACATATATTCGGGTATTATGACTGCTGATAAGTTGTTAACAGCATTGTAGAATGTTGTTAATCTTTTGTTTCTTTCAAAAGTATGTTCATTTTTTGATTGGTGGATTTCATTTGGCAAAGTCATCACATACATAAACAAAATTCACACAGAACACTTAACTAATAGAAACAGCAAATCATATTTCTAAAAATTAAATCAAAAAGTAATTTAATAGAAAGACTAAAGTATCATATAAAATGTACAGTGAAAACTTGTTATAATGACACATTTGTTCCCTTAGAAATGGGAGATATAACTGAATACGTCAGATAGATGAATCAAATAGCAAAGAAATTGAACTTGTGTCATTAAAATAAATATGTTGGATATCTGAGTGTAGTTATAATCAGGTTTCACTGCAATATAAACACCTGAGTAAGAATATACAAATATTAACCCTTTGCCCCTTGAATTAAGACAGAGTCAGCAGCTTTCCTCAGCATGGGTTGGGCAATAAGTGCCCAACCCATGCAGAGAAAAGCTGTTGACCTGGATCATGTTGTCTTGACAGGTCTCATCTTCAATTCTCAGTCAAATTGTTTTTCATTGCTGTTGAAATCAGTTGAAAATGATGAAGCAGACGACATTTGACCACCAGCTGGTTGAAGTTGAAGTTGAAGTTTATTTTCATAAATACATCATTCAAACTATACAGCAAATGAAATTTGAGGGTAGAAACCTTGATGGGCTTATATGACCCTCGGCCATGAAAACTCAAGATACAAAATAAACATTTGCAATAGTATAAGTACAGACACTTCTGGTATTTCTAACTTATACAATAATCAACATAATCACTTCAGATACTCCACACTTCATAAACATGTTTACGTTAATGACAAAATATTAGTGCAAAGTGTACAAAGGAAAAGGGTTGATGATATTCTTTCATAAATAATATGATAGAATAACTTACATCTTTAGAATGTTTCTTAGTTTTCTTTTAAAGATATGAAGGGATGGTGCTTGTCTTATGTGATGTGGAATTTCATTCCATACAATTGGTGCATTAAATTTAATGGAAAAAAATGATTTATTGGTACGGTAATTGAAAATATGAACATTACTTTTCTGTCTGGTATCATAACCATGGATGTTCTGATTTTCAACAAATAAATCCCGTATAAAATTTGGGATAAGATTATTAATAGTTTTATACATAAACACACCAGTAACAAATTTGTGTATTGATTCGAATTTCATAATATGTAGATCATAGAAAATTTGCGCAGTATGCTCATTGTAGCTGGAATTTGATATTATACGTACAATTCTTTTCTGAAGTTTAACTAAACAATCCAAATTTGACTTATAATTAGCAGCCCATGTGATATTACAGTAAGTAAAATATGGATAAATCAAAGCATAGTATAAATTTCTTAAAATAGTAGTACCCATACTTTGTTTCACCTTTTTCAAAATCCCAATTACTTTGCTGATTTTTCCAGATATATATGCTATATGAGATTTCCAGTTTAAATGGTCGTCCATCCATATGCCTAAGAACTTTACTTTTGTTACCTGCTGAATTATAGAATCATCGATTGAAATTTCAAAATTACCATAATTTTTCTTTCTTAAATGATACACCATATAATTGGTTTTCTCCACTTTGACAGAAAGCTTATTAACCTGAAACCATTTGGAAACCATAACTAAGGCTTGGTTAACATTTTGTAATAAGTGTTCAAAATTTTTATCCGAGAAAAATAAACTAGTGTCATCTGCAAATAGTAGACACAAACATTCTGGACATGCTACAAATAAATCATTTACGTATAAAAGGAACAATAACGGACCCAAAATTGATCCTTGAGGGACACCATGTGTTATTGTTAACAAATTAGACTTCGTGTTTTGATAATGAACATATTGCTGACGCTCTGATAAATATGATGAGAACCACTGAAGTGGCACACCTCTGATACCATATGAATTTAGCTTGTTTAATAATATATTATGATCAACAGTATCGAAAGCTTTTGAAAGGTCAAGAAAAATACCAATGGAATGTTCTTGTTTCTCAAGGGCTTCTGCTATCCTGTTTGATAAGAAACTTACTGCTAGGTCAGTGTTATATTGCTTGCGAAAACCAAATTGAAATTGATATAATATATCTAATTTATCTAAATATGATAGAAGTTGATTGTATGCTACTTTTTCAAACAATTTTGAAAAACATGTAAGTAAAGAAATAGGTCTATAATTTGAAAAAAATTCGCGGTCACCTTTTTTAAACAATGGAAGAACTTTTGCAATTTTCAAATCATTAGGAAAAATACCAGTTTCTAAAGATACATTGATAATATGAGTTAGGGACGTAATTATTTCAGTTGACACATATTTGACGACTTTAGGTTTTATATCGTCACAACCAGGACTAGAATCTCTCAATGAATTTATCAATATCTGAATATCATTATCAGTAACAGGTGAAAAAAAGAAAGAATTAATATACTGGGCCTGCAAGAAAAATTCAGGTTTGATTCCTACATCTCGGATATTTTTGGCAAGATTGGAACCAACAGTTGTGAAGTACAGGTTAAATTGGTTTGCTATATCTTTTGCTTCTGTTAGGATTTTATTATTGTGCTTAAATCTGCTGGTTTTTGTAGTCACTTTATGTTTATTTATGATCCCATTTATAACTTTCCACACTTGAGACAAGTTTTGTTTATTTTGTTCAAAAATATTACTATAATAACTCCTTTCTGCGATTCGCAAAAGATGCGTCAGACGATTTCGATAAGAGGTGTATTTTGATTTATTTTTGTTTCTTTTTTGATACAATTTGTTTTTCCTTTTTATTGAATTTAGCAAGCCTTCTGTAAGCCATGGTTTTCTCAATTTATATGCAGATGAAAAAGCTCTGACAGGAATTGCTTTTGTATAATGATGTTGAAAATCATTCAAAAATACTGAAAAAGCTTCATTTGGATCACGACTTAACATAACAGAGTCCCAGTTATGTGAGCTAAGACGGACTTTTAGATCATTTAGAGTTTTATCGTTTATAATTTGTTTGAAATGAGGTAGAGGTTTAGTTACATTTAATTTTTTAACACATATACGGAAAATGGGGAAATGGTCTGAGATGTCTGTGTATAATATACCATTGATAGGAATGTTTTCAGAGTCGGATACGTTGCTGAAAATATTATCAATAAGAGTAGCAGTGTTGTCTGTTACGCGGGTGGGTCTATTTATGGATGGCAAATAAAAGTTTGAAAACATAAGGTCCAAAAAAGATGAGGTTCCTAAATGAGTTTCATTGTTTAGCAAATTAATATTAAAATCACCCATTAAGTAACAGGATTTCTTTTCAGACTTCATGGTATCTAACATATTTTCCAGTTGGGCATTGAAACTATCAACAGAGGCACCTGGCGGTCTATAAATAACTCCCACTATAATATTTTCAGAAGGTAAAGCAGTTAATGTATCAGATTGGATTTCAGCAAAAATAGTCTCGATAACATCATTCACAACAGATAAATCATCTCGTACCATATAATTCAATTCACAATCAATAAACAAGGACACACCTCCACCATCTCTCTCATTTCGATACCTTTTCAAATGATTATAGTTTAATAAATTATATATTTCATGGTTGGATTCCTTTAGCCATGTTTCTGTTATTCCAATAATACGGAACTTATAATTCATCAATGATAAGTAATTTTCCAGTTCTTTAATATGAGCAGGTAAGCTTCTTATGTTAATATGAAAAAGTGACAATAATGATTGATCCGGCATGTTTGTGTCTATCATGGCATTAAATGAATCCTCCAGGTGATACTGGCTGTTACAGAGACTATTCACAAAGTGTGTTTGTGAGAAAAAATGGAAGTCCGGATCATTATCATACATTGGGAGATGATTTCGCCCATCATTTATCTCAAATGGTATGAATAGTTTATTATTTAATTCAGCAAAGTTAATTTTAGGTAAATCAAACCACAGCTCTGAAATATTTGTAAAGAAAACATCATCATCATCAACATTATTAAAAGGCAATTCAGATTGTAAACATCGGGAACATATCCAATGTGAATCCCGTTGATAATTGGTACCAATGCATTTAAGATGGTAGAAACATTTACATATAGTACAACAACACTGTTTCACCGAGACTGGGTTCACCATTTGTGCACAGATATTACATCTGGAAATCATGTAATATCAAAGAGAAAAAGAAAAATTACCATTAAACCTAAAATAACTATGATCATGTCAGTTTTCTTGTGTGCAATATGATGTAGTTCTACAGAAAAATACCGAAAATATGGAATATCATTTCTTCTTTGTGTTGAGCAACTCCCTTGATATATACATAAATAAAATGTATTTGGAATTGGTTTGTGGGGAAAAAAAGTTGCATGTATCAATAGTATAAATACTATATTTTGTGAGATTACTGGTATAAAACTATTTGTTAAATCTCTTGAATTCCAAGTGATGCGAGGAGGTGTTGTGATTAAGTAGAACAGAAACCACATGCAAAATAGTAGAGAAAAAAATGGGTAAAGGGATGTCATGTATGTGTATAATAAATGGAGGGACCATGGGCAAAATACATTTGAAATCATAGACACATGTGAGACATATGTATAGTAACCTGTCCGTTTTCATAAAGTAACATGTTTTGCCAAGTCTTTCTCACTGATGATTGGCAATATTTTATTTGCTTTGTCCTTGATAAGAATTCTTCCATCTGTTGTCCATGCATCATTGATTTTGCCGTTCTGCTTCAAGAGTCGAGTTTTGTAGTAAAGGTTTGCGCGCCGTTTCGTGAGGTCATCATTTATATAAATGCGTGAGGTGTCCAAGTCATCTAGCTTACTGGTCTTGAGTTTTTTCTTGTTTTGCATCAGACTCTTCCTGTAACGGTACGAAGTCAACTTCACAATGATGTCCCGTGTTTTTCCAGGAATCTGAGGTCCAATGCGGTGGCTACGGTCGATCTCCGATGAGAGGAGGGGAACTTCCAGAGCATCATTAGCCAGTTTTAACACTAGATCATCTGTATTTTCCATGGCAGTTTCCTTGACTCCAGCAATTCTCAAATTATTTCTCCTGGAGTATTGTTCCAGCTCATCACATTTTGTTGTGAGGTCATCAACAGTTTTTTGCAGTTCTTTGATGGTGTCATCTTTTTTGTTTAATTCATCTTGCAGTATTTTAAAATGGTGACCAATCAGTGAGCTTATTTTATTAGAGAGTTCATCGGGATTCGGGTTCAGGGCCTTTCTTAGTTTGGTCAGCACATGCTCATTTGAAAATGCCTCTATAACTGCAAGTACCATTGCACTTTCATCTGAAGGATAATCCTCTTCTTCAGATTTAGAGGCCAATCTAGAACTAGAACGTCCACTTTTTTCTTTTACTTGCTTGGCAGACATGCTTTGAGTTTGACTTATAATTACTTCACTTTCAGTTCAACAGTTCAACACTGTGTATGTTACAGTGCAAAAACACAGTTCGCAGGGTTCAGGTCATGGGTATACAATGATATGAACAAAGGTGTATACAATGCCCAAGTCCTCTGAATGGAGTTACATAGTGCTGGTCATGGTAGGATGAGCGCCCCATACATTTACTGGATATGGCAGATATACTGTTGGTCTGGAATCCTGCATGTTGTGTAGATTGAAAACAAGTACATAAATTATACCAGAGGTGATAGACCACAATGTTATTTCCACAGCCTTCTTGGCGCTTTCAGCAGCAAAATGCACTAATTTTGGATTGTCTCTCTGATGAGTTACTCACATGAAATAGAGATTTTCTGGACACAGCTTGTCATGTCCTGGCAGTGTCTGGCAGCGCCATCGGTTGGATATGGGGGTTTTGGCCGGTTTAAGGGGGAAAGGGTTAATATAATGTTCATAGCTACCTTTGTAGCCATACAAGTAAAATGTTGGGTCTTTGCCCAGGATAGCCCTAAAGGTGTTAAGCAAAATTGTTTGTTGTGGTCCTGATTAAATGGGAGATTAACATTTTGGCCAATTTAATTTGTTATCATCTTGGTAATGCTGCATGTGTGTAGATGAGTAATTTCCTTGCAATGAAGCATGTAAACTCCTGTCCTTTCTCTGTGGCTTCAATGTTCTGTTTGTTGTTGGGGTCCCGTACAGCAACTGAGTTTTGAAAATGGGCCCAAGGGGTCAGACTAATACATGATGAATCCACATTATTTGACCTCTGGGCTACAACTGTGTGGATGTTGACACAGTAAGTTCCAGGTGATGTCCCAGTGTTCCCATTTTGAATTTTTTTAGGGGGTCACTGGAAGGAAAATTCTTGGTAATGCTGCATGTGTGTAGATGAGTAATTTCCTTGCAATGAAGCATGTAAACTCCTGTCCTTTCTCTGTGGCTTCAATGTTCTGTTTGTTGTTGGGGTCCCGTACAGCAACTGAGTTTTGAAAATGGGCCCAAGGGGTCAGACTAATACATGATGAATCCACATTATTTGACCTCTGGGCTACAACTGTGTGGATGTTGACACAGTAAGTTCCAGGTGATGTCCCAGTGTTCCCATTTTGAATTTTTTTAGGGGGTCACTGGAAGGAAAATTCAGGGGTGATGACCAGATTTTCACCAATTTTACATGTGAATAAAGAAGCCGTGTGACCCTTAAGGATTTTCTCAGAGGGTGTTTCTGGTTTTTTAAAGGGCAATATACCCATATTTGGGGGTTAACGGAAACACTGCCATCCAAACTAGACTTCACCCTCTGAGAAAATCCTTCAAAATGGGCCCAAGGGGTCAGACTAATACATGATGAATCCACATTATTTGACCTCTGGGCTACAACTGTGTGGATGTTGACACAGTAAGTTCCAGGTGATGTCCTAGTGTTCCCATTTTGAATTTTTTTAGGGGGTCACTGGAAGGAAAATTCAGGGGTGATGACCAGATTTTCTGTAAATCTAGTAAGTAGCAAGTATCACAGAAATGTGCATTACTACATAATAAGCCTATATACATGTGTACTTAATCGACCACAAGGCTTTGCATAATCTGCCTGCACTAAACAGCTGCTAAAGATGGAATCTACATTCTAAGTTGTTGTATATTAAAATACAAGGGTTTTGGATGAAACATATTTTTTTTTTCAAATGTTCAAGATAACATGGTCAACTTTGTGCTATAATGATCTGAATATGTGTGTTTTCAAAAATGTATCAGAGATTTTTCATACCTGCATCTGTTAGTTTACAGTGGTGATACAAATATTGCAAAATGGTTGTTATTGTCAAAATTGATAAAGCTTGGTGAATTCTTCATTTTTGACACACATTTAAAAAAGAACTTCATTTCTTCAAGAATCTGTGATACAATTTTGCTCTACAGAATTTTTATTTTAGAGTTAATCAGTTTTTAGCTCTGCTGAACACAGGTAGCAGAACCTATGTGATCACTCGTTTCTGTCTGTTAACTTTTTGCCTGTGAGCGTGGTGCAGTCCACAGTTTAAGATAGCCCCATATAGCTTTCAGGACTTATCTAATGTATGTGTGGTCACCAAACCTATTAACCCTTAAGGCGCTGATTTAAGATTGAGTCAACAGCTTGCGCGCAAAGTGCCCCCAGGAAAGCTGTTGACTAAGACTACTTTTTGCTTTTGACTAGGCTTGCTGGTATTTGAATAAAAGGTATCTTCATGAGGAATTTGAATCTTTCAACCATTCTATGTTTAACAGTAATGAGAAACGGCTATAGCAGTGATTAGCACTAAAAAGGGTTAAGTTGAAAGAGGTGATTTGGTAATGGCTGGGTGTAGCTGGGACATCAATGGCAGAGAATTGAGCCTCCGGATCAAAATTGCACTTGAGTACCTTGTATATAAAACTACTTGGTGACCTACTTTTGGGTCACCTTGACCCAGTGATTGTGTGACATTTACCTATTTCTCAAGGTCATTAAGCACTTCAGAAAAGGACATGTTAATTAGTTTCAGAAAAATATGTTCATGAACTGGACTTTTTGGTGCAGGTACCTGTTGTATGTAGTCAAGATTGAGAGGTTAACATGGTCCATTGCCTACCAAATTAGCATTAAATGTATTGTCTTAGTGTCGTCAGATTGTATTGGGAATAGAACTAGCAAATTTGGACAAATGATAGACAATATAATTATGTGTCTACCAAAATAAGCAAAATCATCCAAAACAAGTTGGACATTCCTTTAACTCATTCCATTCTATGGTCACAGACCTTGGTCAGTGGTACCTGGTCTAAAGACTACCTCTCTTAAAAGACCACACTAGATTTTAAGACCGCCCTTTCAAGACACTGGCCTTTAATTTCTTGGCTAGCTTACCTGCAGTGAAAGACCACCTGTCATATGTGATCACTTTTGTCTGGCAATAAATTTTGGTCTTAAATAGCAGGTGCCACTGTATAGGCATGTTGGTACTTTAATGAAAGCTCTTTTCACGAAGAATTTAAATATGCAATTGTCGTCCTAAATCTAGGTAAATATATGGGAAAATCAGGGACTGGTATGGAATGAGTTAAGATCCTGGTTGTGTTCCCTATGGATGTGCAGCTGCCATCTGAGGTTGGATGCATGTTGAACACAAGATAAGAGCGATGATGCACTTGCTCCAGCTGTGTGCCATAAAAGTATTGGTTGGTAATGTCAAGGTTTTTCAAAATTGAAAAAAAAAAACAAACAAAGATTGTGGGCGCAAAGGTAATCCGTTCTCTGAACGCTATTTTCATGTGAATGTTGCAAGATTAATCTAAATATGGCAGCTGCATCCTTGGGGACTGATTTTACTATTCTGTTGGATATAAGCTTGGTCATGTCCAAAGGCCTTTGCAGAATTTAGGTGAATTTTAATATACAGTGTAGTATAAGACCCAGCAAATCCAGTGGCGTGGAACCTTAAAGCTGTGGAGAAAGCCTGGCCGGTTTCGATTCGAAATAATCTCATCAGAGGCGGTTAGGGAATACTGTACGCTGCTTATATAGCAGTGGGTAACGTTGCTAACGTACGTTAGGCCAATGTCATAAAAGGGTCACGGATCAACGCATGACAGAACTACCAGTCCAACCGTCCAGATGGACGTGTTGCCGTGACCTTTAGAAATCTCTGGTACGCCACGTGAATTAGTGACCACTCTGGGTTACTAAGGGTGGGATATAGTGCCAAGGCAGCTATCTCCCCAGCGGGCAAATACTGATGGAGAAAAGGCCCCAAACTTATTGCCAAGTAGAGACAAAAGTGTAGTATGACAAAGCTGTGATACTAAACTGTAAGGAAATATATTCAGGGAGTTTACAGTATTCCAACTATTAGCTTATGTAAGGGCTGATGTAAAGTCATGGCAGTGTAGATAAGCAGGGAACACAAAAATTTAGCATGAGACTCGGCAAGTCTGCTTATCTACCCATAACATTGAGGCCAAATGGTTCGGTGCAGCAAAGTTGATGAATCCAGTGGGTTTCCCTCTGCAGTCTGAGATTCATGGAAGGGACTGTTCCAGGGGGGATGCGGGTGTGCTAAAATCTGAATGGTTAGTGGAAAGCTAGCCCCATCACGGTCTGGTAGACAAAAATGTCTACCAAGTGGCTGGCTTACATCTTTATTCTTGATGTAAAAGAAGTGTTCACTCACTCTTTTCATCAATGTGGTTTTGTTTGTCCCACATATTGTAAGCCACACTGATGACACGTGAGTAGCTATATGAGGTCATTGTGTTTACATGAACCTCCCAATGGTGTTCTATAGGAACGACCAGTACTGTGGCTGGTTACGATGCCAGTAGTATCTAATCTACTGCAATACCGGCAGGCCCTTGTGTCACAAGGGTTCTGTTCTGTGACTCCAGAGACTGATGCAACAGTATCAGTCTTGGGATATTTTAGTCTGGAACATGTGACCAGATCTTCTAAGTTTTTTGCTCACCTAAATCCTAGAATGACTTGTCTGTCTCCGAGGTGTTCCGCATATCTGGAGGCCCTGATAGTGCTCCAGTGACGCTGTATGATCTCCTTAAGAGATGGGAGAGCGGGATTTTACTCAGTGATCAGGAACAATTTTTTCTTGATCGAACTGGGAGGGAGTGTCTGACCTGCTTGCCAGTAGCATCTGTCTGTCTAATGCTCTAACTCTACTGAGTGTATCTGTCAGTAGGTTCCCCTCATAACCCCAAAGTACATTATAGTGGACGATCTTGAGGGCGTTGTTTTCAAAGTCTTCCTCAAGATGGCAAATACATTTCACCCGCAGTAGTTGACTGAAGGGACCTCCAGTCTTACTGTGTTTTGGGTGAGCTGAGTTGTAGTGAAGATACATATGATTGAGTATCTGTGGGCTTCGTGTATAGTGTTGCATACACTTTCCTTGTGCTATTCACCTTCACTGTGGTGTCAAGGAAGTTAATTTCTGAGCTGGAATATTCAGCTGAGAATTTGATGGTATGGTGATGCATATTTAGATGTTCAATGAAGTCAAGGAGATGAGCTTCACCGAATGTCCAAATGGCAAAAATGTCATCTATGAAATTATACCATACTAAAGGCTTCAGGGGGAAAGATAACAAGATGTCTCTTTCCAAATGGTCCATAAAAATATTTGCAAAAGAGGGCGCTACTCATGTCCCCATTGCAGTACTGCTCGTCTGTAGGTGATGTACGCCATTGAACTCAAAGTTGTTACACATGAGAACTATGGGTATGAGTTGTAGGAGTTCACTGGTTTCATGCTTACAGGAAGGTTCTCGATAAATGTAAGAGTGTTCTAGCTTCACTTCTTAGGCCTTCCTCTATTGGTATATTAGTATATAATGAAGTTACATCAAGGGTTACCAGAAGGCTATGTTCTGGTAAGGCTGGTAGAGATTCTATCCAAAAAAAAATGAATTTTAATTCATGTCAAGCACTGAAGTAGTAGGTGGTTTGTTAATGATACGGAGGCTGTCTGCTGGTTCTCTTGTGACATGGTCAAGACTGATGTGTACTGACAGGTGAGGGCTTTGCTGTCACCAAGTCCATGATTTAGTGCTCCCAAATGTAATGTTTGTCAATGCAGGGCTTTGTCAGTGTCCTTGCCTCATAAGTTAGGACCCATGCTAAATGAAGGAATAATATATAATTTCAGATGTTTAACTCATTCCATACCAGTACCTGATTTTTCCGTATATTTACCTAGATTTAAGATGACAATTGCATATTTAAATTCTTCATGAAAAGAGCTTTCATTCAAGTACCAACATGTCTATAGTCTTACAATGTAAGTCAGTGGTTCTGGCACTGCCAGTCACCATATTATGGAGTACGTTAACTTTGAGCCCTCTCAAATTTGTGCACTGCTTCCTATAGTAGTAGTACCAATCAGGGGTCACATTAAGATTGCGTCCTGCGTCATAGATGCAAAAAATAAAGAAATGACGCCTGGAAATTAATAAAACATTGTCATTTTGCGTCTCTGTGGACGCACGCAAAAAAACGCGGTGCATTTTTGAAAGATACAACTGCAAAAATTACCCCAAGCGGTCATGGTGTTTTGTATCGACCATTATCAATCTCATGATTATTTATTATACTGATGGAATCCTCTGATGTTCGTCTTTCTATGTAACAAGCTCTCTTATTTGCTAAGAAAAAATATTCCTGGGGTATCCCTCCAAAAATTTGCCACAATGGGAACGGATGGACGTCACTCCACCTCATTATAAATGCTGAGAGCACTTCCAGGCTCCTCATTGGGTGGATTTGATCACGTGCCGCCCACTGTCCAATCAAATTCGTTGTTCCCCATGTGCTTGTCTCATGCCCGCAATGTTGGGAAGGTACAAGTCCTATTACGTAAAGATTATTGGACTAAGATGTTAAATTTTCAAATCATATTTTCACCAAGAAGACTTCCATCGCAAAAAATCTAGACCCAGATAAAGGCACGAGTGAAAAGTCATTACGGAAGGCAAGGAAAATATGCAGATTAGTCATCGCAAGGTTACACGTGGACGAAGCGAAATTTTGCATTAGCCGGCATATGTTGTTCATCACTGTCTCCGTCTCCGATGGGTCATGTGGTTATTGGTGTTTTTTTAAACAAAATTTGATTGTTTTGATTTCATTGAAATGTTTGAATGGAACAAATCTGTATGACAGAACAAGATAGGAATTCAAAAAATTTATGATTGAAGGCCGGAAAAATGTATACCGGAAAACCATGCCTGAGTGCATGCCCGTGACAGGCTGTGTCCACTCGCTTGTGTGTTGCACGGCTTGTAGGCCTACGGTGTTGCTTGGTGAAAAAAGTGACCGCACTTACGATCAGACTCTTAACTCCACCTACGGTATCAAATTTTTAAGGTATATTGAAGTAGAAAGTGCACAGAAATATAAATCATATAATTTCTGACAATTTCATCACGTGGAATCAATTGCAAAAATAACACTATTAACAGAGCCCAGGCATGTTCAATCACGCATGCCGCTTGTTGTGCAAGCGAGTTAAAAAACTGTCCGGTGGCACACCGTGTACAACACCAGATACTGGCACATTGGCAGCGTGCCAGGGGTTAAGCCCCATTCACAACCATTTTTTGGTAGACCAGGGATGTGCTATAGACTTAGTCGTAATAGCAGGTTCCTGGGTAGATTGAATCCATCCTTGGTACCGTCAACAACTTTTAGACCCTTTTACATCAAGTTGGCATATCCTTAGGACGGCCGGTATTGTTTGCCGCAGCACAGCCACAACGTATTAAAACGTACCAAAAATCAGGGGGTCTAAAAGCCGATACCGTCTGTCGTAGAAAGGCCGGAAAATTTTTTATAAAATATCAAACTTTAAGTGAAAATAATGTAGCAACAGAATGTGCTGCACGTTTTTGAACAGGATCCATTAATTTTACGTGTAAGATATATTCAAATGTTGCATTTGAGAATAAATTACACATGTCACCTTTGGAGTTATTAAGGGTACTAATTAGGTTTTCATTTTCAGTTTTTACAATTAACAGGAACAGCACATCAAAAAGATCGATATTTAATAGCAAAGACATTTATTTTATTATTCTTTTTGTTGTATTTCTAAAGTAGACCCTATAACCTAAATCATAACAATAAATAATGACATTTTGTGTCTACATTAATATATGAATAATTTGCATAATTGTAAACAATAAAATACGATTCACACCGCTGCGGCTTGTACAAAACTTCTGTTTTACTGTGCACACTTATGGCCACAACGTGGTATATCGCACTGACAGCAAAATGTGCAATCCATCCCCCTGTTTACTTATGGCCATAGCGTAAAAATTCGTATAGGCAGTCAACTTGCACGACCCATAACGTTGCAGCTTCTCATTTATTCCTCTGATGCCGCGAAAGAATACGGATCATACCGCCTTGGCTTTTATGCAACCACTCCTAACATTTTATTTGAGTAGATATACTTATGGCCACAGCGTAATGTTTCGCATTGGCAGTTAATGTGTACAGGGAGATGTATGACATACACCTCCCTGATGTGTACGATCCACTGCATTACAGTTTTTAGAAGTTGTTTCTGGGTTGCCTCTAAATAATTTTGCTACTACGAGACACCTTTCTTTTCAGCATTAGAATGTTGTAACGTTTTTAAAATAGTAAATACCGTATTGCAAAGCATTTAAGAATGGATTGTTTACATATCTAGTATGCCTATATTTCAACAATCTGAACGCTCTAATCTTGCATTCCTGATAAACCAATGGCCCTCTGTTAAAAGTACAAAATACTGAAGATATTTACTAATGAGCTCGCTACAATAATTAATATTACTGAAGTCTTGTTGTTTCACAAAACTAGACTAAATAGGTGTCCAATAACAACATTCGAACATATTGGGCGCAACCGCTATTACTCAAAATGAACATTTGTTTATCATATGACATGAACGGCCCTATTTGAAAAAATCAACCAATATACACGTTGCATGACCAATTAAAGTGAATGTCACTAAACTATGATAGTTATTTCTAGTAAAATATAATCATAACTATTATCATCCGCCTGCATGGATTGATATGTTAACAAGAACCTCCAAATTAATCCCTTGTCTTTTCATCAACAAAAAATTAACATATAATGATGTCAATGAATGAACTTGGCTTTATGTTTACTAATTCGTCTATTAGCCATATGTGTTGATATTTCCATGCATGAAGTAGGTAAATGTATTTGTGTCAACAAAGGCGTTTGGATCACACATCATCATCCTAGTTTACTTTCGGATGCCCTTATTCTTTCTTGGGGACACACGCACTGAGTCCTTTTTCTTCTTTCCATCTGGCTCAAAGTCTTTGTCTGAAATGTGCAAGTAGAAAAATGTACAAAATTAATCGGTATCATGCACATCGCAACACTAGGCTGCATGCAGAAGTCAGAGTTACCCTTACTCTAAAAAATGATGAATGGTAGCTGTGCGATTATGATCCTAGTCTTTGTTGTCATTATATTAGTTATTCCTAACATACTTCATAGCATTTTTATTTATCGATAAATAATCATTTAAATATGAAGATATTGCCGGCGAAAGTCAGTGATTGACTGTGGGTGACAAGATCTAGAGTTTAAGATTATTTTTTTATCCTGCACTGTAACAGAATGTCTTATTTTTAATTAAGCTTTATGTTATGGCATTTACACTTGGGAGAGGTTTTCTTAAATGCAAGTTTTCAACAGTCAAGCCATAAAAATTACATTACTTCTACAGTGCAACTTCATAGCATACATATTATTCTTCATTAAATCGCACTTACCTAGAGGACACTTGCGTTTCCCTTTAATCCCGTGTGGTGTGAGCAAAGGTGTTGAGACGTCAACATGTTTTGATTTTATTGTTGTTCTGGTGTTGTGTGGTGCTGCAATCACTTCTCCAACAAGATTGGTCTGCGTAGCTACATCCACCCTCAACTTTTTCGGAATCAAGCTCTCATGATATGGTAGAAAGCAGTCACTGTAAATGCAATAAAAATGTACATTTGTAAGGGGGTAGTGAAAATTCTTTCTTGTTTGTTGTTTTTAATTGCATTAATAATTTTCAAAAATAGGATTCCCTCAATTTTTACAGAACTTCTGAATGCATCAAATACACAGGCTTAATAAGATTGCGAAAACAGTTTCTATTTGTAGAAGCATAGATACCTGTGAAGGTTTACATTGCATTCGAAGCAGCCAAAGGTTGTTTCCCGTATTCAACCTTTGTCAGTGAGTTTGCCCTCTTTCCGACATTGACGGCACTGCTTTACACGCACCCCTTTAAATGGTCCGTGTGTTTGACTGGATGCAAAATTCACATCAACAGAAGGTGGATCTCTTTTATTTGGGCATCTGTGTCGTTGTGAATATCCCCCAATGAGCTGCTGTTCAACCTTTAATGAACAAATACCACAGGCAAAAAATAAATTTAAAATGTTTTGCCAAGTGAACATCTTACTTTTTCTCTTTCTGTCTGTCTGTCTGTCTGTCTGTCTGTCTCTCTCTCTCTCTCTCTCTCTCTCTCTCTCTCTCTCTCTCTCTCTCTCTCTCTCACACACACACACACACACACAGACACTAACACAAACTATATTCAATAAGCCTAACTATAAACATTCTGTAAGTGAATCGTTTCAGTCGGAGTTTTTATTGGTTTATCTGAACATTTTTTCAGAAGGAGCTTCTTACAGTTTATCTGACAATTGTTCTGTCGAAACCAGAGAGAATGGACAATAATATTTTAATTAATCTGGCCAGTAAGGATAGTTGCTTCTGTCATGTAGGTTACCTCATAGAGAATATAAAACTTACTCACCTGCAGCTGATACTTTTTAAGGCTTGCCTTGGGGTTCTTCTGCAGGAACCGCATGAATGAGTTAATGAGAGCAACGTCTACAGTAAACCACAAGAAGTAGTGCCACCATTTGATGCTAGTACGCTGTAGAGAGTAGCTGCTTCTGAAGTGATCATGGCGATCAACTCCTCCCATGTATTTGTTAAATTCTATGATTGCCTTTGGACAAGGAAGTGTAGAACGAGACCATGTGCCATCTTCCCCGATACACTTGCGCCTCATTGCCTCCTTCGTTTCTCTTGAAGTTTCACAACAGCAGGTGTTGAGATTATACACCAGGTTTGAGTCTTTCCAAACAGTGGCAAATAGTTTCCCATCCTTGCTCTGTCTAGTCATTGACTCACCTTTCTTCAGTTGGCGCACCGGGTCCTCCTTCTTCCGTAACCGTTTGTCTATTTTCAAATCCGTTGGCCACTGTCGTCTTCCAGTGTTGAATGAACCATTCACATACGTCTGTCTGTCTAACATTGACAGCGCTAAAGGTACAGAGGTGTAAAATTTGTCAATAAAGACAATATGGTTGTAGCCTGCTATATTTTCTGTGAGGTTTTCCACAACTCTTTGAGTCAAGCCCACTTCTTTTCTTTTCCTTAAAGACAATTTTTTTCTATCAAAAGATCACTACATAAATATTATTGGCTATTTTTTTCTGACACGGCATGCTTCTATTTTGCTCTTAAAATAAAAATTAATGCGTAAGAAATATCGTCCCAGAAAGTATGAAACATGAAATATACAAATACTTTGCCATCTGTATCATAATATATACACACCTGTGATGCTCCTGGATACTGCATTGTATAAACAGTTCCCGTCACCCGTTGTTTCAATAGCCACTAGTTGTGTTGGTATATCTTGTGGCAACAGGGTGTTTGCTAAATCATCCAACTCCTCGTCGTCTCCATCTTCTGGTAAGAGAACGTAACATAGAGTTTTAAGATTTATATCTATATAACAACATTTTACTGTTTGTGTATCGTCTTACACAACAAATCCCGTGCAATTATGAAAAAAAAGCACAAGCGAGTTCACTCCTTGAATTTTTGTCGAACCCGTGCCTCAGAACTCTCTCTCTCTCTCTCTCTCTCTCTCTCTCTCTTCTCTCTCTCTCTCTCTCTCTCTCTCTCTCTCTCTCTCTCCTCTCTCTCTCTCTCTCTCTCTCTCTCTCTCTCTCTCTCTCTCTCTCTCTCTCTCTCTCTCTCTCTCTCTCTCTCTCTCTCTCTCTCTCTCTCTCTCTCTCTCTCTCTCTCTCTCTCTATATATATACGCACACACACACACACATATATATATGTGTGTGTGTTATTGTGTGTAGGTGAGCATGAGTGTGGGTTTTAAATGTGACATAATGTTTTAAAGCTTAAAGTCGATTTATTATGGCCCGCATAACACATTCCAGTCATTGAAATATTTTGCAATGAAAATTGATATAAATTTACTTTGGTTTTTCACAGTATTTTCATTTAATGCCTGTTGATGTACAGCCAATAATTTTTTCACTTCGTCTTCTTCTCCACGTTGTATTGCGTCACGCATAGAGTCCATAATCTTAATCAAGAAAATAAAAAACTAAATTTATATGACATACAAACACACGCAAACATTTCACATATACGTACGTACGTACATACATATATACATGCACGCACGCACACACATACGTACGTTCATACATACATACATTAAATCATACACGCATACATACACACATGCATACACACACATACATCCATTCGTACATACATACATACACACATACATACATACATGCATACATACATATATACATACATACGCTGAAAAAGACGGCTAGCAGTTTCTTTTGACATGGAAAGCTTAAATTTGATAAATTGTAGCTAGCTATGTTTTGCTTTCCCATTGTATCGTGTGCATTTTAAATGTATTAATTTACTCTACATCAGACATCGCCTTTTCATGTATTTATGCAAGTTTATACTTTAAGGTATTTCACAACAAAAATGGAGTGAAAGATAAACTTACTGTGATTTTTACTTACCTGAAGGGATGGTCAAGTGTCTTTGTCTTCTGCATCTGACCTATTTGGTCTTCTCCCGCTTAGGTCAGCCTGATACCCACCCATAAGTCTCTTTACGGTGTATATAGGTTAATTGTTTGCAAGACATAGCAGTGTCAACATGTTCTGTAACATGACGCCGCAGCGTAAGTAAGCGGTCAAGTATGTCAGCATCCACAATAAAGTGAAGACTCTTGAAGCGCCACAAACGAGTAAAACGTACTTTTAGGAAAAACACGTAAAATTCTGGCAAGCCACAACGGGATAAAAGTTGTATTTCCGAAATAACATAGAGCCAGACCGTTCTGAATCGTAAATTGCAAGAATTCTGAGTCCTTAGAATGCAGCATGCAGCAGGTTCCACAACAAGAAAAAACGTATTTGATACAGCTTAAGAAGAGGATTTTAAAAAGTTATAGCTGATCAAAACGGGTCATACATTTATTTAACTTATATCAAATGACGGTATAGCCATAGCAGCGCAGAATGCATTTTAAAATAAAATATTATGAAAATGAATACAACAGAACTCTATATGTATGTACATCACTTGTCACAAAACAGCCACAATTAACGTTCCTAGATGTTAATGCGCCTTTTGTATCCGTTTGTGGAAAAAGACGTAACACGCCTACACATGTATAGCCACAACGGGATAATCCAGAATAGAGTAGTGTGGCAGATATATGCATGGTTTTATCGGCACACAAAGTGTCAACTAGCACCAAAAGGCCATAGCGTATTTATCTGGAGAAAGACATCTGAACCCAGTATAGCTGTAACGTAATAAAACGTTATCTAGTCACAAACTGTCAATTGGCACCAAAAAGCCATAACGTTGTAAACAGAAAAACGAAAGGTTCACAAAAAGCCGAATACGTGTAATCCGTAAAATTTGCATCTGGACCCCCGATTTTTACTTGAAAATGAATAAGAAAATGAATTTGGAATTACGCAAAATACGTTACGGCTGGTAGAACCGTGTTTTTTTGTAACGTGCTATTACGTTGTGGCTGTGCTGTGACATACAGTATCGGCTTTTAGACCCCCGATTTTTTTGAACGGTTGAATACGCTGTGGACATGCTAAGGATATTGGTAACTTTTTATTCAATCTTGAATAGGCCTAATGAGTTACCTACGTGAGCATACAGACCCTATGTTATGTTCGTTTCTAGGCTTAAGTTACCTGCATGTTTCATTTATTTATCATTGTGATATATGTTAATGATACCAAATAAAATCAATTAATCAAATTACATCAAATGAAGTCCAGTTTGCACAATTTCAGACTGGACCCATCGATTCAGTTCATGGACGCACTATTTTTCCTGAAAATGGAGAAAGATGAGTCCAACGCACCCATACTGGAAAATCCTTATAATGTGACCCCTGCCAATGTGCCACAAATTGGGCTCAGTATTGTTGTAGCTGCAAAAAGCAAAGCCACAGAATGACAGACTTATTTTGTCAGTAAATGAAATTATAAAAAAAAAAGAAAAGAAATCGGACATGTTTACATCATAAATAACATCAGTAGCTCTACATATATATTTTACTTTGTGTGGAAAGTGCTTTGACCACTCAAGTCATACTCCCAGGGTTTCTGCCAGACTAAAATTTTAGGGCTCTCAAATGCATCATATTCTCAAGTAAAAAGTCTAAAAATAAAGAATTTATGGGGAGTTTTGGATTATATACACCAAATTTTATTCTGTTGCCAAAATTTTAGGGTAAGCAAAAGTACCCTTGAGGTTTTTAAGGGTATGCTATTTTAACCTTTTTACCCTCTGGTGGAAACCCTGACTCCATACATAGGACTGCTCAGAAATGGATATTTTTCATTGTAGATCTGTGACTTCAGACTACAAGCCTGGTCGAGTAATTTTTGTGGAGAACCATGGATCATACAGAGCCAAGCCACAGCAATCACGTACAAAATAAAGATTCAGCGGATACTGAAGTGTTGATAAGGGACAGTGGCCAGCAGCGCTTCAAGTACTATTCCTTGCCAACCTTGAGATATGTGAATATTGCACGATTTGTGTTATTTGTTGATGGAATTTCGTCGATCGTTTTATGGCTCACAGGTAAACTGGTGTACATTTCATACATTATTATAATCAGCTGTGCAAACTTTCACGCACTTTTCCTTTATAATCAGGCTAGGCTTTAAAATAATTACAAAAAAAAAAAAAAATGAAAGAAATCATTGGCTCAACATGTTAAAAAGCAATGATATGTGGGGTCCCCTGTGTAGTACTAGGCCTGGGCTATTCCATGCCTTCTTTTGGCCACCGGGTGGCATCTGTAGCCACAAAAGTCTTTCACCAGAGTGTTATTGTTCATTTTATTTGTTGCATGCTCTTTGATCTCTGTGTGTGTGTGTGTGTGTGTGTGTGTGTGTGTGTGTGTGTGTGTGTGTGTGTGTGTGTGTGTGTAAAACAAGTATAAACAGATTTTTTATTTTTTCCCTTCTGTTACATGTATGATAATTCAGAAATCACTCTTTGGCTCTATTTTTTGTTGGTGAAGATAGGACTTAAACTAAACTGCATTTCTTTTGTTCTGTTTTAATAGGTGGGCATTCAAAATATTTTGTCGACAACATTGTCCACTTCCACTTCCGAGAGTCTGTCTTTGACCTGGCCCTGTGGGCCTCTCTCAAGGTCATTCTGCTATATGCTTTATACTGGAAAATGGAGAGTACAGCGATGGCACAGCTAGACAGACCATACTGTCCAAGTTTACACAAGCAACAAAGAACTGTACACATTTGCTGTATAGGACTATCATTTCTAGGTCTCGCATTTACCACAACAAAAGGTGGGCTTATCCTTGATGCCATTTTAAACAATCAGAACTATGAAAAGATGCACCTGAGTTATAATATTTTTGCTATCAGTTCTGTTGTATTTAGTTTATTGGAATTTGTAATATCACTTTGGAGTTACAAAGCCATGAGGACGTTGAAGGTGATGAGGATTCTACATCAAGTGGATGAGAGCGGCAGAGAACTTGATGAAAATGGAGAACCCAAGAAACAAGGTGCAAATCTCATTCGTCTTGCAAAACTTGTAATACCAGTGAGTACTCTTTGTACTACTTTCAAAACCCTACATTTGTAGTAAGGAAAATTTTTCTGCTTAATGTTTTTCTCATCTTGTACAATTTTGTATGATTATCAGAAGAAAAGCTTAGTTTTAGTTCTGCTGACTTTCAGGGAGCAGAACTGGTAAACTCTGTTTGTGTCCATCTCCCATCTATTCACCAATCTTTCTGAATTTTTAGATGGACATTCCCAGGTGGTCATCTGCAAAGTTTCTGAAGGAAATGATAATGGATAAATTTTTAGCTCTGCTGACCACATGTTGCAGAGCTTATGCTATCACTCATGTATGTCCATCCATACGTAAACTGTTTGCTTGTGAGCATGATACAGTCAACAGTTTTCAAGATAACCCCATATAACTTTTGAGACTTAATAAGTGTATGGAAATCCTGTGACTGCTCTGGTATCCTTACTGTTTTATAGATGTTGATGAAATGTATGGGATTGTGGAGGAGGGCAAAATCTCAGTTGCTTATAATACTAGTGGCACCACCTATATTTTGACAAATTGTAAGCCAAAATGTGCCTAAAGATATAAAATTTTGTATCTTTAAAAATAATAGAATTAGACTTGCAAAATTTATAAGATACATAGACCATGTCCAGTGGTGGAATGTTATTTAATATCAGTAACCATGACTTATTTTTGTGAGTTCACCAGGCCTGTAAAGTTGAAACAGGTGATTTTATAATGGTATTGTGTAGGTCTGACATCAATGGCAAAAAGAATTGAGCCTCCAGATCCAAATTGCACGTGATTACATAGTAGATAAAACTACATGGTGACCCACTTTTTGGAACACCATGACCCAACGATTATGGGGTTTGGTGTTTGTCCAAGTTTATTGTTTAACTTCAATAACTCAAAAAGTTATAACCAGATTTGAACAAACAGATCATGTATGAAAGGCTGGATGTGAGGCACACATTTGGACCAATTGATACAAATTTTAATGTGGGTCAGTCAGTAGAGAGACTGGTTTTTGCACCATAAGTCAAGAATATTTTCTGAGACAGGACTTTGATAATGCCCAGGTATATACTCTAGCATAAGGGTTAAGTGAAGTAGGAAGGTGGTTGACTTTGACCCTAGTTTTAAGGTCATGGAGGTACTGTAGGAAGTTCTGCTTTCTGGATAATATCTAGAAAAGTTTTCATCATAGGACATGTACTGTAAATTGCTTTATTTTTGCGTGTTTAAATTTTCACGGTTTTAGTATTTTTGACATTTCACTGTAGTTTTAATTTCACTATTTTGGACATAATTCCCATTCTAACAATGTTAAAATACTATTTCGCTGTGTTTTTATTTTCACGGTTTTGTACCATCAGCGAAATAAGCGAAAATAAGAATACAGCGAAATTAAAGCAATTTACAGTATATTGCACAGGATTATAGTCTTTAGCCAGGGCTAAGTCAACTTCGAAGATGGGTGACCTTGACCTAAATTCAGTGGTCACAAGGTCAATTTAGTGAACTTAGTTTCTGCATTGTAACTCAGAATTTAAGTTATAACTTTAATATTGCACATGGTTATTGTCCTCAGTTAGGGCTTGGTTAGCTTATAATAAAAGATGGATGACTTTGACCAAATTTCCAAGGTAACCACCTGGAGTCCTATTAGTGAACTTGGTTTCAGCACAATATCTCAAGATGTTTTTAACACAGGCCTTTCATATTGCACAGGAATATCCCCTTCTATAGGAGCTAGGTCAAGTTTGCAAATAGATAACTTTTAGTCAATTCCCAAGGCCACAGAGCCACATTACTGACTTGGTTTCTGCTCAATTGCTGCAGAAGTTTTTTGAGCTAGAGCTTTCATACTGCACATGTTTATAGTCTCCTATAAGGGCAAGATCAGCTTCAAGGAGGGATGACCTTGACCTGATTTCAAAGAGGGTAATGAGGGCAAACATAATGATGGTAGAGGGGCATCTATGTTTTACAAACATGTCTTGTTTAATCTGACTTGAAGGTCAAGGGGAAATGGGTAGTTGGAATATATAGGGGTCATCTTGTGAATGCTCTGCACCCCACAGTTTTTGAGTTAGGCCCATATAACTTTTAAGACTTATGAAGTGTATGAAAATCTATGTTGTCATCAAAGTTGGTACATCACCTATTGCATTATGTAATATATACTTGTAGTTCAAAACGTGAAAATCTTTTTCTATTTTTGTCAGGTCATCAGACTTATAAAGTTGAAAGAGCTGATTTTGTAATGGCAGGGTATACCTTGGACATCAATGGCAAAGAGTGTTGAGCGTCCAGATCAAAATTGCACTTGAGTACATTGTATATAATACTCTAATTGGTGACCTACTTTTTGGCTCACCTCGATCCAATGATTGTGTGGCCTTGACCTATTTTCAAGGTCATCAAGTACTCAAAAGGACATTTAATTCAATGTCTTGATAAAAATAAGGTGATTGATGCCAGATGCACCACAAAATATGTATAATGTGGAAGTTTGATATTGCATAATCTCCATAACCTAAATTAATTTTTCAAGGTTGTGGAGGTAATAGATGTCAGGAAATGATTTTTTGGTGATGATGGTCAGCAGAGCATTACGCCCAATCTGAATCAGCTTGTAGTTAAAGTCAGTTATCTGGTCACATATGCATAAACATAGGCACTTTATAGCCTATAAATCATTTTTATAGTGAAACCACCTCTAAAGATATGACATGAGCAGGACTAGGCAAGTAGCCGTTGAATGGCAAACGCTGGTTCGACCGGTTTCGATACTGTGTGTATCTCGTCAGGAACCGTTAAAAAAAAACTGTTCATAACCTAGATACTCATAAAAAAACCCACCTCTAAAGGTAGTCTAGATTTTTTAAAACTGTTTGGATTCAGAATAAAAGCATATTAAAGTGCTATGAGAACACTTTAACTTTAAAATACAAATCACTTTCTTTACAAGTAGCTTTGTACAGGATTATGACCTCTGGCAAGAACTTACAGATAGCGATGATCGCAATACATACACTCCTAGGTCCATATCAATTGCTGATGAAAACTAAAATTTCTAATTCACTCAGTAAAGATTACCAGTAGCATGTTTAGTGGAGCAATGCAATGAACTATGAATTTCTATCTGTACATGTAGGATGATATATATATATATATATATATATATATATATATATATATATATATATATATATATATATATATATATATATATATATATATATATATAACCTTCGATGTATGAACCTTTCATACAATTGACTAGATGTACTGCGAAATACATGCGCCTGGTAAGGTTGACGGTCATGGCCTATTAATATCTTGAATCCCATTCCTCAAAGGCATTGTTCATAATCCACCAAACTGAAGATCACAGTCTGTACTTTGCAATGTGTACCACTAAGGTAACCAGTATCATGAACAAAAATGCTAGAAAATATCCCATCTCCTTTCCTTTTTTAATTTGAAAGCCTGTATTCTCTTGTGTTTCTCAATCTGTACCTTTCACAGGGTAACATCACCATAAAATTTTTATTTCTTCCTGCAAAATGTATTAACAGAGCATTGAAGCGTGCCATATTGTAAGACTTGACCTGGGGACCAGTTGCCTGCATGGTGACTAGTTACGGGGCTCCACTCATTCACTGCCCCTCTCACCATCTCGGCAAAGCAAGAAAAATGGTTCAGCAGGCAAGGTGACCAGACACAGGCACCACTTTTGTACTTGTATTATCATACATTAAAGTGATTTGATATTGTAAGTAGGTTTGAAATGTTCTTGTGAGAACACTTTGCTTTCAATGTGCATTTTTAACCGATGGATGGAATTTCAAACATGCATTTGGTTTTTACATGTGAACAGTCTGAAATTGCATTCATGAGAAATTAGTAAAAAAATTGAAAGCAGTTTGGATGAAAACTTGCTTTGAATTTGTCATGAGAACAGGCTTTATTTGCATTTTTTGGTCCAAATGTGATATATGTAGTAAGAATCAAAAGATCAGCTGCAAAGCTGGCTCCAACAACAATAAAGGACAATATGTTGCATATTAAATGACACAAAGGGAGTCCAAGTATTAGGAGAGCTGCAGACACAAAGCAAAGTTCATTAACCCTTTCCCCCTTAAACCGGCCAAAACCGGCTGGTGGTCAAATGTCGTCTGCTTCAACGTTTTCAACTAATTTCAACAGTGATGAAAAACAGTCTGACTGAGAATTGCAGATGAGACCTATCAAGATCGCGTGCCCCAGGTCAACAGCTTTCCTTGGCATGGATTGGGCACTTATTGCCTAACCCATGCCAAGGAAAGCTGTTGACTCAGTCTCAATTCAAGTGGGAAAGGGTTAAGCACAACCTAATGGTAAGGAGGATTAAATTATGGCAATAACAGAGTGAAGAAAAATATCATTGTAGATTTTAATTTATCATGTCTGTTTTTTTTCAGACAGTATCCATAAAAGATGATAGTTTTGATGCTTTAAAAAAAGACAACATTTACCTGTAGAGCTGTTCTGCAGTTAGTAAATTTGAAGTCTATAGTATGATTGTACAACATTCTTGTAATATTTGTACAAAAAGAGAGAAACTCCTGTATGAGCGTATGTATGGTTCTGCAAAAAACGCTTTAAATTTCTCTAATTTAATGGAAGTTGTTGAGACACAGACAAGTAAAGTTCTTCAAAGATTTTTTTTTTTCAATGAATTTGAGATAATCAAAATAGGCCATAACATTTAGACTATGTGTGTGTGCCATTTTAGGAGCTTGGGATGATATGTGTGGCCATAGTCTGTCTGCTGGGATCCAGTGCAGCCAGCACAGCTGCTCCACTGTTTTTCGGTCGTGTGGTTGATGCGGCACAGAAGTCTATGGGTAAATGTTTCCTCTTATTATATGTCTGAACCAGACCCAGTCAATAACTCATTAAAATAAAATGTAACATTTGAATGACATGATCAATACGTTCCAGACTGGTGAATGGAGATGTTTTTCACTCTGTAGTCAGTCAGAGTAGAAGAGGTCAACTGATATAAGGGTATACAATTCCTCTCCAGTGGTACCTGCTGTATGGAGCCACTGCCATGAGCAGCCGTATTGCTTTTTGTGGTCACTGAGCTCAGACATAGGAGTCAGTTTCTTTGTAAAAATTACCTGTGGTGACAGGTCACCTGCTGTATGTGGCCACTTCTTGGCAGAATAGGTGGCCGCATATAGCAGGTACCGTTGTACATCAGCTGGCTTTGGTATTTCAGAATAAAACCCTGGCTTCACATGCATGTATAAGATGAAGTATACATTTTCTGAAAAGGAACAAACTGTGGAGATTTGTCACCGCAATAAATTTTTTGCTCAAATTTGCTAAGGTTTGTCCCATTTACAAACCAGGAAATACTGATGATAAAAGCAACTATCATCCCATTGAAATTGCCAATGGCCAGTGAGATTCTAGAACAAGTTATGCATGACTCCCCATGCAGTGTACAGTGAAACCTCATTATAATGACACCATCTGTTCCCTGAAATTGTGTCAGATAACTGAATATGTCAGATAAAAGAGTCACATAACATAGAAAATATACTTTTTGTTCCTTAAAATGTGCGTCATTCAGTGAATATGTTGTGTTGAATATCTGAGTGTCGTTGTGATGAGGTTTGTATAATAAAATGACCCCAGATATATGCATTAGCAGCACAGTTAAGGTTATACTGTAAACTGAGTTTCAAAATATTGTGCCATTTTGTCACCTAAGTCAATCATGCCATTGATGTGTCCTCTTATCAAACAGACCTTTAATAAAAGTCTAAATTTTCATACCTCAAAAGCAACAGTGGAATTTTCAACACACTTTTTCATTTCCATACTAAAAAATTTAGTTTGCTACAAATCTGCTTTAAATCTATCAATACATAGGATCTGAGTCATTTTGAGTACAAATTTACTACCAATGATAACCCCTTATGTGCAGTTTTATAATAGCTGTATTTACACTGTAGCTAACCAAATATGACCACAGGGTGCCACAAAAGCACTTTTGAGTTACTGAGCTTTGGAAAATGTACACTTTATTGTACTTCTACACAGGAGTCAGAGGGTTAATTACCTGACATGAAATGTTAGTTACAGTTGTCCCTGTTTGAAGAGACCACCCCAGGGCTGGTCCAGTGGGTGCCACAACATTCACACACATCTACCCCACTGAACTATTCTGTATTAAGACTGGAGATGAGCCAATCTGTGGTCAGAACATAAATAAATCAGGTTGTCTCCCAATAGAGGTTAAATGATATGCAAAATATAACATTTTGGACTTGTAATTGTGGTCTGAACAGGAAAGGTGGTCTGTTATTGGAATTGGAGTGGTCTGTCAAAGGAAGGACTACTGTACTTCCAAATCACTGCCTGACCTGTCTGACATACATGCAGCCTGCGTGGTTGATGGGTCACAAATTACCCTTTACAGTCTGGTCCTATCAGACATGTACAGCCTGAGGTAGGTTTAAAATTTATAAAGTAATAATTTTAGCATCTGTTGCATGTTCACCTGCTGTGTAATTTAATGCATCTCAAAATGAAATACAGTGGAACCTCATTAATCCAAACACCTTCGTACCCCAGTGAACTGTTCAGGTTAATGAAGCATCTGGATTACTGAATCACTAGTACTTGAAATGAACAATTCTGTCCCAGAAGTGTTCAGATTAATGAGACATACAGATTAATGAGGTCCATATTAATGAGGTTCCACTGTATAGTGACCCCCAGTATTAAATTGTGGGAGTCCCTCAGGGAAGAAATGCCGGACCTTCAGCAATGTCGCAAAATTTCATGATACATTGATGTATGTCTGGACCAAACCGGTTGATCACAGTCCCAAAGTGACTGAAGCAGAATTCAATTCAAGACAAAAGATATACAGAATACTGTTGAAACAAACTTTCTGAAGAAACGTGTCTTGTTTTGTTTTTTTCAAGAAAATAGTGATGAAATATCAGATCATACATGTGTATGGGACATCACTTGAGAGTGTTGGCAGGCAAGCTGGATCTTATCTTCAAGCTCAAACGACCAATCCAATCAAATGTTTCTGTGTGAAAAGAAACTTGAAGAGAATTTGACAAGAGTTGATCCAAATTACCCAGATTATACCTCTTGGTAAACCTTTGCTTAGATTGAAGTTGGATGACCTTGACCCCAGTCTCAAGGTGACAGAGCCACTTAAATACAAGACCTCATTCTCAAGGTCAGTGGCCAATATTGAAGGATACTTGCTTCCCATGCTTTAACTTGAGCATGTTGAGAAGGATTTGATTAAGGACAGTTCAGACACCAAAAACCTTTGCATTGCCGATTTTGAGATTTTAACAGTTTTTACAATATGAATGTCCTTTCTATTAGTTGTCAAAATTTCAAGCTATTAACTAAAGTAGAAATATGAGAAAAACGTCCCAAACCACACAGGCTTGTGGACATCTGAGGTCCATGTGTCGATATTTTGGCTTTCAGCCGCCAAACGGAACAATGCCACCCGTCAATCATACTTAACAGCCTGTCACATGGCTGCAGGTAGCAACGGCCATCGGCAAAAGGATAGTGTTATCAGGGCGGCAATGTGAAAGTATGTTTGTGGACAGGGAAAAGATGCAAACATGCTAACATAATTATCATAACCTTAGTGGTTTACTTTGTAGTTATCTTGCTTGTTTTGAGTTCTAATGAAGGGAGACTTGAAATATTCAAGAGGAGCGGGAGTCCTCAGACGATGTCCCATCAAAGGCCGTGCCACGATGGATTACCCCAGGGGTCCTGCACACCAAAGGCAGGCGGGGGGAAAAACTGGCACTTTAATCAACAATACCCACGTACATAATTATATTTTATCGAAACCCATGGATGAGGAAATGAAAGTACAAATAAACGCATCGAATTACGCATAAATGTGAACAGCAGAGAAAACATATAAAATAGCGTAAGAAAACTCAGGTTGAAAAGAGAAATGAAACTCATTGAGAAAATTACAAAATTATGACTGTTGACAAGCTAACTAAGTAAAGTGTACAGACAAGTCTAACGAGCTAACTACATAAAGTATACAGATAGGAGTAAAAACAATTGAATACTATCCATAAAAACGGGATGAAGAGGTAGGGGGCAGAAGACCAAACCCGCCATCCGTCCACTGACCACGAGCTGCCGTGGGCCGCCCCACAGAAGCAAGGCAACACAATCACTTTCGTTGCCAGGCTTGAGGTCACGGGGCTCGAAGGGCCGCCTCCATGACGTCATACTTTGAAACCAGACTGTCGCTGTCGCCGTTTGACAGATCGCTGAATAATGTTTTCCCTACTTCAAAGGCTCTTTTATTCATGTGATTGGCCAAGAATTGATTGACAACCTCCCCAAATGTTTAGGGACGATGTTTACTACGTTTTGTACAAATATCAGCTCAACCGGAGCATATGGTATTGTTTCAGAGGCAAATGATCAACATCAAAGGCCTTTGAAGCTTGTTTTCTCAGAAAGTATAATAGAACGAGAACCACACCTAAGAATGGTTATTCCTAGAAAACGGCTGGGTGAAATTTAATCCAGTTAACGGCTTTTTATTCTCTAATATCTGAACTGCAAAAACGATTCAGTGATTTTCTAAATTTTGCTTCATTCAGAAAAACGAAACCAAACATAAAAAATCGCAGGATCGTTTTTTGTTGCCAATATGTCAGGATTAAGATGCAAGTGTAATTATGATTTTATCACAAATAATTAGTGACTTATATCGACATTTATGGGGTGGATGCTTTGCGGTCAACTTTCAATTGTTTATACAACAATTAACATCACAGACACCCAAATACGGAACGTATAAATTCTTTGGAGTATGACGATTACACACATATAATATGATATGTCATCCTAACGCAAATACAATTTGAGCTAGGATTGACTAAAGTGGGATTTATTTTTGGTGTCTTACCTGTCCTTAAAGGGGACCAGACCTGGATAGAGCATACTTCTTCAGAATCTTGAACTTGCCTAGGGTGATAGATGGACAACCGTGACCTCATCTTCAGGGTTACAGGGCTGCTTGGAAGATGACTGTTTTCTCTAAATATTTTGGGGATTTGACCAAACTGGATCAAACTTTGGCTAGATCGTGTGTAATGCAGGTGTCTGTGCACCCCTCCTATTGTCATTCACATGTCATCAATGTCTATACAGTTCTTGCCGCAAAAGCATTCTTTGACAACAACACGTTGGGTAATTTGGATCAACTCTTGTCAAATTCTCTTCAAGTTTCTTTTCACACAGAAACATTTGATTTGAGGATGAGATACATTTTATTTTTGAGTGCACAAGATATAGGGAATAAGAGAAGAATTGTTTAGACACTGCATTCAAGAAACACAACATTTTCATGATATGGCAAGAATACAAAAAGTGTATTTCATATTCAACTCCAGCATTAATTTACTAAAAGCAATTGGGTTTTTTACTAAGGCTGCTTTTGAGGCAAGAACTGTTTAGACATTGATGACATATCAATGACAATAGGAGGGGTGCACAGACACCTGCATTACCTGCCTTTCTTCTTCTCTTCTTTTTTTTTGTTTTTAATTTTTTCTTTTTCTCTGTAAATAACTTCTGTATTTATGTAGTTACAGTGTGTTTCTAGTTGGAACACTGTTTAGTTTGTAGTATTGTGCAGTTCCTGCATGTGTCCCGAGAGGGCACCTCTGCTCAGGTGTAAACGTGATTTTGTACAACTGTTGGCCCCTAGCGGGCATAACTGGTTGAATAAAGAATTGAATTGATTTGTGTCTTGGTAAGACCTTGGTATAGGATGCAGGGGAGCGTTATTGACTTTGTTGGTTTCAGCTTGAATTCAAAATGCATCACATGCAAATTTGTTTCGGATTGCGGGTGAATAGGGGAGACATGATTTTGTTCAGCAAAATGAGAGTGGTCAGGTTAACATGAGAATTTACCTTTGTTTCAGAGGATTTAAACAGGACGGTGTTGATACTGTTGGGTGTCTACTGTGGTGGCTCAGTGTGTGCCACATTCCGCGCATGGCTCTTCACTCTGTGTGGACAGCGTTTGGTGGCCAGACTGAGGAAAAACCTGTTTGGTAGCATCATTATGCAGGAAGTGGCATTCTTTGACACCAACAGGTTTGCAACTGATATACCTCAGCTATAAGAATTTGTAAATTTAAACCTTTCGTCTAGTATATCCAGGGGATTCCTAGTTGCCTGGATGACACTCCACCTCCATTACTTATGCAATCAAGAACTACAGTGCTCCCTCTTTATAATGCTGGTGTTGGGGTCCACAGGGTGTACCGTGTTATAGTAAAACCGCCTTATAACAGAGGGACTTTTAACATAGAAGTAATGGGAAAACTATTTCAGTGGGAGCCATGGTACCCACCATGTTATATCAGAAACTGCCTTGTAATGAGGGGTGTTATAAAGAGGGAGCACTGTACAAAATTTCTGTTATTTTTGTTGATAACAGCCTCAAATTTTACTTCACTCTTCATTGTCAAAAATGCTGAAGAGGTGTGTTTTGAGACTATAAAATGCACCACATGCACTGTGTAAAGTGTATAATTTCCAAATTTTTTAGAGTGCGTGCCCCCTCCCCTTCCCAGCAGAGCCTAATGGTTATTATATATAGCCTTTCAGAATCAGATATGTGTTCTCATATCAGGTGGCAGCACTAGATGGTGTCCATTTGCATAAATTTGGATATTTGCTTAACAAAAGCCTCAAAGAGATTTGTTGTTACGCAAATAAGTAAAATTATGCAAATGAAGACCCTCAAGTGGTGACCTCTAGGGTCCTAAAAGGGTGTTTTTGGAAACTCACCTGGACTCAAACCCTGTCTCCTGCTTTGTGTGTCCTGGGCAGTCAGACAAGGCCATTATGCCATGGCCAGGTTCTAACCATGAATAAAGATTAATACATGTGCATACAAGTTTACATGTATTGAGCTACACCTCTCCCTCCCCCCCCCCCAAAAAAAAAAAAACAACAACAAAAAACAAGGGGCCATTCTGAATTTGTGCAAGTACATTTTTTTCTGCTGTTGTCAAATATCAAAGGGAAACCTAACACCAGTCGTCTGTGCTGTCTTTGCAGAACTGGAGAGCTTACAAATAGACTGTCATCAGATACCCAGGTGGTGCAGAATGCTGTCACAGTAAGTATACATCCTCCCCATACAGACATGTGAGCTGTTTAACTCTTTCAGTGCCACATTTTGGATAGAGTCAACAGCTTTCCTGAGCATGCTTTGAGTGCCATGCCACATGTGCCCAGAGTGTACTGAGGAAAGCTGTCCACTTGGACTCTTCTGTTTTGTGTGACTACAGGCATGCTGGTACTTGAATAAAAGGTCATATTACAAGGAACATGAATCTAGCACCCTGATTATAGTGCCGAGCAGTTTGTTTTAAGTTGTTTGACGTAAGTTGCAGTTAAAAAAGTTAAAAAACATCATGTCCTCCAAATATCAGTGCCAAAAAACTGGCAAAAATTTAAAATATCAGGTATTAAACATGTCACAGGCTGACCATCTAATCCCATTGGTATCTAGTGTACATGTGCTGTGTTGCCGAAATCTTTACAAAGTGCAGTACCTCATAAAACATGGAAGAGATTGTTTCTCAATAGAGGTGCAAAAAACATGAAAGATAGCAAAAGGAACATGGAAAACATGGTCTGAAAAGGCAGGTGGTCTTTCATCACAGAGGACTCACAAAACAAGTTTCACTGTACATAGATATGAACAATGGTTAAACACTATATGTACCTGACATGGACTTTCATTGTAAACTTGGTACTGGTCAATAACCCTTTAATAACAATATTTAAGATCCTTTATGTATTTTTCATTAAAATCAAATAACACTAATGAGTGTAAATCAATTGTCATTATATTTTCAATGCACATGCGTCTATTCAAAATCTAGACTAGTACAAACACAACTGTGTGTAGCCAAATATTGAAAGTCCACATTATATATCTAAATCTTAAATTTACATCACAAAATACATCAAACACATATACAAAAGTCCTTAGCTCTGAAGTATCATCCCAAACTCTCACAATACACCCATATGGTCTTTCAATGTTTCAGCATGTCTCTGTCAACATTTTGGTCTGGATGACCCACATACATGTATTTAATTATTTCACTAGAGCCTGTTTGTTAAGTGCTCCTGATTTAGAACTGCATTCTTATACACAAGGGAATAATCAAACACCAAATTTTTCCCTTTTCCTTGGTGGTTACTAAAGAGTATAACACAAATTTTGCAAGAGTGTAACACAAATTTTGCTGGAACAATTACTTCCTGGATCAACACATCATCAGTTTTCCAAAATAGTCTATCTTGCTCTGCACATGGAAATAAATGAAGTTCAAGGCAGTCTGTTGGGGCTTGACTTTGTGTGTTAGAATGCTTTCTACCATTCCAAATATATTACATTTGCTACATCTGGCACTGTTCTGAATTTGCTGAACTCTGTCTTTGAACACACACACAAAATTTCCTTGACCTGCTCATAAATGTCTTCCCTGGCGCATCTTTGTGTTTTTGATGACAGGGTCAATATCTGCCTTTTCCGGATCATATCCCAGCTTCTGTAGCCATCCAAGAGTTGCAGGCATTGATTACTGCAGAGAAACTTTGTTTCTGTTGTTTTCTCACGTGACTGGCAAGTGCTGTCCTTTGACATGCACATGTTGAGAAAGTGCTGTACAGTGCATAGTCTCTCAAAACAGGTTTCACTGTACTTGTATCATAATTGTCCAGTGAGTCAAAAGTAGTCTTGACAATATGAGGCTAAGCAAGCTGGTGGCATGAGGCTTTCAGTAAGTCACCACTTGATAACAAAGGGTTAAATAACACAGGTGTTAATAGTGCCAAAGGTCACAGTAGGGTGCCCCCCCCCCCCCCAACCAAATACACAAGCTGGCTGCCATGATACCAATGGCTACACACGGTTGTGTTTGCCCTTGTCTAGACTTTGAATAGAAGCATGTGCATTGAGAATATAATGACTATTGATTGACACTCCTAAGTGTACAGTGGTGTCTGTGTTTTATTTGTTTTTTGTTAAAAAATACATATAGGACTTTAAACAGTGTAAAAGTCATAGACCATTACCAAGTTTAAAAAAAAAAGTTCATGTTATGTGCATGTAGTGTTCAACCATTGTGCATTTCTGTGTACAGTGAAGCCTGTTTTGTGAGGCCACTGTGATCAAAGACCACCTGCCTTTTCAGACGATGTTTACCATGTCCCTTTTGCTATCTTTCATGTTTTTTGCACCTCTATTGAGAGACTACCTGCCTTATGTAAACACTTTTAGCTTATCCTATGGGCAGTCTCACAAAACAGGTATCATTGTATTGTCAAGATTTCATTACAGTGCAAGTACAGTACATTACAAGTTTGCAAAAGTCCTTTCCATGGCAGCCCAGCTGAATTCACACTTTGCACAAACTCCAATAAGTAAAGAGCAGTGTAGAGCAGTGTAGAGTGTTAGCCTGTGTTAGTTATAGCGTTTGCCAGCATTATAAGTCTCCAAACATTGAGGACCATGGATGAACACTGGCAAACATCTGAGGTCCAAGAGGGTCACTTGGACTGCAGTGTTTTGCAGCATTGGTCACCATTAGCCAGTGTCTGTAACGCTGGCTAATACTAGGTAATGCTGGAAAACGACTTGAGATGCCAAAATGATCAATTTAATGTCAAGACTACTTACTAGCTACATGATAATGTTCCAAGTGCAGGCTTTTGGTGGAACTTTTGGTTCAAACAAGGTTGTGGAACCAGGATCGACCTGTGAATTCTGATACTGCAGATCCCAGATTGTCAGACACTTGATTATTTTGATTTCAGGTCAATTTGTCGATGCTGGCAAGGTACTTGTTGCAGATCATAGGGTCCTTAGCGTTCATGTTCATCCTTAACCCCGCACTGACAGGAGTCCTGCTGGCGGTGGTGCCTATTGTGTCGCTGGGAGCTGTCCAGTATGGTGAGAATAATATGTGAATGTCTTCACATGCATGTCAGGGTTTCCACCAGAGGGTAGAAAGGGTAAAATAGCATACCCTAAAAAATCTCAAGGGTACTTTTGCTAACCCTTAGATTTTAGCATAAAAGAACAATTTTAGCATATATTACCCTGAAATACGCCATAAAGGCTTCATTATTATAATTTTTACTTGAGAATATGAAAATTTGAGTTCTCTAAAATTTCACTCTGGCAGAAACCCTGCATGTACATGTACATATATCTGTTATCAATGTACAGCCAGTGAGTATGGCATTTCTCTGACCAGAGTTAACATTTTGGTCCAAATGATTTATAAGTCATTGGTTCTCTGAAGGTGGCCCATATATACTTCATCTGGTGGTGTCATCTTGTTTGAGATAAATTTATTGTATTTGTATTGGCTTACTGTCAGATTTATAAGACTGCGACTGTATCTAGACACATTGTACAAAAATGGCTGTTTCAAGACATTAGGTTAATATGTTAGGTTGATACATTGACGACATGTCACCTTTTGGGTGCATTTTGAATCAAGCCACTTGATTAGCGCTAATTCTTATGTTTTTTCCTTTGTGTGGATGGTTTTTTATTTTAATGATTTTCTCTTTTTTATCATTTTTTTACCTGTTGATGCAAACTAGTGGTTGTATTCTCTTCAAACTTGGGAGGAATATAACTTGACTCGGATCTCCACCAAAGTTCTTCACAATGTGATGCTTCTGTCATATATTGATTTTTGACAAATTTTGTACATAATGATCAGTAAGAGTGCATTGTATTTACACTTGTACGTGGTTATACCTGTATTTACACGTGTACATGGTTATACTTGTATTTACACGTGTACATGGTTATACTTGTATTTACACGTGTACATGGTTATACCTGTATGTTCACGTGTACCTGGTTATACCTGTATGTTCACGTGTATACTGGGGTGCCCAATTGTTGGACAGCTAAGCGCAAGGTTGCGTTCATTGCCAGGCTGAAAATTAAATTACATTTACTGATGTTGTTTGGTACTGCCGCTGAAAAGACCAAACACTGTGGGTTGTTGGCACATGTTCCTTGTCAAATCACACTCTTTGGATTGCGAACGCGCACACATTTTACAAGAGATGATCGAGAAAACCCTGCCACAAGCAGAAAGATTGGTGTGCCCAAATGTCGGACATGGGAAGGTATTCGGCTCCACTTTATTTTTGTTCACCTTCTAGCTGGAAATTAAACTCCAGTCCTTGAGGGGAGAACCTCTATATTTTAATACACATGTTAGATTTAAAACTTTACTTTGCAATTTGCGTTGCACGGGTGTTGAGTAATACTTGCCAACTATAATAAATATATGCTATCTAAATGCTGATAATGTGTCTGAAAATATGCAAATTTTAAAAAATTGTCAAGTTGTCTTCGATCCCACATCAGTCTCTCAGTGCTTATTAAATTAACGTTTTTTTTACACATCTTGTCAATGAATGGCAAAACTATCAACGATGTCCGACATTTGGGCACGTCCGACAATTGGGCACGGCTCTATACATGGTTGTAACAGAGACACAAGTTTAAATTTTATGCGTGGGTGTGTAGTTTGTTTATGACTCCAGAGCAAATGCACTTGAAACTTGGTGGTCATGTTCCTAAAGTCCTACATTGCCCAACATGTTTTACATGCGCTATTAAAATGATATGTGATTGAATAAAGAGAAAACATGTCCTGAATAGGTTATACCTGCCTTTATGTACACAGGTAAACTGGTCAAAAACCTCCGTCAACGATTTCAGGACAGACTGGCCGACGCCAGTACCACAGCTGAGGAATGTATTTCCAGTATCCGCACAGTGCGAAGCTTCATCGGGGAGAAGAAGGCAAAACGACAATATGGATCCGATATTGATAAGAGCTATAAAGTGGGCAAACTGATGGCACTGGCACAAGGTAAGCCAGTAGATGGCAGCACTGACTAACAGGTTTGAAGACCATACAAGTCAGCTGTAAATAAGGTCTACTTGTATAAAGCAGACAAGCTGCTTTCTGGAGCACAGGCAACATATATGTACTTTAAATTTAGAGTGAGGTTCATCATTAAGGAACAGTCACATGGAGACCCTGTGATAAGAACAGTGGGCACTCTTTTATGAGACCACATCTAATGCAGCCCAAAAGCGGTCTTATAAGATGGGTGGTCTTTCTAGAGGGGGACACTAGAAAGGAACTGTCACACTGCCTGCATTGAATGGTTATCTCTTAGGCGAGGGGCCTCTTACCAGTGGGGTACCACAGCAAAGGAATCACAAGGGGCAACCTAGTAGGAACCCCCCCGGGAGGGGACATAATCAATCAAAGCAATATCTTGGAGCATTCTACAGGAAACTTGTCCTATTTGCAGGCTACGTAAAGAAGAATTCTGAGTAATAGCTGAACTTATAGGAAGTTTTGCTGGTATTGGTGTAGGAACATGTACACATATATACATTGTACCAGCATGGATATGGTGATAGATTGAGGAACTGTTTTTGCATTGCTATATATACCAAAAGACCCAACATTCAAATTGGTATTATGCTACATGTATGTAAAAGATACAGTGTACAATGAAGCTCTTTTCATGAAGAATTTGAATACTGTAACTATGCAATGTGATGTGTCTTAGTTTAGGTTAATGTTACTAGTAGTCCTTCCAGCTTTCTGCAGTCCAACTGCAGACTCCAGAACTTTTCAACCAAAGGTGCAAAATGAGATTTTTGAAAATATTCCACAATTTTGGACAAAGACCCCATTTTCCCAGAAAGGGGGAAAATTGTGTCAGTAACATGTAGATGCCCAGATGCAGGCAAAGGCCTTGTCAGTTCAAACATAGCAGTAGAAATAACCAGCATGTTGGCAAAATAGACCTGAAGCATATTTTGAAAAATGTAAATACATAAGGATCAATGGAAACAGTTACCATGTGTTCGGGAGCAGAAAACTTAACTCTTTCAGTGCCAATCGCGTCTGAAGTCAATCTACAAAAGTCAAATAGTTTGAATTATCATTAGGATCTCACACTCGTATTCCTCATAAAAAGACCTTTCATTGAAGTACCAGCATGCCTGTTAGTTCCAGAGAAAATATCCAAGTCAACAGCTTTTCTCTGCATGCATTGCGCACAATGCACGCTGAGAAAAGCTGTTGACTCCATCCAGAATTTGGCACTTGAAGAGTTAAGGTTATAGATGCATAGGCTACAGTAGTCGGCTTCATAATTTGCAATTTTAGGGCATAATATTTACAAATTTTGGCCACAGAATTTAGAAAAAAAAAACAACATAACTATAGAAATCAAAAGGGCCAATAGTATTCCACGACTTAAATTCTCGTTGTGTGATTGTGACAGGTTCCTTTGAGGGAGTGATTGGGGTGGTTTCCTATGGAGCCATCCTGTTAGTTCTGTGGTATGGAGGCAAACTGGTCTTTGAGAAGCAAGTGACAGCTGGAATCCTCACATGTGAGTTGTTTCCTTCTTATATCCACAACCTGCCCACCTTAAAGTGTACCCTGCCCCTTTAAGTTTACACTCCATGATAATCAGACAACTCAACTCATTTGCTGGATGAAGAATTGCGGATTACAAAATGAATAGATATATGTTATTACATGTAAATGGTGATGGATAACTTGGCAGATTTCGTCCAGACTCCAGAGTCATTGAAGAATTTTGCAGACATTTTTGGACGGAGCAAGTCATTTTTCACGAGTCCTTCGAAATATTTCTAATGGACACATTGCCCCCAGGGGCATGCACATGTCACTGAAACATATTTATCTGGCAAACATAATTATGAGTAAGAATCATTTTCGATATGATTTTTGTATTTTGTCTGACTTCCAGCATTTTTGCTGTACACCCTACAAGTAGCTATGGCTTTTGCTTTCATCTCCTCCTTGTACGGAGAATTCATGCAAGTGAGTATTTACTTTTATAGACATATAACATATATGGGTGTACGTCAGTTCATTGCATTCAAGATCGTCGCCATGTCATTTAGTTTATTTGTCATTTTCGTAGTGCAGTCATCTCGTCAGTACCCAATTTGTTCATCTGGACATTTTGTTACAGAAATACCTGGTTGCATATCCTTTTGTCGCAGTGTCACCTTGCCACGGTTTAATGTTACCTATCAATCGCCGAAATCAGTATTTTTGGCTTGTACACAATAATAATGCGACGAGGTGTCCTACACTCAGAAAGAGTTCTGTCATTAAATGTTTATGCATTCTTGCCACATACATAATAAAAACTATTCTTCTGTCTTTTTGTCTTCTTTGATTACTATTTTGTATATAAAGAAATCACTCGGTCAATACGGGTCCCTTACGCAAATATAAAAGCATACGAGGTGCTGATAAATTGGCTTGCGATGTGTTTTATTACACCCTAGAATGGACATTACTTTCAGGCAAACAGATGCTTCAGTCTCTTACATGATGAGTAATTAAAAACAGTTTTGAAAGGCAAGGGGTTGATGAGACCTCTCAACAAACATGTAACATGTCCCAAGCCAACATGCATGTGACATGTCCCAGGTCAACATACATGTGACATGTCCCAAGTCAACATACATGTGACATGTCCAGCATTTTTCCTTGGTGTGGGTTGAGCGCTGAATACCGGTCCCACATTAAGGAAAGCTGTTGATGCGGTCTTCAATTCCATCTATAATTCAAGGGGGAAACTTTAAGGGTTAACTGGGAAAGGGTTGCATGACCATATGGCAGCAGTTAGTCTGTCAGGGTTAAAGGTCACATGCCCAAAGAGCTGCTGAGGTTCAAAGTGTTCTTATTGGCATAGTCTTTCAATCCACCTGAATTGAGAGTGTGGAGTGTATCTTGGTATAAAGTTTTACACCTTTTCATCAGAAAATTGTGTTTAAGGTCAGCTGTAGATACAGTCCTTTAAATTTGTCAGTTAGCAGAGTTAATAAACAGCCTAGGACTTCTTGATCTGTTTCTTTGCTTTCAGGCCGTAGGAGCTTCTATCAGAATCTTTGATTTATTGGACAGAGAACCTAAGGTACCAAATGAAGGGGGGAAGACCCTGTCCAGGGTGGAAGGTGGTAAGTGACCTCATGTCAAACCCCTTTGTTACAATGACACTGGCTTAGCAGCTTTCCCAGGTACTTTTATTATGTGCTGAGCACCCACAGGGCCAGGAAAGCCATTGACCTCACACAGGCCCAGGAAAGCTATTGACCTCCCACAGACCCAGGAAAGCTGTTGACCTCACACATCCCAGGAAAGCTATTGACCTCCCAGGAAAGCCATAGACCTCCCACAGGCCCAGGAAAGCTATTGACCTCCCACAGACCCAGGAAAGCCATAGACCTCCCACAGACCCAGGAAAGCCATTGACCTCACACAGGCCAAGGAAAGCCATAGACCTCCCACAGACCCAGGAAAGCCATAGACCTCCCACAGACCCAGGAAAGCCATAGACCTCCCACAGACCCAGGAAAGCCATAGACCTCCCACAGACCCAGGAAAGCCATAGACCTCCCACAGGCCCAGGAAAGTCATTGACCTGCCACAGACCCAGGAAAGCTATTGACCTCCCACAGACCCAGGAAACCTATTGACCTCCCATAGACCCAGGAAACCTATTGACCTCCCACAGGCCCAGGAAACCTATTGACCTTTGGCATGTGTATCCTGATGGATCTATTCTATCTTTGGTTCAAAGTGTTTTCTTGTAATAGTGAATTAAGTAAAAGCATTAAGGCAGATGTCATTATTTATGGTGGCAGTTGGAGAGGGAAAGGGTTAATTCAGTGTTGTAATGGGGAAAGCACATCACCTGTTTTCTTAAGCTTGTTGGGCTCTCATTATGAGTGCTGTGTCTGAAACGTATCAAGACCAAGTTATATTAGCGATGGTCCTCTTTGAAACTGTTAGTCAACAGAAGTTTTGCAGGAATGCAGAATTAAAGAAAAAAATGTGTGTGGTACATCCAAGGAATCCAAAATACTAGTTCTGTTGGATCTGGTCCAGCAAGAAAATAATGAAGCAGTACAAGTCTAAAGTCTGTCTTGATTTAGGACCTGCATAAACAGTTACGACATTAACAATTTGTGTATCTTCATATATTTGGACTGAGAAACGGAGCAAAATAAACCAAAATTAATTCACATATTAAATAGAGTACAATGGTTACTTCATGCTAACAGTAATATTTTCCAGGCAGAGTTTCTTGCAGGACGTCTTGTTAGGCTATTGTGGTCTAACATGTACAGTGAAACCACATTATTGTGACACCATCAATTCCCAGCAAAATGTATAAGATATCTGAATATGTCACATAAATGAGTCAAAAAGTAGGAATTGACTTGAAATCCCACAAAACTTGTGTCATTAATTGAGTCGGGCATCTCAGTGTTGTTATAATGAGGTTTGACTGAATAATGTGAAACTGTGTTGTGAAAATGAGGCCACTGCCCATAACAGTTCATGTTGACTTGAATTTGCAATTGCATTCAATATGAATGATACTGTGGGAAATGTTGTATAAATGCCGTGACAATCTCCAATTGCCTGAGTACAGACGTTAATTTTCTTTGTAATTTCAGGTATAACCTTCAAGGACGTTCAGTTCACGTATCCCTCAAGACCAGATAATGTAGTGTTGAAGGTGACTAATATCTGTATTCATTCCTGGTAGAGGGTGCACCATACACAATATTGTCCATCAAGGCAATATGTAAATGTGTTTTATTAGCGATAAAACAACTCTAAATATTGTTCTGGGTCACTGGAGAAAGTATATTAAACAGTCATTTAAAACCAATGAATTGAGAGTGTTTTTGATTGGAAATTCAAAAAGGATAATAAATTTTAATGAGAAGGCATGCATGTGAATGTTGTGATCTATGTGTACATAGCATAAGGTGCATCAAATACTTTCTGAAATGAGTTACAAATGTAATTTTCATATGTATGTTTATTTCAGGGAGTCTCATTTACGGTGATGCCAGGTCAAATGGTTGCACTAGTAGGGCCCTCTGGTGGTGGAAAATCAACTATTGTCAATCTCATTGAACGATTTTATGACCCAGACATGGGAAGAATTTACTTGGGTATGGATGTGAATCTGTTGGCTACAAATTCAAAGTACGACAATAACATGTAACCATTTGTGTCAAGTGATTAAGGTTATTGAACAAATGACTATTATGAGATAAGTCGATGTATCACATGTTGGACAGGTATATTTAATTAGTATGGATATATGAAAAAAATCCCTGTTACTGAGTTCAGTAGTTTTTGTGGTCACATCATTGACAGAGTTGCCCTCTGCTGTCCTGTAATGAGTTCAACAGGGGTTTTATAATTTTGTGGTAACTTTGTCAAAGACTTCAAACAAATTTGTCTGGGATAAAACAGGCTTTATGGAATATAAACAGGGTTGGTAAGGGGTTTCCTGTACTGGTGTACTGGGGCTTTTTATTTACCATACTGGCGTACTGGAAGCCCTCTTATTTTACATACTTCGTACCATCCAAAATTTTGAAAGATTTTTATTTTCCGTACTACGTACTCTAGAAGAATAATTGCCTGTCCCAGCGTACTGAAACCCCCCCCTTACCCCCTTCTATAAAATGTTGTCACCGAACTCTGGATATTTTGTGTATCACATGAAGTCACACTGGTGATACCTAATGTAACTAATACCTTCATCCATAATGTATAAATTGTACTTTGACATGTATCATAGGACTTTGTTAAATTGTGAAGTCATACCCATACAGGAACAGAAGACATCAAGATGTTGGACCCACAGTGGTTTAGGCAGGAGATCTCTATGGTGGGTCAGGAGCCCACTCTGTTTGCCTGCTCCATCAAGGAAAATATTGCCTATGGCAAGGAGTCCTCCATGGAAGAGGTGGGTTAACTGTAAGCCTGAGTTGGTAACTTTCCTATTTGGTACAGTTAAAACTCTTTTGAAAGAGCTATATATACATGCTTGAGGACAAACAAGTACCCAAGGCATATCTTTCTTTTTTTTTTCTTGTTTCATAATTTTTAATTTTCCTTACCTTGAATATCCAATACAGGACAAATTTGATTTTATCAAGATGGGTGCAAGACAAGTACATGTTTAATATGGGTCTGTCAAAATCCAGTTACTGACTCTGGCCACCTCAGCCTGACAAATGCACACACCAGTGATTTCATACTTATAGTGTCTTTGTGGCCACATTAAGTTTAACCTACTTTGATGTGCATTTTGTAGTTCAACATTGGTGGAAAGGAACCATCAATGTCCCTGGATATTTTTTCGAAACACATAAATTTTTAGATGTTGGAAGAGCAGCATAACACATGACAATTGTATACAGGCATACCAACCTCTGCAAGGGGTTAAAATACAGTAGTTTTAAACAGATACTCATGATGTCATATTTGCAATTGATAACTTGTTCTACATGATGATCCGCTCACTTGCCTTCCTACCTTTTGTAATAAGTAAAGTATTCTTGAGTATCATTGTGCAATGCAGGTGGCCCAAATTGGCAACTGGATTTCGAAAGCTCTGTATTTAGAATAGTGGCAACCTTTCATTATTCAGCCCTCTGGACCACAAGAGCCAACCTTTTGCTTGTAACTCCCATGATTTTACACAAGGCTGGGGCCTAGGGTTTAAAGGTTTGATGTGGATATGTTTCAGATCATAGAAGCAGCAAAGCAGGCAAATGCTCATGACTTCATCGAGACATTCGAGGAGGGTTATGAGACACTGGTAGGAGAACGGGGTGTACGGCTGTCAGGGGGGCAGAAACAGAGGGTGGCTATTGCCAGAGCTCTCATTATGAACCCAACGATTCTGTTGTTGGATGAGGTAAGTTAACCACAAATTATGTGGGCCCATGTACACCTACAAGTTGTCTTGTTTATTGGCAGATTATAAACTTTTAATTTGTTATTGATGCATATTTGTGTTATACAATTGATCGTTCATTGCTCCAAATAATTATTTCAATAAATGATTCACTTCATCTTTAAAAAGAAGAGAAATACCTCAGTTGTCCTGTTCCTTATGGGTCAGTTGGGTCATGTCAGGTCTGTCTGTTCTTGTGGCAGGCAGTTGGTCAAATTTAACTTATTTTCCTGATGATCCAAAGCCACAAAAATGAAATTAAGACATTTTGATGTAGGTTTAACAAGAAACTTGTGCAAAATGGTGACCTTACAACCTTAATGAAGTAGCTGACATGCAGAAATTGTAAAACTTTGTGCACAAAAAGGTCAATGCCTAAACATGGTTTAAATGTTTTTGGTAGCTTGTTGCACACGATTGTAATGTTGCTCGATATATAACTTGAATTCATGGTTATAGTCATTTCATGTGCTGATTGTGATGAATGCCATTTGTCAGGCAACAAGTGCATTGGATGCTGAGAGTGAACATCTGGTCCAGGAGGCCATCGACCGAGCCATGGTCAACAGAACAGTGCTGGTAATTGCTCACAGACTCTCCACTGTCAGGAACGCCTCCAAGGTCAGCCTTGAAATCTTTTTTATGTGGAAATCCCTCAAAAGTGCCTGAGTGTGGAATATTATTTGTAACAATGTTTCTGGTTTGATGTGTATTATGGTAATACTAGGTAATTAAGACCACCCCCGCATCTGGCAAAAGGTGGTCTCATATTGCAATTGGTCTTACAAGACAGGTAAAATTATCTGAGAAATAGACTACAGTGCAGTGATAGAGTGGTCTAAAAGGATGTGCAGTCCTGTGTGAGAAGTGGTGTTTGGAGCAACTGCGGGTACCATACAATGCATAATTCTGTTTTGAATGCAAATTTGTATTGAGTCGTCACAACGGCATAGCTTAGGTCAGAAGCTCTCCTTGTTGCAGGCTGGGGCTGGTCACATTGCACTAAGGTGAAGCTATTGACTATTTCTGTACCCATAGGATGGTTAGCTCAGTCAGTTGATGGAAGAATTTTTCTTTTTAGCTCTGCTGACCAAAGTTCGCAGAGCTTATGCAACGGCTCATGTCTGCCCGTTTGTCTGTAAACTTTTGCTCATTAGCCTAATACAATCCAAAGTTTTCAAGTAAGCCCAATATAACTTTCAGGACTTATAGGTTGTATGAAAATCTAGGCCCCTGTCGATATTGGGGGTGCCACCTACATAGTGTAATATGTACAGTAGACCCCCTCCCGGACAGACCTTCTAAGCGGACACCTGGTTCCGGCAGACAGAGTCCTGCGGCACCAACGGCTTTCCCATTGAAATTGCCCTCCTTGCCGGACACCCCTCTTGATTTAATTTCCAAGGTCATGTTGGTACCTGAGTTAATTTTGGTTTCCACATGATAACTGAAGAGGTTTCTAAACTAGGACTTTTATATTGCACTGGATAATTGTCCGTATCCGGGGCTAGGTCAAGTTTGAAGATGGAGTACCTTGACCTAATTTCAAAGGTCACAGAGCCATTTGGTTGAAAACTGTTTCTGCATGATAACTTGCATTTTAGAGGTAGCACTTTTATATTGCACAGCTTTATGGTTGCCCATAAGGGCTAGGTGGGTTTGTAGAGGGGTGACCTTGACCCAGTTTTGAGGGTCACACACAGACAGTAGACTTCCTGTGGTTTTTGCACAACAACTGAAGAAGGTCAAGTGAAAATGAGTGACCTTGCCCTAATTTCCAAGGTCATAAAGCCACTTTGCTGAATATGAGTTCTAAATGATGATTAATTTTTCGGCTATAACTTTTGTATTGTCCAGGTTTTTAGTCGTTTTTTAAGGGCTAGGTTAAAGTTTAAAGATATGTGACATTGATGTATGATCAACCTTCACTAACTTCGTAAGATCACGAGTGCCCCATCTACCACTATCAATAGGGTAGCGAGGGCAAGGGTAATGAGGGCAGGGGGCATCTATGTTTTACAAACATATCTTGTTGTTACAATGTATTTTTACTTGCTTATCTTGGTAATTGTTACAATGTATCTTTACTTGCTTGTCTTGGTAATTATGTCTCCCGGTGGAAGCCGGGGGACATATTGGTTTAGTGCCCGCTTCTTCTTCTTCTTCTTCTTCTTCTTCTTCTTCTTCTTCTTCTTCTTCTTCTTCTTCTTCTTCTTCTTCTTCTTCTTCTTCTTCTTCTTCTTCTTCTTCTTCTTCTTCTTCTTCTTCTTCTTCTTCTTCTTCTTCTTCTTCTTCTTCTTCTTCTTCTTCTTCTTCTTCTTCTTCTTCTTCTTCTTCTTCTTCTTCTTCTTCTTCTTCTTCTTCTTCTTCTTCTTCTTCTTCTTCTTCTTCTTCTTCTTCTTCTTCTTCTTCTTCTTCTTCTTCTTCTTCTTCTTCTTCTTCTTCTTCTTCTTCTTCTTCTTCTTCTTCTTCTTCTTCTTCTTCTTCTTCTTCTTCTTCAACACTTGGTTTCCGTGCGATAAGTCTTGAAGGACTTGATGGAATTTGATGAAACTTGGTAGGATTATGTATCTAGGCAAGACCTAGGTTGGGATTGTATTTGGATGACCTTGAGCGAATTCTCAAGGTCACAGGGTCACTTATGTGAAATTGGTTTCCGTTCGATCAGTCATGAAGAACTTGATGGAATATGATGAAACTTGGTAGGATTATGTATCTTGGCAAGACCTAGGTTGGGATTGTATTTGGATGACCTTGAGCGAATTATCAAGGTCACAGGGTCACTTATGTGAAATTGGTTTCCATGCGATAAGTCTTGAAGAACTTGATGGAATGTGATGAAACTTGGTAGGATTATGTATCTAGGCAAGACCTAGGTTGAGATTGTACTTGGGTGACCTTCAAGGTCACAGGGTCACTTATGGGAAATTGGTTTCCGTGCGATAAGTCATGAAGAACTTGATGGAATTTGATGAAACTTGGTAGGCATATGTATCTAGGCAAGATCTAGGTTGGGATTGTATTTGGATGACCTTGAGCGAATTCTCAATGTCACAGGGTCACTTATGTGAAATTGGTTTCCGTGCGATAAGTCATGAAGAACATGATGGAATTTGATGAAACTTGGTAGGATTATGTATCAAGGTAAGACCAAGGTTCGGATTGTGTGAGCAAACTTGGTCATTTGTAATTTGTTATCACCTGTAGCTTATTCAGAGACGTAAGTGTTCCACCGGGAGACATTTGATTTTCTGTTGGAAAATCAGTCTGTTCTAGTTGTTACAATGTATCTCTACTTGCTTGTCTTGGTAATTGTTACAATGTATCTCTACTTGCTTGTCTTGGTAATTGTTACAATGTATCTTTACTTGCTTGTCTTGGTAATTGTTACAATGTATCTTTACTTGCTTGTCTTGGTAATTGATGCAATGTATCTTTACTTGCTTGTCTTGGTAATTGTTACAATGTATCTTTACTTGCTTGTCTTGCAGGTGATTGTGATAGACAAGGGTCATATAGCAGAGCAGGGCAGCCATGATGAGCTGATTGCCCTCGATGGAGTCTACAAGAAGTTGGTTTTGAGGCAACTGACAGCGGGATCCACAGACTTACATGTTGAGGTGGATGTTCACAACCCTCAGGATGCCCCCGTCACAGATGCAAATGACCCAGATTAGAATTCTGTACTTCACCATAATGTATTCCAAATCAGCCAGATGTACTTGAATATCAGCCTTGTTAAATACTTTTTTTTGTATGTTTTCTTTGAGTTGATGTATTTTGAAGGAGAGATGTGGAGAATATCTATCAGACCGACTGTGCTAATAATATTCTTTTAGGTAAGCAAGTGCATGTAATATGCTTTTTTCTAATATCCACAGGGTTTATACATAGCTGGCTAAGAAGAGCTAGTGGCGTAATATAGTCTTGTTAAAAGATACAAAGATTGAAATAGAACTACAGTAGCATCTGCAATTTAGACAACCTGCAGAAAGAGACCATCTCTGTATGAAGACCACCCATTTACAATCCTGCTATCAGTTATCCTTAAAGTGTATCAACTTATTAAGACCACTCCACTACTAATACCACTTTCAGTCCCTTGGTCTTAATAGAGAGATTCCACTGTAAATTGGTTCACTTGCTTCTTTCCAAAGATGCTGTTGGTAGCGTGGACTTGAACAGGACTGATGACAGGATATCGTACTAGCGATCTGGTCTCCTGATCCAGGGCTGAGAAAACTCCCCACATGGCTAGTCACTATTTTCATACAATCCTAGGTCATGTTCTAGGTTTCAAAGTTCTGTGTTCAACCATTTCTGTCCACGGGTGGCCAACATGTACAGGGTCATGTAACAATAGGATTTTCAAAAATCACATTTAATTTAATTAGTCCCGCAGAGTCATATATCCTGCAACATTTCAGCATCATCAGCATCATAAATACATCAGCCAAGTTTTCTTCTCCTTCCCCTTCTTCCTGTCAGCCATGGCCTATATTGAACATGCTGGTAACATCCATTTAAAACTTGCAACAAGAAATGTTTATTTTGTATATAATAATTAGTTCCTTTTGGGACCTCATGTCACTGACAAACAGTTCAACTACTGAGGCATAATGACCATACTCTGAGTGAGGAATACATTATAATTGTTCACCAGGTGTGTCCCAGAAACTGAGTGACTTTCAACAGGAAACTGACTGTCCTTATCAGGTTAACTAGCATAAGTAAACACAGGGAAATAGAACTAAGCTGTTATTTACAACCTAATTGGCCTTTAAAGTACATGTACTTATGGCAAGACCTGCACAAAAGCGTCCTGCAACCAAGGTGTACACATAAATATAGAACAATTGAAGAATTTGGTTATTATATGTACCTTAGCAAGTTTAACCCTTTCCCCCTGAAGTTAAGACTGAGACAACAACTTTCCTTGGCATAGGTTGGGCTGGGGTGTGCGATTTTGATAGGACTCATCTACAATTCTCAGTCAAATTATTTTTCATAACTGGCAACATTAGAAGCAGATGACATTTGACCATTCCCAATTTTTTGGGGGTGTGGGTTTAAGGGGAAAAGGGTTAATCAGTAATTTTTAAGGAAAGCCTATGTTAGCCTTAAAAATAATCACAGCTCTTCTGTGGGTAACAATCAGAGCATGTTTTGGAGCCTGAAATATCCAGATGTGTATCTGTGAGAACAGGTTCTTGTCTCAACTTTTAAACAAGACAACACACATGACAAATTTAAAATATCATCTCTTGAAAATGATAATGAGTTGTATGGAAAACCATGAACACAGGTTTGTGTTCGTAAATGCATGGCCAGGGAAATGAACAACAACAAAAAAATCAGTGTCTTGTACATAATATTTGGAAAGAATGTGTACACTTCGATTTATGAATTACTTTAAATACTCGTACTACTAGCCCTGAAATTCTGTATGGATGCTAGGTAGACTAAAGCATCAAAGTACACCTGTCCACACAAACCTGAAAACCTGCGCTCTATGTGTGCCCAGGTAGACAAATTAGAGCATTTGCTCAAGACATCAATGAAGGAAAATAGACCAGTCGTTAAAAGCAGCCAATCACATCAGGTTCTGAGCAACCTTCAGTGGGTCATTGAAGGAAAATAGACCAGCCAATCATGTAAGGTTCTGAGTATTTCCTTAATGGGTCACTGAGAGAAACTAGACCAGCCAATCGTGGGGTTGTGTGATTGGCTTGCTGCAAAGAAAAAACAAAAACTGAACAAAAACCCCACACAATGGGTTAAACTATTCTTTCTGATATAAAACAACTAGCAGGTAATGATAATAAATGTAGGATGCTTAAAAATAATCCTTGTGTATAGCTCACAGTTATTTTACCCAGAATGCATATTTGCTATGTCCAAGTAACTAATTGCCTGCCAAGAATATTGCACACTACAGTACATGTATTTAAACCACCATAGCATAATTTTCATTACTGATTGTGTACAAGTAAGTGATATGGTAAAATTTGATATTGTTGTGTACACATAATCAATAAATTTACCCAGAAAGACATTAAACAAATAGTGTATATTTAGAAACATTGCATTTGATTTACAAGTGTTATAAATTCATGCAGAAATCTTTTGACATCATGGTAGATTTTACATATTTGTGTGAATTTAATGTAGTAATATTAACTGATGGTAATTAACAGTTAGCATATATGTTATTCTTTGACATAGCTGGGAAGGTGTTGTGATGTAGATACTTTGTACATGTATGTTATCATCTTTTTTATAAGATTTGGAGACTTCTGATTGGTTGTCAGACACACCAGAAACATAGACAACCCAGTCGAATGTTCATGTTCAAACACACTACTTGCAATTTTTGTGCAGTCATTAAGTGAATCCACTATCAAGATCACAGTAAGTCGCAGCAAATTTGATGCTTCACAAGTACATGAAGAAGATATAATCCTATGTGAAACTTGAAAGCAATATCAGATGTCCATGCAGACAGTGGTGTCATTGGGATGTGCTGATGCTGCCATCTACTGTTTGCAAGCTGAGACCAACATGTGGTTTCCTATTCAACATTGTCCAAACTTTTTAAAAATTGTGGATGGTTGATAAGAAAATGATACAATTTGTTGTATAAGAAAACTGGTAGTATATATTGTTTTTTTTTTAACAGAGAAAGTAGTGCACAACCATCAAAATTTAAAAGGGTTTTGAAGGAAGGCAAAAGATTGCTGTGATTTATCAAAATCTGTGTTGACATTGGATTTTATAAAAGGAAACATACTGTGCAGTTATATTAGACTATACACACTGCTTGTCAATAGTGATAGTCCCGGTGAGGGGTTGTGATACAGTAAGCAATTCATTTGTGTTTACATGTATATCTCAGTTATATTTCGTTTACACACAAGTCTGTTTTTAATTGGTCTTTGTATTTTATGTACATCACTTTTATTGTTATTAAGAATTCACGAACACAGAAGAAATTTAATTATAGGATTATCCCATAGTTATGCCCCAATCCTTAAAGTGCTTGTCTACTTGCATGTAGCAGACTTAGTGCCATTAACTGTTGGACTGGGGCCCTTGCTACCAGTCAGGTACAAAAATGACCTAAGATTGTACTAATTTGCTTTTTGAAGAGCTGCTAGCCACTTTCTCCTTTAAATAAGTGATTTGTACGAAGCTTTCCCTCACTAAGTTGGAGAACAATTATGGGTATTTTCCTGGTCACAAAGGGGAGGGGGCACCTAAGGGGGCGGGGGTACTATGGTGTGTGTATACAGGGGGATACAAACCAAGCTGGTATCAGTATACACGGGTATAACCAACAGAGACAGGTCTACATTGAGGTGTATATTATCGCGTAATAAAGTGTGTGTGTGACTGATGAAATACTCTGTTAATAAGTTACAAAAAAGAATACAGTTACTTGGCACTTGATGGTTGAAATATATGTAGGCTTGTGTTAGTCTACTGGAATCTTAATAAGGGACAACTTTTTGCATGCGTCTGGATATATGTAGATGCTGTTAATCATTCTATCCCTCAGAGTGGACTGTATTGTAATTCTCACATGAGGGAAACTATTCCATGAGGCTGTTGCCAAGTGACATAAAACTCACTGTGTGAGATACTGGCTGATCCCATGCAATAAATGACAATTTCATTAAATGGTTTAAATTGTTAATTTTTATCAAATACACATCTGTAGCTTTGTGTGATCATGGACAGACAATGTATTTCTTGCCTATTTGCCAATCAGGGAAATGGAATTTTACCAAAAACTGGGATAAATGCATGTATGTCATGTTTGCCAGAAATATATACAATTAGAAGTTCTATTGTCTGTTTTGACCAGTGATGCTTAAATTTGATATTGGGTTGCTCAATAATGATATTTTCAAAACTATTTGGGTAACTGTTTGTGGAATACATACACTGTAGTGTACATACACTGTAAACATGTGCTGTACATAATTACACTGTAAATAAATGCATGTCAGAAAAACAATCTCATTTGATCGGGTGTCATTTACACAAATATCCGATGCTTGCCATTGGTGATTTGAGATGCAAGTTGCCATTATCTGTGTACACGTACTTGTAGTTTTATTTTATTTACCGAGTATATGAGAGGAACATAGTGCATTGATGATGCTGTGTGATGTTCATTCATAATTGCTGTGTGTGTCATGTGTGTATATATAGTAGTACAAGTACAAATGGCGATTGTGCTGTATAAATGAATTCCCAGGGTACGTTTTACTTCAGTTTACAAAGAATTGGCTGCTATTGATTTTGATTTTTCTGTTATAAAAATGTTTCTTCTCGCAGTTAATTGGCAACATCTGTGCCATGGAGAGTGATTGCTATAGGCTTGGCCTATACTTCACAATCCATGTAAAACATATGGGTCTATATTTTAACCCTTCCCCCTTGAATTGAGACTAGGTCAACAGCTTTCCTTCGCATGAGTTGGGCACTAAGTGCTCAACCCATGCCAAGGAAAGCTGTTGATCTGGGTTACGTGATTTTGATAGGTCCTGTCTACAGTTCTCAATTTTTTTTTCATCACTGTTGAAATGAGTTGAAAACACTTAAGCAGACATTTGACTGGTTTTGAGTAGTTTAGAGGGAAAGGGTTAATTGCGACATACAGATTGGATGTACATGAATTTCAATACAATTTACATTCAGTGTATGGTTATATTCATGTTACATACATTACATCAGGTTGTTTTTACTCATGGCCAGCATTATGCCTGGGGCATGGCAATCATTTAGGGTCCATGTACAGAGTGCCCATGGAGACTGGTTGACTGCCTGTGGCCACTGTGGTTTGCTGAGAAGTATACAAGCCAATTGGATTCTATCAGAGGTCTTGAAGGGAATTAACATGGGTCCTCACTGTTAAGCACATACCTTGCAACCCACAACCTTTAAATAAATACTTCGTTGAGACGTGCACGTTGCAAGCATTTTCATCCTGAAATACCTGTGTATACAGGGTACATCAGAATGACAGGAAACCATGTGGGTCATGAGGCAAGTCAACCAGTTCCACAGGGTGGATCAAATGTTTATTTTCTCTGTATGCAGATTGACCTATGTAGGTCTACTGATCCAGGCGTTGAGAGAACAAGTACATATAGTCTGTCAGGGCATGGTACAATCAAATGTTTATGTATGGGGCTCATCAGTCATGACTGGGAACGTGTCTATAGAGGGATCTCTGTTCTCCCGTCAGATGGGGAGATCCTGTCTCCTCATGTCAGATGGTGGGATCTGGTCTCCTCACGTCAGATGGTGGGATCCTGTCTCATCAGAGCAGATTGTGGGATCCTGTGTAATCACAGCCAAAACAAAGCAGTGTTAAAGATAGCCACACAATAAACCCCCTTTTCCAAGATCAAAGTGAGGAAAGGACCACTAGATGGAAGAGATGACATGTATGAGGTCCAAAGTGCCATCTATCATTTTACACCAGGTTCAGTTGTCAGAAACCAGTCACAGCCCATCCTGTCAAAAGGACTAATTTGTTGTAGTGGATAAGTTAAGTGAATGAAAGTAATTGAAGGACATTATGAAGTGGTATGCAAGGATCTAAATGTGTAACAGGTGGCTGGCAGTGAGGGGTCAGTCATTGTATGTCCAGCGAAACCTCATTATAACGACACTCAGATATCCGACATATTCATTATAATGACAAAAGTTTTGAATGGCAAAAGTTCATTTTCTTTGTTGTTTGATTCATTTATCGGACACATTTGTAAGGGAACAGATGGTGTCATTATAACAAGTTTTCACTGTAACATTCTGTGTACAGGGTTTACTGTATAATTTTGATGTGAACAGTTTTTCACTTATTAAGGAGACATTCTCTTGATCTTTTTTATATCAGCATTTCATGTTCAATAGATATGATCCCACCAAATGAGTTACACCTAGTAGTAAACAGTGGACATTTCATTTGATGTCGATCAAGAAAGTTTTATCTGGTTTTCAATTTGTAAACACTGGGTGTAAATTTTATCAAATTTATATTTAAAGTATGTCTACCACAGTGTACACTTTATTAGAATATCAATAAATCATCATCAGTATCTGAGGTATTTGCATTTATTTTTATGCACGTCTTGTACATCAAACGCTTTTTTTTGCTGACCTGAAAAGGAAACAACACATTTGAATGTAACAATTATTTTATTATGCTAAAAGAAGGAATGGAATATAATGTATTGCATAAAAGAACATGTAAAGATAGAGTTTGCATAGACTGTAGCGGTCACTTCATCACTGTTCGTATCGCACATATCAACACTGGCATGAAAACACTACTCTGCCTTATGTTAAAAAGCCAAGCAAAGTCAAACCAACATTTTTGTGGCAGTTTCCACTTGACACGCATATTGGGGTGCTTTGATACATAAAATGAAACCTAATATTTTGAAACAGGAATCTGACAAATGATAACTTATTCAATCACCACATCAAGCATTTTCATCCTGAAATACCTAGTATGTATACAGTGTGAGTGAGTATCCATTGGGATACTCACTCAAAAAATTCGGCCAGAGTAAAATTTGACATAAAGTATAAGGCTCAAAGTGGTGTACACATTATCAGTGTTTGTAACAAGTAGGATTTTCCTACTTTTGTAGGATTTGGGAATAATTGTAGGATTTAGTAGGATTTTGAGTGAAAATGCTCAAATTTGTAGGATTTTTGCCTCTAATTCATAAAAACAAACAAAAATGTATGTTAATTTGAGCATGTTAGAGTTTCTGTAGCTCTGACAACAGGGCAAAGAAAACTCACAAATGGCAATTTATCTTAACAAGGAATGCTTCAGTTAACTTTGACGTCATAAAAGCTTTAAAATTGGCAAAATACTCCAGGTTTGTGGGTGTTGGCATCAAAGATTCCACATTCACAGTGCTGTGACGCCTAACCCAGAAAAGTAGGATTTTTTGTCAATCATTGTTACAAACACTGATTATACAAGGAGCCACTGCCACCTGGTGCCACATTTAATGTATAAACATACACCACCAAATGACTGGGTGTTAACAACAGATCAATCATACAAACAGAAATAACAAAATTATGCAGTACAGTAGTCCCTCTTTTGAAAGCCCCCCCTTTCCAGGAAAACCACCTGCCTTTTGTGACCATTTTCACTGTGCAAAGACACCTTCTAATGCTATTTCACCTCTTGTGGGAGACCACCTGCAAAATCTGAGCAGTGACCACCCAACAAGACCCCAAAAGACTACTCATCTACCCTGATATTCCCCATTTCAGACAAGTATAGCCCACCTATTGTACAAGATTGATGAATCATTTGTACAAAATGGGTACACACAAGACTTCAGGGTGGAATGGCGTCTAATTGGTGAAAATCAATCATGTTTGAATCTAAATCATGGACAGGAATTCGAAGTGGCTGGTTGGTTGGCAGGTGGTGTGAAAGTGAAACCTCCTTTGGGAGACCACCTGCTTTATGCGACTCCTTGGATGGCACTAGGGGTGGTCTCTTAAAGGAGAGACCACTGTATCTGTATCCATTATTTCTTGCCTGATGTGCTGTTAGTGTTATTCTTATAAGCATCCATATATGGCCACAGACAATGCAATGTCATGTCTGCCTAATCAGTCAAGGATCACGCTCCACATTTTTCTCCTCTCAAAGGAGAAGCTGGATGCATATCCACACCATAACATTCTGGATGATCTACCCATGAGCCAACATTCTGGATGCTCTACCCATGAGCCAACATTCTGGATGATTTACCCATGAGCCAACATTCTGGATGATCTACCCAAGAGCCAACATTCTGGATGCTCTGCCCATGAGCCAACATTCTGGATGATCTACCCATGAGCCAACATTCTGGCTGTATCCAAAGAGTAAAACCCTTTATTTGTAGTTAAAATGTGTGACTATAAAATACAGCACACATACAAAGGATATGTATGAAGACTACATACACATATACATACTATATGTCTGGTATATCTACTTTTTTTGATACCAAAAAGATTAGATTCAGTATCTTATTGTTATGCAGTCCTTTTTATTCACAACAATTTTGTCGTCCTCAGCATGAGGTGTCAACCATACACAGGCTGCAACGGACTTAACCCTTTCAGTGCCAATTACATCTAAAGTCGATCTACTTAAGTCAAACTAGTCTGAATCATCATGAGAATCTCCGATTCGTATTCCTTGTGAAAAGACCTTTCATTCAAGTACCAACATGCCTCTAGTTCCAGAGAGAATATCCCAGGTCAACAGCTTTTCTCAATGCGCATTGGGTGCATTGCGCCCAATGTGGCCCGAGAAAAGCTGTTGTTTCAGTCCAAAATTTGGCACTTAAAAAGTTAAGCAGTCTGCCCACTGACAATATGGCTGTGATATCTTCTTCACTACACAGGCACCACACTGTCTTGGTATGAATGGTCACGTCAGGCTGTGATACCTGCCATATGGTAGACACAACAACTGATAGTGATATGAATTCTCAAGCCTCACAGTAGTTTGAACTGTTCTGAGTATTTACTGGCCATGACACGATGTTCACATGACAGAATTGTTTATCATTTCATACATTCCACAGCATTGGATCAGGTATTGGACGGAAATGTCACCCAATATCAAACTACTGTATGTACCAGAGGAGTATATCTTTTCAACTCAGCTTGAATAACACACCCTTACCTGGGGGTCTACATATTGTAAAAGACTGTTTCAACAGAATTCCTCAAAACAATTTGGTTGCTTCTCCAGAGTACACAATGCTGATACATTTCACATGCAATTACTGTACCACATAAACTATATTTTCTGTTGATGAGAAATTTTAGTCCAACGTCAAAGCAGATGATATTTAACATTCACACACTTTTGGCCCATTTCAGTGTTTAGATCCAACATACAATGTACATGTACATGTACGCAGCGTGCTCTCCATCCATTGGGTCCATAATGTGTGCTTGTCACAACTGTACAGTGGACCATTGCCAGTAATTACACCAGCAACCAGTGGCCCCTGTCACCAGAGACAACCCCCTACTGCAACAAACATTGGCCTTAAAAGACAGGTGGTCTTTCATGGCAGGTAAATTAAGGTGCGCAATGAGAGGTGGTCTCCCATGACATGGACTACTGTGCTAGAATACCAGCTGTGGGGTTTACCTGCAAATTGTTCATGTTTTTATGTAAATGTCATTACAGAGTGGACGGTAATTTGTTCAGATATGTAAAAATTGCTCCAAGGCCTCCAATTATTATGAGTAAAATACACATAGTAAAACACCTGCGACCTATAAAAATACACATACAAGATTTTAGCTGGAACTGTCACATATATCACAGCATGGTATTACCATGAGGGAAATTTTAAGAGCATTGTCAATACATTAGATAGACAGACACACATACAGACATCTTCTTTGTAGAGGGATACACTGTAAGCAATGCTCCTCTCTACAGTGAGCCTCCGTTATAAATATATACAGGTTATACAGCGAAGCCAAGACATTGCTTAAAACTGTAAAAGCTACGAAATATAAAATGATTAAAAGCACATCTACAAAAATAGAGCCCTAGGAAGTCTTTGGGTCAGTCATACCACAAACGTCTTAACTTTACTTTACAGGCAAGTCGAACTTGTTCCACAATATATAGAAGGCCATGCTGCAAGACGTAGTATTTTCATACTCAGAAAATTGGGGTTTTGGTCCTATGAGTTGCAGGATGATCGTGTCACACAAGTGTAGGCTTCAGTCAAAGGGCATATTAACCCATTTCACAGATATGGAGATGCTGGTCCATTCAGCCAATTATCGTGTTTGTATACCACTTCATCAACCTGAAATCAATTGAGTCTGGCAAAAGAAGTCAGATGAATTTCTGGAAGTACTTGAGAGTTGAAGTTCAATTGTCTGGCTCAAAAATTAGTTATATTACTCTGTCCCCCCCCCCCCCCCCCCAACATTTCCCAGTGATTTATGCAAGGGATGATCCCCCAGGCACTGCCACAGTATGAAAAGCCAGGCATAATGAAAGTGTTCACACACAAGATCCTGGAGTCTGTAGGCAGAAAACAGTTGAGATTTAATTTACCACAGCAAATCCAGGATTTTGCTGTTTTGTGGATTATGCAATTTGCACTGACCTGTTGAGGTAATAAATGCCCATACCACCCAGAATACTATCTTCAGATTGTCAGAGATTACAATTTGTAAAACTGTGTATTGACATGGCCCTCAGCAATTTTGCCTGGAATAATAATTGCACTTAACTTGGTCTGTAGTTTGTGCTGTTTAAACAATTGACGGTATAGGGCAGACACAGCAGTCAGCCACCTTTCCATTTGATTGGATATGTCCAGTTTTGAAACTTTCATATAATATTTGTCATAGAGGAATGCAAATAGCAGATACAGCTATTTTCAATAATTCGGTATACTTCTATAATGTAAACCTGGCACCAATAAATATATATCACGAGACTACTTTAAAATATAATATAATACATACATGTATACATATGAACATTTTGGATCATGTAGGGAGCATAATGCACACTTAAATCACCATTATTTAACTCATTCCATACTTTACATGGTGGTATCAAACTTCCAAATGCAGTATGTCACCTGCAGGTGGCACTGCATGTAACTTCTCCCTTGGTACCCATCTGCAGCAGGAGGAGACACCTGGGAGATAAACAAAACTTGCTTCATTCATTGGTTGAAAATGTCAATTGACACAGAAGGCAGATGCTGCCACCATGCAGAACTGTGTATATCTGGTATATCCCATTGACACAGTATATCCTGTATCTGGTATATCCTATTGCCTGGCAAGTGAGGGATTGGTACCAAAAGGCCTGGGTCTGTGTGTTTTGGATTTCAAAGTGTGTCACGCCCAGCTGCCATATTGATAGGCATGTACACTGATACATGAATGACTGCTTTCCAAGAAAATCTTTAATACTGAACTCATATTTTCTTCCAGATATATCCCCACCAGTGTGGAATAAGTTAAACAATGTAACAAGTGCAGCAGTTTCTTCAAATTAAAATAATTACATAAAAAAATTCAAGTTGCTAAAAACTGCAAAAATTCAAGGCCTACAAAATGGGAACACTAGCCTGACATCATACAGGTATGAATACTACAAAAATGGCAACACAGGGGCAAAGGAATACTCTTCACATGTACGGACAGCACACTAAATTGCACGCATGTATCACCATGACAACAGTGCACCTGTTATCTGTAGTGCATTTTTTTTTAAAGTTGAATGTGTAAACCACAAAATTATTATATAGCACACAACTGATGAGATTTTTTTTGCTCATGGTGTAAAACATCATAAAATTATTACACAGCACAACTGATGAGATTTTTTTGCATCACCATGTTACATAAAAAAGAGCACCATCATTGAAATTAACATTTTGATGATCAGTATGTGATTTTTGACCAAGATATATCAGATCTGATATCTTCCTTACATACCTCCCGTTTTATCATGTAATACCTCTGCAGCACCCATGCTTTTACACAAAATAACACATTAAAATCAACCCTTCTTCATTTTAAGCTTTGAACTTCTGTCTAAATCATTGTCATTTCATGTCTGTGGATCAAAAAGGTTGCAATATTACAAAAAATTGTAAAACAAAGCAAGGGTCTGGCTCAGTCTTTTGTGCCACATTGTTAGTCTGACCAGTTTCGCCAGTTAAGTGGCTCGTCAGGAACCGAATATTTCAGCAGCTGCAGCATGGTACTGTCAAACACTTAACGTATGTTTGTTACATGATAATACAGTACGTTGACAACAATAGACGTTGCTAACAAAGAGTTAGACTTTGCGTCTTGGGGGAGCAATATTAGGAATGTTCATTTTCAACCATGAAGCCACATTCATCTGAAAAGATGGCCAAATGTATGCTGTTTGACACTATTTTAGCCTTTGTAAGTTTGATAATAGCCAGAACAGGGATGCTAACTAGACATAATATAGTAGCTGCTAACAAGACATAATATGGTAGCTTTGGTATATCATGTTGAACAATACATAGGTGACAATGTCCACTGAAGTACCTTTGTATTCATGTCTTTGGAGATCTGTCAGTCGTTCTCCTCATTTGTTGATGCTGCCCGTGTAACAGCCTGCATCCAACTCTCTACCCCAAATCACTAGCCCAACCAGATTAGGCTCAGTACTGAAGGCTACTATTAAACACATGTTGCTGCTTGTAAATATCTGCATCAAAACTCTTGGATTCCTGGGCTGGAGGTATTCAAACTCCCAGTCATATAGTGGAAGTCAAACAGCCAAATGCATCTAAAAGTCAAATATTGCCACTACAAGATGCATGTACAGATACGTATGTTAAAAAAAAATCTAATTTTTTCATACAAGCAGTTCTTGCTGTTTAAAACCAAAAGTGGTCTCATGTGCCACATGAACTTCGATTACAATGTACATGTACAGGTATGTTTACCATACAAAGTGGTTCAGTTCTTTAAAGCACGCATGTCATTGAGAAAATTTGAAACAAATGAATTAACCATAAGAATAACTCCCTGCAATGTAAAGATGACAAGATAATGAAAGTTCTCTGTCCCCAAGTTCAGATCAGGACTTCTCATTTTTTCATATTTGCATCAAATAAGTAAACCTTGGTTTGTAGGTGAGTGAATGACCTGCTTGTGACAGAGCGGTCCCTGATGACAGGTGGCCTCTATAGCAGGTACCACTGCATTACTGCAATGGATTATGGGTGGGAGACATTTCAACCCTTCCCCCCTTAAATTGACACTTGAGTCAACAACTTTCCTCGGCATGAGTTGGGTACTAAGTGCCCAACTCATGCCAAGGAAAGTTGTTGACCTGGGGCATGTGATCTTGATAGGGCTTATCTACAATTCTCAGTCAAAGTGTTTTTCATTACTCTTGAAATTAGTTTAAAACATTGAAGCAGATGACATTTGACCACCAGTCGGTTTTGACAGTTTAAGGTAGGAAGGGTTAAACAAGATATTTTTGCAACTTATTTCAAAATCCTAGAACTAAAGTATCATATACACTTAGATTCCGAGTTGTATATAATCTATATGCACTTCAGACATAGTAATTTTTACACTCATCTGATGAGTTATAATAAACACTAAGTTTACATATAAGTCAAACATGCTTGAGACCCGGGTCACATTCACTCTGCTCGGACTCTTCACCCATATTATATTATATGCCCTATACATGTAAGTACACTTAATATCCAGTCATTCAGACCACCTGAGATCAGCAGTCACGTTGACAGTCTTTGTAAGTCTTATATATGCTGCACATATTTACCCATACACAGAACTTGTAAGCTATTTTCCTGTACTCCAGGACATACATGTCCTTGTGCTTAAACATCTTAAAACAATCCCTCCAAGTATGTTTGGATGAGAAAGGTTAATGGCTCTACCCTCCTTGATACTTGTGACAATGTTTCAGATGTATTAACCTGTAAGTTACTGTTTCAGACCTTGTATACTCATCTTACTCATAATGACACAAAGTCTAACTTCCAGCATTGATAAGCCACATGTAAAGTCCATGATATTGCTCTGTATGACCAGCGACACTCCTACTGCTGAGCAGACAGCTGGAGTCAAGGCTTAACCAACCGATCAAGTTTCTACCAGTCTGAAGGACAGAAGGGGTAACCAGACCTGCCAATCTCGAGAACTCAAAAAGTGTAAAATATGACCCCAAAAAGTGTACAATATTCATTTTATGCTTTATGACAGTTATTTCAAACTGAAGATGAAATTTTTTGGACATTTTTTGTGTCTTAAATTACATTTGTTTTCACAAGAATCCATATGATTTTTTTTGCTGTATGAATAAATCAAACTTGAAACTGTTTTTAACTCTTTCAGTGCCAAATTTTGGACTGAGTCAACAGCTTTTCTTGGCGGGCATTGGGCGCAATGCGTCCAATGCATGCTGAGAACAGCTGTTGACCTGGGGTATTCTCTCTGGAACTATAGGCATACTGGTACTTGAATGAAAGGTCTTTTTACGAGGTATATGAACCTGTGATCCTATGATAATTCAGACTAGTTTGACTTAAGCAGATCAACTTAAGACATGACTGGCACTGAAAGAGTAAAAGGAACTCCATTGTGAATTTTCTCTAGCTGTCACAACACTGGATAACTGGCAGGCATTTCACTACAATTTATTTTGCACTGTATCTCTGTTTAGAGGTTGAAAGCATATATTGCTGAGAAGAAAAAAAATACAAATTTCCAATAAAACTAACAGGTGTGCAATAGAGCTGAAAAGTGTACATTGTAAGACTAAATCTTACAAGTTGGCAGGTTTGGGTAACAAAATCTTGTACTGATTTGTAAATAATGACAAGTCTCGTCTTCCCTGTCCATAAATACGTCTACTCCAGATCGCTTGTACATGTAGCATTAGGGCTCTGCCCATACACCTACTAATGGAGTTTACTGACCAAGCCTATCTGTCTAACCTATCAAATACTTTTGTCTGAATTATGTCATGTAAATCCATTTGCACTCAATGACTGGTATCTGGTTCCCTGCCCTGACAGCGGCCGGCCTGGCCTCACTTTCAAGCTGGTTATTTTTCTAAATTGTCTTCTAAATCACCCACCCAAAACATCAAACCTCTGTCCACAATTTCTGTTCTGTTCCTTCATATATTCAACTTTAAGTCTTTCAAATTACATGTATCAAGAAAACTAAGGATAACATTCCTGACACACTGATGCCACAAAACACTAGGATGAGTCTGGCCAAGCTTGGATTTGATCAGCATTCTATAGCAATCTACTCATTGAATACATATAAACTTAGGGTCTTGTTTTTCCAAATGTAATTCTTACCACGTTAGATAATGCTTTAATACTCTAGTCATGTGATACTTCATGGTCATCTAAAAGAAAAAAAAATCTATTGAAAATTTAATATCAACTCTGGCAATTATCATCAAGTGGCTTCGGCCACGAATACATCTGCAGCCTGTAGACAGACAGACAGACAGACAGACATGATTGTATCTGTTTACCAGTACACCTTACTGGTAATGTCAATTACATTGAAATATTACTGGCATGACATTTCACTACATTTCTCTTACTGACATGAACAATGAAATACATTACATGTATTTCTATATCACTTTCATACTTTGAACCTGATGTCTTGGCTGGGTACCAGACCCATCCATCATCTGCCATATTGACTCCGCCTCTATCACCACTGACATTTGACATTGCCATCCATTCTTCACCTAGTTGCAACATTTTAACTTTTTGTTTGATGACTCGTAGTAGTTTTCTGGAGGTTTATCCACTCCTGCAAAAGAAAGTATACATATCATAGTCACGCTCCCATTTCTGACCCATTTACCATTAAATGTGGTATGCTTGACTTAAACCACTACTAAAAACACTAAGTTCTTTTTCATGAAATTTGAAGTACAGTGGTACCTCTTTTGAGAGACCGCCCCTACGGCGGGTCAAAATGTGGTCTTTCAAAAGAGGTGGTCTTTCATTAGAGGTACAACAACCTGGAAAAGATAGCACAGTGTTCTGAGAGAGCGGTCTTAAAAAGATATGCGGTCTCTCATTAGAGGGGTCTCTCAAGAGAGGTACCACTGTATCGCTTTGTGTCCTTTACCAGAATGTATACCCCATAAACGTGTACAGTGGTCCCCCTCTTATAAGGCCCCCCTGACGAGAGTCCACCCCCTCTATGAAGGCCACTTCTCCATGTAGCAAGTATGGGATTTCCATAATATACTCCCCCTCAAGAGAGGTCACCCGTCTTATAAGGCCACATTTCTGGTGCACTTAGGGTGGCCTTATACGAGGGGGACCACTGTAGATCAACAGTACCTGTTATGACAGCACATATTTACAGTTCCTACTACTTGCTTACAGATTTATTTACTGTTTGTCACTGGAATGTGATCGATAAACTATTTCAAAAATCATAATATCTGATTTTTATCATCCAGATACACAGGGCATAGTTTCACTGGTCTCCTCTCATAATTTGCTCCTCAATTCTGAGCCACAGCTCCTCAACTCAAGCTTTAACCTTTTCCCCCTTAAACCAGTCAAAACCGGCAAAAGGGGGGGGGGGGGGGCTCAAATGTTGTCTGGTCTGCTTCAGTATTTTCAGCTAATTTCAACAGTAATGCAGAGCCTCGAAGTCTCCCACCTTAATGGGAGATCTCCCGCTTTTGTAAAAATGAAATAAGTAGCATTATATTCCATTGGTGGCTGTAAAGTTGTAATGTTTTGCCGTGTTGTTATATACTATATATGCATGGAATATGTCTATGATTGTGCCTACAATGGTTTAAAATGCAGGATATAAAGGTGCAAATTTCTTTTTATTTTCCTGGTGGAGCATGCCCTCAGACCCCACCCCACCCCTCCACCCCCACCCCACAGCTATGTTTTGCGCCTTCAGTGCTCATCCTCCCACTCTTCAGTACCTGATGGAGGGAGATCTCCCTCTTTTAGCATAGGTTAGCTTGGAGGCTCTGGTGATAAAAAATAATTTCACTCGTAATTGTAGATGAGACCTATCAAGATCACATGCACCAGGTCAACAGCTTTCCTTGGTATGGGTTGGGCACTAAGTGCCCAACCCATACCAGGGACAGCTGTTGACTCAGTCTTAATTCAAGGAGGGAAGGGTTAACTTGAGGAGCATACATCTAACAGCAACACAAAATTTGGCTGCCTTGCCGGTAGTTTAACAATTTTGGCACCTGATTTTTCTTAAATGCTTCTGAAATTAAAAACTGGCCAGCATTTTTGCCTTTCAGACATTTTCAAACAAACTTGTCATTTGGATAAGTGATATGGATTTAAATATTTTATGTATGTCTGGCTTGTAAGGCAGTTTGTTAAACCATTGGCATGAAAGATTTACTTGTGAGATCATTGCCTAAAGTTTGTTACACCAATAAAATGACTTACTGACAAGATCGTTGCCTATCTGTGGTTTGGCATTGTTACTGATTGTCTCCAGCTCCTTCAGCAGCGCATGATCAAAGGTCAAGGACACCACCCGGAACATAAAGTCTTTCACATTTTCACCTGAAAAGAAAAGATGAATTTTTTATGCATTTTACCTGATTACCAGCAAATATAATGACCTTTCTACATAACTACACGTAGGCCTACATACCCACATAAATACACAAATCACACCAAAAATATGAATGATTGGCCAAACTATAAAGAAGTTTTATGTACCCTACCAATCGTCTCCCCTTCTTTGTGTAGCTATTATTGTAACTTAACCCTTGGATGACAGCTTCAACATCTTTCCTTGGCAAAGCAGAGTGTGTCTAGGAAAACTGCTGTCTAATGACATCTATTCTTGAGGACAAAACAAGTTCAAGCACATGACATCGGACGCTCGCTGCTAATTTTTAGTTACACAAAGTTTTACACTAATATATCGTCAAACTTAATTTCACTTAGTATACCGTGATCAAGTTTATACAGTCCTTTGTCCTGCAAGCATATTCGTGTGATAAAGGTCACCTTGTACATGCATTGGTACAATCTGACATGATTTCCTGTACATCGGAAGTTTCCTGGCTTGTTATTGGTCACTTACCAGTCAATGAGGACACAGCCCAATACTCAGCTTTCATCTGATTGGCCACTTGTATAGCATGGGTTTCTATATCATCATAGGCCCCATCAGACTGTAGACAAAGCATACATTGTTCTGCTTTAATGATACAACACGATCAGTCAAATACGATTCTCATAGTTTTCAAAAGTTTACATTGATGGAATTTTCTGTACTCCTTCTTTCTCAATAAGGGCGTATAATTTACGACCCTCCTGTATAAATTTTAATTTCTGTCTGTGGTGTACCATCTAACACCTTAAAAAGTATATATTTTCTTAAAGAAAACATAACATATGGATATGAAATTTTAGTATTGCTATTGATGCAATTTTATTGTAATTAAAATTCTTAAAAATTGCATAAAATTTAAGACAGAATTTTAAAAAGTAAAAATCTGATTTTTTTTTAGCGTCAAATGAAAGAACACATAATGCTTTCCAAAACGGCATTTGAAATTTTTGGAAAAGGGCTTAGTTCTTATTTTATTGCTGTTTATTTTGTTTGTTTTAATTGTAAAATTTCAATTTTAATTTACACATGTGTAAATTTTGAACTGAAACCCTTCACCAAAATTTAAATACCGCTTTGCTGGTAGAAGTGTACTGTTTCATTTCCCATAAGAAAATAATGTTTCCCATTATTGGTGTATGAGCTTTTTTTTCTTTTTTGCAAAAACAGGTAAAATTAGAGTTTTTTATTAAGCAATTAAAATTCAATTTCTTAACACTTACAGATATTTCACTATTTGTTATACTTAACACAAACATATACTTTTAGAAAATATATAGTGTATATATGATCTGAAATAAGAAGTCTACTGTATATAAGGACATGTTTGGAACGAAGTCCTATTTTCTGTGCAAAGTGCTGTGAAAGTGCACCAGGGCCTTAAAAACCGATAACCTTAAAAACTGAATGATGACTGTGGACAGGATATGGGTCATCAGTTGCATTTCATTTAGTAAGAAATATGTGGACATAGAACTAAAATTCTGCTGTGTTGTCACTATGCTTGTAAACATTATGAAACATTTGGCAAAATGCTTAAATGACAATTTATTTTCTCAGTGGTCTATGGGCACAATAATCCCCCTAAGTTCGTGTCAGCTGTTGACCTGGACCACTCATACCCTGCTACTTGAATGAAAGATCTGTTTATGAGGAATCTGAATCTGGAATCACTGACAGTCCACAGGAAATGGGATTTTTTTGTGATAAGTGTTTAAAGGCTTAATCCCTGACCTGAATTAATTCTTGCCCACTCAGCAGTGCCTCGATGGAAATTGTCATCCGCCTTAATGTTTTTACTTCAATTTCTTCTTACCAGAAAACATTTTTGCAAGGTTTTTCACGTGAGACCATTGATGATGACACACCCCAGGTCAATAGCTTTCCTTGGCATGGGTTTTGTGCAATGCACACAACTCGCACCAAGGAAAAGCTATTGACTCTGTCGTACTGTCACCAGGAAGGGGTTAATACTGTGTTAATTCCAATAGTAGCACACTGTGCTAATGCAAAGATTGCCTGCAGCAGACATAGTTTTTACAGAGTTTTTGTGATAATGATATGGCTTTATTTACATTACCACAAGCAAAAATTTTTCAATATTTTTAACTTATAAAAATATTGAAAGATACAGAATTTTTAATCAAACCCCAAAGATTAAAAAGTAGGGGTGTGCTTCTTTCAGGGCATGTGCTACAATTGAAATGAATATCACAAGTGACTTGTTTCGGCGTTAGTAGGTGCGTTTCGGCGTTTCAGGGCGGTTCCTGCCGTTACACAGCGTTTGCCAGCATGAGACCGCGTGTGCCGGCATTGCAAACGCCGACTAACGCTGTCAAACGCTGGGAACCGCCCTGAAACGCACCCACTAACGCCGAAACAAGTTACGAGTGTATGGTAGACACAACCGAGATGCCTTGAAAATTACACACATTGTCAGCATATATGTCACCATATATTCAATGGAAGGTCATGAACACACTGTGAAATTAGGCTGACACATTACTGTACCCAATCATTTTGTGCCATGCACAGACTCTTTTAGGGGCTCAGGGCCTGCCGTTACAGCACATGACAAAATGTTCTCTTCAAGTACAATACTGCTGCATCTAAAATACTCCAGCAGTCAGGTCTTGCTTAATAAGATGTACATACCTGACTGCTAAAAAACGTTTACACTGTACCAAGTACAATAATGTATATGTACAGCATAAAATAGGGGTGATCTAGGTTGGTTTAATTTCTTGACGCACAGCCTTTTGTTCCCATGATGCACATTTGTAACACCTAGCAACCCATGCCATTTGAGGTCAGGTGGGTCAGCAAAGCCCATTACATTAGAGTGAACCCAAAAGTTTCACCCTGCATATCAGGACGATTTTTGGAATTATCACTTTCTAATCTACCTGAAGTGCATATTATCTTTGAAATACACCCAGGTGTGATAAAATGAAAGTTTAATGCTTTTTTTTGAAACATATAGAGAGGTTAAATTTATATCTGCTAATTCTCCATGTTAATCTATGGAGAACAAGTGGGGGTCATGGAAAGTGACCCCAAGATGTGGATGGACAACCATGAACAAGATGGGCAGCACCACCTTCAGGCGAATTTAGAACTAACCCAGATACAGACTATTGTCAGGAACATGACCTCGGAGATAACAAGTTAGCCCTCACTTACCACCAAGTCCTTTTTGGTGCCTACGAGGAAGACGAACGGTTCTGCTGCACTTTTACAGGCATCTTCCTGCCACTGAAGAGCATGACTTAAAGATTCGATGTCACTTAGGTCAAACACTACAATCACAACTGAAACAAAACAATGTTGAGCATTTTGAAGTTTCAATTCAACTCTTTCAGGAAATAATGTATAAAGTCATCTAACAATGTATGATTTTAAAGTGGGAAACTGTTTTTAAATGATTTTCTCTCCACAACTTAAATAAAGTGGGTTTATCCTACCTTAAGTGCTAAGGAATGCCCAACAAAAAGGGGATCTGCTGGGAAGAGGGTGTACACTGTATAGTACCTGGGTGTACACTGTACAGTACCTGGGTGTACACTGTACAGTACCTGGGTGTACACTGTACAGTACCTGGGTGTACACTGTACAGTACCTGGGTGTACACTGTACAGTACCTGGGTGTACACTGTATAGTACCTGGGTGTACACTGTACAGTACCTGGGTGTACACTATATAGTACCTGGGTGTACACTGTACAGTACCTGGGTGTACACTGTATAGTACCTGGGTGTACACTGTACAGTACCTGGGTGTACACTGTACAGTACCTGGGTGTACACTGTACAGTACCTGGGTGTACACTGTACAGTACCTGGGTGTACACTGTACAGTACCTGGGTGTACACTGTACAGTACCTGGGTGTACACTATATAGTACCTGGGTGTACACTGTACAGTACCTGGGTGTACACTGAACAGTACCTGGGTGTACACTGTACAGTACCTGGGGGTTCAATGTATAGTACCTGGATTTTTACTGTAAATCACAATTTTTTCCATCATTAAACGTACATGCATCTGTGACTGAACTTAGTCACATCATGTACTTGAAGTTAGTTTTATGTTTTATTTTATTTATTTACCCATTTCATGGCAGACAGTTGGCAGACAACCCAAAGCTAGGTTTTCAGTTGTCTGTCAACTGCCAGGCTCTTGGTTGTCTGCCAACTGCCATAATTGATTGCTCATTAGACCTGCAGTGCTGGACCACCTTGCCTTGAGCACTGGAACTACATGCTTTTCATTTTATGCACAGAATTCTCTGAAATCCCCTCGTAATACCAGCCACTAATCCTGCACAATTTAATATCTTCCCTGTTCGTGTCAAGTTCAAGTTTAACAGATGACAGTTCTGTACACTAATTTTCAAAAGAAGACACATTTTTTCATGCAGACAAGCACTGATCAGCAGTATCTAGCTGGCCAAGATGAAAAATGACACTAGCTTCCTAAATGATCTGTGTGTGTCATTTATCCAACTTGTTAGGTTCCCATGCTTAGACAACACCCACATAAAAAATAGAACAGTCGTCACTGACAGACTGTGGATACCCCCTGCTTTGCAGAGATGGGGCCCCTGACCTCGAAGATGACGTTAAAGTTACCAAAATACTATTATCAGGTCAAGAAACAGTGCCAAGGTATAATTGAGGTAAATTTAGTTTTTTTGAGGCCTGTTAATCATGAGATATTTGGCTTGCAAGGATTCTGTAATGGACGGCCAGTTAGACAAATGAATGGATTGTTCAACAGACAGCCAGACAACTTGAAAATAGTAAACTATACATTTTGTGACATCAACATTATTAATTGCGAGTGACCTTTAAAGAAGGTTTTTCGTGTTAATGAGATTCTCTCTGAGATCTCGTTCGCTATTGTTTTGAATTTCCTGTGTTATGACGTAGAGTTCTCTTTGGTATCATTCACTTTTTTGCTTCCAACCAGATTTGTCATAACTGTGGTGAATTCTTTTCAATTTTTTAAACCCGCCCTCTCAACCCTTTGTTTTTATTTATTTCTTTCTTTTTGTGTTTTTATTTTGCTTTATTCTGTTTTGTTTTAGGGCGGTTTTGACTTTTCTTTACACAATCTTTTGTTAGTTTTGTGTTGGATGAGTCAATATTTTGCACGGCCAAATAATAAATTTATTTATATTAATAATTTGTCTTGTGTTTCTTTATTTATAACCAGTAACTTACTTAAAATTTGTGGATCACATAATAATGATCCTCCTCGGTTACAGAGACAGACTTAATATTAAGTGACTTACATCACTTAATGTCTACTCTTCCTATTTGACTTTATTAGCATATTTCATATTATATCCTTTTACCAATGCAAAGCAACAATTGGCTCTGGCTGTTGAACAGTTACTATATACTTGTAATATTATATCACCTTACTTAACAAAGCAACTCAAGTCTACAAAAAAATCATTAAAATTTCATGGTAATCCATAACCTAATCCTTCACAATAAGATATCTTCTTAATCCCAGTCACCCTTGTGCTAAACAACTGATACCTGTGTATATGGTACTGGTATTGCAGTATAAATTCAGAGCTTCCCAAACAGAAAAGTCAGTTCCAGGAGCTTTGCTGGCTTTGCAACGCTAGGAGAGCTAAAAATGTATTTCGTATGATTGATGACTAGTGCCACATCAAGACGTATTAAGGCTACCACTCACCATTGGCTCCCCTGTAGTAAGAAGCAGCAATGCATTTAAACCTCTCTTGGCCTGCTGTATCCCACCTGCAGTCATTAGTGATGGAAATCAAAGGTAGTCTCACAACTCTACTCCAGCAATTAAGCAACAAATTCAACTTGCACTGACAAGGCAAATGTGGTGAAAAAGAGGGCATTCAAGATTATATGATGAACCCTATTTAATCATACAAAAAAAAAAAAGACTTCAAAGGTATTACTATTACATATCAAAGCAACTTAAAGTTTCAAAAGCAGTTTAAGAAGTGCAAGAAAAATTTGTAACCACTAACAATGATAAGGCAGATAACAATTTTGGAATCTTCTGCCAAAACTATTATTTTGATGTTTTGAAAAATGAACTTGGTATGAACAATATTTTGGACATATAATGAAATGACATATATAAATTGTACAAATAATCTATTGATAATTTGACAGACACATGTAAAGATAAGATGTAAAGAAATTTTAATATCAAAATTTCTGAAGAGGACTCCTTCATACCACTTTTGTTCTGCATACCCAAATTACATAAAAACCCTTTTAAATCAAGATTCATAGCCGGTGCTTCAAAATTTACATGAAAACAACTATCAAAGGAAGTAACACTCTGTTTGACTGCAATCAGGAATCATTTCTGTAAATACAGTTATACAATTTCGAGAAACTGTGAAATACATTGCTTTTGGAGTATTCGCAATCCTTCTGAGTTTGTATCAAAAATCAAAGATTTAGTATCAAAAGTCTCAAATGTTTTGATTTTTCTACACTTTTACACAAATCTACCCATAGATAAAGTAAAAAAGTTCTCTTTCAGAATTAATAAACAAAATGTTTTTAACACAATAGTAAACCATACATAAATATTAGTTCATACTCAAAGAAAGCATATTGGTCACATAATAAATATTCAAATTGTAACATTAAATCTTACACTGCTGAAACTTTGACGGATGCTATAAAATTTCCTTTGGATAATACTTTTGTTCAATGTGACCCATTGGTTTTTCAGCAAATAAAAGGCATCTAATGGGTAGCAACTGCTCCCCATTACTCACTGATTTATATTTAACCTGGCTTGAATTTAAGTATATAGATAAATTGATGGAAAAACAAAAGATTTTCATTTGGCTGCAAAATTATCAAACAATGCAAGGTATATTGATGACATTGCATGCATAAATGTGCAAAATTTAATGAAACTGCAAAAGAAATTTACCCAAAAGATATCCCTCTGGAAGGTAACAATTCAGATGATTTCACGAATGTTTCTGGACTTGGATATTCGGGTCACAAATGACAGGTTTGGCATTAAAGTTTATCAAAAAATTGATGAGTTTAACTTTGAAGTAGTCATCTTTATCTTTTCTCTGACAGTAATAATACTTTTACAAATTTTGCTGAAAATACCCAGAGATTGTCAGAAAATTTGGCTTCAATAATTTCAGAGATTTTAGACTTGCCTGTTTCGCTACTTAATTTTATCTATTGGCATCATTCCATTCTAATATTCACCCTTCCAGCATTTTAGGCTAGCATGTAAGAGCACATTTACTCAATGTAAAAAATTACTCAATTCAGCTGTCCCACACAGGGCCAGGAGTCAGTCATAGGCTGCCTGAGCGCTTGCCCAGAAATTGGCAGTATTTACTCAATTAGCTAGTATTTACTTAACTAGCCCTTTCCAGGTAAAAGTAAGACTGACTCGACAGATTTCCTTGGTGCAGGTTGGGTGCAAAGCACCCGTCCCATGCCGCGGAAAGCTATTGACTTGGGCCGTGCCATCCTGATGGGTCTCATCTACAACCCTGTGCAAAATGCTATTATTAGCAGACGACATTTAGATATTGGCGGGAAAAAGCATCATTAGGGTGGAATGAGTTAACATGAGTTGAACTCAAGACATTAAAGCCTGTGACAATTTTCATCTGGGTACTTTGGTGTGACTTGAGTGGGAAACGGTTAAGGTCAGGTGAATGAGTTTGTTCATTGTTGTTGGGTCACTTCACCATGGTCATAAAAGTGGGCTTGACCAAGAAGGAACAAACCTAATGAGATTCAGCAGCGTATTACATTCTCAAAATTCTCACTGAAGTTTCCTCTAGTAAGTTTTGTAAACATTTATTTGTTTAGATATTGAAGAAATGTTTATATCATAATTGTCAACTTACATTTGTAAGTTGAAAGGAATAGATAAAACACTGAATTTTTCCACTTCAAAGTCTACACCTATTGTTGCCTTGTAGTCTTTGTCGAACACATCATGGCAGAACCTAAAAAATAAACAAACAGATGAAGAACTTAACTTACGTAATCAGACTAAATATGAAAAGCACCCTCGATTGTACTAAAAGGCTAAACAAAATTAGGGCCAAGTCAGGTTTGTTTGTTTTGTTTTGTTTTTTATTGGGGGGGCTTTTTTCCATAAATATATAAAGCTAGTAGTTACAGATAAATATTAAAATCTTATAATAACTTGTAACTGGTACTACATATTTGTATATTGCAAATTTGACATGTTTACCAAAAGAAACATGGAATGGAATCGATATCAATTGATCCATGCAGCTTGACATTTTGCTGTCAGTTTATTTCAAGTAACATGTCAAAAGGCCACAAATTACAAATACTAATAATAATGACTTGGGCAGTGGGGTATCATGGTATCATGGAAGGTCAGTGGAGTTATCAAAAGGATTTTTTCTTTTTGTCATTAACTTAGCTTCAGAATCATACATTGTAACCTAACACTTGTCCTTCTTCTTTGATCTCAGAGAACTCTTCAATCCAGTGTACATTCATAAATATATTTTACATTCTCAGTGTCTTTGAATAATAGACATAATAGAAGCACTTGAAAAACTACACTCTATAACACTCCTGTAAAAGCACATATTATGTAGCTGGTCCCTCAAAATATTTCCATGAGTGACAATATGCACTGAAAATTTGTTACACTGCATGCATCTCTCTTTCATAAGCAACTTTTGGCACTAAAATATTTTCATATCACCCAGGCTCCAAAATTTATGGCTGAAAAAGGCATTTATGTATATATAAATATAAATATATATATATATATATATATATATATATATATATATATATATATATATATATATATATATATATATATATAAGCATGTTTTGTTGATGATATGAAGTATATCAACGAGTTCTGCTATATGGTATCCAGTGCGAGTTGATTACTTCATATCATCAACAAAGCATGCTATAAAATTTTTATCTCATGTTAGGGTCGATTTGTATATTTCAATACACATAGCAAAACTAAGAATGACATTTGCAGAAAGTTTTACTCCTCATCAACACAATTACCAATGAAACTGGAAGAGTACCGATACCACCAAAAGAGTACTAATACATCATATCACGGCACTGTAGCTTTTAGGCCTATGATAGTGTATTTATGAAAGCCTGTTATAGTACTAAAATCGACCCAAACATGAAATAAATGTATATTTATATATATATATATATATATTGGCAAAACATTTGTTTGTTCTTGACCTCTGTTATGGGATCGCCTCCATTAAAAGACTAATTGACCTGGGCACCTTCAAGCGAAAGAAAACAAGAAGCTTGACAGTCCTGTGCTCAGCTAACCTTACATGCACAGACTGAATTGATCCTATGAAATTCAGACTGATCAAGGTTACCTTTGTTTAGACTATCATCACCCTTGCTATATCCGCTGACAAACTTTGTTGATGTTCGATAATTTTTTAAAAATCAGAAAATGACAGCACCACTATGCAGTGAACAAACTTGGTGGAGATTCAGTTAACACACATTCCCAGCATGTCTGAAGAGGATACAACTTACCACTTGGGAGAAAAAGTCAAGAAAAGTGAAAACATACAAAAAGTCTTACAAAATGAAAAATAATCACAAGACAACCTGCTGAACAAATTAAGGTCTTGGAAGTCCCCAGAAGTGTCCCTTTGTTGTACTTTTAAAGCAATTGGCTTGGCCGTTTTGGTAAAGGCTTTTTTAGGGTTTTGTCCCCCCCCCCCCCCCGGCCCCAATATGGAAAAAAAAAATCAAAACGATTGCAACCTTCACTGAATTGCATTGTAATCAACGGGAATGAATGCATTAACTGATATGTAACAAAATTTAAAAGTTCATTAAAAATCAGAGATGCAGAATATTATCACCTAGTGAACAAATCAGTTTGACCTGTCTACAAGCTATATTTCTACCAAGTTTCAGAAAAATGTCAGTGAAGGCTTTAGAAAAGAATTTGAAAATAGCTTTAACACCAAAAAATTTGCACAAATAAAAAAAAAGAAAAGAAAAAGAAAATAATTGTAGCGCCACCTGGTTAACCAAGTGAGGTCTATGGGTCCTCAGAAGTTTCCCTATGCAATTGTAATTGGCTTAGCAGTTTCACAGAAGAAGAATTTTTAAGATTTTGTCAAAAAATGAATAAAAAAATCATGAAAATTGCAAAAATCAGAAGAGTGTGACCATTTGGACAAAATTGGCAAAGACCTACTCAATGTACATGACCACCAAGTTTGAAGTGAATGTGGTTGATGGTTTTACAGAAAAGGTAAAAAGTGTGACTTATAATTGAATCTCCATTGACTTGCATTGTAATCCATGGGAATTAAATGCACATGTACATGTATATATTCACTGATAAGTACCCAAAATTGTAAAATTTGTTAAAAATCAGCGATGTAAAGTATTATCACCTAGTGAACAACTGTGTTCCACCCTTCCATAAGCTACATTTCTACAGAGTTTCAGAAGAATCTAAGTGACAGTTTTGGAGAAGTAAAAATTAGTTTACCACACAAACAAAAAAGGGAAAAAAATGCAGGTGAAGAAATTCAGGTTTATCAGTCCCCAGAAGTATCCCTATGCAACTTCAAAGCAATTGGATTGGTGCCTTTGGACAAAAAGATTTTTTGAACTTTTCCTAAAAAATTTTATAAAAAAATCCAAAAATTATTGGACTGTGACCATTTGAACAAGCTTTATAGAGACCCACCAAAGGTACATCCCGCTAATTTTCCAGTGAATTCAGCTTAGGTTTTTTAGAAGAAGTTCAAAATGTGAACTGTTGATGGACAGACGCTGACGCCACTGACCCCACTACCATCACAGGATGAACCATAAGATAAGCTCAGCTGACTGACAAGTCAGCTGAGCCAAAAATGTCAAGAATCAACATTGATGTGGGAGCCACTCTGACTCCTTCTCTGTGGCGGCCACTTACGACAGGTTTGACTGTACACCGTGCATGTCATCAGACTGACATTTTGTCATCAGAATGACATTTTATGTATAATTACAAACCTATTGACTAGACATGTTTTTCCTACAGCAACGTCACCAACCACGACAGCCTTGCAGATTTTCAGTCTGAAATTTGCACAAGTAAACATACCAAATGAGGGTGATGTAGTGAAGACAGCAAGCTTAAAGCAACATAACAGTGTCCACTGTGTAACTACATGTAAATGTAAGCCATCAGCCTGTGTCTCCACTGGTTTAACATGTTTAATACTAACTAGATTTTAAAGGGAGGCTCTCATGAACCTTAAGGTAGCGGCCATATTTCGACCGCGCGTATTGAACTAGCGACTTTAACCCCTTATAACTTATTCGTTTTTGCCATTTCACCCGGAAAACTATACCTTATTTTAATGGTACAGATGTCTAGATTTGAAAGAACCAGGTTTTGTATAAATGTGACGAGTTTTGATGGTGTCCTGAGTAATTTTCCTAGGGGGTATCAGATAGCACTTTTTGCAGCGCCTACTGGAAAAATATTCGACAATTAAGTGTAAAAACTATGCAGGATTTAAGTACTGACCAATACACAGGAACCGTTCTTACCGTTCATGAAATGAATGAATATTGAAAATGTTGTTGAATTCTTTCCTCGCCATCATAAAGTCTTACAATTCTGTCACTTTTAGCGCTTCAAAAGTCACGGAAGGAATAGTTAGAACGGAAAATCCCGGATACGGTTCCTAGCTTAGGTATTTACCTTCCAAAATCTGTTCATTTCGATAGGATAAACCTACTGGGTTTTTTAAAATGTTGTTTACAAAATTGATTGATCTTGCGAAAATTGTTTTCTGAGTAAATCGCAATGAAAGGTAGAATGGCCCGTTTTCGTACATGATTGTCTGTAGCGGGAATACGGTTTGTTTTCTCCGGCTCAACTTTGTAGTACACATGGTACACATGCAAACCTCACATTTGATGTATTGCTCGTAAAACGTATTGATGTTTTCTGTGTTAAAAAGCATGTTTTAAAACTCAAAGACTCTAAAGGCAGCCACGCTGTTGGTTTTACCTGGCTGGTTTCCCATGCGGCGGCCTGACTTCAAACGGGAATTGTAAGTGGATTAATCACGTGACCTGACGTGTGATAACCTTGACCCTAACAACCAGTGTTTAAATATGGCGGCTGTAAGTGAAGACCTCGTGTATTTCAAATGTTTGTTTTACGGAGAAGTTCACTCAGCTGGCATGTTCTGATTTTGGTTAATTATACGTTCTTATTGCTCACTCAATACCCCCGAAACCTACGTTTTATTTGGGTTAATGAAAATGTCCAAGCAATAAATAATTTAAATGATTGGCATTCAATAGGCTTAAAGCATCATGATAATATTCAGTAATTTATATACTTGAAAAGGGAACAAAGAATAAAGCTTGCCCGAGTTGTGTTATCTGGTTCGCAAGCTCTCTCTGTCCGTTACTGTTACACTCTCGGCAATCTGACGCTGGCGTCGTCCTGCTTTTGATTCTCTCTTTGTTTTTGACATAATTCTTTCCTACTTGACCCTCTAAGTCTGAAAGCAGTGACTAGGGACTATACGGTTTCTGTGTACAGTATATGAGACGACTAAGAAAGTAAGGTCAATGCCCGCACTGTTTTATTACACTGATTGATGAAAGTATCAGGGGCCGGTAATCCACCTATGAGGTTGCTTTCTGAGGGTAGAGTCGTATTATTGCTGAACACACAGACTCCACCCCAGTCAAAAGTTTCAAAGAAATGTCTTACAAATGCCGGGAACCCATTAGTTTCAACATAATTTGCGACAAGTGTCCATTGTAAGGTTTTGACCACCACTGCAATGTTTTCCTGGAATGTCAACACACGAACCACGCAGACAACGAAGTGCCGCCTGAGATCAAAGGATATATCATTACAGGAACTTGCGTGCAACATTGCATTTACTGAAATTCACCGATCACCAATTGTGTTTACTCATCACGTAACAAACTGATCAGAACACCAGCAAACTTTTATTATTTTAATGCTCATTGTATTATTATTGCATGATGAATGCTGATTTTCGGGCAATCCTCCGTTCGGCCGCCTTTGCTGTAATCTTCCGTGCCCGTCGATCGAGCCGCCATTTTGAGAAAGGGCGATCGTCAAAACGGGTCATCAAGAGTTATTTTATTTCAATCATAGACCATAAGATAAACAAAAAGAACAGAGAATTTCTCGGTCGATACAGGAAAGGTTGAAGTAACATCTTTTCGTCATCATATCATGTGGCAGTGTCAATTCACTCAACCGATGCCCCATTGTCTCATTAGTCATAGTCCACCGCATTTCCGCGTTGTCAGGGCCAGAGGCGGCGGCCGAGTGCTATCTAAACTTGGCGATTAATTAACATAATTCAACAAACAGACCAAGCACGTGTAATTGACAGCCCAAACTTAGTGATGTTTTTCTTCATTTTTCTCCTATAAATATTTATTTTTCTAAAGTCAATTTTGGTGAGCACAAAGTTTAGATAATGGGCTTCATGAAAATGGAAAAAAGTCATTTTATGATGAGTCACCATATTGCCGCTGTAGTCGAAATGTGGCCGCTACCTTAAATTCTAGCTTTAATATAGTCACCCTAATTACTGGATCTATGTGTTGAAGTACTAAGACATTTTTTGTTTCATGTTTTTTTTTTTGGGGGGGGGAGGGTAAGATATAATTTACTTTCTATCAGCATGGTGTCCACCATTACATGAAACCATGCAAAGATTCCACCCAGTGGGAATGTTGTGCATTGTGGTTTATGGAACATCCGAGGTAACAACCAATGAATATTGAACAGTATTGTTGGTGCAATTGTGCAGAAAAATGCAACATAAACAAGCTGCAGCACACCACACAGTAAAGTGTCACAACTACTCTAGCCTGTCAGATTGGCACTCTGGCATGTGAACTAGCAATTAATTGACCAATTGTGTTTCCTGGAATTATTTTGTAAATACTTGCAGAGCCCAGTCTTTGATAAGAGTTCTGTTTTGTTTTGTTTTGTTTTTTCCCCTATGATCCTTGAAGATTTAACGATGATGCCGGAAGATTCTTTTGAAGTTCCGCACACCCCGATTGAGGCAAATTAATGGATTTCCCTCTGAGAAATTAGGCAAACAGACTGAAACATCATTTTGGCATTTTTAAAGATATATGTGCCTTGTTACGGTTAAATTGTCACACCAAACATGATAATTCATGAGAGCCTTCCTATAATGTTACATTGTCAGCCTGTGGGTGAAACTTTCAAGAATACATACACACAGATACACAATGTGTACACAACATGCTTAATTAGGGTACCAATACTCAAACAGATAATATTTCAAACTTGCTGGCTGTAATAAAAACAATGGATATTTAATTTTCCATCATTTAACTACACAGTCTTCAGTTAAAGTCTGTACAGAATTTTCTTTTTCTTTCTTTTTTTTACACAGAATCTTGCAAAACTCAGGGCAACATTGAAAGATAATGGACGTAACACTTCATTGCTGCCCCGGGTGAAATGAGTTAACAATTAGTTATTTACATTCAATCTAGCTTTTAGCATTACAAGTATGGCAGAGACCCTGGTGTGTTATCAGACCATAACATATGAGCCTCGTGTGTTATCAGACCATAGGACGTGTCCCGCCCACACTCCAATAAGGCACACCCACCTGGGTTTCCGGAACTCAACACTTGAACATGCTGGGCAAATCAGTTTCTGGTCGTTTCTCTTAATTCTATGCACAGTGGTCCCCCTCTTATAAGGCCACCCCAAATGCAACTAAAAAGTGCCCTCATAACAGAGGTGGCCTCTCTTGAGGGGGGAATATAACGGAAATACCATACTTTCTGCACAAGAATACTGGCCTTTCAATAGGGGTGGCCTCTGGTGACAGGGGCCTAATAAGAGGGGGACCACTGTACTAAATTTCTAAATCTGGTGTAATCCAGCAGAAAAATTAAGGGGAATATGTACTGAATATAAGCAATGAGGGTTGATTTTGTGCGTGTTATGGCATAATGACGCAGGTGATTAAAGCTGGCATTGTGGGCATGGGGCAGGCCATTTCTTAAAGGTACTTATATCCAAACAAAAACCAAAGTCTAAAACATTGCCGTAACCTTGAAATATGTCTCCATCCAAATAGCTATTTATTTCTTACCCCACAGTGCCAGTTTTCCTCTCGGAGCATGCTGTTTTGACTTTGGCGTGGAAGTTCATCTTTGTGTACGGCGTTGCATCAGCATGAAAGGCCTGCATGGCAAAAGAAGAATATAATATCACCATTTAAACATTAAGGTAAGCCATACAGTGTGGGGCAATTAAATTTTTATTCAGGCACCCAAAAGCTTTCAAGACATTCAACCCATTTGTTGTGCCGACTTACGGCAAAATCTTGTTGAGAGATCCCACCCAAAACATTTGAAGTGTACAGCATCTAATACTGTCTATTTAGTAGAATCTACCAGTCAACTCGGATGCTGCCAATTTTGGCAAAAGTCAATATGCTGTGAATTGACATAGCAATGTAACAATGCTACATGCAGTCATGTTGTGAATAAATCATTCATTCAAATACCATCTTGCCTGCAGTTGCAGAGAGAACAAGTATGGTCAACATAAGCTGGGTCAACAGCTCTCCTCAGCATGCTTTGAGAGCATGAGTATGGCCTGAGTCAACAGCTCTTCTCAGCATGCTTTGAGAGCATGAGTATGGCCTGAGTCAACAGCTCTCCTCAGCATGCTTTGAGAGCATGAGTATGGCCTGAGTCAACAGCTCTCCTCAGCATGCTTTGAGAGCATGAGTATGGCCTGAGTCAACAGCTCTCCTCAGCATGCTTTGAGAGCATGAGTATGGCCTGAGTCAACAGCTCTCCTCAGCATGCTTTGAGAGCATGAGTATGGCCTGAGTCAACAGCTCTCCTCAGCATGCTTTGGGAGTTGGGCATATTGACTCGGTCAAAACGTGCACTGAAAGAGTTAAGACTGAAGGAGTTAAGACTGCTCCTATTGCCAGACAGTGCTGCCATCTGCATGTGGTCTGACCATACCATAGATTTCCTTTCAAGCACCCTGCCCTTTTAACTGCCTCCTGTCCAATTTTACAAGCACAAAAGTTCTGAAATACTGTAAAATTACATATATTTCATCATAGTTTACCTGTTTTTACACCTATAATGTTCCAGTTTCAGTTAAGCTCTAAAATTATTGGAGCTCACTTCAGATAAATTTGGGATAATACAGTATTTATTACAGAAAATAACTCCAATGTTATGAAAGTAAAAAATTGTGAACAAATTACGAACTGGGAGTCCCCAAGGGGTGTTCCTGTGTGATATCACAGCAACTGGGTGAGTGGTTTTAGAGAAGATTTTTTAAGATTTACCCACATAGAGTAACCAAAAAATTCATTTAAAAAAATTAAAAAACCACTGAAGTGTGACCATTTGAACAAACTTTGTGAAAGTCCACCAAAGGTACATTGTCACCATGTTTAAAGTCAATCTGCAGGCCAATTTCAGAGAGAAAGTTGAAAATGTGAATTAGCATCAGAATGCCCATTGGCTTGCATTGTTATCAATAGAAAAAGGTGCATTTACTGATAAGTACCTGAATTTTTAAAAAATCATTAAAAATCAGAAATCCATAGTAGCACCACCAAGTGAACAGCTTTGTTTGACCTTTTCACAAGGAATATATCAACCAAGTTTAAGATTAATCTGAGTGACAATTCTGGAGAAGTCCAAAATAGCGAAAACACACAAAAAAATCATTGAAAAATAGAAAAATTGCAGCACCACCTGGTGGACAAATTAAGAGCTTGGGAGTGTTCCTGTGTGATGCCAAAGCAATTGGGTGGGTGGTTTCTGAGAAGAAGATTTTTGAATATTTGCCCCCCCCCCCAAAAAAAGGAACAAATAAATTCATAAAAAATCCAAAAATCCCTAGAGCAAGACCATTTAAATCAATCTCATAGAGACCTACCCTAGGTACATTGCCACCAAGTTTGAAGTAATTCTGGATGACGATTTCAGAGAAGAAGTCAAAATGCTCATTGACATACATATACATGTATAGTAATCAATAGAGAAGGTGCATTTACCGATAATTACCCAAATTGAAAAAAATCATTAAAGATCAGCAATCCACGGCAGTACCACCTAGTGAAAAATTCTGTTTGACCCTTCCACAAGGAACATATACACCAAGTTTCAGCTTAATCTGACTGACGGTTCTTGTGAAGAAGTTGAAAATACATGTAGTGAAAACACACAAAAAACATAAAAAAATAGGGAAAAAATTGCAGTGCCACCTGGTGAACGATTAAGAACTACAAGTCCCCAGGAGTGTTCCTGTGTGATATCAAAGCAATTGGGTGAGCAGTTATGCAGAAGATTTTTAAGATATGCAAAAAAAAAAAAAAAAAAAACACCAAAACATTTCACAAAAAATACAAAAATCACTGGACCGTGACCATATGATAAAACTTGGTAGAGACCCAGCCAAGGTACATTGCCACCACGTTTGAAGTGAATCTGACTGAAGCTTTTGGAGAAGAAGTAGAAAATGTAATTATGAATGCACGGACGGACAACAGACAACTCGGCCTCCTAAAAGCTCAGCATGACTAGTCAGTCTGCTGAGCTAGAAAAAAAAAAAGAAAAAAACAACAAAGACAAGAGGATCATGATGATCCTGTGCTCTCCTGACTGGAATCAGCTGCTTCTGTGCAGACTTCTTGCTCTATAACATGTAATGTATTTGCATTTACATGTACCCATACCAATAATTTATGTAACCAAAGCTTTAATAAAAATAATATCGTCATGATGCATGTATGAGCCAATAAGTCAGTCTGACCTTCCAAGGTCATTCAAAGTCAAAATTAACTATGCCAAAAGAAATTCCATACATGCAGATATTTTCCTATTTACTTTCTATATTCACCATGAACCTAGGATCCATTACCAAGGGATTAGCCAATATGTCAGTTTGATCTTCCAAGGTCACTCAATATCAAAATTAACAACACCAAAAGAAACCCCAGAAATACTCTCCTATCAAAGTTTAACAGTAATCATATGCCTATAATTACCAACATATAAGCCAATATGTCAGATTTGCTGGGTCAGCAAAAGCTTGAATTCTACTCTACATCCCTTGTCACAGAATGCATTATTGATTAATGCATCATCATCTCCTTCACAATTTTGGTGAAGGTCCACCTGGTCAAGATCTATGTGTAAAAGCAAAGTATTCCATACAACAGTTTTGATAATACATGTATGTTTTGCAATACATACACCGTACTGCTGCTACATACCTATACATATATAGCACTTACTGACATTTATGGTCAAGTTTAATATTCCATACATGTAATTTCATCAAAACTTTACAGAATCACCTTGTTTTTGCACACTTGCATCATCTTTAGTCAGAATTCATTCTGGTAAAATTTCATGCAATCCTGTTCAGCTGCTATGGAGAAAAAGTTGAGAATAGCATTAACACTGATTAACACACAAAGCTTCCATATAAGAAAAAATTGCAGCAGCATTTCATTATTATAAACATATTTATTTTCTCTGGATTGCCTAATAGTACACAAAGACTAATCTGGAGGCTCTCCAGTCTCAGTTTGGTGGCCAAAATGAAAACTGTTGACCCAAGTGACCCTTTTTTTCACAACATCAAAGCAATAGGACAAGTACTTCCTGAAAAGAAAACATTTTGATTCTTTAAAAATATTAAATGAAATAAATAAAAAATAGAAAAACCTGCAAACCTCCTTGTGTAATATATGTGTATTAACAAATTTCATAAGACTTATTTGACAAAATTGCCATCTATACACTATATTGCTACCGGCATGCACAGTAGTGCACATACCAACACATGGTCCCAAAGTTTAATACCCCAAAGCTTTGTCAAAAATTAACATACCCTCATTACTATTGCATACTTTAATCATCTTTAGACATAGCATGTTCTGATAAAATTTCACACAATTCTGTTCAGGTGTTCTGGACAAGTCAAAAAAAGTTTTTACCAAACAAAAATTAATTGAAAACAATAAAAAAAGTTACAACCAAAACGTGAGCTATGGCACCCCAGGTGACCCTGTGTGCAATTTCAAAGCAATTGGTCAAGTAGTTCTTGAGAAGAAACTTCATTTTTACATAAATTTAAAATTAAAAAATCCATACAATTTTTTAGAAATGTTGCATCATCATCATCTCCTTCAAACATTTTGTACAAGCCCACCTGGGAAACATCCATGTCCAAAATAAAAAAAATCCATGCAACCATTTTGAGAACTTGAAAATGTGAAAATCTAATGGACACCAGATGCAAATGAATTCCTTAAGCTCTGTTGACTGACAAGTCAGCAGAGCTAAACACACACACGCACACACACACAACTAAACCCAGTTTTGGTCTTGTGACCTGTCATGGATACCTCCCAAAGTAACATGAAAATGTAGCAAGCCTGACAAGATAGGTGGTTTCTCAGTGGAGTGGTCTGTTGTGACAGGACCATTATACATGTACATGCATGAGATTTGGCCTGCTGTGTGATTAAAAAAAAAAGGTTAACTACACTGTAGGCCTACATGCACTATCTGATTTTTAATACTTACAGATGGAAACTTGTTGATGACCCTGTCCTTGGACACAACTGGTGAGATAATTGTCCGCCCAGCCATTTTTAATGACAGTCTGAAGGTGGCTTGTGATACTTCTAAGATGTCTTGGTGTCTTTACCTAACATCTGAAACTATAGCATTCCATCTGTTAAACATGTTATAGATACATACGTCAATCCCCGAGTGTCATGCTGTTATATCTACTTCAATTTTTCAGTACACATACAACGGCATATGTATAATGTGGCAACAATGACATGATCATACCTTTAACTTCACTTCAGCTGAAAGGCTTTGGCCTAAATCTTCCAATTTCTCACATTTATGTTACACTGTATTGTTAACTCTCTGCTCTCTGAACATATTCTGTACATAAAATATCTTCAGAACACTTTCATGTAAAGTATCAAATAACACAAGAAAAAAAAAAGAAATTTTTGGACCCATATCATCTGATAAGGAGTCATTTTCCAGTTGGAGGTCCCTTGGTTGATGTCACATTTGGTGCACAATTGAAATGCAATGTTAAGTCAGTTTATGCTCATTATATGCTCTTTAGTTTATCAATTAATCTGTCATATCAGAGTCCCATGGGCAGTTAAATATTGCATATAAAAAACATAATTCTGTGCTAAGTTTTAGAGAGACATATAATCTTTTGATGACCTGTACTACATTACCTTAAAGTCAATAACAGTCATCTACTGGCAATGATGAACCATACTTCTAAGTATGAGGACTGTAGGTGGAATGATTCTTGAGTTATTGATTGGCCATTTTTCATTGTGCTTGTTACTGTGACCTTGACCTCTGGTCTGCTGACCCAAGTAATCATTAGGCGTCACAGGCCATGTTCCTGTCAAATATGAGAGGAATAGACACTACCATTCTGGAATCATTTGTGGGACACTGTTTTCACTGTCAATGTCACGAGGAATATGAACTTTGACTTTGTGGCCTCAAAATGTACAAAGGTCATTTACTGACTATGATCATCCATCCTGCCAAGTTTGGGCTTGGTAAATATAACCATTCTGAAATTATTGGTCACAGTTTTCTCCGTGAAATTGACCAGGTCTTTGACCTTTGACTTGATGACCTCAAAATCATTGTGATCAATAGGGGTCATCTTAAAGGCTCAAAGTCCAGCATCTTTATCTGAGGCATACACATGATGAGGTCCAGCGTTTGTACTGCACTATGGTCAAACAGTCTTCCTTGTGCAGCCATTAATGAAGGGGTGTTAGATGAGGCATATACTCATCTAATTTATCACTAATGCAAACCTTCTCAAGATTTAATTTGATGAAAAATAAGTTTGTTACTTGTAGTGTTTCTTCATTAAAAAGTCTAAGTTTGTTTATCTTCCCAATAATTATACATGTATATCAAATCTATGTTTGACAGTGCTCACAGTTGGTGCAGACATAATATCTGACAAACTGTTCCACATCAAAACAAGCATAACAGTCATCAGTGGTCATGGTGAAGGTGTATTTCCTTATATCCAATAAGCTACACTTGTGACTCAACTTTGCGCATTCATATTTCTCCATAACAAGTTGGAAGTCACCGATTCATCTTATCCTAAGTCATTCCTGAAGACTGAAGACTCTTCAGACCTCAATCATGTCAGCCTTGAAGCTCTCCTCCTATGCGTGTGATGGTAATTATTTATTACTGTTTTATGCACCTTCCATTCCCCGTTGCCAAGCAAACCAGACAGACACCATATGGCCATTTAATAACGAAAGAATTACACAGTGAAGCTTTAATTGAAATCTTGTAGACTGAAATGGAATGACCTGGCAATAGGATGGGCGAAAACCTGCCCAAGCTGACAAGAGCAATCCTCTGGATGGTGCAGAAAGGGTGGTGGGAGGGAAAATTTAGACTGTTATGGTTTCCGCCAGAGGGTAAAAAAGGTGAAATAGCATACCCTAAAAAATGACAAGGGTACTTTTGCTTACGCTAAGATTTTAGCAGAAAAGAACAATTTTAGCATATATGACCCTGAAGTACCCCATAAAGGCTTCATTATTAGAATTTTTACTTGAGAGTATGAAAATTTGAGTACTCTAAAATTTCACTCTGGCAGAAACCCTGACCATTAATACAAGTGGGGGGGGGGGGGGGGGGTGTTGTGACCAGAGATAGGTAGTTACCAAGGAATGAACACACTCACTGAAATGCAGAAATTTTTGGTTGGTTTTCTGGCTTTCTGGCCAAAGGCTAATCTTCTTACATTTTGCCAAAATGCCAATGGCCATTAAATCACGAGAAAATTATACGGTGAAGTTTTAATTGAAATCTTGTAGACTGAAATGGAATCACTTGGCAAGTGGATGGGGGAAAACCTGCCACAAAGCCACCAGCTTGTCCCCACCTAGCTCTGATTAATCGTATCCCAAGTCATTCCTGAAGATCGAAGACTCTCAAGACCTCAACCATGTCAGCATTGAAGCTCTCCTCCTATGCGTGTGATGGTAATTATTATGTCTGTGTGTAAACACTGACATATTGTTTTACCCAATTTTCTTTCTTTCTTTCTTTCCTTCTTTCTTTCTTTCTGTCTGTCTTTTTTTCTTTATCTTTCTTTCTGCCAGATTTTTGTGTCTTAAACTCAGACACCGTGCAAGCTAGAAACTTCAAACTTTGCATGGGTATAGCATCTGCAGTGAAGTTTTGCATATCGTTCTGAATAGTCAAGATTTTGAAAATTATGCAAAAATTAAGGCAATTAAAAAAATTCAATTGCACCTGGCTTCCAAAGTATTCATCCGATTTTGATGATGTTGGACCCAAATTGTAGATATTGTAAAACTGCACATTTTCGTAATTTACATGTGACCTCTAAAGGTCAAAGGTCAAGGTCATTTGTATGTTTAAAATATTCATCCAGCCATAACTCAGTCAATTTCCATCCAATTTTGATCATATTGGACACAAATTGTAGCTACTGTAACACCGCACATTTTTGTAATTTACATGTGACCTCTAGAGGTCAAAGGTCAAGGTCATTTTGGCATTTGAAATATTCATGTAGCTATAACTCGGTCGATTATCATCCAATTTTGATCATGTTGGACACAAATTGTAGCTACTGTAACACTGCACATTTTTATAATTTTACATGTGACCTCTACAGGTCAAAGATCAAGGTCATTTGGACCTTTGAAATATTCATCTAGCCATAACTTGGTCACTTTTAATCCAATTTTGATCATGTTGGGCTCATACTATAGATACTACAACACTTAACATTTTTTTCATTAACATTTGACCTCAAAAGGTCAAGGTCATTTTACCTTTTGAATGTTTTATCTAGCCATAATTTGGTCACTTTCCATCCAACTTTATTCATGTTGGACTCAAATTGTAAGTGTTGCAACACTGCACATTTTTGTAGTTGTGCAAATTTTTCACACACACAGACAGATTTGCTTTCAAGCAAATCTTTCTTTTCTAGTTTATTATTGTTTTTATCTTTATTTTTAATATGCAATCACATTAATACCCATTAGCACAACTTCCACCTGCCTTTGCCTTGTTGTGGCGTATGCTGTGAACCACTGGCTTACAGAAAACAGTGTAAACATCATACATGATAACTGTGAAGGGAAGAGGGAGGCTAAGGTGCCTCAGCTTAAGGTGTTGAGGCCCGCAGGTTCTAAGACATTGGCCTTATATATCCATTGTCTTTCTCTGTTTCTTATGAGGAGGGTTGTGGAATTCTAAGTTTGGGTCTTGGGGTAAGAGCTCAAAGATTTGGATGAATAAAGTGTCATCGAGAGTGTGACGGTTCTTTTCTCAGTGTATGTTGATGGGGGTGGGTTTATGAAGTCTAATACTGCATTTGTGTTCTATGTATCTGTCTGCTAGTCTTCTGTTGGTTTCTCCAATGTAATGTAGGCCACATTTTTAACAGGTAATGGCATAGATGACATTTTGGCTCTTACAATCACATTGGGTGGCTGTGTTAGATTACTGTCTTCTTGAACTTGATTTAAAATGGTTTTGTTTAGTGACCATTCTGCAAATGTCACAGTTAGTGCGTATACATAGATGGTACTGATTGGCAGCAATATATCCTGCAGATAGGCAAGTTTTGCCCTGACTAAAACATCTTTGAGATGAGGACATCTACAGAAGCTGAAGACCAGGTCTTCTAGGAACACTTTATGACATTCAGATGACAGTTGTAGGATGCGCCAATAGTGGCATATAATAGACTTGGTGTCTGGGTTCTGTGGGTTAAAATTATGTGTGAGAAGTAAGGGGTACTTGGATGTTTGTGCGCTAGTTTTGGATTGGGGTAAGTCGGCACATGCTTTTTGTAGCATTTTCTGTTTGTTGAAGAGGAGGGAGGGTGGGCAGCCTCCCTTACAGAAGTGTTCAGTCATCAAATCTAAGAGATGGGTCTCTTTCTTGGGTGTCTGAACACATTTTGAAATAAGTAAAAATTGCCTACATGGGAGCGACTTAAAGACATGTTTGGGTGGCGGGGAATTGTAGTGTAAGTAGCTATGTGTGTTAGTGGGCGTGCAGTAAAGGGTGGTCATTAGTTTATGGCCCGCATTTTTTATGACAATGGTATCTAAAAAGTTGACTTTATGATCAGAGTATTTATTCTAAAGTGAACTTTATGGTAGGGTGTTGTTGGTTAAGCCAGTTTTTCCATTTCAGGAGTGACTGTTCCCCGTGTGTCCATATACTGAAACAATCATCAATGTGGTGCCAGAAGGCAGGTGGTTTGAGGTGGGAAACTTGGAGTAGTTTGTTTTTCTAAGTTGTGCATAAATAAATTGGCATATGCGGGTGCCACTGCGGATCCCATGGCTGTGCTACCTATTTGTTGCTAGTTTACCGTTAAAGTCAAAGTCATTCCTATGTAGGACTTCTCTAACTCATTCCATACTATGGTGACTTGCCAGGCAGTGCCAGAACCACTGACTAAAAACTATAGACATGATGTTGGTACTTGAATGAAAGCTCTTTTCATGAAGAATTTAAATATGCAATTGCCATGGTCCGATATCAGTGTTGTGCGCCGTATCGGAATCTGGGCCAAAAAAGAATATCCCCATAATGCGCTACGCCACCGTGTAATTCCAATATGGTGCAGCCATATCGGAATCGTATTTGGCGCTGAAAATTAAAATGATTAGTAGTTGTTTTCCATAATTTATTTCTTGTTTCTACTCAAACATTGATGTAACAGTGTCCAAGCTCAATTTTGTGCAAGAGTCATCAACTGCCATTTTGTTAACTTGTCATTAGGAATGGGGTCAGAGATGAGTTATATCCTGGATCAGGCAGGCTGCATGGGCCTGGGCTCTGGGGCCATTTAATAATCAGGACCGTATAGGAATTCCAATATGGTGCAAGATCATACCTGATTTTTCAAAATTACCCCGCGTGTGAATAAAATCAGAAGTTTATCAAATTTGTATGGTACTGTCCAGGATTGAATATGAATTCTAATATGGTCCAGGACAGTATAAAAATTTCAATATGGAAGCAGAATGATGGCGGGATCACATCTCGCAAGATTCCAATTTGGGTGCACTGTTTCGGAAACAGCGCAGATTCCAGTATGGCGCGGATCATCAGCACTCACAGCAGGGAAGAAACCACCATTATATTTACTGTATATTTTCATATTAGCATAAAGGCGTATAACTTTTGTTGCTTCACTTTTTAAAAATAAAGGATGTAGTTGGTGTTGTGCAGACACCTTTTATTGAAAACATGCAAGATAACAAGGGCAAGTATATAGATGGAATCAAAAGTTATTCTAGTGTTTACCTGTCATAACCAGGAAACACGTGCTCCGAGCAGGGCTTGCCAGCATTACGTCACTGTGTATGAATATGTGATTCGCCCTCTGTTTATAAAATTCATCATGAAAAAAATATCTGTCAAACCAAACAACACAAACAGGCTGATAACTTCATGTAATAGTTTAGTTGAAGCAGTGGGCTAATTAAAAGTAAGTGGCTCCCCAAGGTGTGAACACAAGACAACCAAGAACTATTAAGTGCGGCAACCCGCACCTGATTGGCTGCAATGGTGTATTCATACCAGCAGTGTATTTGGAAATTACTTGGTTGGTTTATCCCTCATGCCATTTAGGTGGGATCTCATCTGAGTCTCTGTTTAAAGGCAGGCAGGGAAGGTGCAGACACCACACTAACTGGTAGATTGTTCCACCTGTCGACTACTCTGTTAGAAAAAATATATTTACAGGTGTCTATCCTAGCATACTTTTTTGCCAGCTTCATATGATTGATGACCTCTGAGTGGACGTTCAGTGAAGGAAAAAAATTTGTCTAACCTGTTTCTTATATAAACCATTCAACATCTTGTAAGTTTTACTATAGTCACTGAACTCTCTTCAGTCTTTCAAAGACTCCATCTGAATTCCATCAGAAGCTAGCTTTAAGCACCTACTCTGCACTGAATCTAGTATATCTACCGGTATATCTCTTTGTTGCCTGGGGTTCCACACTGTGGCCCTGTACCCAAGCACAGGTCTGACTAACGTTTTGTACAATATACCTATCTTATTGTCTAATCCAGTAAAGCATCTTTTGATTAAACCTACTCTTTGGTTAGCTTTTTTAATGATACTATGTACATGGCACTTGGGTAGTAAGTAGTAAGTCATCTGATATCAATATACTTAATTTTTATTGGTGTTTGACCTGTTTAAGGTCACACCATTCAATGCATACATGCAGCTGTACTTCTCCTTGACTTTAAGAATGACACATTTATATACATTGAACTTGTGGAGCCATGTATCAAGCCAACTATCTAAGGAGTTAAGATCAGTTTGCAGATCTTCACAATCAGCTAAAGTATGAATACTGTTGTATCCCTTAGTGTCCTCTGCAAACATTTTGATGACAGATTTGATAACACCTAGAATATCGTTAACACAGATCAAAAATAGCAGTGGGCCCAAGATTGAACCCTGAACCCTGGGGTACACCGCTAGTCACTGTTTGCCAAGAAGAAACACCATTGCGTAAGACTATTCTTTGTCTTCTGCATTGTAAAAAGTTTTGAATCCATTTTAAAACCTTCCCTCTAATGCCTACTTGTTATAATTTGTGCAATAGCCTTTTGTGGGGAAAGTTATTAAATGCCTTGTCAAAGTCAAGATACACTGTATGAGTTTCTATCTGATCTAGGTTACATGACCAATCAAAGAGGCACTCCAAAAGTCAAGAAATGCAACTACACCTGTCTTGAAAACCATGCTGTTCACAACTTATAGTTTTGTTGGCTAGCACTAGCTTGAAGAGCTTATCATGTACAATAAGCTCTAATAGTTTAACTACCTGACTGGTTAATGAGACTGGTCTGCAGCTAGAGCATACTTGTCTTGACCCTATTTTGTGGAGAGGCATCACATTTGTATCCCTCCAGTCCTGGGGTAAACTACCACTCTGTAATGATTGGGTAAACAGAATATATAGATAGCGGAACGTCAAAATTGGGACAGTTTCTCAGAACGTTCATACTTACTTCATCTGGACTATTTGCCTTATTTGGTTTTAATTTAGTGAGCTTAGATCTTACCATATCAGGAACTATTTTAAAGTCAAGTATAATATTATGGTTTTTTTCTTCCTCAGATAAAGGAGCAGAAATTTCAGGTTCTACAGTTGATACAGATGTGAAATAAGTACATGTATTTAGGAGTTTTGCTTTTTCTGAGTCACTTGTTAGTTTCTCACCTTCACATAGTAACATATCAACTGTGTTACTAGAGTCTAGACCTTGAAAAATGACATGTATTGTTCCCAAATAATTTTGGATTTTCGCTAATCTTATTAACTAACTTATCCTCATAATAACATTTTGCTTTATTCACTGCCGCATCTAAATTGTGAACTTCCTGTTCATATAACATGCTATCTGCGAATAAACCTGATTTCTTGCTTTGAACAAATTTGTGTCTTTTCTTATGTCTGGCCTTTTTGACCGATTGGTACCTAGTCCATGGAGGCTTGTGCCTTTGTCCTGGTGTTACATTTTACAAGGTATGACGTATGTGTTCCACAATTAAGTCTTTATTCTAAAATTATGAGCAGTATCTCGACCAGGGATGTTTCTGTGGATGTTGCAAATGTGTGTGTGATCAACCTGTCTACATTGGACAAGAAGTGATAGGCTTTTGTGTGTATTCTGTATACAGACTACAGAAGTGTGCTCGCGACAAGTTTTTCATGCGACTGAGGGTCTCACCAAGGAAAAATATACATATTCTTTAATTATCGCCCATTAGATCAGGAGGTTTGTCATATGAGCGATTTTTGCAATAATGAAATATGAATCACGTAGCTTGATACGGATTTATATTATAAACGCGGTCTGTATGTTCTCTATTCAATGCTGCGCCAAGAAACATAAAATCAATCAATGAGATAGTGCAACATTGTCAAGAAATCACAGATAGCAATGGTACTGCAAAAATGTTACCACGAGTGGGAGGCAGAGTCCTTGGTGACCTAATCGTCTCGTGCGTAGCAACTGCTAAAAAGTACCTTAATTCCCACACAGTCTACCCTCGTACAGATTTAAAAACAACATGCAACATTCTACTCACTGATGATGTCTATGATTAGAAATATCTTGTCCTTATCAAGTGCTTTATCGAAGGAAATTCCACAATACACAAATATGTCATCTGCACAAAAGCGGAAACGGTATCGCTGTGCGCAAGCGCATTAGTGTCAGGACCTCGTGGATTCCATTTTTGAGAACCCCAAGCCATACTGCTTCCTTTTCCAACATGGCTCCCAAAAAGAAGGGCGAAGATAGTGAGTTGCTGTGTTTGACAATTGGTTAAAGCATAAATAAAAGGTTATTGGGAAATTTGATAACACAAATACAAAATTCCGAAATGAAACTAAATAAATAAATATATATTGGATGACAAGTTGATATTATAATGCTAATAGATACCTCTATGGCGGGCACGTGGGTGCACAAATCGAAAGGCATGTTTGTGAGCACTGAAATCAGTCACACTTGTATCACAAATATGTTGATGAGTGATGGTGCCATGTACCCACATATGACAGTCCAATTTTGAGCACCATGATGACTGGAAAATCACTTGCCGCAATGTGCGCATTCAGCACAAACAATATAAAGAGATGGTCCATATGACAAAGCTACAATACTGCTTGTGGTACAAAAAATACCCATTCAATACCTACAAAAATTTAGCAAGTCAAGTGTGAATATGAAGGACCTGATGTACATTCAAGATTAGCTGCTCTACCCACGGAGCCGCCATCTGATGGTAGCTCCCTGCTCCACCACATCTAAGGCTACAGAATATTTTAAGAAACCCCGGCTCAAGACCAGACTGGTAGAGCCAAACCACCAGGTCCTAGGTGTGCACTACCAGTACACTGGCATATTACTGCACAGACCTTCCACTCCCACCCCAGTACAGAGATAATCCAGGTATAAATTGCCACCCAACTAAGTTAAAGCACAGCAGTACAATTTGCATGTCCGTTAGCCTGGGACAACCCAAATTCCGATTGAGTCAAGTAAAAATCACAAAGCACAAGCCCTGAGTAGTGGCAAAGTTTGGTTTTCAATAGTCTGTCATTTAAGTACTTTGCACAGCTTCCAACTAGTGTAGCTCTCCTCCGTCCTATCATCATCATCATCTTGCACGATCTCTGATGTCCGTTCTTTTAGCATTATACATGTATCAGTTCCGAAATCCATGTTCATCTATTCCTGGTTTCACCAAAAACTGGCTTAATTTGTGGTTTTAATAGACCATTGATTTTGTGCCATTTGAAGTCTGCAGCTATCTTCTTTGACCACAAGTGACCTGTGTGTTTCGGAGCAATAATTTTAGACACACTTACGGATGCGTTAAGTCAACTGTTTTCATCATGTTCCAGTAGATTTACAATGCCTTACATGAGCTCATGTGACAACTTCTAGGAGGTTCATCATACGAAGCCAGACATGCACAGATCGCGTGATGCCCATCTTCAAAATTTCAAAGATGGTAGCCTATATGGGCAAAATTACTCAGGGTAATGTTCCTATGGTCCTCTTTATTCCCGTTTCGACAAGTGCATTTTTGAATGCCTGAGTATTTCAAGCCTTTTCTTAGTGACATTGGTTTCTGTTCATATAAAAGTGCAAAAGAAACTTAAAACCAACTAAATCTGGCAACTGGCTCAATTTGCAACTTTTCATTTCAACTTTTTTTTCTGTCTCAGCTTTAATTTTCTGTTTTCAAAATGAAACAACTCTGAATTACACAATTTAAATAAAAGGCAATTTTCTGTTGTGCAATACGTGTTGGCCCTCTACTCTGCTATATGTCATTTTGACATATTAAATAAGCCTAAGATATCAGAAGGGTTTTCACGGAAAAACTTCACCACAGAGTATTGGGATTTCAAGATAAACTACAAATACAAATACATGTATGAAAGAGTTGCATACTCTTTTTTTTTTTTTTGCAGTTTGAAATTGCTGGTCTTTACGAGAGAAAATTCTTTTGATTTTGAAAGCCCTGTATAAGCCTTCAAAGGTCTGGCATCCAAGCATGATATTCCCAGTTAAGATCAGAAATCCTCATTGCACAGTATGAAATACCACAAAAAGCATGAACAGTGCCTCATAGCTAACTTGGCACAGTTCCATTATTGCATGGTTTTGCATTATGGCGCAAATGAGGATTGAATTTATTCAAATGTGCAATTGAATAAATTTGATGTAATTCCAAAATACTACTTTTTGACATGTATTCTGTACCTCCAATGCCATTATCACCCAGAACTAAGCAACTCTGTCCGGATAAGAGCATCCCTAGCATAAACTCCCTGACACCTGGAGGCAAATGCCTCATTTATCATGCTTATGTTTACTTGAGGAGCATGACCATCTAAATGTTGGTTGTTTTGCATTATTCATATTGCCACAACTTCATGGGCCAATAATGGTTTTCCTGTTCTTCCATCTCCCTGTTCCCTGATCAGATATTGTGTCTGGATCATAAACTTCTTGTGTTTACATGTACATCCTTTGAAATTATGTTGCTATCCAAATTGGAAGCTGAAATAAATTTGCAGTATTTCCAGAGCACATAAAATTTTTATGTGCACATGGCACTGTTGTTAGAGGATTTAGACAGCTTAGATCAAATATTTTTTTTAAAGTATGTTGCAAGTGTGATGCACGGTGTAAAAAAAAGCTGTACAGTCTGTTTACTAATTAAGCATAAGATCATAATCATTAAAAATTAGTTAATGCACCCATATGCAATGCCAAACAAACCGATTCTTCTGGATTTTAGGAAGGTCCAGAAAATTTGTGTTGCATCTGTGATGCAGGATGCATGTTCAACTGGAAACTTGTAATATGACTTGACACTAAATCTACTAGATCATGCAGATAACAAGTAATGGAAAAAGTGCGTCTGGATTTACAAAATACATGGTGCCCCTTTCTATTGCAAAACTGATCAGTGCTCCCTATATCCTGTATACATTATTAGTATGCATTTATTGTCAGTGAACCAAAGAGGCCATCTTGCACATAAATGAAAGGTATTGTAATAAAGCATTTTGAGTGTTAAATGAGCGTTATTTTTAGGGAAAGTTTGTGCCAAAGACTGCCTTTTCATCAAAAGCAACTATGAAGGTCAAGTTTTGAAAACGTTGTTAATGATAGCACTTATATTCTGGTAATCTTTTTTTTTTATTACAGAGGGCAAAAAGGGCAAGGGTGCTGCTACAGAAGCCCCAAAGCCTGTTAAAAGCAAGGATGCACCTGCCGGGGGCAAGGGCAAAGACAAGGCCCTCAAAGCCAAGAAGGCTGTTTTGCGTGGGGTCCATGACCGCAGAAATAGGAAGAAAAGGACTATTGTACAGTTCAAGAGGCCAAGGACACAGCGGTTACCTAGGGACCCTAAATATCCACGCAAAAGTACTCCAAGGAGGAACAGGTTTGTTCTGAACTTGTAAAATCTAAATGTGTAGCAGTGAAAAAAACGCAGTTCATCATCTCTGTGTAGCTAGTAATTCTCGTCAATTGTTTCAGTTTAATTTGAGGCAAATGAGTCATACATTGTAGTATTGTGGCATTCGTACATTAACAGTGTCTGGTTCATTGAAGTCAGCATACGACCTTTGTTGCCAATGAATAATTTTCAAGTTGTTTATCATTCGTTAAAGTTAATTGAGTCTATATCAAGTCTGTGCTTAATACACTGACATGCAAAAAAGAATGGAAAAATATGGTGTTTTGAAAAGTTCATGTTGAATGTTTTTCCACTGTCAGGAAGGGAAATTACATCCCCCCTTCTTTTTTCTACCCCACAGGCTTGACCAGTTCAAAATTGTCAGGTTCCCACTCACAACTGAGTCTGCCATGAAGAAGATAGAAGATAACAACACTCTGGTCTTCATTGTCGACAAGAGATCCAACAAGCCACAGATTAAAGCTGCAGTCAAACAGCTTTATGACATAGATGTTTCAAAAGTCAACACACTTATCAGGTACAAGACCACATAAGCCTTAGTTAGCATTCAATTTAACGCTTTCAAGGTGAACCTAGGACAGAGTCAACATCTCTCTTTGTCTTGTACATACATTTGACACCTAACCTGTTGCAAGCAAGATTTAGTGGCATGGTATCTTGACAGGTGGTAGAAGCATTAAGGATATACTTCTGCTTAGTAGAGGTGTCCACAAAATTGCCCATAAAACACAATAAACTAAAAATAAGTTGTACAAAAGTATATATATTTGAAAAGTACATAAAAAGGAGAATTGTGTTTTGTCATTGTCATTTAGGTTACTTGTGTTGTGTTTTTACAACAATCGTCAGGGCTCGACAATTTTTTTTAAAATCACTTGTCCGCAGGGCAAGTAAATTTCAAAATCCACTTGCCCGCATACAAAATCCACTTGTCCTGATAAAACTTCTATAAACATCGTTTTTTTCAAACACAATGCTACGGCCTACACAAACCATTTACCCTACAATATATTTGCCGCGAATTGCCGCTTGCAAATTCGCACAAAAATGTCAAATTTTACGATTCAAGCTGCAACTGTTCGACAGTGAAACTGGCAAAACATTAAAAATACAAATTAAAAAAGTAAGCTATTTGCATGGGGTGACTAACGATGAAAAATACATTGTAATTTCTGGGACGATAGGAGTCCATATCCCGGTTAAACTTAAATAACGATTAAAATAGTTGAATTGGTTTCAGGATCCTTTCTCGCTGCCTCTGATGCCGTGATGAGATGCATATCGTTTGCGTACCTACCATGAACGCTATCGGTACATCGTAGTAAATTTGCGTATACAGTATTGGCAAGTTCCTCGCAATAAACGGTGTTCTTAAATCAAATTCAAACGAAAATTTTAATATTTCAAATCAGAAATCGAGCGTGGGCACACCGTCAACATCTTTCATACAACTGTACACAAACAGCTGCTTTGGCCATGTGGCCTGACGCACAACACATCACCCGATTGGTCAATTGAGTCACATGCAAAAATGAGCCAATTGCGGCTCGTGCTGCAGTGTTTTCATCGTGGCTTCCGCCCAGTGAACATGTGTGAATATGCCGTAATTTACGGAGGGAACACACAAACGGGAAGCTTTTTTTTTAATTGCAGCATGCGAAAATAAAGATTCCAGTGTTTATAGCAACTATTATTTGGAGTCACAGGCAAATACGCAAAGGTAGGGGGATAGAGAAAAATGTCGAATGCGTGACAGATCAGTCAGCATGATGCTCCGTTCACCGTAGATTACTCCACGCAGTCACTTGCGTGTGACTGGCAGATGTGTGGTTTGTTTGGCCGGGAAGTCAACTTGCGGCACCATTACATGATCTCTCCAACACTTTTAGAGCCCACCGATAAATTGTCTTTGATGCTAATTTGCTCAAGAATTCGCCATGCAAGTTTTAAATTTTTTTGATGTTCCTTTGTCATCGTTCGGGCAGATAAGACTGACGGTGAGGTCCTGTGACCTTGCCCCGATACGGGCGAAAGCCAATACGCCGCAATGCATGACTGCTGGTACCTTTGATCTCGTCGTCTCGTAATCATAATGAGCGGGCTGTTTATAAACCAATTATATACGTTCTATTGTTTTACTGTGCCTATCATCGCAATGTTATTACAAGGCAAGGTGTAGCGTCCCTTCAAGGTGTCGCGTGGGTAAGCTTGGCATTGCGAGTGAATGATCGCGAGAGCCGGGAACAAAAAATCCCCAAACTTTAATAAAATGTACATGTGGTAAAAGATTTTTGTCACTAGTCCGTAGGGCTAGTGCTTGAAAATTTCGACTAGTCCGAGCCCAACTTCAGGCCGCCCGGGGCTATCGGACATGCGAATTGCCGAGCCCTGATCGTGCAAAGTGAACATACACTTTTCCAGTTTGAAATGGATTCAAGTTTTTCACAATTCATTCAAAATTTGAACTTCTTGTAGCAAAATAAACTACAAGAAGTGAATGCAAAAAGGAGGTCTCATTTTTAGCAAATATTGCTTTGGTTTTTAGGACTGTTTGAAGTTGGAAGGTTGACATCTCACTTTAGCATCAAAAGGCTTATTGTTTTGAGCAGAGCTTTCACAGGCCTAGAAACAATTTTTTTTCAAAATTTGATGTTGAAGCTCTTTTGGGAAAGGGGTTAAAATCTTATGTGGTGTTTTCTTGTGACCCCTTGACCTTTTATCTTAATTGTGTTCATGCTGATGCAATGTTGTGATAACGGCAGTCAAAGTATTGGGATGAATACATTTCTAAGCAGAGGTCATAGTACTCTTTCATAGTTAATTGCCAGTTTTGACAGACAGAAGTTGATGTGCTCAGAATTAATATAAGGACATTAGATAGACATTCTTCACAACCAGACCTTTCATTCAGTGACCAGCATGTCAACAGTTGCAGAGACCATAAGAATGGTCCAGGTCAACAGGTCTCCTAGATGTGTTTAGGGCAGAGTACATGCAAAGCATACAGAGGAAAGCTGTTGTCTCAGTCCAGACTTGACACTTGAAGACTTAACCCCATCCCCCTTGGGTTAAGACTGAGTCAACAGCTTTCCTTGGTGCAGGTTGGGCACTAAGTGTCCAACCTGCACCAAGGAAAGCTGTTGACCTGGGACATGCTATTTGGATAGGTTTTTGTCTGCATTTTCATGCACAATGTTTGTCATTATTAATGAGAACAAGTAAAAAATCATAGGAGCAAACAACATTTTACTCTGGTCAGTTTAAGGAGGAAAGGGTTAAGACATCTGATCTGCCAAACAGAAGTGGATTGGTATGGCAGGCGGTTTTCAATAGGGTAGTCACAGGCCAGAGAAAAAAGTCTGTGAGTGGGGAATTTGAAAATTTGCATCCAGGTTTCTGCCAGAGTGAGATTTTAGGGTACTCAAATTTTCATATATTGTCAAATAAAAATTCTAATAATGAAGCCTTTGTGGGGTATTTCAGGGTAATATATGATAAAATTGTTCTTCTCTGCCAAAGTCTTAGGGCAAGCAAAAGTACCCTCGAGATTTTTTAGGGTATGTTATTTTACCCTCTGGCAGAAGCCCTGGCATCAGGGAAAATTGAAGTGTTGCTACCATTTTTAATTGCAGATAAACATAATAAGGAAATGGAGGCAGCTGTGTTGACAAGGTTGTAGGAAACTACCTGGTTATTATAGAGGGTTACATATTTTGGAAGTGAGGGCAGGGAGATGATAGTGGGTCTATACTTTTACCTGGATCAGGTTTGGAAGTGACTGGTCGGAATGGATTTCTTGTGTTTCTTTTGGGGAAAATGTTGCCATGCTGACCTGCAACAGTAGAATTAACAGAATATGTCATAAATTTTTAGCAAGAAAAATGGTGTGATAGCTATAATGGTAACCAATGTAGAGAAATACTGTGTCAGAAATTTGGTTGAAAATCTATTCTTAAAATGGGGTTTGAATTAGTCTCAGCCCCTTGGTTGCCAGGTTTTAAATTGGTATGGCATTTCTTTTGCAGACCTGATGGTGAGAAGAAAGCCTATGTACGATTAGCTCCAGATTATGATGCACTGGATGTTGCAAACAAGGTTGGTCCATTTGATAAATCAAAGGTGGCTTATTTTTGCAGCAATATCAAAACTTAAACTTTGCTTCCCCCATCATCATCATCATCATCATCATCATCATAACTAGAAAAGAAGATTTGCTTCACAGCAAATCTGAGTGCTTTGCAAAATTTATAGAAATGCTTGAAAAAAATATTGCTGTGATTCTGAAGCAGAATAACACACCTATCTGTGGTATGTGGCAAGTGTGCATAAACCTGTTTTGATTGTAGAAAGCTTAAGTTTGTGTGTTGGTTCTGGGCAAGCTTTTTTGCCCTAGGTCAAACATAAACCGGTTCTGATCCTATAGAGCTAAAGTTTGTGTGTAACTGTACCAACTTCAATTCATTATTGGTTTATGATTGAATACACCTACAGGTGGTAGCATAGGACTTTAAGCAGAACAATGCATCATCATATTTGGGGTATTGGCCTAATTTTCCTGAAATCATCTAATTTGCACACTTAAAATGATACAACTAGGGCCTGTATTTTTCCGTTTCAAAATGAGTGTTTTTCCGTTTTGGGAAACTACAAATTCCGTTTCATTTCCGTTTCACTAATTCTAGGGCACGATTTTAGCACTGGTCAATAAAAAAGGAAAAACAGTTGATCTTATCGCCTCTGGAAAATGTTGATCCATCGACGAACGGCAAAGTGACTCCATATTGTTTACTATGTACGTTGACAGCCTCCACCTACAGATGGCGCTATTACCATTGTACCTCTGTTGCGCGTTATATCTATATGCCATGCAAATGAATGGATATGGTAGCAATGGGGTCTATAGCGCGCAGGTGCCTGGCCTGTCGTTAAATTTGCTCCACGTGGTATCGATAACGCCGCCGACTCGTCAAATTTGGATCCAAGTCCGTGTGTTTTGCTTTATGCGATGACATATGTGGTGATTTTGAATTATTTGAGAGGCAAAATTCACAAATTCCGCTTAATTTCCGTGGCATTTGCCGATTTCCGTTCCAAATCATAAATTCCGTTTGAGATCATAGATTCCGTGAATTCCGTCCGTTTTCCGCGATCGCGGAAAAGTACTGGCCCTATACAACTTATGGGTCATGGCTCATTAAATGCACCAAGAGCACACACACCTATGAATTGTCGTTGGTATGGTACTTCTGTCTATAACAATTTTGAAGGTATTCAAAATTTGGATTTTATAAATTGGCCTAATTTGCAAAAACGAAATGTTACAACATAGGTTTTTGATTCATTGGATGCAGCTGTGGCGCAGATTTGTATAATTCAAAGTATGAATGGCACCTGTGTTTGTGTTCGCCTAATTTGCATAAATTAAAATGCTACAACTTTGGCTCATTGTTCATAGGATCCTCCTATGGCACAAACCTAGAAATTTAAGTTTGAGTGGTACCTCTATCTCTGATAGTTTTGAAGATACTCAACATTTACATTTTGCAGGTACCCTTAACTAGCATAAATTAAAATTTAAGAACTATTGTTCACAGTCCATTAGATTGACAGATGTCTCAAACCCAAGTGTGTAACTTAGAACTTTGTGTCTATAATAGTTTCGAAGATACAAAGTTTTAAAAATTTTAATAGCCCAAAATTTGCATAATTTTAAACATCATGACTACGCCAAATGGTATTCAGAGTTTCATGTGTAGCTCAGTCAACCTGACAAGTTTATTCGGTTTTCAAAGTAATGGTGTCCCAAGAAAAATTCTGGACAAATTCGGTTGTAAAGAATTCTTGAAAAAAACAAATGTCTCGGCTTGCACCCAGACATGAAAATAATGATAATAACAACAACATTCAGATGTTCTGACTTGAATATTCAACAACAGATAAATGATTCAATTGTAATGTAAAGTAGTAATTTACTAACTTAAATGTGACTTCAAAATAGAAATTTGCAAGCATATACAGCAGCAATGCAGCCTTTTTAACAGAACATTTTCTCTTGGTGAAGGGGAAATTAGTAAAAAATGTGACATGACTTGTGAAAAAAATATTAAAACATCGAGTGTTTAAACAATTTGTATTTGATTTGATCTTTGGAACTTGGTAAAAACATGAGCACACATACAAGCAGAAATCAAGTTATGATGTATAGCATCCAAATTTTAAGGTGGACTCTGCATTGGATAAGTGATGTATCTATACATGAACATTGAGAGATATTTTGAAAGTTAATTTCTCCCTGGGGAATGGTAGACTTTGTTTGTGCACATTTCTTCTGCCTCTTCAGCACTTTCAGTTTCCATGCACCAATGTGTGAAGAACTTGTGGAAACGTGATAAAATTGATAGGATTATGTACCTTGGTAAAATGAGAGCTGGGATTTTGTGAGGATGACCTTGACTTAATTTGCAAAGTTTCAGAGCTGTTAATATGAAGTTTGTTTCTGTGTTATAACTGCAAGAATTGGAGGAAACTTGATGGAACATGGTCAGATTATGTACGCTAAAGGAAGACACCAATGTTTGAATTGAATTTTGGTGACCGTGATGTATTTCTAAAGATCGTTACCACATATATGAATTTTCTTCACATGTCACATGGGAAAAAGTTGAGAAAACAGTGAAACTTTGTAGGACTATGAAGGTTGGTAAGCTTTAGGTTGGGATTGCATTTTGGAGATCTTGACATAGCTTAACATGTAAATGTCACAGGCCCATGTATGAATTTCATTCAAATAACATGACTGCAAAAGAATTTTAGAAAATTTTATTGACATGGTAGGATTGTACATCTTGGTAAGACGAAGCTTGGGGTAGCATTTGAATGACCATGACAATACTCCAAGTCACATGATATTTACCATCCAACACAACCAACTTCTAAAAGGCATACCCCTCCTGCACAAATGAAACTGTTTCTTTGGGGGTTACTTGAGTCTGTCCTGCAAAACAGCTAACTCTTGTCAGTGTTGTGATTCACCATTTTGAATTGTCTAAGTTGGTTACCAAAGCCTTTGTTTTCTTTCTTTTTCAGATTGGCATCATCTAAAAAGGATCTACATGTGATGACAAATAAATAACTAATTGTGGAAATATAAATTGTCTGTTTTTTGTGAGTGTTTGAAGCAGCAGGTGGTTGTGGGGCTTTGTTTAACCCTTTCCTGCTCAAGTTTCCCAAAAGTGCGCAGATGTAAATTGTCATCTTCTGGCTCAATCTTTTCACTTGAATATTTTTGTCAATAGAAAACATATGGTGAGAACTGTGGATAAGACTTATTATGTGGGCATGCCCCAGGTCAACAGCTTTACTTGGTGTGGGTTGGGCACATTGCACCCAACCTGAGCAACGAAAGCTATTGACCTGGGCCTATTGGAACCAGGAAAGGGTTAATGTGTAAATGGTGGTAGCCCATAAAAGGTGGTATACCATGGGTCTGTCTGTCTGTCTGTCTGTCTGTCTGTCTCAGATGAACCCAGATGGTGTATCCTGTTGATGTGATTAGTGGATTGTTTTTCCTGTCTGGTGAAATGATGGTCATTACCCACAAGAGAATAGAATACATTCAGGTTAACTGGAACTACATTTAGTTGCAGTTGTACATACACTTAAAATCAGAAGTCAAGAAACTTGACCTTGACCTGCCTCCAATTCAAAGGAAAGTCAAGGACATGATGTAATATGTACTTCAGTGTCACCATCACTTCTTTTGAGTGTACTGAATCTGTGTTTGATCGGGTATCTGTTGCCGTTCTCCCTTCATAAAGTGCAGGGTGTAGTAAAAATTTTGACAAGCCAACCAAGCCACTGAAGGGAACTCCTGGCAGGGAGAAGGTCGGAACCAAACTCGAGCAGTGATGGCAGCACAGGGAGGTTTGTGCCCCATGTAAAAGGGTTAAAAACATATTTTGCACTAAACTAAACTTTCCAAGATGCCCAGAACATTGCAATGAACTGAAACATGCCGTGAAAAAACTTTTGAGTTTTTTTCCCAACAACACAATGGAATTAATTGACTGTGATACGTTTATTCAAACATACCATAGTTGTGGCAAATATGATATATGATAAAAGACCACAGTCCCTCTCCTTTCTATGTTCTTGATCATAGATGACAAAGTTGAGTTGCCTCACTGAGGACTTGGTGTATATTTTCCAGAAGTTCTCTGTATAGGCAGCTTCATGGCTAAGACCTACGAGTTGTCCAATTTACTTGAATAAAAAGCTTTGTTAAATGCGAGTCTCCATGATCTGAAGTTAAGCAGTGTTGCATATTTTTAAAAAAGAAATCCCCATAACTTGTTGATACTAGATATGAAAATACCCCTAGCGCTGCCAGTGTTTAAATTTTGGCATCTCCTTTCTGAAAACTAGCACAAACTACATGTATATAATGTTGAAATGAATGTAGTGTGTTGGTACAAGAGTTTGGGGGGGGGGGGGGGGGGGGAGCAACACCAATAACCAAAAATTCCACTAACAGGCATGGAAGATTTCGGATATTTAACTGATTTCAACTTCATTGATCATATATTCCTTCATACTGCATATTCAGCTTTGAACCAATATTTTTCCTTTATTTGGAGGTTCTTTAGTTGGATTGAAGAAATTTCTATTTTTTTCCCTCTGGTCACTTACAGGCCTGACTAATCCTTTTGACTGGTTGACATTTTCTTTTTCAAAATTATAACTGGACTTCACTGTCACAGTATATTAATCATGAAAATGCAACGTAAAAATATGCAGTGGTGTGCCGCCCGCCCCCCCCCCCCCCCCCCCCCCAAATGAGTCCACAATCTCGACAAAAGCCACAAAGTGGTATTTCCATGGTATTTCCATTGAACTTGCCCCATCAAGAGGCCACCCGTCTAGTAGTGTGTCCACTTTTGGTTGTATTGGGGGGGGGGGGGGGGGGGGGGTAGTTACAAACAACATTTTGACCATGAAGGTAAGAAGCAATGATTATATGCCCTCGTATAGTTAAAATTCCTAGTGTTTGCCAGACGTGCCGTAAATAAGAAATTTGGGTGCTTCATATTATTTTAAAGTCTGCAGAGCTTTTGCAACTGCTCATGTCAGTCCATCCGTCCAAATATTTTTGCCTGTTTGCATGATGCTATCCACAGTTTTCAAGTTAGCCAGATCTAACTTTAACAACTTATAGGGTGCATTAACAATTCTGTCCCTTTCTATATTGGTGCCACCAGCAGTATAGGGGGTCAAAATATAAAAATCGTTTGAACACTAGCATCTTTAATTTGTGGCAGATCGTCCGAAATTTTGTGCAATTGTTGGGGAGGTCAAAGTCTTAAGTTGCGAATGATACTAGGGGCACCACCTATAATTTGACAAATTATGAGCCAAAATGTGTTCCAAGATATAAAATTCCATATCTGGAAAAGTGATTAAATGAGACTTGCCAAATTTATAGGATACATAGACCCAGTCCAAAGGTAAAGTGTTATATAATATCAGTGACCTATTTTTGTTCGTTCACCATGCTTGAAAGGTGATTTTGTAATGGCAGGGTGTAGCTTGGACATCCATGGCAAAGAGAATTGAGCCTCCAGATCAAAATTGTACTTGATTACATTGTACATACAATTACTCGGTGACCTACTTTTTGGGTCTAGGTGACCCAGTAACTGTGGAGTTTGGTGGTTGTCTAACTCTTAACAATTTGAACAAACCGACCACATATGGGGAACGTTGTTTAAACAGTAAGAAATTTTAATCTCTGTTAAAGGTCAAGGTCAAATGGCCAGTTTAAATATAGGGGTCATCTCCTGAATGCTCTGCACCGCACAATTTTTAAGTTGGGCCCGTATAACACAATTTGCAAGATGTATGAAAATATTTTTCGACGTCAATGATGGTCATACCATCTATAGTAGTAGTATCTAATGTACAAGTCGAAATGGGAAAAATCTTGTGACCAGTCCAGCATCCTTAATTTTTGATGGATTGTCCTGAAATTTAATGGGGTTGTAGAGCTGGAAATTTTGGTTGGCTATGAAATTAGTGGTGCCACCTATAATTTGAAATAAAGAGTTGAAATGTTTTGAAAGATTCAAATTTCCATACCAAAAAATAATTGAATTGGATAAGCCAAATTCATCGTATATAGATCATGTCCAATGCTAATATTTTATGTTAGATCAGTGAATTTGACCTTATTTTGTACGATCACCAGACTTGTGAAGTTGCAAGAGGTGATTTTGTGATGGGTGTAGTTTGGACATGAATGGCCAAGAGAAGAGAGCCTGAAGATCAAAAGCACAATTGAGTACATTGTACTTTAAACGGGTGGGTGACCTTGACCTATTTTAAAGTCATTAAGCACTTGGAAAAAAAAGGACATTTTGTTCAATATCTTGGGGGGAAAAAATAATGCTAACTAGAAAAGAAGATTTGCCTCGAAGCAAAATTGTGCCTTGAAAAGTTGTTGATGGTTAATGCTACAAGTTTTGTCCTTTACATTCCACTCCGTTTATGGCTCAATGAAAATATTCGAGTTCAAATGACTTTTTCCTGTAAAGGTCCCATGTAAATTACAGAAATGTGCAATGTTGCAATATCTATGATTTGAGATGGACATGACTAGAATATGATGAAAACTGACCAAGTTGTGGCCAGATGAAAATTCAAAATAAAATCCAATGTAACTTTCAGGATTATAGGGTGTGTAAAAGTCCAGGTTCATTTCGATATTGGTGGCGCCACCTGCAATATAGGGGGTCAAATATGAAAATTTTGTGAATACTCTAACATCTTTAATTTTTGGCAGATCTTCACCAAATTTGGGGGGGGGGGGGCGTGTCAAAGTCTAGGTTGCTGATGATAATAGTGGCGCCACCTATAATTTGATGGAAATTATGAGCCAAAATATGTTTCAAGATCCGATTAAAATCTATAAAGACCTATTTGAGATCTCATGAGAGCTGAGCAGATGGATGGAGGGACAACCCAAATATGTAATGCCTCAACCTTGGTGGAGTTGGAACATCGAGGTAGATATTAACAGTTATCTGATTACACAAACCAGATCCCAGAATATTACAAACCATGTAGACACATCAAACAACAGTGCATGTCAAAAAAAAAAAAAAAAAAAATATGATTACATGTACTACATAAGTGAACAGTGTCATCTAAATGATAACCCTATATGTATGTGTTTTATATATATATGTTCCGCTCTTCTGGGGCTATAAAAATGATGATGGATAAATGTATACTGTACTTTTATTCAATGAATGCATGGGCACAGAGCTCTGTTAAGATGTGACGACAAACACGAGGCAGCTTCTTGTGTTCGATCTTTCCCTGCTTGTGTGGTCAATTTGTGCTGCCATCGGTAAAAACTCTTTTATAGTAGCCAATACGGTTTCCGTACAGATCACTCTACAGAACTAGCAGCCATAGAATTAGTCGATGAAATTATACTAGAAATGGACAAGGGCAATTTACCTTTGTGTATTTTCTTAGATTTATCCAAAGCTTTCGATACCATAGATCACTCTATTCTGTTGCACAAACTGAGTTACTACGGTATCAAACAAACACCCTTAAAACTCTTCGAAAGCTATTTAAAAAATCGTAAACAGCACGTTCAAATAGATAATGTTAAATCTGATGCCATGTCCATTACCACTGGAGTTCCACAAGGCTCTATTTTAGGTCCATTGCTTTTCATTATCTATATTAACGATATCTCCCATGCAAGTAAAATACTTGAAGTAATAATGTACGCAGATGATTCGACCTTATCAACCACACTCAATTCTTTCAATGTAAATATCAATTCGGATATTGATAGCAATATCAATACTGAGATTAGAAATATCGTTAAATGGTTAAATGTAAATAAGCTATCACTTAATGTGAGCAAAACAAAGTTCATGACTTTTCATCAAATAAACAAAAAATTCCGTGTACCAAATCTCAAAATAAACGAAAATCAAATTGAACATGTTGATACATTCTCTTTTCTCGGAATTACTCTTGACAAAAGTTTAAATTGGAAAGCACATGCAGATAAATTAAGTAACAAAATATCAAGAGCACTAGGAATTTTGAACAAGCTTAAAAATATGCTTCCAATGACTGCCAAAATAAAAATTTATAATTCTTTAATAATGTCACAACTTAATTACGGAATCGTAGTGTGGGGATCTAAAATTCTCAAAATGCAGAAAAAAGCTATTCGTATGATTTGTTGTAAAACACACAATGCTCACACAGATCCACTATTTAAAAGTCTTGGTCTCCTGAAAATAAATGATATTTTTACTCTATCAAAATTCAAATTTTTCCGAAAATTTGTTAATAAACTACCTGAAAATCTTCTAAAGTTACCATTATATAGTAATCTTGAACTACATCAATATAATACCCGACAAGCTAGAAACATGTATATCACTGGATATAAACATGCCTATGCAAAAAACTGTTTAAGATTTGATCTTCCTGATACTATCAATAAAGCTGCTACGCATATTAAAGAAAAAGTCTATACCCATAGCCTTCAAGGTATGACTAGATATATTAAAAATTACTTTATACAGAGTTATTCTGAAATTTGTAATATTAACAATTGTTATGTGTTTAGGAATCAATAGCTCCTCTATTTTGCTCCTTTTTTAAAGTTGACCTTAACATTAAATGTAATTTTCTGACACGTTATTTTTACTTTTTCACCTAATTGTGTAATTGTTCTTTTAGTACAGCGTGTAATTGCCATGTAACTATTCTTGTATGTTGTGGGTGGCTCCCATGATAGCGACATACTTTTGTCTTAATGGGAGTCTCCCAGACCAAAATACTCTATGTATATCCTTATGTTTCATTTATTTTCTGTTTTATGTCAAATTTAATGTATTTTTTGGTCGAATAAAAACATCCTGAGTCCTGAGTCCTGTGATATATATGATAAAAGCTAAACAGCTTTAACTCAATAAATACATAGTGAAAACAGAATTGTTTGCCTCTAAATTCTGAAAGGTTTATTTGAATGCAATTTAACTGACAGGCATGGGTGAATGAACATAAAGCATAGTGATGTGTACTTGTATATAAGTATATGAGTGATGGACCTAAACTGAAGTGTTCTGTACCAGAATGAGCGGGTTCCTTTCCTTTCTATTCATCTGGATTCATATTTTACATTTTATAGAAGTCAATTGTCATAACAGCGGCATCCAGCTGCATGCAGATAGCGGTGGTCGGTGGTATACAGCGGCGAAAGGCCGTCTGCCGCCGACCGCTGCTGTCTACTGCTGAGCTCCAGAAGTCGATTGGATTTCAGTGGCAGACAGCGGCTCTGCCGCCGACCGCCTCTGGCTGCCGCCCAAATGCTGTATACGCCACCGAAAAAATTGACTAGTGATTACTTCATAAGCGTTAAACTTGCAGGGAAGTTGACCTTGGACTCCTCAAGGTCGTCAGTGGGCCTTCGAAAAAGTAGCGCAGTCTTTCATCAACATCTAGTTCTCCGAAAGTATTTGCAATTTGCAACCAAAAAAACATTTACCTTCTAGACGAATGACCAGTTCTTGGGTCTCTCTCTCTCTCTCTCTCTCTCTCTCTCTCTCTCTCTCTCTCTCTCTTCTCTCTCTCTCTCTCTCTCTCTCTCTCTCTCTCTCTCTCTCTCTCTCTCTCTCTCTCTCTCTCTCTCTCTCTCTCTCTCTCTCTCTCTCTCTCTCTCTCTCTCTCTCTCTCTCTCTCTCTCTCTCTCTCTCTGTGAACAAATTTAAACTCTGCAATACGTTAATGAATATGTCGAATAACACGATTGTCATCCTTTGTCATTCTAACAATAGCCAGATGTCCACTGTCGTCTGCTGTTCCTCTCCAACCTCACAACAGTCCCCCCAAATATCTCTTGCCAGCTTTATTGTTTTTATTTACATGTATATTTCTTCTTAACAACATACTATAGTTGAACAGCCTTCATTTGTTGAAGTTGAGCCCAATGCCCCCCCCCCCCGAAAGCTGTTGACTTAAACCATGAAATTAATTTACTCACTTAAATTTCCCATGCTCTCAGAAAAACACATTTAAAAACCTGTACATGAAACTTAATCTCCCTACTTACTAACCATTATCTGGCCCAGCCCGTATAAATATGGCAAAATAAGTTTAGGAAACGATTAGTTGATAAGATTAAAAAAGGCGGCATTTTTTTTTTTAAATGCCCTAAGTGTGTTCAGAGATCTGTGCGTTTGCAGCAGCAGCAGATATCCCAAAGCTTTGTCAAGAATTAACATCCATATTTTCGGAAACTTGGCATTTTAGCACAGTATGTGCTGACTAAATGAGACTAACGCCTTCAGTCGGAACATAATCTGATAAATTTTCGTGCAATATCAAAGCAATTCGCCAAGTAGTGAAGAAGAAATTTTCTATTCCTCCCCCCCCCCCAAAAAATACATTAAAAAAAATCATGAAAAATAGTTGCTTCATCATCGCCGCCTTAAACTTCGTACGGCACTGCCTTGGGAACATCAATGTGCAAAATCAAAACGCTTCATAAAACTGTTTTTCAGAAGTCGAAAGGGAAACAAGTTTTATGGACTAGCAGGCAGTCACAAACAAATTTTATAAGCTCTGCTGACTGGCAAGTCAGGGGAGCTAAAACTAAAAAGAAAAATCCCTGGAGCATACCGATTTGAAAACTTGGCGGAGACCCACCCAACGTAGATCCGCAGTAAGTTTGGAGTGGTCCTGGTAAACAGTTTTGGAAAAGTCTAAAATGTGAACTGTGGACGGACGAAAGACCATAAGATAGCAAAACTGACTGTCAAGTCAGCTCAGCCAACAATTCTGGTCAGCAGAATGTAGCCTATTCTGTTGTTGCAAAAATGTTTCTGTGCCTGAACAGAAGCTCTAAGCGACAACATCGATCAAGATAGACGGACAGACATTGTACCTGGTAAGCTGACGCTTATCTTTCCCAGGGCCCCCGCCACGCGTGTACTCGGATACAGCATTGTACAAAAATAAGAACCTTGTTTCAGATGCAATTTGAGGAAAACGGTGATGCTAATATTTAATGAGATTGAAACAAGAAGAAATAGAATATGTTTAAATTAAATCATAAGAAGAAAGAAAGTATATTTATTTTTAAAAAGTGGGGGAAAACGAAACTTTCTTATACTTGTCTTTAGATTACTGTACATTTCACCAATATAACAACAGAATCTACTGAATGGGGATTCTAACTCACAATGTTGACGTTTAGAACATTAAAACGGTAAATACATGGTGTAAACAGTCCAAAATGCCAAATACTTCACATGATTGTTGAAGATCATCACTTCTAGCCCCCCCCCCCACCCACCCACCCGCACACACACAAACAAAACAAAGAAATAGGAAAAGTTTAATGAGAAACACGATCTGAAAAAATAGACATAAGAAAAAAAATCCTGCTATCAGAGCTTTTATCCTCATCCGAGTCAAGACCATTGGTTTTCCATTACATCTTTACTGATTAGGTAGGCTACACAGCAAACTATAGTCACATGAGCACTTTTTTGAAAGAACGAGAAATAATGCCACACAGCAGAAGTTTGGTTGAACTGATGCACAACTGACAACAACAGAGAAATATTCACAAATTTAAATTTTGTGTATTCACCTAATTTGAATAAATTACAATTTCACAATTTTGGTTCATTGGATGTGGCTATGTCACAAACCTACAAATTTAAGTTTGAATGACACTACTATCTTGTAATAGATTTGAAGTTATTCAACATTTAAATTTTGCACATTCACCCAACTTAGATAAATTAAAATGCTACAAACTCTGGTTCATGGTTCATTGGATGCGAATTTGCCACAAATCTATAAATTGAAGTTGGAATGGCATCTCTATCTGGAATAGTTTTGGAAATATTCAACTTTAAATTTTTCCATGCCCCTAATTACCATAATTTTAAATACTGCAATTTTCATTTACTGTGCATTATATTGACAGATGTCACAAACTCATATACGCACATTGAAAATTTGTGTCTATCTGCAATAGTTTGGAAGATATGGAGCTTTTAAAATTTTGATTGCCCCTAATTTGCATAATTGTAAACATCATGACTTTTCCAAATGATATGCACAATTTCACTGGTAGGTTAGTCACGATGGCAAGTTTCATGGTTTTAGGAATAATAGTGTCCAAGAAAAACTCTGGACAAATTTAGGTGCCATGGAAAGGAAGGAAAGAAACTGGAAAAGAAGATTTACTTCAAAGCAAATCTGTCTGTGTGCCTTCAAAAGTTATAAATATGGCTTAATGAAAATTTGAAAGTCCAAAGACCTTGACCTTTAGAGATCGCATGTGAATTACAAAAATGTGCAGTGTTGCCATGCTTGCAGTTTGAGCCCGACAAGACTGAAACTGGATGAAAATTGACCAAGTCATGGCTAAATGAAAATTTTAAAGGGCCAAATAACCTTGACCTTTGACCTTTAGAGATAACATGTAAAATACAAAAATGTGCAGTGTCCCAACGCCTACAACACAATATGATTAAAATTGAATGAAAATTGACCAAACTTGGGATGGCTAGATGATACTTTCAGGGTCCAAATGGCTTTGACCTTTGACCTTTAAAGGTCACATGTAAATAACAAAAATGCTCAGTGTTGCAATGTCTACAATTTGGGTCCCACATAGTTAACATTGGATGAAAATTGACAGAGTTATGGATGAATAAAAATTTCAGAGGTCCAAATGACCTTTAAATTTAGTGGTCACATGTAAATTACAAAAAGTGTACAGTGTTATAATATCTACAATTTGAGTCTAACATGATCAAAATAAGACAAAAATTGACTGAGTTATGACTTAAAGAAAAATTCATATGGCAAAATGATCTTGACCTTTGACCTTTAGAGGTCATTCGTAAACTACAAAAATGTGCAGTGTTACAAACATATTACTTGAAGTTGGATTGATTACCTGTACGTATAATAGTACATACATGTTGAATACAAATTTCAATACTAGAAAAGAAGATTTGCCCCACAGCAAATCTGGGTGCTTTAAAAAATGAGAACAGTTTGAAATGCTACACTTTCCCATTGTTCAACATAATCTAAATTTCGTGTATTAGTCGAATTTTTGATAGATTAAAATGCTCAGCTTTGGTTCTGTATTCAAGGGATGTGGCCATGTCCCAAACTTATAAAGCGAAGTTTGAATAAAACTACTATCTATAATAGTTTTGAAGCTATTCAACATTCAATTTTGTGTATTTGCCTGATTTGCATGAATTATACACCTTGCAGAACTCTGGTTTATTGTTCATTTGACGGGGATATGCCACAGACCCATAAATTGAAATACAAATGGCACCTCTATAATAGTTTTGAAGCTATTAAAGATTTACATTTTGCATGTGTACCTAATTTGCATAAATAAAAATCCTACAACTTAGGTTCATGGTTCATTGGATGCGACTTTGCCACAAACCTGTAAACTGAACTTGGAATGGCATCTCTATGTACAATAGTTTTTGAGATATTTACCTTTTAAATTTTTCAATGCCCCTTATGAGCATAATTTGAAATTCTAAAACTATACTGTCCATTTTAGTGGCAAGTGTCACAAAGGTTTATATGCACATTGAAATTTTGAGTCCACCTGCAATAGTTTGGAAGATATGGTGCTTTTCAAATTTTTGTTGCCTTTAAAATTTGCATAATTTTATACATCATGACTTTTCTAAATGAGATGCACAATTTCACTGGTTATGTCAGTCACCATGGCAAGTTTGGTGGTTTTCGGAAAAACAGTGCCTGAGAAAAACTCTGGACCAACTTGGTCATAAAGAAAGAAAGAGAGAGAGAGAGAGAGAGAGAGAGAGAGAGAGAGATTGGCCTTTCATTTCTATGTTAATTTATCTGAGATGAAAGACCACCTGTCCTATGTGACCACTTTTTTGTCTGGCATTAGGGGTGGTCTCAAATTGCAGGTACCACTTTACAGTGAACCTCTCTACAGTGGGCACCCTCGCGACCAGAGAAAAGTGCCCATTCCTGAGAGGATCAGCCCGTCTGGGCAGTATTAATCAGTATATGTGCATGTACAGTGTACACATATTATAATTCAGAGGGATATGTACACATGCAATACAAAACTGTCTTTGTTCCTTTATTACATAAACAAGTTTTAACAGATGCTGTCACAAAACTACATGTACATGTACCTGTGAACTGAGACATGCACTATATGGACTCGAGTATTTGCTATGAAGAACAGGCTTCATCTCACTGGTTACAAGAAAACAAAGATATGAAAGTGTCTAGGGAGATGACACAAATCCACACACTTTTTCAAAATTCACCAAGCTGTGAAAACAGTCATTCAGGACTGTAAGTCCAGACTTTGATGGTTCTAGCAAACTCAGCTCTGCATGTAGTCTATTTTTAACAGATGGTACACTTGGGCTTGTTCTATCTAGACGTCCAGTTCCTCTGATCCCTTGGGACTGATAAGCCCAGCAGACTCCTAGCCTCAGGCGAAAACAGACCAGTTAGGACACTGGTCAGTGTCAGTCATGGCACACTTACAGCTCTGTCTAGCATTAGTGTGAACATGAAACAGATATGTTTCTTGCATAAACAGAAAGAGATTCTCTGGATTTTATTGAGAACCTCATTACACAGTTGTTGGGAGTCCCCCCCCCCCCCACCTCCCATTTACCATACGACCCTAACCTTTCAAACCATACACCTAGCAGGCATGGCTAGAAGGCTGCCTATGAGACAGATTCAAGTATCATGAATGCAAAATGGTTGCCTAGCACCATCGAGGCTTGTAACATGCAGTACAGCAAAAGCCCTAGTCAAAATGTGAATTTGATGGGAAATTCACTGAATGTAGCATACATTAAAATTCCCCAACTTTTGTTTGCATGCTATTGGATTTGCCAGATGTCTTAAACCTAGCTTTGAAAATTAGAACTTTGTGCCTATCTATACTATTTTTGAAGATATAGAGCTTTTAAAATTTTAATTGCCTATAATTTGCATAATTTTAAACATCATGACTAGTCCAAGTCAGGTGCCCAATTTTTACTGGTGGGTCAGTCATAATGGCAAGTTAGGTGGTTTTCGGAATAGTAGTGTCTGAGAAAAACTCTGGACAAATTTGGTCGTAAAGAAAGAAAGAAAGAAAGAATTCTTGGACAAACAAAATGTCTGGGTTGGCACCCAGACATAATTATGATATCATAGCAGTTACCATTATTTGGTAAAATTACAACAAGTACTGTGTCAGGATGATTCCTGCTAAGGAAACAAGTTTCCCACTATCACAGGAGCCACCTTGGAGAGATATTAACGGATTAAGCAATCTCACTCAAGAACTAGTAAACATAGTAGTAAGCACAAACATGAAACATAATCGATTTAAGAGTTACAAACATAACAGTAGGGTATGGTACATACATTTGTATATAGATTCACATAGTAATTTTTTATATATCCTGAAAAACCTGAGAGTGAATGGTCAGCTCCTCTTTATAATTTATACAAATGATATGCATCTTGCCTCATCTGTTTTTTGAATCCATTTTATATGGTGATGACACCACTCCTGTAAAGAGCCTTTGTTCTTTCAGCTTCTGCCCTACCCAAAGTTTAAATGTCCAAAATACATCTCTCTCTATAAATTGTGAATTAAACAAGGTGTATGATTAGCAAGACCCACCAATCCTTAGCGAAATATTATCCCTTCAAGACCCCCTGTTTAAAAGAAAAAAATCTTTCTCGCTTAGGGATAGAGAAGGGACATGGGCTCCCTGGCCTGGGTCCCAGCGGGCAATCAGGATACATTTTGTCATTGTGTCTGGCGGTTTCGGATTGGTTGGGGCTGTGGGCATGGCTGCTGCATGGTGTTTTGGGCTCCATGGCACCTTGGTAGGACATGTCTCGCCCAAATTGATTCATCTCGACGGTTGCACTCCCCTTGATGTGACTATCATTTTGTTGAACGAGGTTGGATTTCTCGACTATCATTTTGTTGTACAAGGTTGAATTTCTTCTTCAGTCCAAGCTGCCGTTGCTGGGTCTCACAAAAATTATAATTTTTGAAACTTTTCACACTTTGCAGTAATTTGTCGTTGTTCAGCATGGTGGGTACTTATATTTGTTACATTATTCTTCATCATAAATACGAGGTATCTTTTTATAATTTATTAAAATTTATGCTGTTTTATAGATTTAAAATAAACAACTTCACGCTATATTTTTCCTTGTACAGTTTTTAAAATTGATCATCATTGTTTTTATTGGATATTCTTTTTTTAAAAAAAATATTTGGTTCATATGCTTTAAATTTTGAAAAATTTTTATTATGTCAAAGTAGCTCCCCCACTGCTCTACGTCATTTTTCCAAAATGACCATTAGATGTCGCTATGTATTCTGCATGTGTGTGGCTCTCGATAACCGCACCCATATGTACAAAAGCTAAGCTCATAGAAATTAAACGATTAACAAGAACATAAATTTTAAAAGACTGATATTGTATTAAATCTCACACTGCATAAAATTACAGTGCAATGTGCACAAAATGAAGTTCACATAAATTAGGCTTCTTAATTTTTCCCTTTTACAACCGTGAATTTATTTCAGGAATGTCACTGTCCAATAAGCCTTTTCGTTGACAACCAAAACAAAAATAATGTCTGTCTCTTTAAAAATAAGCCTGATATAACTGATGTGCCCTTTTAACTGCATGGTGTCCTTCGAAATGAAGAGTCGGGGTTGCAGATCATCCAACCTGCTCGTATTATTCAGAAATTTCAATCTCCTGACACTGCAACTCAAACATTGTATAGAAAACTTTATAAACGCGTAAACCAGACCCGTCACCAGGGGCATTGCATTAGGATTATTTGAAAGGTACAACATATTTAAAAAAAGAAACGAACAACAAACAAACAAACAAACAAACAAACAAACAACAACAAAACTTACGGCATTTGATTGCAGATCAGTGAGGGTGGTTTGTGTAAAGTTTTTTTAACCATGTAGAACACTTTCCCTGACCAATTTTATGACTTTACATGTACATTATTGACATTTTCATCATATGATTTGCATTTGAACATTTCTAAGCTTTACATGTGCATGTTTATGGGGTATGTGTAAACACATTTTAAGTCAGAAACCCAATAGCTATCATAATCGTCATTAACTATAACCATTACTGATCTCGCTCCTTCTAAGAATCTAATCAACGTGCGTTTACAGCGATCAACATGCCTATAACTGTTTTCTTACAATTGACAAGAGTCTAGTCTAACTGTTCATGTTTAACGGCAGTCGAAAATATGTCATAAGTGTGCCAAGGTGCATTTTTTAGAGAAACACTGTTGTCATGGCACGGATCTCTTATTATTCTTTTACAGTAAAATCTGCCTATTAAGACATATTCATGAAGATAATAGCCTCCTATTATGAATAAGAATCATTATCATTGTCTTTTATGCGTTTTAGAAATGAGAGAGTGGTAAACACTCTTTAACAGATCTCATCCCTTTGATTGAATGATTGATGGTTTGAAATGTTCTCTGCCGTGGAACACTTTATACCCTTATACATGTAGGCCTACATCTAAATGGGAGCGAATATAGGAATAATTTAATCTCATTTGAATCAATCAATGAAAGAAAGAAATGATGTAACGGGACTCCACATACAGACACAATCTAGAACTTGCGGAATTTCCAATTTCTCGATAAATAAGCGTGTTAAAAACCTGAAATTTTGCCGGTTTATAAATTACACTTCAATGAATATAGTATCACGTGCAAACAGTTCGGGACGGCATGGGAGATACAGGGGATCCGCAGTTGGGTCGATCCGCGTTTTAGCATACTCTCCGAGGTCCGCATCCGCGTCCGCGTTTTAGTATGTACCGACTGAAGTGGCCATGTGGTGAAACTGAAAGTTGTCAGTGGTGAAACATCAAGTTGTGTTTTCGTATTTGACCGACACATCCGCGTAAGTATTTAGACAAGCAATCGCGAGTGTTACATTTCAAGGCCACAGAACAATAATTTCTTACCGGAATACATAGAGACAGAATAACTATTCGATATAACCAACAAGTTTGAGCGCGAACTTAAAGTCTAAAGGAAAAGCCCTCCTCAAATCAACATTATGGTACTTGGTAGCAAGGGTCTGCAAGATGTCGTCAGCAAACGTATACCGACCTAAACTTCTGAAGTCGCCAGTCTGTGCAAATCACGAGCTGTTATTCAATCCTATTTCAAATTATCACTGAATATGAAGTATCTATGAACACAGATGATAGTCAAAATACGTGTCATCTGGTCACATGACCCAAAGCCAAACAGCTACTGAGCTAGTGCGTCTGATACTGTGATAGTGATATGTTGAAGGGAGCGTTTTTACCTCAGCTGACTTATCAGTCAGCTGAGGTTTTTTGAGGGTCCGTCGTCTGTCTGTCCGTCCGTCCGTCCGTCGTCCGTCCGTCGTCCACAATTCACATTTTCGACTTCTCAAAAACCGTCAGCCAGATTCACTTCAAACTTGATGGAGATGTGCCTTGGGTGGGTCCTTACGAAGTTTGTTCAAATGGTCACGGTCCAGTGATTTTTGGATTTTACATGAATTTTTTTGTTCTTTTTTGGGTAAATCTTAAAAAATTTTCTTCTGTGAAACGGCTCACCCAATTGCTTTGATATCACACAGGAACACTCCCTGGGACTCCTAGTTCTTAATTTGTTCACCAGGTGGCACTGCAAGTTTTTCCTAATTTTTTTATGAATTTTTGTGTGTTATAACTATTTTCGACTTCTTCTCCAGAACCATCACTCAGATTAAGCTGAAACATGGTGGATATGTTCCTTGTAGAAGGGTCAAACAAAGTTGTTCACTATGTGGGAATGCTGCGGATTCCTGATTTTTAACGATGTTTTCAATTCGGGTACTTATCGGTCAATGCAGCTTTCCTATTGATTACTATGGAAGTCATGGGCATTCTAATGCTAATTCACATTTTTGACTTCTTCTCCAAAACCGTCATCCAGATTAACTTCAAACTTGGTGGCAATGTACCTTGGGTGGGTTTCTACCAATTTTGTTCACGTGGTCATGCTCCAGTGATTTTTGGATTTTTAATGAATTTTTTGGGTTTTTTTTTGACAAATCTTAAAAAATTTTCCCCAAAACTGCTTACCCAAATGCTTTGATATCACACAGGAAGACATCTAGGGACTCCTTGTTGTTAATTTGTTCACCAGGTGGCACTGCAGTTTTTTTCTAATTTTTTTTGTGAATTTTTGTGTGTTATAGATATTTTCGACTTCTTCTCCAGAACCGTCACTCAGATTAAGCTTACACGTGGTGAATATGTTCCTAATGGAAAGGCCAAACAAAGTTGTTCACTGTGTGGGAATGCTGCGGATTCCTGATTTTTAATGATTTTTTTCAAATCGGCTCCTTTGGGGTGAATGCAGCTTTCCTATTGATTATCATGTAAGTCAATGGGCATTCTAATGCTTATTTACATTTTCGACTTCTCCAAATCCATCGTCCAGATTTACTTCAAACTTGTTGGCAATGTACCTGGGGTGGGTGTCTACCAGGTTTGTTCCAATGGTCATGTTCCAATGAATTTGGAATTTTTTATGATTTTTTTTTCAAAAATCTCTACAAAAGGTTTGATAGGAAAACTTAACATGGGAATTTCTTGTAATGGTCATAACTTTAATAATATTGACCAGATTTACTTCAAACTTGGTGGAGATGTGCCTTAGGTGGATCTCTGCCAAGCACAGGCGCTCGTAACATTCAGTCAGTCAAGCTTCCGTGCTAATATACCCGAGGGGGGGGGGGGGGGCGGGAGGAGTAGTGGATTAAGAGAGTGGACCTGGAACATCTGTGCGTTCAATAACCCACATAGGGCCATATCTGCAATAAAATATTGTGTATTCATCTGTGCAGTGAATTATTTGTGCTAATAAGATGGTGGCGGATGGGCCTAAAACCACAACGTTGTCACATGGAGCTCCAATATAGAAAGGTATGAAACGAAGCTCACATCTGGACCACCACCCCGCTTCACGTTTGGCATGATTTCTCCGTTTCTGAACACACCGACAAGCTGTAACTCACCAGTTTATTCCAAAACTATTTTCTACAGGTATATTGTTCTGTTCCACCACTTTGGTATTTCTTATCAGGTAGCAGGCCAAAATATGACGGAGTAGTAGAACAGAAATGATGAAAAATGTAGTTTATTACTGTAGCCCTACTGCTATGTGCTGGTCCCCTGTCTACTGGCTGAGATCCCCATTCCAACTGCCCTCTAAGTTGGGAGGCACCCCTATTTATACTATCCAAGGCCGTTGCGCAGGGGTCGCGCGGACCACTGCGCAAGACAGAAGTTGCGCGGACCTGCGCAGGGTAGAGTTGGTGTGTTGCCCCCTCCAACTTGCACGGTCAGTGTGGCATCCAACCACCGGTAAATCAGCTGGGGTAGACCCTCGGCCCTTATCCATGCTGAACTTACTGGTATCAGGTTGCCTGCATGTGGACCTCTGAATCACCACATCTGTTGGATCCATTAGCAGGGAAGGGAGTGCTGGCTGCATGGCCTGCCTGTACTGCCGGTGCAGTGAGGCCCATCAGCCCGGGCAGACAACATGTCAACACTGCCTGAGCACCTCAGGAACTCCCCGCTACTCCACTGCTGTACTGACCACATGCAGCTGTGCAAGCGGCAACACACACCCCATGGGGAAACTTGTTGTGTTGGTAGAGTGGTTAGCAGGCCTCCATGGCTGTGTGCCTTACGGGGCAGACTGCCTCCACTGACCGATACAACAGTGCCAGGACACTACCTTCTTCTGCCCCCCCCTGACTCTTACTTTTTACACATCTGAGAAGGGGTAAACTTGTATCCTCTGGGCAGGAACCCAACACTCCCCCCAACCAGACTCATTTTTGCCCCCAAAAATACAACTTAGATCAGAATGAGACCAGCAGCATAGCTACAAAATCAACTAAAAACATAAAATCAATCTTACAAATCAATAGTATATATGGTTCTACTTAATATATATGTACATGCATTACTTACTACATATATATATATTTTTTTCACATCCATAAGGAAACAGTCCAGGCTGTGTATGTGCACCTGTAAGTGTCCGTCCTTCGGAGTTGTTGCTCACACACTGTTCATTTTTTTGTTTAAATAATAATTTCACCACAATAAATCTTCCACTGCTACATTACATTATACCAGCTTAGTCCTTGTGGTTAGTTTTAATGTCAGCATTGTCCTTGCTCTTCATAGGTGTTGCATAACTCGTGGTATAATTACAGGGGATTGCACTTACTTTTAACTGTCCACACTCTTATTGTCAACTTAGCAGGGCTTGTTATATCCTGAAGAAGTCTGTTTGTTTTCTTTTCCTTGGACTTCTCCTAGAAGCACCCATGCCTGAATGATTATCAGGTTTTGTTTCCGGGATGCAAGTGGGTTCAGAGTCACCCCCCTCCACCATTGCACCTTGGGGCCTATTTCCCTTAACAGCAGGTCTGATACTTTTATTAGTGGCACCTGTTTTGCTCATTAGGCCATCACTGGTGGTGCCACTGGGTGTGGGAGTTCCCCCTTTTCCTTGCAATTTCCTCTGAAACTTGATAACCCAGTCAGGAATTTTGTCGGAAAGGAAGGGCTTTAGTCTATCATGGTGCAATATTTTTGAATTTGATTTAGGATTTGTCTGAATTTTATACAGCATATCACTGTATTTCTCAACAACAACACAGGGCCCTTTCCATATATCTGGGTTCAGCTTTGGACTTTTGCCAGTTTTTCTTGTTGTGTCCCAGTAGTACACCAAGTCACTCACTACATATGTTCTTTCATGAATTCTGCTGTCATAGTCCCTTTTCTGTCTCTCGCTAGCTTTCTCTAGATGCTGTCTGACATGGGCATAAACTTCATTCAGATTTTGTCTCAGGGTTGCCACATATTCACTTTCAGTTGGGACTGTCTCATTATTTTCAGCAACAGGGCTTCCAAACATAACTTCAATGGGCATCATTGTTTCTCTCCCAAACATCAAGTAATTAGGACTGTACCCTGTGCTGTCATGTGCACAACTTCTATAAGCAGCAGATAACAGTGGGAGATTGACATCCCAGTCTGTTTGGTTGTTGTGCACATAAGAGGCTATCATGTTCACTAAGCACTGGTTATGACGTTCAATAAAACCATTGCTAGATGGATGAAATGGTGAACTTTTAGTTTGGTGAATTCCTAGAAGCTTACAAACTTCTTTAAACAACCTTGATTGGTAGTTAGAGCCTTGATCCGAGTGTAATTCTAAGCAATTCCCAAAAATGGACATAAACTTGACAATTTCATTTGCAACTGTCTTGGCACTTTGGTCTGGAATTGCTACAGTACTGATCCACTTAGTGAAGTAGTCGCCGATTAATAAAATGTACCTATTATTTCTCTCAGTGATTGGGAAAGGTCCCAGGATATCAGTTGCAATCCTGTCCATGGGGGCACCCACCCTGTACTCTTTCAGCCTGCCTCTTGGCCTTTTATGGGGCCTTTTTCGAGCCCCACACTTGAGACAGTTTTTAATCCAGTTGCGCACACTTTGTTTCATCTTATACCAGTAAAATCTTTGCTTTAACTTGCTACAAGTTTTTCGGACCCCCAGATGTCCAGCAGTCACTGCATCATGTACTGCTTGCAAAACTTTTTCATGTAAACAGGTAGGAACAACAAGCTGCAGCTTATCTTCCTCCCCTTTCTCAGAAACCCACTTTTTATACAGGACTTCATTAGCAACCACAAGTTGTTCTCTCTGAAGCCACATATTTCTCACTGCTGGGCTGTAGGCTGCAACCTGATCCCTGAGTGGCCATGATTCTGGTGTCTTTAACCAGCTGATTATAGTCCCCAGGTCCGGGTCATTAGCCTGCAGCTTTGCTATCTCAACTGGGGTATGGCTGCCAATCCAGTTTCCGTACAGGCCTGCCCCTGTGCTCAACCCTGTTCCTGGCCCAATACCCTTGTCCGGCTGGACTTCCCCGTCCAGTTCAGCACTGCTGTCCTTAGCAGTTTCTGAAGAAACCTTATCTTTCTTCTTGCCACACTGTATTTTGCAGACTGGGAACACTCTCTGTTTCAGCCCCAAAACACAGTTCCAGCCAGTCAAAACCCTGGCTTGTGTTATCAGCACTGCCTGCTGAGCAACTAATGCTACCTGTCTACCAAAGCTAATTACAAGTCCCATAAGCACTGTGAACAATATGAGAAATTTAACAAACAGTCTGTTTTGACTGGGTTGCCTGGTACTGTCCAGTCTAGGTGGTGCAGTATTTTCTTGAATGCTGGGCAGGGTATCAGGCATATTCTTCTCCTGAACACTGCGAGTGGGAAGGTACAATGGGAGCACATCTTCAGTATCAAAAAATTCTGACCACATCTCATGTTTCTTTCTACAGTGGGGGCAACCACCACATGGCAACTCCTGTAGTATAGTCTTCCCATCATAGCAGTCACATTCTTCAGGAGTACATGACTGCCTTGTCAAGGAGTCTGCATTTTGGTGAGCGGACCCTTTGCGGTGAACCAATTTGAAATCATACTGAGATACCATTTCTAGCCATCTGGCCATTTGGTCTTGAGGCTCCTTGAATGACATTAACCAGCGAAGGGAGCTGTGATCAGTTCTTACTATTATACTTCTCCCCAGTAAGTAATGTCTGAAGGTTTGTAAGAATGTTACAACAGCCAACAGTTCACGACTTGTGACACAGTATCTGCGCTGAGCTTTTGTAAGTGACTTACTGGCATATGCGATAGGTTTCTCCACTTCACATTGTGTCTTCTCGTCATATGTTAATTGTGACAGACAGGCAGAAACCGAAGTGCTACTGGCATCAGTGTCCAGGTAAAATATACCTGTATCATTTGGTAACGCCATTACTTGATCACTTATCAGTGCTGCTTTCAGTATCTCAAAAGCCTGGGTGCATTCATTAGTCCAATTGAAAGCCTGACCAGCTTTTAACAGGTCATGCAGTGGGCTTGCCTTTGCTGCAAAATCTTTTACAAATCGTCTATAGTATGAACACAGTCCTAAGAAGCTGCGAACATCAGTGATGTTTTTGGGGGTTGGCCACTCTGCTACAGCTTTAATTTTATCTGGGTCTGTTCTGATACCATCTTCAGATATGACATGTCCTAGGAACTTAATTTCTCGCTGCATGAACTGGCACTTCTTTGCTTTGACTTTTAAGCCCGCTTTTCCCAGTCGGCCCAAAATTTCATCCAAAACTTCAAACATTTCTTCTGCAGAAGATGCGAAGCAGGCAAGGTCATCGAGATATATACAGCAGCGCCTCCATTGTAGACCGCGCATGATTATCTCCATGCAACGTTCAAAAGTCGATGGGGCATTGGTCAGGCCCATTGCCATAACATTGTATTCATACAAACCACATCGGGTAATGAATGCTGTCTTGGGACGGTCTTCCTCCCTCACACTAATTAGATAATAGCCGTTCTGGAGATCGATCGATGATGCAAAACGCATTCCCCTTACACAGTCTAAACAGTCATCAATACGGGGTAAAGGGTAAGAATCTTTCTTGGTGACACTGTTGAGATAACGATAGTCAACACATGGCCTAACAGACCCATCTTTTTTTCTCACATAACACATGGGGGAAGCCCAAGGTGAAGTGCTTTCCCTTATAATGCCTGCTTTAAGTTGACTTGCAATAATTTTCTCTTCTTCCCCTTCAAAAGCCCTTGGGACTCTCCTAGGCCTCTGCTTCAGGGGCTTTGCATCACCTATATCAATAGTGTGACACACTACAGAACTATTTCCCAGATCTTCTGGTGACTCAGCAAACACATTCTTATGTTTGTTGAGAAGAAGCAGGAATGTCTGTTTTTGAGCTTCACTTAATTCTGTGCAACTGCTGTTGTACAGATTTACCAAGTCTCCTGCCCAATCTTTCCCAGGCAAACATGATTTTCTTTCTTCAGTCTCATGGTTCACATGTACATTGATACTTCGAACGGGTCTACTACCTTCACTAGGTATGTTATTCTCTATGTGGTCTACTTCATGTAATGTCCCTATAGTTGTACCCTGCTCTATGGCTATATCCTCATTGCTGGTATTCATAACGCGCACTGGCACACCCAGGTCAACTCTGTTAGGATCAACCAAAGTACTACCAACAAATAAGTGTTCAGCAATTATACCTTCATGGCTTGGCTCAACTGTAGCACATTGTGAGCCCCAGGTATTACAGTCAATTTCACCTTCAAGGACCAATTCACTGTTTGCAGGGACTACGGTTGTCTCTCTCAGGCTCACCCTTGCAACTTGAGGGGGGCAGCCTTTAATTATGCAATCAACCCACTCATTATTAATTTGCAGGCCACTTAGTTTAGGTGAAACAACACAGTCTTGATGATATAGGAAGTCCATTCCTAACAAACCACTGTCTGCTATGGGTGCCACAAACACTTCCCATTCATATGAGTGCCCACCAAGTTCTATGTTCACCATAGCAGTGCCTACCACAGTTAGTCTACCTTCATTAGCCACTTCTAAATATACATTGGAAGGTAGAGCTTTGAGCTCTGGTTTTTGTTTCATGTCAAACTGGTCATACACATGTTTTGACAAAACAGTCACAACAGCCCCTGTATCAAGCAGCAATTCAGTCTCTAGCTGATTGACCTTTGCCGGCACAAACATTGACATGCCATCAGAGCTACTATTCTGCCTTATTCTAATAACTCTGTCCTCCGTCACAGATGGGACCGGTACCTGGCCGGACGGGCCGGTCCTTTCTAGTTTTCCGACTTCACTTCTGTATCTTTTCTTGCAGTTTCACCATTATCTTTCTTAGCTTGTTCAGCCAGTCTCCTCGGGCACTCATATCTGAAATGGCCTACTTCAGAGCAGTGATGGCACTCAGCAGTCGCCTTGTCCACACGACCACCCTTTGTATTTCTCTGGTTTCCATGGTTTCCTGGTCTTTGTGATTTTGGTTTTGCCTCAATGAGCACCTTGAGCTCATCAATCTTGGATGAGAATGAATCTTTCAATTCAGTCCCAAATTTTTGTAACCTGGCCTCAGTCACAAAAGAATTACTTTTCAGATCATTTTCACCTGGCTTTACCAAACGCACACCAGATCGGCCACGATTCACATCATCGCGCAGGCTGCAATAGGTTTCATATGCAGCCCTTGCCTCCTCAATGCTGCTTGGATCTTTCATACCTATGGTCAAGGCAGCTTGGTGATCAGGCAAACCACGCATGAAATGCCTCAGGGCAATAGTCTCTCTTGTGTCCCTGTCAGCAGTAGGGTACCCCTTAATAACAAGCCGCTTGAGGTCCGCTATGTACTCAGACAGTTTTTCTTTTGGCCCCAGCTTTCTGGCTTCTAGTTTTGCCAAGTAGGAGGTCACTGTATGTCTCTCTTTGAACCTGTTTTCCAGGGCTTCCACTAGCAAGTCGTGGTCCTCAAGGTAGTCTGGTGGCAGTTGGGCGAAAGCATACTCGGCAGCCTCCCCTCTCAAGCTGTTTATGAGTCTGAACAGTTTTTCCTGTTCAGTCCATCTACAGGCTGTAGCTAGAGAAGTCAGGGGCTGGATAAAACCTTCCCATGATGTTTGGCCATCATATGTGCTTTGCCTTGGTAGGGGTATTTCATACTGTGATCTGCGCAGCACAGGTGCATTGGGTCTTGGTCCAGGTATGTGAGGCAAATTTGACTGCCCCATAACATCTCCCCGTTCCCACATGGGTTGCCTTCTGGATCCATCATGCACATGTACAGGAGCTTGGATTGGTCTTGGGAAGGAGAAAACAGGTCCTTGTGCACTCCACACATTTTCCGCCCCACCAAGGGTATGGGGTATAGTCTGGCTGGCACTGACAAGGGGCACAGTCACTGGCACACTTTGAGGGGCTGGCTGGCCATGAACTGTTGGGGTGCTGGTAAATTTTACTTCCAACTCTCTGGCCCTATTTTCTGCTGCTTCAGCTCTTTTTAACAAAGTGTTCATATAATCAGCTTGCCTTTGGCTTTCTTCTGCCATTTTTTGTTTGTCTTGCTCAGCTTGTCTTTGGTTTGTGCTGAGCTCCATCAGAAGTTGTGCAATTTCTTGCTCTGTCTGGCTGGGGCCTTCTTGCCCACTACTGGCCTCTGGCAAACTGTCCACTGGCCCTGTAACTTGGTCTGCATTGTCCATGTTCATGTTTACAGCACAGCAAAAGTTCTTGAAAATTGGCTATTAGCTCTTAATAGAAGAATAATAAACGTACCAGTCTCTTGCTTTCAATAGGATGCTAGCAACTTCCCAGATATCAGTCCTGTACCTAAGCTTTGTTAGGTTTCCCTGACAGCATGTAAAAAGTTCTATCCCACCGCTGGTCCACCAGTGTTCTGTTCCACCACTTTGGTATTTCTTATCAGGTAGCAGGCCAAAATATGACGGAGTAGTAGAACAGAAATGATGAAAAATGTAGTTTATTACTGTAGCCCTACTGCTATGTGCTGGTCCCCTGTCTACTGGCTGAGATCCCCATTCCAACTGCCCTCTAAGTTGGGAGGCACCCCTATTTATACTATCCAAGGCCGTTGCGCAGGGGTCGCGCGGACCACTGCGCAAGACAGAAGTTGCGCGGACCTGCGCAGGGTAGAGTTGGTGTGTTGCCCCCTCCAACTTGCACGGTCAGTGTGGCATCCAACCACCGGTAAATCAGCTGGGGTAGACCCTCGGCCCTTATCCATGCTGAACTTACTGGTATCAGGTTGCCTGCATGTGGACCTCTGAATCACCACATCTGTTGGATCCATTAGCAGGGAAGGGAGTGCTGGCTGCATGGCCTGCCTGTACTGCCGGTGCAGTGAGGCCCATCAGCCCGGGCAGACAACATGTCAACACTGCCTGAGCACCTCAGGAACTCCCCGCTACTCCACTGCTGTACTGACCACATGCAGCTGTGCAAGCGGCAACACACACCCCATGGGGAAACTTGTTGTGTTGGTAGAGTGGTTAGCAGGCCTCCATGGCTGTGTGCCTTACGGGGCAGACTGCCTCCACTGACCGATACAACAGTGCCAGGACACTACCTTCTTCTGCCCCCCCCTGACTCTTACTTTTTACACATCTGAGAAGGGGTAAACTTGTATCCTCTGGGCAGGAACCCAACACTATCACACAGATAATCCATTGAAATCCGCATATATCCACAGCAACATGCCTATAATTGTCGAAAATGTCACACAAAATACATTTCGGGCAAAAAGTTCGACATTCCAGCGCCAAATTCAAACGGGTATCTCATCCTGAATCGAGTTCGTTCCGTGACATTAGCCACATGACAACTGTTCCAAATGGTCAATCAGACCATATTCTTTGATCCACTGGGGTTTTCATCCTGGCAAAAGTATGGCCGCTAAAACACTTCGATGCATTCGAGAAGCACTGGCGGAATCAAGTTTGGTCAGGTTTCATGCTTTGTGGAAATGAAAACAGGATTAAAACGTCCGTGAATCAAAGAATGCGGTTGGATCGACAGTTGAGAAGTGTTGTCATACGGCTAATGCCACGGAACGAACTCGATTCAGGATGAGATACCCGTTTGAATTTGGCGCTGGAATGTCGCACTTTTTGCCCAAAATGGATTTTGTGTGACATTTTCAACAATTATGGGCATGTTGCTGTGGACATATGCGGATTTCAATGGATTATCTGTGTGATATACCTGTAGAAAATAGTTTTGGAATAAACTGGTGAGTTACAGCTTGTCGGTGTGTTCAGAAACGGAGAAATCATGCCAAACGTGAAGCGGGGTGGTGGTCCAGATGTGAGCTTCGTTTCATACCTTTCTATATTGGAGCTCCATGTGACAACGTTGTGGTTTTAGGCCCATCCGCCACCATCTTATTAGCACAAATAATTCACTGCACAGATGAATACACAATATTTTATTGCAGGTATGGCCCTATGTGGGTTATTGAACGCACAGATGTTCCAGGTCCACTCTCTTAATCCACTACTCCTTCCCACCCCCCCACCCCCGCGTATATTAGCACGGAAGCTTGACTGACTGAACGTTACGTGCGCCTGTGCAACCAAGTGTGTTCAAATGGTCACGCTCTATTGATTATTTTTGGATTTTTAATGAATTTTTTTGTTTGGGGGGGGGGGGGCAAACCTTCAAAATTCTTCTCCTCTGAAACCGCTCACCCAAATGCTTTGATATCGTACATAGACACTCCCGGGGACACCTAGTTCCCAATTTGTTCACCAGGTGGTGCTGCAATTTTTTTTAAATGAATTTTTTGTATGGTTTTGCTATTTTTCACTTGTTCTCAGAACCGTCCCTCAGATTAAGCTGAAATGTGATGGATATATTGTTGTGGAAAGGTCAAACAGTTGTTTACTAGGTGGCACTGCTTTGGATTCCTGATTTTTAAGGATTTTCAATTCGGGTACTTATCGTTCAATGCAGCTTACCTATTGATTACTATGTAAGTCAGTGGGCATTCTAATGCTAATTCACAGGACAACTGACACGAAATTTACTGTTCACTTGATAACTTGAGATCTGTTTTGAGTTAGCTACACATGTTAATTATTCTGTATGAAGGTCATGCTGAGACAGTACATGAATGACCTTGACCTCGTTTGTGGGGTCACAGTGCAACACACATGAATTTTACTCTGTTGCACATGTAGGTGTTCTTCTATAAAGGTCAGACTTAGTCAGAACATGGTGTCCTTGATCCTTTCCCAAGTTCATAGAGCTGCAAGTGTGATGAATGTCAAGATCAGCTGAGGCATGGGCTGTTCACACAGCCCTCTTGTTTATACACGCCACAATACTGGCGTCATCAGGACGTGCCGGTCCTTCGCTGAAGTCGCCTGTTCATCTTGGTATTTTAAATGTGAAACCTATCGTCGCCACCCCTGTGAGCTGGGTCACAGTAAATTATCGTACAGATGGCCAAGTTGGATTTTCTGTTTCAAATAATTCACTAAGTTTTTCATATCTGATGTCTACTTTTAAATGACGTCTTAGATGTTGTAGACTGTTTTATTGCAAGAAAGTGAAACCTCTCTCTCTCTCTCTCTCTCTCTCTCTCTCTCTCTCTCTCTCTCTCTCTCTCTCTCTCTCTCTCTCTCTCTCTCTCTCTCTCTCTCTCTCTCTCTCTCTCTCTCTCTCTCTCTCTCTCTCTCTCTCTCTCTCTCTCTCTCTCTCTCTCTCTCTCTCTCTCTCTCTCTCTCTCTCTCTCTCTCTCTCTCTCTCTGGCCATGCAAAGTGCTACATTATTTAACACTTGCCTTTAGGGTAGGCCTGTATTCTGCTTGAATGAATGAATGAATGAATGACTTTATTACTGCACCATAAATACAATAAATGGTAATCTGTAACTCAATACACTAAACAATACACTATACCACAACAGTACAATACAACACAGTACATTACAACAATTCCTGATACGTATGCTTGACCGTTGACTTTTCTTTGCCTGAAGAAAATATCATCTTGTCCAAGACTGAGCATCTAAAGAATGTCCCGGGTGCCTGTAATTGAGTGTTATATTTTTGTTCCTTTATCACTGGAATTTTAACTTGCTGTATCGAGCAACTGACAAAATGATTTTACTTGTTCTGAAAATTATTATCCCCCGCCCACGAAGTGGGCGAGGGGATATGGTAATGGGCACCGTCCGTCCGTCCGTCCGAAACAAATCTTCTACATTATTAATGCTACCTCTTCGAATTTTTTGTGGTGGGTAGACCTTAGGTAGTAGGTTTGCATAGGCATTGTTTTGTGTGGCTAATTACTTGCATTAATTAATTAATTAACAAAGTTCATTAAGCAAGACAAATTTTGTCCGGGCCATATCTTCTAAACTAATGCTAGCCCTTTGAATTTTTTATGGTGGGTAGACCTTAGGTAGTAGGTGTGCATAGGCATTGTTTTGTGTGGCTAATTTCTTCCATTAATTTATTAATTAACAAAGTTCATTAAGCAAGCTCAAGATACAATACAAATTTTGTCCGGGCCATATCTTCTAAATTATTGATGCCAGCCCTTTGATTTTTTTAAAGTGGGTAGACCTTAGGGAGTAGGTGTGCAAAGGCATTGTTTTGTGTGGCTAATTACTTGTATTAATTAATTAATTACTTAACAAAGTTCATTAAGGAAGACAAATTTTGTCCGGGCCATATCTTTTAAATTATTAATCCTATCCCTTTGAATTTTTTATGGTTGCTAGACCTTAGGTAGTAGGTGTGCATAGGCATTGTTTTGTGTGGCTAATTACTTTCATTAATTGATTAATTAACAAAGTTCGTTAAGCAAGCTCAAGATTTGTCCGGGCCATATTTTCTAAACTATTGATACCAACCCTTTGAAATTTTTATGGCTAATAGACCTTAGGTAGTAGGTGTGCATAGGCACTGTTTTGCGTGGCTAATTACTTTCATTGATTAATTAATTAATAAAGTTCATTAAGCAAGCTCAAGAAACAATACAATTTTGTGTGAAGCATAACTTTGCAACTAAAAGTGGTAACCCTTTAAGATTTTCAGCGTTGGTAGACCAGAGGTAGGAGGTGTGCATAGGCAGAAATTTTTTTGCCCAATTATTTTCCTTCATTAATATATTAATTTCTTTTTTTTTGCAGATAACCAAGAAATCCAGGATCCTTTTCAAGTAAACTTGTTTCTTTCTCATTTCAGCCAACTCTATTTTAAGTCCTACATGTTAAGGAAGATGTGAATAGCAAACAAACCCCTTCTGCACTGGTTCACCCTCATAAGGATCGAGGGGCGGTTCAGTGGCTACTTGTTAAAAGGGGGACACATAATGCATTTAAAGGCTCTCTGTATTTATATCCATATTGCCACCAACAGAAACCTTTCGCATTTTACCAACTATAATATAGCAATGTACATTATGTGTATTTACCACCATGATTACTGTCGGCAGGGGGATATGGCTAGCGTCAGCGGCTACTTGTTTTACTTGCCCTGGGTAAGTGGGCAAATATTAATATAAAGTTTTGCTTTGGCTGACAAAAAATGTAACATGTTGTTTTGGGGCACACAATATTACTATCTTCAAATAACATATACTATACTTTATGTGAAATTACATCGTCACATATAGCTTGTAAGTCACCATTTAGAGATAATAGTTAACTACAGTGTAGCTCTGTTCAGAACATTATCATTTATATTAAATGTATTTTGTTGCATTTATATTTTCATTTTTTTTATTGTTTCACAAATATGTGAACATTAAGGAAAAGTGCTTTACAGTACCTTTAAGAGGCATTATGTTTGAATTTATATTGAATTTCAAACATCAGTGAAATGTCCATATACAGTGGTCCCCCTCTCATAAGGCCGCCCCAAATGCAGCCAAAAAGTGGCCTTATAAGAGGGGTGGCCTCTCTTGAGGGGGAGAATATAATGAAAATACCATACTTTCTGCAGAAGAATGCTGGCCTTTGAAGAGGGGTGGCCTCTGGTGAGAGGGGCCTTATAAGAGGGGGACCACTGTATAGGAAAAATGTGAAAATATGTACATTTTGAGCATGCTTGTGCTCCCTGAAACCTCAAACAAAATCTTGCAGTGGTCCACCTCAACATTTTATTTGTTAAAACTATAAATGGAGTGTTTTCCCCGGTGCAAGTATTTTTAAAATAGGGGACCTAAAGTCACCAGTATGAAATTTGACATCTTGCAAGGAAATTGAGTGTTTAGTTGACCATATTATAATGCTTCAATGAAATTAAATGCTGTGTTGTGATTATATCTTAACTTTTGTTGTGCTAAGAAGTAGGAAATTTACACGAGAGTACATTGCCCGGGGTGTGTTGGATTCATTACTACCATTCCCCAGCAACCAAAATGCAACATGATGTCAAACGCGAGTGAGGACCCGTTTCTGTTTTGAACTTTGGCGTACTATGCCTGCAGATTGCCATGATTTTACATTACTTCCATGAGCTTACAATGGACAGTTTCATTATTTTTCTTAACATGAAGGAATTACTTAAAGAAATTATGATATTGTCATTAATCAAACGAAACATGATAATGGAAACTGGTGGCTTCAGGACGGTGGTGACTGTAGGGCAGGATACATTAGAACTGAGGTCTAGTAGGCCCAGTTCTTGTTTTTGGACAAGTGATTAAAAGTGTTTCATGTGTTCAGTTGCATCCAGATCATGATGCCCCAGCTAGTTAAGGACGGAGAGAGAGAAACAGCTTGAGTCTGCACATAGGTAGATGACAAGGGAAAATGACAATTGCTAAGGTGAGGAACACGTGACAGAGGATTGACGGACGCCATAGTTATATGCATGATCGCCAGATTTCTGATAAGCAAAGCAAATTTGGCAACATATACCTTGGCCATTCTTATGGAAGACCAGATGAAGCATATAAAAATTAAAGGTGCTAATTTCAAAGATGGGATAAAATCATAAAATCTAACACAGAAAGTTCTGCCATTATTTCACGGCCCTGATGTTCTGTTTATTATTGGTTTAAACGTATTTCATTCTTCAACAATATACAATCTTCAAGATACAATAAACAAAATGGCAGCTAACAATTAGGAAGAAGGCTGAGCCCTATATTAATCTCTCTCATGGAGAATAGACAATTAAACAGGACAGACGCACCATCACTGCACAGTTAGGCAGGACCCACTAACTTGCCGTGATACAAGATTGAGAAGACCTCATAGTTGCACAGGGACAGATAGAGGGACATAGGCCTACTGCGCTCAAAGTATAGCAGCCCCAGACACAATAATAGCAATATATGACACTTTTAAACCTTCTCGTATATCCGATAGATCTCTTTACAGATGCTGTAAAAGCTAAAATTTACTTAAAATGCAGATCAAAATATTTTTCTAAGTTGTACACTCTTCCATTTCTCAAATTTAAAGTGCAGTATGAAATTTGGTTTTTTGTTGGATTTTTTCACAAATTCCTGAAAAAGCTCAGTTATTTTATTATTTAATACCCTCAAAAATTACAAATCATAAAAACGTACAGCTGTATTGTGATGATGCTCCATTTAGCAGTCTTTGATTTTGTGAAGAAAATTTGCTTATGAGTGTGATTTAGCCAAGCTCTGATGAGTTATCAGAAGTTCTATAAATATACTGCATTACCGTGTTGATATGGCACTCGCACATAACTACCTCCATTGAACCATTCTTTTTAGGAATGGGGATTTGGTCGAGTGGATATGTGCATTTCCCATTTCAGCTAGGTGACTGGTGCCAAAGGTTGCAGGTTCGTTTCGAACATGAAATACATATTTTCGGCATTTCCTTAATGCTGGTGGATTTAAGTCCCCGATTCTGGAAATAAATGCCGACTCAGCAAGTATACTGCATTACCGTGTTGATATGGCACTCGCACATAACTACCTCCATTGAACCATTCTTTTTCGGAATGGGGATTTGTTCGAGTGGATATGTGCGTTTCCCATTTCAGCTAGGCGACTGGTGCCAAAGGTTGCAGGTTCGAGTCCCGCTCGTTCCGAACATGAAATACATTTATTTTCAAGGGCATTTTCACAGTTTTTTGCATTTTTGACCTCTCACTGAGACTTTAAATTCACTGTGGTAGTTTTACTTCCATCAATACCATATAAATAACTTTTCAATGTGCTCTTAATTTCATGGTTTTGAAGCATCAGCGAAATAAGGGAAAATAAGAACACAGCAAATGAAATGAGCTCACAGTAGGCAAGTCTACCGTACAAACTACTGTGGTATTTAAATTGGTTAGCTTTTGGTATCGAAACAAGTTTGATGCATAAAATTAAAAAGTCTTCATGTTTGTCCACAATATTGATCTTTTTAGGTTTTAAATTTGACATATCTGTCCGTTCGGTTTTCCTTAAGACATACCACATGAAAGTAAAAACAAAGAAATGGTTATTGAACATAGACTGGCATAGAGTATGGCACTGAGATGAGATCCATAAATACACATGTATAAATTACAAGTAATGTTAACACAAAAAATGTACACATCACACACACAGTTTCAGGTGGTGATACACTTACAAACTAGAAAAGAAGATTTGCTTCGAAGCAAATCTGCCTGGGCCTTTAAAAGTTGTAAATATAGCTAGATGGAAATTTCAGAGTCTAAATGACCTTGACCTTTGTACTTCAGTGGTCACATATGCATCACAAAAGTGTGCAGTGTTGCAGTATTTACAATTTGAGCCCAACATGACTGAAATTGGATGAAAATTGACCAAGTTATGGTGAGATGAAAATGTCAACGGCCCAAATGACTTTGACCTTTAGAGATCACATGTAAATTACAAAAATATGCAGTGTTGCAATACATACACTTAAAATTCAACATGTTGGGGTGAAAAATGGCTGAAATTTATTGTCTTGAGATTAAATTTGTTAAAATATACAACATTGCGCTTATTTTTTGAATGTGTGACATCAGGGCATAAAAGTTAGATTTTATGCTTCTGGTCCAACAACGCATGATTTTTGGGCAAGAATGGGTTTAATCTCAATAGACTTATGAATGACCAAAAGGACTAGGGCGAGAATGGGTTAAATCTCAACAGATATATGAATCACAAAAGGACTTTGGGGCAAGAATGGGTTAAATCTCAGTACACTTATGAATGACCAAAAGGACTTGCCACATTGTGACGAGCCATGGACACTCTGTGGACATCATGGAGCAAGCTTGCTCATGATAAAGTGTAGATACTGTGCTTTACAAAGCAGAAATTGAAATTCAGTACATCCCTTGACAGGAGAAACTGTTTAATTATATAGAAATTGACATGCACAAGCAAAAATTGAAATTTAGTACATCCCTTGACAGGAAAAACTATTCACTTATATGAAAATTGTCGAACTGTTGTGTAAATTGACCCACATTGGGGAATTTCTAGTGTAAACTTTTTCTCCATCATTATGTGGGATGTACCATGAGTTGTGGCAACTCTATTGCCATTTAAACTATCTATGCAGGCTGTATCAAGTTGCATACAGAATTCATCCACATGGGCCTGCCTGGAGTTTATGTGGCAACAAGGATCATAGGTTCATGTATAAACTTGCTGTGCCCACTGGACTTGCAAGCAATTGTATGTCTTCTGTGCATAAATTTACTGCTTTTTCCAAGTTCTTGGTGTATTTTTTACTGTATTTGTCATTATTATATTGGTGCTGGAAGCAACTACAGTGCAACAGTGAGGAGTCCAAATGAATGGGAACAGAGAGTCATTCCTTGCATTTTTATAAGATATGGACAGCCAGTTGTTATAAGACGATGTGCACAGCCTGTTGTTATAAGGTGATATGGACAGCCTGTTGTTATAAGGCGATATGGACAGCCTGTTGTTATAAGGTGATATGGACAGCCTGTTGTTATAAGGCGATATGGACAGCCTGTTGTTATAAGGACAGCCTGTTATAAGACGATGTGCACAGCCTGTTGTTATAAGGTGATATGGACAGCCTGTTGTTATAAGGCGATATGGACAGCCTGTTGTTATAAGGACAGCCTGTTATAAGGCGATGTGGACAGCCTGTTGTTATAAGGTGATATGGACAGCCTGTTGTTATAAGGTGATATGGACAGCCTGTTTTTATAAAGCTTTCACTACCAGACAGAAGCCACATATGTTTTTGAGGCACAGATATTTATCCCATGTAGTTTGTGGATCTTAACCAGTATCAAATGGCATGGATAGCAATGGAAAAGATTGGTCAGACAATGTGGCATTACATTAGCCACCTATGGCTTTTGTATGGGGAAAAATATAATAAATATAGACTTGATTTACCAGAAGGAAGCCATTTAAGTATTTGTCTGCCTTTCAGCTTCCAACCAACATGATAATAAGCCACTTCTTTCTTGTTTGATGAATGCAGTAGTGCTTCATAAATCATATTTACTAATAACAAACAGTTGTGACAAATGAAAGCTTCTGATGTTTTGGCTCTTCGTTGAGCAAATTGAGGTATCAGCTTTCACCTATGTACTGGTTTGTGAGATAATTTGTTCAATCTTTTTATTTTGATAAGCCTGAAATATTTATTGCAAACGTGTTCACAAGTTGTCTTTGTAATGGTACATCGTGCTGCAGGTAACCAGTTATGTATTTTAATGGCTTCATTTTGTCTACTTGGGGAAGCCATATAGAAAAGCGTAGCTCTCTCCCTTTGAAATCACTTGACAACTGGACAAATACCTGTACAGAAGGGACTACAAGGCGGCCGCTCAATTCTGTATTATTATGTGGATTTACTTTACAAGCTTTTCAAGTCTTACTGCTGTAAAAGCATTATTTACGTTGACCGTGGTCTTGACTTAGGGCAGCAGATTTCCACAAGTGACAAAGATATGTCTGACTCTGAGCACCTGATCACTGTTAGGTACCTGTAACTATGTTACATTGTATCAAATTAGGATTGACACATGACCATCAGCCAGGTCTATATAGATGAGCTTTGTATACGCCGTCAGGTTTAATTTGTTCATACGGTGAGGCAGCTGCAAAGACTTATGGGAAAGCCCTCATAATAATTCGGGTGTGTATTGCAGAGAAAACATCAGTCTCCAAATTGTGACTCGATCGATCTTCTTGCATTCCACAGCACTTGAATTGACAAAAGTGATGTCTGTTAGTGTTGGCGTGAGTGTACAGGAGATCCAGTTCATTTGACTTTGATGGATTGAGTTGAGTGAAATTGTGAAATTGAAATAAATATCTTTTGCATTGAATTCTCAGAGTATGAGAATGGAATGTAATGTGTATTACATGTAACACTTAAATTCTTAAGACCATAAACCAGTACAGCATGGTATGGTATAGTCACACAAAATAACTACAAGTAAATTATAACAGCAAAACAAGGAACTATCTCTACCTGTCTTACATCTATCTCATACACACAGGCTCCAAGCACGAGTATATCAGTACATGTACACACAAACAGTAAAATTTATGGCCCCATCAGTACATGTACACACAAACAGTAAAATATATGGCCCCATATTTGAAGGTCAGGGCCATGACCAAGGCTGGCTAAACCAGTTGATCCCATGCAGTATTAACCGGTTTGGCAACTCTCACCGTAGAGCCCATAGAGACACGGCCAGAATGGTCCCGACCACACCCCCAACATCCCAACACAAAGCCTTCGCTATGTGGTCTGATGAGCAAAACCATCACCCGATTGGTCAATTGAGTCGCATGTAAAAATGAGCTAATCACGGCTCGTGTTACAATGTGTTCATCATGGCTTCCGCCCTATGAATGTGTGAATCTTCTGTAATTTACGGAGGGAACACTCTAACGGGAAGTTTTGTTAATATTGCAGCATGCAAAAATGAAGATTCCAGTGTTTATAGCAACAATTATTTGGAGTCACAGACAAATACACAAAGGTAGGGGGTAGAGGAGAGTGCCATATATGTCCCAAAACAGTCTGTGAGAGTAAGTTCCAAGATGATTTCTCCATTTATTTCTGAACAGGAATATGTGATAGGAAAGTTTTTACTTGTCTGACAGGGCAAGTACTGCAAAATTTTCACTTGTCCGACCACTGTTTTAGCTTGTTCCGGGTAATCAGACGTGCGATCTGTTGCACCCTGAATTGTTCACATACAAAGGTTGGATGGACGGAGCCATGGACAGACATATAGACAATCCGAAAACACAATGGAGCTCTCCAAAAAAAAAAAAAAAAAATGTGCAAAGACGTACATTTGTGTACACCCTTGTAGCCAGAATGTCATTCACATACAACATGGTGGCATAGCCTGTTGCAACAGCCAGGACATGAATCAGAAGCACTACCCAAGCTAATGCTAGGTCTGGCATTGTCTTAAATGAGTATAAAAATGTACAGTTTAAAGAGGAGAGTTTGTCTACCACCCATGGGGAGGAACATAAAAATAGCAACAAATAGGTTACAGACCACAGTTGTGATTGGCTGGTTGCGCATCCCAACGGAGATAGTCCGTAATTGTGAAAATACTGTGCTTTCAGCATGCTGTAGCTTCTGTTTAAATAAAGTTAGCTAAGTCAGGTTTGCTGCATCACAGAGTTGCTTCAGTGGTGGTCATATAGGTGCACTGTCTTTCAGGCCAGGTGGGAACTTTATGGTGGGGAAGGACAATGATGTGACCCTGGCAAGAGCACAGTTCATACACCTGTATAAAGCTGACATCCAGGTGTTGTTTCGTATTTCAATTATCACAAATTAACGAGCTGGGAATTGTATGACAAAAATCTGTCCATATTTTTCTGACATTTTTATCTATTAAATGCCGTTCACGGAATTTCAAAATACCAAAATGCTGATTTTTTAGACTGAAAAATGCTAATATGAAAAATAGAAAGATTTATAACTGTAGTCTGTGGCCTATTAGGGCTAACTCTGTATGTATTGGGACTCACATGGTCATGTTGTTATTCTATTATTGTCCATCAAGCAAGTTAAAAATGGGAAGTCAGCACTTTGTGACAGCTGCCAGGACAAGTTTGAGTGATCCTAACAACTTTTACATGGATGGAGCATGCAAGATATGGTCCTGGGACTGTAGATCACAAGGCAAATGGTTTGGGCTCTGGTATTGTGTACCTCAGGCCAGCTTATGAAAGGAGAAAAAAAGTTTTACACCCACAGATTGGCTGTGAATATCAAGTTTAACAGTCTCAATATTCCAAAAATTCATGACGTATCACATTTATGTCACAAATCATTTTGCATAGACATGTTGCACCTATCAGTGGAACCACACTGCATAAATAATAACAGGATTCGCTGCAAGACATTTAACACATGCACAGGCCATGCCTCCTTTGCTGACTGCCTGGTAGATAGATACATGCATACTTCCGTAGCTCTTTGCATTTAGCGATACCTCACAGGTACCACACAGGTAATCATATGTGTGTATGAGAAATTAACAATGCTAATATGATATGAATAAATTATGCTAATCCCATTAATATGAAATTTAGTAACCCTCGGTTTCAAACTTTTAATTTTGTGGCATTGTCATTGTAGGCCTTCAGCCTCCATTCATATGCAGAGCTGTTTATACAAAATTATGTCAAAGTGATATTGGGCATACCAGAAAAAATGCGCATTGTCTGTCAGTAGAGCTGTACAAATCTTAGATAAAATGTAAATTTGTTTGCTTTTTGGTTTTGTTTTTGTTCCCCCCCCCACCCCACCCCCTTTTATTTTTATTTTTTTATTTATTTATTTTTTTTTGCAGACAAAAGCTTGTCATATATGTGTGTCATTTGACTGGGGTAAATCATTTAAAATCAGGCATGCTGACTTTGTTGAGCTGTTGAGTTCATCAGCATATTATTTTCACATACATGAATCAATTTATATCCATGAATATGGATGACAGCACTTTTGAACTGCAGATTTTATAACTTTTACCAAGCTAATGTACATAGGTGGCAAAACATTTGAACTTCGACATACAACCACATATAATTATGAGAGTTTCAGAAAGTGAAACAAGGTAAAAAAGTTAGCTTCCATTAAACGCTTGCCTGAAAACACTTGTGCCTGCTTATTGGATCGATAATTGGATGCTTATCAAATTTAAAATCAGAGCGCTTGTGAATACAAATATGTATTTATGGTATTGGAGTAACTTTACAAACTTTTGTCATTTTCTTTCTAATATGTGCACATACATCAGAAACCATGTCAATAAACCACAAATTATACAGTCTACTGCAGAAAAAAAGGCATAGCACTATTGGTTTGTGGAAGCTGGTTCACCCAACTGCCCTCCTAATGTTCAAACAATGGGCGCATTAAAATTCCATAATTTTAGTACCAAAAAACATAATTTGCTGAATACTGCTTCTCTGATCTGTGACCTACTGGTCTTAAACTGTGCACTTTGATGGGCTAATAATGTTTAAACACTGAAACTGTTCCATTGTCTGCCATAATTCAGATTATATCAGGAAAATACTGCCATAATGACTGGTATTAGATGCTGACTTGGTGTAACTGATACTCCCCCCCATCCACCATTAATGCCTCAGCAGTGATAGATGTCATATTTTTTTGTAGACAAATGTTACGAATCTATCCATAAATAGTAAAAATCACCAATTTCACCTAAAAATTCATAAAAGTTTAGCAATATATTCAAATTTTGGGTGAAAATTAAGGGGTGGGGCATTGTAATTTGATCTCTCATTGTAAGGGCAGGACATGCAGGCAAGTGATTATGGGTTTGTATCATAGCCCATTGTGTATTGTATTCATATTGGACAGAAAAGAATTGATTGGATGCAATTATATAATTTTCCTCAAAATTTTAATTAATTATTTTATTTGTCATAAAAACTGATTTTTCAGATTTAAAGGTTGCTTACAAAAAAGTTGATATTTTCCGTAATATTAAAGTTTGGTAAAGTTAATGCAAATGCTTTGCAGAAAACAAGTTGTGGCTTCAGTTTAACAAGTTTTCAAAATTTTGATAAGTCTATTAGGTTACAGACCACAGTTGTGATTGGCTGGTTGCGCATCCCAACGGAGATAGTCCGTAATCGTGAAAATACTGTGCTTTCAGCATGCTGTAGCTTCTGTTTAAATAAAGTTAGCTGAGTCAGGTTTGCTGCATCACAGAGTTGCTTCAGTGGTGGTCATATAGGTGCACTGTCTTTCAGGCCAGGTGGGAACTTTATGGTGGGGAAGGACAATGATGTGACCCTGGCAAGAGCACAGTTCATACACCTGTATAAAGCTGACATCCAGGTGTTGTTTCGTATTTCAATTATCACAAATTAACGAGCTGGGAATTGTATGACAAAAATCTGTCCATATTTTTCTGACATTTTTATCTATTAAATGCCGTTCACGGAATTTCAAAATACCAAAATGCTGATTTTTTAGACTGAAAAATGCTAATATGAAAAATAGAAGGATTATAACTGTAGTCTGTGGCCAATAGAAACTGAATGAAAACATAAAAAAATGCAAATTTAGAAAAAGGCAAATAGGAGGATAGAGTAAATCATTATGAAATATTTATAGTTTTCCAATTTTTTGCCAGAAGAAAAAAAAGGGGGAAGGGGGAGGGCTAAGAGGCTAGGGTGCTTAAATGGATAATAAGGTATCAAATGTAGTGCAGAGTGAGTTAAGTACCTGGAGCACTTGCAGGAAATCTGGACACTGTGGGGTAGGGGTGGGGAGAAATACTAGGAAGTTTTAAATTATTTTGTCAAATTAAGGCAAGTCTCTATTACATGTATATATATACAATAGTCCCTCCTTTGAGAGACCACCCCCACTGCCACCCAAAAGGCAGTCACATAAAGCAGGTGGTCCCTCAAAGGAGGTATAAATAACAGGAAAATTACTACAGAAATGATACAACTGTGGTCTCTCAAAGGAGGTGGTCTCCCAAAGGAGTGGTCTTTCAAAGGAGGGACCACTGTATGCATATATATCACCAGTGCATACATATGTATCTGATCTGTTCCTGGTATTTAATCTTGTTAGGGCCCATGCAGGTGATTTGAAATATTTTGTGATGGGGTGACTTTGGTAAGATTCATATTCGATATTTTGTGTAAATTTAGATGTTAAGTGAAAGCAGAGCACAGGAAACAAATAACTATATAATAATGTGTGTATATATATATATATATATATATATATATATATATATATATATATATATATATATATATATATATATATATATATATATATATATATATATATATATATATATATATATATATATATATATATATATATATATATATATATATATATATATATATATATATATATATATATATATATATATGTATATATATTTGTTATAATAATGTGTGTTCTTGTGTCCTGTTGTTTTGGTTGATATATTTAATGGAATATTCTCAGTATTAAGGTCCTCAACATGTCATGCTGGTGACATCCCTTTCGAAGAGGTAGCTGCAAACTGTGTATTTTGCATATAGTATTTTAATTCCCTGTGGGACCTGAATATCACTGATAAAGAATAAAACTTTATATGTTGCACCTAATGATGGCGTAATATCTGACTGAACAATGCATTTTAATTGTTCACCAGATGTGTCCATGCCACCAAGTGACCCCCCAGCTGGAAAAATGACCTTCCTTATCAGATTAATTAGTATAATTAAACACAAGGGAATGGACAGAGATGTCATATACATGTACACCGTGGCTGCCATTTGAAGGACTCAGGGTAACGCTTGTACAATTTTAAGTTTGCTGAAACTGTCATGGTAAGTTGCACATTATGAAATGTTTATTTTTGTGAAGAGACCAACTTAAAGTTTCATAATATATTTTTAGATGCATGTATTTGTAGAAGGGGACTTAGGGGGTCCCAGTACAGGGTAATAATATTAATATTGCTGTCTTACAAGATACAGAAAATAAGAAAATTCACTAATGGTGGATAAAGATGAAGTTTGAAAATTAAAGAGGCTATCAGTCTGTTAGTACAGTAAATAAAAATATCCTGTATGCCTTAAAGAGAACCCTTTTACCCCCTTCCCACTAGATTAGGAAAAAAAGAGCCCTGTTGCTGACATGTGCTTAAGTATTAGTTGCAGGTAAATAAAGTTCTTCAAGGAAATGGCAGAATGTTATGTGGGGATTCAAGGTGAATTGCTATCACTCAGTGAGGAATATACGTTCACGTTATGCGTGTGGGAAATGAAACTCACCTAGACTCACAACAGATAGATCATAAGCTTACCATATCTGTAAACGTAGAATGTAATTAACCTTTTGATATTTACAGGTCCCAGGCTGAGATTCTTTTTCACAGCAACATGGATGTCTAGATGCTGCCATCCTGAATTAGGCTCTTCGTGCATTGTACGTGCCACATGTGCCCATTACCAGCATGTTGTCCTCATAGAAGTATATTGCTTATAATGATCAGATGTGTTTTAATGGAAAAAAATATAAAAATTAAGGGGCTAGAACGCTTTACAAGAATAAAATTGGAAAATGCTAGTTTTTGTTGAATATCATATTGTGTATTCTACAATTTTCATTTGAACCCGTAAAAACAATATGTTTTATGAAAGAAGGCATCTTAATAAATGTAAAACCAACAACTAATCTTTTGTAACTGTTCAGTCATTTTATCTTATTATAAATTATTAAATTTATTCTATTTTATTCTATTATAAATTACAATTGAATATATATATATATGTATATATTTATATATATAAAACTTTATTTTATGAGGGTTGCCCAGTTAGCACAAATGATGCGTTAATCTCCCCTGAGGCCATCAGAATATAATGTACAGAGCATACATATGGTAAAACATAGGCAGACATGACAATATTAGTTTACAGTGTGAAAGGTAAAAAAGGGGGTACAGCATAATAACAATAGAAGTGGTAGAAGCAAGAACATTAATTACATATTACCAATGGCTCTGTGAGAGAAAATGTAATGGGTACAAGCTCTTTTAAACATAGGCAAGTTTACAGCATTCTTCACTGAGGGGTAAGGAGTTCCATGTAACAACCCCAGTGCAACTCAGGCTACATTTCAAGAACTTTTTCTTGGGTTTGAGAACACAGAGATTACATTGTGATGAAGAACGCAGGTTATGTCTGTTGTCTATCACATGAGTGAACATTTGTTGAATGTCTGTTGGACTCTGTCCTTGTAAGGAGTTGAATACCACCATAGTATTTTTATACATAATTCTCGCATCTAGTGTCATCCAGTTCAGCTTTGCCAGAGCCTTCCTATAACTTAGCTGTTCCCACATTTATATTTTGAGTATATATGAACAAAAAAAAAAAAAGCTCAGAGATATATCCAGACATATAAACATTTGATTTGGATCAAAATGCACAGCACATATTGTTGGCTGCAAAACGATATCTCAAATTTTTCATAGAGGGATTAGATCAAATTTTAAAGCTTTTAAATTTTATTCAAATTTTTTAAAATTTCAATAAAATTTTAGTGATCTATGAAAAATTACCTTAGTCTCTTTTAAAAAATCTGATGTATGGTAATTTCGGACACAAGTGCTAGCTTTAATTTGTTGTTACAAGCTAACTTGTATGTTAATTTTTGAACATGCTATTTTTCATTTTATGTAAATTTTTATTAGAATTAAATTGAAGTAATTTTAATGGACAAATCTGAATTCAACAGTAAATTTAAATTTAGACAAATGTTTTCTTTCAGAAAATATATGCTTTTGATAGTCTAGCATGAAAATCGAATGAAATAATTACATATTTCTACATGGAGTCACAAAGTGTACTAGCCCATTAACTCTTTTTAACTATTAAAGCAGGATGTAAGAAAGCTTTCAGATACTCATCAGTCAAATGTGTCTTAATGTACAGTAATGAAGAATTGCTCAGGTTTACCAGCAATTGATACATTTTGTAAAAGTCGAAATTTGAATGACATGGTCATAAAAGAATTGACTCGAAGAAAAAAGACAGAGAGCTTTTAATTTCTGAATTGAAATTACAATTAAAAAACAAAAGATAATACAGGATTATATCTATGGCCCTTTTTTAGCTCTGCTAAGGAAGGTCGTAGAGCTTATGCTACTGCTCAGGTCTGTCCATCCTTTCATGCATAAACTTTTGCTTGTTAGCCTGATACTGTCTACAATTTTCAAGTTGGCCCAGTGTAACTCTCAGGACTCATAGGGTGTATGGAAATCTAGGCAACTTTTGATATTGGTGGTGCCACAAGTATTATTATGTAATGTAGAGGTCAAATATGAAAATCTTGTGAACACTCTAGCATCTTTAATTTTTGGCAGATCTTCACCAAATATGGTGGGATTGTGGGGGAGGTCAAAGTCTAAGTTGCTAACGATACTAGTGGTGCCACCTGTAATTTGATGAAAATTACAAGGCAAAATGTTTTAAGGTATAAAATTCCATGTTTGGAAAAGTAATTGGATTAGACTTGCCAAATTTATAGGATATATAGACCATGGCCAAAGGTAGAATGTTATGTAATATCAGTGACCTTGACCTTTTTTGTGAGGTCACCATGCCCGTAAAGTTAAAAAAGTGATTTTGTTTGTAATGGCAGGGTGTAGCTTGGACATCAATGGCAAACTGAATTGAGCCTCCAGATCAAAATTGCATTTGAGTACGTAATACATAAAACTGTACTTGGTGACCTACTTTCTTGGTCACTGTGACCCAGTAATTGTGGAGTTTAGTACTTGTCCAAGTTTATTGGTTTTTTTTTGCCAATAACTTGAAAATTTATAACCTGATTTGAACAAACAGACTATATATGGAAAGCTGTATATGGGGCACATATTTTGAATATAACAATCTTTTGATCTGAGTTGAAGGTCAAAGTCAAATGACCAGGTTGAATATAGGGGTCATCTCATGAATGCTCTGCACCACACAATTTTTGACATAGCCCCACATAACGTTGAGGAGTTAAAAAGCGTATAAAAACTCTTTGTCGACATCAATGTTGGTGGTGCTGCCTATAGTAGTATGTAATATACAGGTCAAAATGTGAAAATCTTGTGACTGCAATACATGTACCACTCACAGTTTTCAAGTTAGCCCAGTATTACTTTCAAGACTTGTAGGGTGTATAGATATTGATAGCTTCATTTTGATATTATTTGGCGCCACCTACAATATTATGCGATATGAGGATATTTTGTGAACACTCTCGCATCTTTAATTTTTGGCAGATCTCTACCAATTTCAGTGGGATTGTGGGGGAGGTCAAAGTCTAAGTTGCTAATGATACTAGTGGTGCAACCTATAATTTGACAGAATTTATGAGCCAAAATGTGTTATAAGATATAAAATTCCATATCTTGAAAAGTAATTGGATTAGACTTGCCAAATTTATAGGATATAGACCATGTCCAATGGTAAAACGTTATATGACATCAGTGACCTTGACATGTTTTTGTGAGGTCACCATGCCTGTTAAGTTGAAAGGGGATGAGTGATGGCAGGGTGTATCTTGGACATCAATGACAATGTCAGCAGAGCGCCAGGCCTATGGGACTCAATTGCATTACACAATCTGGGTGACCTTGATCTTCTGTCCCAAGGTCACTGAGAACATAAAGTTAAGGACTCCCTCGTTGTCTTGGCACATGCAACAATATCCATCACAGGAATTGCACAAATAGGCTGTGATTACATGTGGAGCAAAGTGCTATCTGGTGGACATTTTACACACTAAATTTACATAAGCTTATGTTCAGAAGCCACTTGAGGACTCACAACTTTGAAATAAGCAGGTGAAATGAGCAGGTGCAATATAGCCAGGGTGCCAGCAGAGCATTAGGCCCATGGGCCTCTTGTTTTGTTTTTACACGTGGACCACACTGTTTGCATTTTCTCAATGGTCCTTGGTTTTTTATCACTTATATGAAAACACACCGCTACTTTTGTACCTGTATCCACTCTCAGGGCAACCTTCTCCCGTAAGCTGCATCTTTCACTCAACAGGGGGGCTTGGCTGGTCCAACTAGCAGTGCAGTAATGCTCACTCTGGAAAAGTCCCATTATACATGTATATTGTACATTACATTCATTCGACAAATTAACCTTGCCCTAACACTAATCACACATATATTTTTGATACTACCTGTTCAAAATATGGAATTGAGACGAACCTATAATGACTGCCATTTGAAAATTGTGGATTCCGCACCCAATCGTTTGTAATAAATGAGGATAGTATTGGGACGATCTGGGGGAGGGAGGTTATAAAATATGCAACCAAAAGTATATATTTTGCGAATGTTTCAGAGCATCAATAATGATATAATATATTCACTTTGATATCCAGATCAAATATATTTTTGTGCGGCATTGGGCAGTGTTAAAAAGGGCACTGACCATGTGCCAGTTCAAGCCAAGGTATCGTGTCACATTTGGATTTGTAACTAACAATGATAACTGCTTCAGACACAACCAAGACTGCAGATTAAAGTTAAGATAGTAAGTCATGTTTTAAAAGTACTTTAATGACTATTTGCCCTGGTATCTCAGAGAACGGACACCTGGAACCTAGCAAAATATTACAAAAAGGATCACTGAGCAAGAGGGGCTTTGGCCTTATTGAACTTTGTGTTGCTATGCTATTTCCCAGGCCCAAGTTAACCCTCCAGACAAGTTGAAATAAAATGCTGTGTTTGAGTTAACTTTACTGCAAAGTAATGGCACATAATGACTGCTTTCTCGATAAAATCTTTCAACTAGGGCTATGGCTAAGCTGTTTCACCGAACAACTGGGGCTATGCGACTATGCTCTTTCCCTGGCCCAAGTTAACCCTCCACTGGAGACAAGTTGAAATAAACTACTCTCTGTGAGTTGACTTTACTGCAAACTAATGACACATGATGGCCACTTTCTCAATTAAATCTTTCAGCCAGGATGGATTAATTTTTATTAAAAAAGGGAAGCTTGAAACTTTTTCTTTTGTAATTTTATGTTTCATAAAAACTGTTTAGGGTCAGGACCTGGGCCTTTTCAGTAGAGTCATTTGGGTTATCAGAACCACACACATAAATATTTTTGTTATGCCTTAGGTAACTTGGGACATTTGTCTAAACATGTTTAAAATGGATGTTGTTCCCCCTTTTACACATTACCTCCTTTGACATCAGTTGAATTTATTACCTGGGCACAGCTGAAGGCACTTGTACCCTGAAAAAAAAAATGACAAGGACTAATGAAGTACATGCAGGCTGTAATATGTCTACCAGGATTTTCGTCCCCAGTAGAACATGCACTGCCCAGATTATACGCATGTTGATTAAAAAGTGTATCTGGACCAGCAAATATATAATGTTTAGTGGTTCAGATGTCCAGTCAGAAGACTGAGATCATTTGAACACACAAACAAAAAAGTGACCATAACTGTTGTCGAAATTAAAGGGTAGACACTTGATTGGACATGCAAGTAAATTAAGTAAAGTAGACTTTTTGAATGAAGGCTACAGATAATTGCACAAAATGCAACAATGAAATTTCTTGCCCAAAAGCCTGCATGAGTTTTTATTTGTAAAGGCTTTAAGCCGATGCTTGATAATCCCCACGCAAAATATATTTCTAGTCTATCACAGGAAACAGCCACAGGAGTTGATGACTTTGAAAGTTCAATGTATGTATATTAGTATGACTATTTTGTTCCTTTACATTGAGGAAGAACTGATCAAATTGTTCAGAAAGTGATGCAGAGCGGTCTATATTTGCATGCAAAAGCCAAAAAACTTAGCATTCCATTTCTATTTTGGAAAGGTCCAGAGCTGGATGTCTGGTAACATACATGATATTAAAAAAATTGCATTCCATTTCTATTTTGGTGCATACATTCAGAGGAAAATCAGTCAAACGCTGTTGTTGATGACTTTGAAAGGCCATGGATGTACATCATGTACATGTTCTCCATTTTAAGCGAGAAAGATCAACGTCAAGCCAATGATGTAGCTGTTGAGTGTAATTTATGGGATTTTCTTTTTTTCAATCAGGTTGTTTCTATTTTGAAAGCTGCAGAGCTGTTCAATCTGTATGCAATTTTGGGGGGAGGGGGGAGGGGGGATTGCATTTTATTTGGTTGACTTTTGATGTATGAAGAAAACGCCACTTATAATGGCAGTTAACCCACTGACAGTGGTAACCATCATTAACCCCTTCCTGCTCCAATTGCCCCAAAAGTCAAGGTGCCCAGACGTACTATCAGCTGCTTAAATGCTTTTGCGAAATTTGAAAATATGTTTCGATCTGTGTTATAGTAAATCATGATTGTTACCCAAGTTAAAAATTTTCCTTGTAGCAGCTTGGACAGAGGGTGAGGTGCAATGCACCCAAAACAACCACCCAATATGCACCAAGGAAAGCTGTCATGTTTGTGACACCCAACCACACCACCCCCACCAAGGAAAGATATGCCGGTGACTTCCTTCAAACTCAGATCTAGATCTGTATGTTTTCTTGAGGCATGTAATGACTAGAATCCAAGTGAACGATGCATTTTAATAGACCTTTCCAGTACGGTAGATGATGCTGGCATTGTTTTCAACAGTGCTTTGCGGATTGGGAAAATCAGGGTGTAACACCTGTGCATCAGACAGTCAGTGCGATACGCCAACATGGGGAAGCGAGACCACTGCTGTGTGCCAAATTGCCAGAATAATCGTAGTAAACAACCAGACCTAAGATTTTTTGCACCACTTTTATCATCCTAAGCATGGATCAGTTTTATTCCTGTTTTTACCGGTGTTTCTCGGTGGTATTTTGGCCAGGCTCGCGGCTTTGCTGTACCCTGAATCAGCTTCGCTAGCTGTGCATGTTGACGCCGATTACTGTTGCATTTAAAAGGTTGATAGATATATTTTGCCCATATTCAGTCGAGTGACGTCTCAAATATGTATTGCCGCACTAAAAACGTAAAACCACATGTGCAATTGAGGGCAATTTTGTGGAGTTTTTGGTGGGATGGTCAATCGCGTGGCTTCGGCCGCCATTTTGAAAAACTTGAACGGTTTGCCCATCGAAGATTGTTTTCTGTGTATTTTCAGGACAAAACCCTTTGTGTACTCATTTTGTCAAAAGTATTTACAAGCAGAGTTATGTGATAGGAAGTGACCTCCTGTTGAGTTTATTTTCAATGCATCAGTGGCCTCAATCGGCACAGTTCTGTGCTCTATAAGTACTTGCTGAAGAAACCATGTTTGAATATAGCACTAATCGCATTGTAGTTGACCCAAAAATGTTTCTTATGCTGGGATTTAAAAGTAATTATCCATGTATGATGCAGACACGTATAATCTAAATTCTCCCTTTCAACTTCTGCTTCCCTTTCTCTTGCATTCACCTCCATTTCTAAACCGTGCTCAATGGTGACCGGAACACCCTGATTACAGGCAGAGCCACCACCGAGGACAAAATGTACTAAACGTTCGCAACGCCCTCTAACGTATTGAAAAGGTCTATATTGTATAGCAGATGGGGAAGAGAAACCAGGACTCCCTCTACTGGCAAAATGTGACATAAGAGTACAGCGTAGTTGGCCTTTGAAGTACCCCAGGCCAGGCAGGTACCACCTTGAGGCTGCTGTCACCATCATGTTGACCCAGGCGTACTGTGACCAGGAAGGTTGAGGGAGAAATAGACCCATTTTGTCAAATTGTGGCTTTATACATTTAGGTTAATTGATACTAAATTTGTATAGAGCTTTAGTTTCCTTTCATGTGGTTAGTTCAACACCAAACTGACTCATTGTCACTCTTATGAAAATTATTATGTCCCCCCCCCCCCCCGAAGGAGAAGGGGCATATAGCGATTACTTTGTGTGTGTCTGTGTGTGTGTCCGGACTGACAGTTTTCAATAACTGAAAAAGTTTTTTGCTTAGGGCTTTTTAATGAATTTGGTTTTCACGCGATAACTTAAAAGTTTTTGACATAGGCCTGTCAGATTGCAGGTGATTCTAGTCATACATAAGGTCTTGGACAAGTTCCAAGATGGGTGACCTTGACCTAATTTCCAAGGTCACAGAGTGATTTTTGTGAATTTGGCTTTTACAAGATAACTTGAAAAGTGTTGTGCATAGGGTTGTCAGACTGTACATCCTTATAGTCCTGCATAAGGTCTTTGAGTGCAAAGATGGGAGACCTTGACCTAAATCCCAAGATCACATAGCCATTTAGTGAATTTGGTTTTTGACGCAATAGCTTGAAAATTTTTGTACACATGGGTTTCATATTGCACATGCTTATAGTTCTGCATAAGGTCTTGGAACTAGTTCGAAGATGGGTGACCTTGACCCACTCCCATGGCCACAGAGCCATTTTAGTGAATTTGGTTTTCACACGATAAGTTGAAAAGTTTTTAACATAGACCTTTCTTATTGCACATGGTTTTAATCCTACATAAGGTCTGAGACAAGTTCGAAGATGGATCACCTTGAACCAAATCCCAAGGTCACGGGGGGGGGCATATATATAGCAATCTCTCATTGCGTTTTAATTTGTATTCAAAATGTGGATAATAACTGAGACCAACCTGTCACTCATATGTGTGTTAGCCATGGAGAAGCTTGGCAGAACACACATTGACTGCAATGTCAGACACCTATGGCAGGTCAGGAGTCCCTTGTCCAAGGAATCACCAAGTGGCAGATCAGTTTGATTTGTCTTGGCAGATTGTCTTCCAGAATTAGACCCAGGAGCAAGTAACATCCAATGTGAGCTTAACCCTTTTTCTCCTTGAATTAAGATGGAGTTGACATGCACAAGTTTGAGGCTTAGCACCCAAGCCATGCCGAGGAAAGCTGTTGACCTGGGGCATGGTACTTTGACAGGTCTCGGCTACAATTCTCTTTCAAATTGGTTTTCATAACTGTTGAAATTACTAAAAAACATTGAAGCAGACGACATTTGACCAGCAGCTGGTTTTGGCCAGTTAAAAGGGGAAAGGGTTAAATAAAGAAATGGTTGACAACTCGGCTGGGAACGTTCTGAACATTGTATTCAAATGTACAGCATTTGCGGCTTTGCCAAGTGGTACCAAGGGATATACCATGTGTTTTAATTAAAATACATGGGAAAAATCACTACCGGTTGTCATGGTGATACAGCTATGGAATGATTATAATAGAAGCCAATTTTTAAAGCTGCAACACCTGCTGAATGTAATGAAATTGACTTAGGCGCGACATTAACCCTTTCTATGCAGAGTTTAAGACAGAGTCAAAAGCTTTCCTCAGTGCATCTTATTGCACCCTATGCATGCTGTAGAAAACCTGCAGCTCACCTGGACCACGTTCTTTAAATTTCTCTGCAAATTTATTGGCATACTGATACATGTACTTCAATGAAAGGTCTTCTTATGAGGAATTGGATTCTGAAACTGTCATACTAATTCAAATCAATCACACCTCTATTGATGATAAACACTGAAAACAGTTAAATTATGTGCAATATCCTTGACCAACAGAACATGTTATTATTGCTCCACTTGGAGGCTTGAACTTGCAGCAAATGCTTGTAAATGATTCTGTAAACTGTGTTTTGTGCATCTATTATACAGTTGTTGTAATTACGCTTGGGTGGCTAAAATTGGAGGGAAATAATTTTGAAATGCTGGTTTATTATATTGATATCATTTAATTTTGGAATTAACTGATCAGCTATGGTTGTAGGAAAACACTTAAAATGGGGTAAAAAAGAAGTTTGAGATTGATTTTTAAATGTTTGTCACTGAATTTAGTTCAATTTACCCTGCCATAGCTACACTTTGAAATAGAAAACTGGATTTAACTTTTTGCATAAATATAGTTTAATAATTCCTGAATCATAGATAGGCTAATATGCTACAACTAATAGCACAGTTTTGCAGTTTTCTGAACTTATCAGGCCTACCTCAGCAAATGAAAGAAACTTACAATCTTTGCCTCAGGATAGGTTTGTCCTGAAGCATGTGAGGTGCTGCCACCTATGAATTATTTGAAGAAACATTCTCGGGTGAGACTTTGTTGTCCATGTATCTGGTGTAAGAGATAGGGAAAGAAATGCTTACTGCATGCATTGTGGTTACTAAGTCATTTTGATCCAATCTACTTCCTGGAAAGCTTTCATTATGAATCACATCAGAAAATGAAATAATTGAATACAGTGGCACATGTTCCTGCTTTGAGGCTGCCTCTCATGACAGACAGCATCATTTTTTAAAGTCTATGTACGTACCCTTCTGTGACACTAGAGTGTATTTGTCTTCTTAATTATAACTCTTCCAGTGCCAAATTTTGACTGAGTCAATAGCTTTACTCAGCAGGAAAGATGTTGACCTGGACCATTTTAAAGGTCTCTGCAACTGTAGGCATGTTGGTACTTGAATGACTGTCTGGTTTACCAAGAGTATGAGTCTAGTATCATTAGGACAATTGAGAGCACATTGTCTTCAGTCAAAGTTAACAATGAAGGAGGACAGACCACCGGCAGGTGGAGACTTTTAGCAGGCAACAGTGTCAGTCTTAAAAACAGGTACTACATGTATTGTAGACCCCCCCCCCCTTTACCTGAGCAACTGAAGAATGTGGTCATAATAGGGCAGTGGTCTGTATGGGAGAGGCTAGAATTCAGGGATGAACAAAAATGGGAATAAACTGATGGTCTTAATACAAAAGTGGTCTCTTTATGTAATTGTGAACAGTTTTAATTGGAGATTCCAATACTGTATCAGTCTTGCCAAACCTCTGTGAGCATCTGGCAGGCGCACTGCATGCATTTTATGCCGAGCATTCTGGAAAATTCTTAGACTTTTGACAAGTTTTAACCCTTTCCCCCTTGAATTGACACTGAGTCAACAACTTTCCTTGGCATGAGTTAGGCACTAAGTGCCCAACTCATGGCAAGGAAAGTTGTTGACCTTGGGCATGTAATGTTAATAGGACTCATCTGCAATTCTCAGTCAGAATTGTTTTTCATTACTGTTGAAATAAGTTGAAAACACTGAAGCAGACAACATTTGATCACCAGCCGGTTTTGGTCGGTTTAAGGGGGAAAGGGTTAACCACGTCCCTGAATTTTATCAATTTATTCCATGTTTATTTGGTATCAGTATATCAGTCTCTCTGAATTTTACTTTCCTTCTCTGAAAGTTTTAGTGGGACTGGTTGGCAATACAGCAGTGAAGGCCAAGGTGGTACAATAGAAGTTGAAAGTTCCGTTTTAAATCACCATATGTTATTGAACATTATATCTGGCCCAGAAAAAATGTTAATAAACCTTCATAATTTGACATATATGCTGTGTGCTGGTCAGACACTGTGGTGTGAAGCTTGCTCACATTGCACAAAATGGATAGGGCCAGCTGCAAGCCACAGCAATATCCATCTGCCCAAGTCTCCTTGCTGGCCACACAGGTAAATAGCTGGTTTTTGTATTATTAGCAAGTACAGAATAAGTTAACAGGTCCTGCACTTTTGTCCAGGTATAAATTACAGTTTCTTGACATTTTGTTGGACTTGGAATCATTATAGTGCACACAATTCACATAATGCACATGTGTATAAATTTATACTTTTAATCACGTTTGTCTACCCATTTTCTCGACAGCAGAATAAATGAACACGGAGCACAGAGTAACTGCTGAATTAATGGCCGTTTATGCCAGAAAAAGTTTTAATAAATGGTATTCACAAACTGCAATCCCTGAAACTACAAAACCCACAAAAACAATAACAAAAGGCCAGAGTAAGGTGAAGGGGCAGGGGGCACAGCCTACAAGCCACAAATCTTGGTCCCCAGTCCTGTGGTTCTCCTATGGAATTCTTTCCTGTAGTTCAAATTACCATCCCACATGTATCTATTTATACACTTGTTTACTCCAGTTTAAGCTTTTATTTTTAAAGCCAAAAGACTGATGGGTAAAAGGGGCGTGAATCTACTAAAGGGGAGGAGCAGCAGAGGAGGAGTTTGTAAACTATGATTGGCAGATGTGTGTACGATTCTGATTCAGTCAGTTTTTGCACTTGATGATCTGTGTAGACGTGCATGTTTATCATCACTGGTGTGATCTTCAGCAGCTGTGCTTCACAGACCAGCTGAGGTTGATTCCTGGAGTCTGGCTCTCAATTAAAGATTTCACTGCGGTTTATATTGGCAAATGTGACCCTGATAGAGCCCAAAAAGATTTCAGATTGTATGTAGGAAGGCAAAGTTCAAAGTGCTTAAGGCACACTTGTTTTTTAACCTGATTTGTTTCTGAGTAAGAAGTGTTCAAATAAAAAGCAAAGTAAAGCAGTTGTGTGGAATTTCAGACAGAGCCGAGCAAGGAATAAACCAGGATGTGTCAATGCCAAGACTGTCAGTTCACAAGACACAGAGTCGGAAAATCGGAATCACACCGGCCAATATCTTTGACCTTATGACTTGAACCTGTTTTGTTACACTTTCCAAGAAATCAGTTGCAGGAATTTGGATTCATGAGTTTGCATTTTTTATCACTTTTTTTTTTTCCAGTGAAATAATGTAATGGAAAAATGCATGCCTGGAAAAAGTGCCATGCCCATTTACTACTGATGGACCTTAATTGAGGTAACATTATACAATCGGGAATCATCAATGAGATTCGCCTGTCAGTTCTGGTGTAATAAGGATGTATAATTGAAGTTGAATGATTTTCTTAAGTTTTGAACAACTTCACTCATTTGGCTGAAAATATGACAGCTCATGCAATTTGAGAATTCAACATTTTTCTGAACTGAAAAATACATTTCATACATGAACGCTATGATGTGTACATGAAAATTCCCAGACTTTGATATTTGCGGGACTCGAGAATCACAGTGGTGATCCCTGCTTGCTGACTTTACAGATACCACCATTCCAGGCCAACCCACCCAGCTTAACTAATCTTGACACTTTGAACACATGAAGTGCAAGAACTTCATGAAAAAAACAGAGTTCATTATCCTGTATACCATTCTGCGTATTTATAGTTAAGTCTGCAGACTAACAGGTTCTGCTCTGGGTTGAAGACTGAGCCAACAGCTTTCCCTGGTTATAGGCTCAGTTTTAATTGCCCAAACAGCTTTCCTTGGTAACAGGCTCAGTTTTAATTGCCCTAACATTTTCCCTTGGTTATAGGCTCAGTGTTAGTGGCCCTAACAGCTTTCTTTGGTTATACGCTGAGTGTTAATTGCCCTAACAGCTTTTTTGGGGTATAGGCTGAGTGTTGATTGCTCTAACAACTTTCTTTGGTTATAGGCTCAGTTTTAATTGCCCCAACAGTTTTCCTTGGTTAAAGGCTGAGTGTTAATTGCCCTGACAACTTCCCTTGGTTATAGGGTCAGTGTTAATTGCCCTAACAGCTTCCCTTGGTTATAGGGTCAGTGTTAATTGCCTTTACGGCTTTCCTTGGTTATAGGCTGAGTGTTCATTGCCCCAACAGCCTTTTTTGCTAATGGGCTGAGTGTTAATTGCCCTAGTAGCTCTCCTTGGTTATAAGCTCAGCTTTGATTGCCTTAACAGCTTTCCTTGGCTATAGGCTCAGTCTTAATTGGCCTAATAGATTTTCCTTGGCAATAGCTCATTGTCAATTGGCCTAACGGCTTTTCTTGGTTAAAGGCTAAGTTTTAATTAGTGTTAGAGCTTTATTTGGTTATAGGGTCAGTGTTAATTGTCCTAACAGCTTTCCTTGGTGATAGGCTGAGTGTTAACTACCCTAGCTGGGCAAAAAGCTGATGGCCTAAGTGCTTTCCTGATATACCTGAGTTACGACCCTCATTCAAAAGATTTTCCATGAACTAAATGGTAGGTGAAAACGTTGAAAGCAGACGATATTTGATGTTCATGCATTAGGTTGAAAGACCAGGTGAAGGGTGAATCAGATGATTGTACCTTCATGCTGGCCGTTAAACATACTGTTTCATAAACCCTTTGTAATATTCAACTTACTGCTTTTTATGAAATTTACTTCATAAATCGGCTGATTTTGAGACATATTTCAAGCCATTCCTGTCAACTTGGATGTGAAATAACATGCAGCCTTGCACTGGCAACAAGTTAACTGTGGTGCCTGGTCAATGACCGAGTAAGATGAATCAGGGTTAATTTCCCTGTTTTCACCACAAGATTATCTTCACATAGTCAGGGCATGACTCGGGAGTACACCTGGCCTAGTTAACCCACATATACATGGATGCATAATATATTTCCAAGATTGAGTACAGAAAGTTCATACAACTTTTCCTGTCCATGTTACTGCAGCAATAAGTCGTAAAGCTGCATGAGAGCACAACAGGATGTGTTTGATTATTCTGTTTTGTATCAATTGCATTTTTTTTTTATTTTTAGCTCATTTGCCTTGTCAGTCAGCTGAGTGTATACAGGTAGTACATGTAGTGTTCTGAACTTTTCCATTTGTCCTTCCTTTCGTAATTTTACTATCAACATCTTGCAAATCATCAGCTGAATCTGTGTCAAACTTAATTGGTGAGGATATGCTTTGGATGGGTATTCAGTTTATGAACCAACTTTGTTCAATTGGTCATGCTCCAAGAATTGTTGGACTTTTCATTCACTTTTTTGCTCATTTTTGGGGAAAATTCTCTACAAAATCTTTTCTCAAACCATGGTGCCAGTGGCTTCAAAACCAATGCCACTGGAAATTCATTGATATGATATGAACTGAGCATCTCGGTCAAGAATTTGAGGACACTTAATGAAGTTTGCTGTATAACAAGTTAGAAAATTAAGATCCAAAACTGGGAAACTCCTGCCAAATGGGATGACTGGACTGGAATGTTAGTCATGAACAGTAAACCTTGAAACTTTGGAGCATGAGATTCTTTGTTGTATCCCTGTAAGCATCTGGGGCCGAGGAAATTCAACTCATTCCATACTATAGTCACAGGCCTTGGTCAGTGGTTCTGGCACTGCCTGGCAAGTCATGCTGCAGCTGCCCTTGCGACAGCTGCAGCATGACGTGCCAGGCAGTGCCAGAACCACTGACTTACGACCATAGGCATGGTGGTACTTGAATGAAAGTTCTTTTCATGAAGAATTTAGATATGCAATTGTCATCTTAAATCTAGGTAAATATACGGAAAAAATCAGGGACTGGTCTGGAATGAGTTAACCTTGAAACTTTCAGGCATTGGACAGTTTGTATTATCCCTGTATAAAGCACCTGGGGCTGAGGACACTTAATTGACCTATGAGCTCCAATTGTAGACCACAATTTGGAACATTTTAGCTGGATCAATGGGTAAATCGTCATCAATGTATGTAGTTTTCCAATCATTCACAACTTTTGTGCCAAAAAAATGGGTGGGGGCATTTTAAAGAGGGCAGGGGTGCTGGCTTGCAAGGGAGAATACAGCACATGTACCATGTGTACATGTAGCTATTTTATGAGAAATAAAATTGTGATTCTGACAGAATCACTGATTCCTGGTGGCATTATAAGTACAGGGTTATACATGTAGGTACAGGGCTATAGGTACAGGGTTATAGATATAGGGTCATAGCCATAGGGTTATAGGTACTGGGTTATACATGTAGGTACAGGGCTATAAAGTATAGGGTTATACTTGTAGGTACAGGTAGATCATAGGTCGAGGGTTATAAATACAGGGTATAGGTATAATGTTGAAGGTACAGGGTTATAGTTGTAGGATTGCTTAACCCATTCTTGTGTGCAGTAAAGTTTGGTTTTGCACATGAAGAAGTTTGAAGTTGCAAAACTCACCTGTAGACCACACATCATTTTTACTGTAACTATTATTTAACTCTTTCAGTGCCAGTCATGTCTAAAGTTGATGTACTAAAGTCAAACTAGTCTGAAGTATCATTGGGATCTCAGATTCCTATTCCTCTTAAAAAGACCTTTCATTCAAGTACCAGCATGCCTATAGTTCCAGAGAAAATATCCCAAGTCAACAGCGTTTCCTGGGACTTTTGGGTGAAAGCTGTTGACTTAGTCCCAAATTTGGCACGTAAAGAGTTAAACTCGGGCCACACACCATGTTTTTCAGCTACTATTATTTAAACTCGGCCACACATCGGGCCACTGATGGTTCATAATTTTTCCTAGCTGAAATCTGAGTATGGATATAATCCTTGAACATGAAAAATATTTCATGGTCATATAACACCTGTAATTATAAGCCACAGGCTCCATGACTAATGGCTAGTAAGAGATCAACTTCATCTGCGATGATAATTACAGGTATATTCTCAGTTTCATTGTGTTATTTGTTGATATTTCTTTGTGAAGTTGCAAGAACATAATGTCATTTCAGGACTGACAGGGTGCATGTCTTTACTGGTATGTGGGTTTGACATTGATTAACTAAATTTTCTTTCAAATAAAATAGTTTTCAAAATGAGCAGGAAAGCAATTTGCTTGTATACAAAACCTGCTGGACCTCCCAGTGTCAACAAAATGACTTTAAAGTTTATTGCTGATACTTTAGATGTTCCTTTTACTTTTATCTGCCCACCCACAGTTTCAGGTTCGACCAAAACCCGGTAAGGGTAACTCTTGTACAGTAAAGAATTACATGTAACAAGTGGTGCCAAGTATAGCCGGCATAATAAGCAGCCGTCTGATTGGTCGATGTGTTCTTGTGTAATTAGCCCAGTTCCTGATGTGGAACCTGCAAACCATGTATACTAATTCTTTTGTAGTTGGTATACAGTCAGGTGATTAACATCAGACCTAGTACACAAGTGGTGGTCAACAGATACTGAATGCTGATTGGTCATTATGATAATGTTTGCAGTCAGCTGTGGCTTGAGTCAGAGCCATGAATCAACCAGAGAATGTGTGTGTATACTATATATTTATGCCACAAACACAAACACGCGATCGCCTCTCATACACAAATGACTGAGAATATCAATTTGTTGTAAACATCACACTACTGTGTGACAGTTAATTTTAATGGTCATAAATACTTCAAATAAAGTCATTGGCTAAGGATATAAATCTATAATGCCTAGCTATAGTTACCCTTATAATAGATATCTATAATACCTATACGTTACACTTATAATAGATATCTATAATACCTATACGTTACACTTATAATAGATATCTATAATACCTATACGTTACACTTTTAATAGATATCTATAATACCTATACGTTACACTTATAATAGATATCTATAATACCTATATGTTACACTTATATATATAATAGATATCTATAATACCTATACGTTATACTTTAAACACTTTACTGTGTTTCAGTCATGAAAACATATCTTGAGGGTAGACCAGAATGCCACTCGCCCCTACACTGCTAAGCAGCCCCCCCCAAGAGTGGCCTTGCAGTATATATATATATATATATATATATATATATATATATATATATATATATATATATATATATGTTGTTTTTTTCTGTACATAAAAATGTAATAGTATTTTTTTTTTTAGTTCTTACTGCTCCAAGATAGATGAAGATCCATGAGTCTTTGATCTTATCAGCTGGAGCATGATTCGTCAGGTTATATGCACATTTCTGACCAAAGTGTTTTACTACATAACCAAGTATGAAATTATATAATTTCACTCTATTTTTCTTTGTGCCTATATTGTTGAAGCTACAAAGTGAAGAACATAAGAATGCGGTGGTCCTCCTATAATCTAATAGCTGTATTATCCCTTTTAATCGCCCCTGCCCTCTTAAGGACCCCCTCCACTTTCTCATCCCTAAATTTATAAAATTTTGCCAGATTTTCTTCCATTTTAGGTAATTTATGCGTGAATATTGTTAAAAAAATCCAAATATAGTTATATATGTTAGACTCCCTTATGACAAATTTCCTAAGTGCCCTGGGTGCTTAGAAGGGATAGTATGGTAGTCTGACACGAGGAATAATGACTCAGTATTCCTGGTCTCAGCTCTTATGTTCTTCATCCCCTGATGTAAGTCACCAAAGGCCACTTTCTCCATTTAGCAAGTATGCAATCTTTATTTTATTCCATTTCTCATGTTCCTGTTCGTCAGTGACTAAAAGCTAAAAGTTGCTTACTGTGGATAATGCAATGGCAAAAAATGTAAACTCAGGAGAACACTGGGGCCACATTTGTTGTCATTCCTACTGGTCACGTGCAGATGGAGTTTCCGTCTAGTATGACAAGCAGATCAGACCTGACAATGGGAGCTCAAGGGTCTAATAAAACCTAAGGGTGAGCCATTGCTATTGAAGAGCGACGCCAGCCAAGATCTATCCATGAGGTCCATGTTTTCTTTTAGTTTCTGAATTCAAGGTTATCATCAATAAAGTTGGCAGTAAACTTTATTTACAGTCAATCTAATGAAGATCCAAATTCCACTGTAAGGTAGTATAAAATACATTGTAAATGATATGTAACAAGGTGGTCCATGTGTCATGCAGATTAGTCACCCAAGGTTAATCTGGATACACAAGTGTCAGTTTATCTAGGAACAAAGCTGGCTTAATCACTTCAATGAACCAGCAGATTAACATCTGTTAGTTTAGGTGTTTAGCCAACAGAGGTCACTTCAAACTGTACAGGGTAAAATAAAGTGAATCCACAGGCAGGGATCCAGGAAAGGGTGTGTGTAGGGTGCAGGCCCTAAAAACCCCACAAAGTTGTTTACTTTTCCTCCTTAAAGGGCTAGCCATATGTTCATTTAGAAAATATTATTGAAAAATACAGCTTTCTTGTGCCAGGGAAGGGTGGAAAGGTGGTGTATAAATGCTAGCTACGCCCTCAGCCAGGTGCTTAGATCAGCTGCTTCAATAATTCAGTCTGCTTGATCAGCCTTTCAACCTACAAGGTATTGTTACTGTCATGTCAGTGCTTATATGTGTACCAGTCACTGTCATGTAGTGCTTATACAGATGTGTACAAGTTACTGTCATGTCAGTGGTTGTATGTGTACATGTCACTGTCATGTGAGTACTTGTATGCATACAAGTCACTGTCATGTCAGTGTTTGTATGCATACATGTGTCTGTCATGTCAGTGTTTGTATGCATACATGTGTCTGTCATGTCAGTGTTTGTATGCATACATGTGTCTGTCATGTCAGTGTTTGTATGCATACATGTTACTGTCATGTCAGTGCTTGTATGCATACATGTGTCTGTCATGTCAGTGCTTGTATGCATACATGTGTCTGTCATGTCAGTGCTTGTATGCATACATGTCACTGTCATGTCAGTGCTTGTATGCATACATGTTACTGTCATGTCAGTGCTTGTATGCATACATGTGTCTGTCATGTCAGTGCTTGTATGCATACATGTTACTGTCATGTCAGTGCTTGTATGCATTCATGTCCGTGCTTGTATGCATACATGTGTCTGTCCATTCTTGTGTCTGTTACCCTTGGGGATGTAATAACTTTGAGCAAATTGAGCTACTATCTTAAAAATTAGTACTGGGAAAGCATCTGATTGGAAACTTGGCTAAGTTTGACATTCAGCAACCTGGACTGGTTTTCAAGCTCACCAGGGCTCATCATATTCTGATCCTTCCAGATACAACAACTTTAACTTTTGAACAAACTGAGTTACTATCAGAAAACTTAATTGTATTGTAAAAGCGTCTCATTGGAAGGTTGAATGAGATTGACATTTAGTGACATTGGCCTAGCTGTTTTCAAGATCACCATGGGTCATCATATTGTTACTTTTGCAGATGCAATAATTTAGGAACAAATTGAGTTACTATCATGAAACTTGTACTATGGAAGCGTCTCATTAAAAGCTTTTCTGACTTTGACGTTCAATGACCTTGACCTATTTTAAGGTCATGAAAGGTCATTTTTTACCAAGGCTGAGGGGGTCTTAAGCTTGCTGTCACCATAATATTCTCTTGTGATGTGCATATATGCAATAGTGCAGCGTTTTTTAATACTGAAAAAAAAAACAGAGGTAAGAGAAATTTACACTGTCTCAAATCAAGATGTATTTCAAATTCTCCACAGAACCTCTACACTAGAACAAAAGAAATTCAGGGAGTTGTGGGATTGATGAATTGGATCTTGATCCAGGCAAAACATTTGACTGGTTAAACCCAGCAGTTTCTGCTATAGTCAGCTCATCCTTTGGAGGAAGGTAAGCTAAAAGAAAGGCCTGAGGACTGCATAGCACAGCAGGATACTCACTAGATACAGCTGCAAGAGAGGCCTCAGAATTATAGAGTACACTAAGGCGCTCACCAGACTCCAAACAGGCCTTGGGAGTTGATTGAGCAGATTTATACTGTATACAATGTACTGGTCGTGGTACTCAGTAGACCCCAGGTGGGCCTTTGGTCTATAGAGTATACCAGGGCACTCAGCAGACCCCAGAAGAACCTCAGGTCAACACAGTATACCAGGATCCTCTCAAGACCCAAGAAAAGGCCTCAGGACCCCCCTAGTGCACCAGGGTCTTAACCACACCCTGGACAAGCTTCAGATCTACACAGTTTATCAGGGCACTCCGCAGACCCCAAACAGGCGTCAGGTCTATAGAGTATACCAGGGCACTCACCAGACCCCAGACAGGTCTACATAGTATACCAGGGCACTCACCTGAGACTCCAGACAGGCCTCAGGTCAACACAGTGTACCAAGGTACTCACCAGACCCCAAAGAGACGTCAGGTCTATAGAGTATACCAGGGCACTTACCAGACCCCAGACAGGGTTGAGGTATACCTGTGTTGCTCACCAGACCCCAGACAGGCTTCGGGTCAGTACAGTATACCAGGGTGCTCACCAGACCCCAGACAGGGTTGAGGTATACCAGGGTACTCCCCAGACCCCAGACAGGGTTGAGGTATACCAGGGTACTCACCAGACCCCAGACAGGGTTGAGGTATACCAGGGTACTCACCAGACCCCAGACAGGGTTGAGGTATACCAGGGTACTCGCCAGACTCCAGACAGGCTTGAGGTATACCAGGGCACTCACCAGACACCGGGCAGACTCAGGTCAGGACCCCATAGGATGTGCAGCAGGGTACTTACTAGTTCCCACATAATATAGGCCTCAGGACTGCACAGAGCACCACTGGTTAACTCCCTTGACAGACCCTTTAGAGGCCTCAGGACTATATGATACCCCAGGGTACTCACCAGGCCCCAGAAAAGGCCCCAGGAGCCAAAGTGCACCAGTTTGTTGGCCAGATCCCAAAAAGACTCCAGGACCACAAAGTAGAGAGTATGACGAGTCCTCCAGAAAGGCCTCCAGGATTACACAGTGCACCATGTGGTACTCGCCAGACCATAGTTTGCTACTTCGATTTCAAATTATTTGAAGTCATGCAGCAGGGCATCATGGTATGAAATTGTTAACAGGGTAGATTTACATGTACATGAACCAAATTTACATGTACATGTCCCAATTATTATTCAAACAAAAGTACAATCCAATTATTAACATGTGAACATACATACAGCCGTGAACAAAACATTGGAAAAATCTTAATATAAAATTTTATTGATTTGAAGACTTCAGAAATTCAAAATCTTGCACAAAAATAGTGTTTGCATTTTTGTATGACTGACACAGCAAAGAGAAGGGGTCCATGACTCAATTTTTGACAGGTCGATTCCTCTCAGCATGAAATGTAGGGGAGTGTGACCTAAATATTCATTTAAGCAAAGATGAACCCTATCTCTGACCAACTAAATTGATTGAATTGAGTTAATCCATCAGAATGTAAGAGATAAATAATATTAATGGTGCATGAAAATCAGGACTGTGAGATCTGAATACCTATTCTAAAAACAAAATGCAACATTCTGAACCCATGTGCCAGGTGTCAACATTCCATCCATCAGATTTAAAGATGCAGAGAAAAGTTTGTTTTTATAATTTTCCGTATTAAAATAATTACAAATTAATAAAATGAGACTGGGTGCTGAGTTTACAACACAAGATAATGTCTGCACAAGATTCAACCACGGAATTAATTTTGAAAGCCGTTAACAAATCCCAAGATTCATTGCTGCTATGTGATGTGCACGGTGACATGGACCCGTGACCTTGTAACCTTTAGGTAAGAAATTTTTGTCAACACAGATAAGACCCTGCCAGGTGTCACACACAAAGTTCCATTGGATGGTCTCTGACTTAATTACTAAGCTTCAGAATGACTTTGAAGATTTTTGTTGACAAGGCCAATGGTCTGTAAATATCTTTTTATTTGATTTTAGTTTTTTTTTAAAGGCAAGACATTAGCTGATCTATGACTGAAAGCTTAGCGTGAAGTTTTATGGTGCATCCAGATAATCTGCTCTTTTGCAAGTTGAAATAGAAATTGCACGGACTATTGGCACTGGCATGCTGACTCTTATTGCTTCTGGACTCTGTAATTGGTGCGAAAAAAAATGCTTCTTTTGATCTTTGTGAGAGATCTGTGTGTGCGTGATTATAATGGAGAACCCATGGTGAATAACTTACATCATAAGAGTTGTTTCTACATGCAGGTCATGTGACCTCTGTGTCATGTGACCTCTGTGTAGCTTCTTCAAAAGTCCAATAATATGGTCTAAAAATTAGCTTCGGCTAAATAAATCAAAGGAGAGACTCTAATAAAACTGAAATTGCAGTAATAAACTCTTGTATTTGTTTTACTTATATTTAGAGTTCAGAGTTCTGGCTTCTGCTTTGTAATCAAATCGTTGTTTTTTTTTGCATGGGACACATAGTGAAAGGAGAACTAGTTGAAGGTTGACTAACATATTGTGTGGATATGACTGTATTTGTTGTCTTTAATTTCCCTTTTTTGTTAACTTTAATTTGATTTAAACTAAATTGTCAAGATTATGGCCACCTCTCCACCAAACTGTAGCAGTTAATTGCCAGGAGGGATGGTGTGTAGGCCACAAATAAAGGCCCGGTTTAATACATACAGGAGAAACAATTAAAATTTCACAATTAAGTTACCAGTTAGTGGTGCCATGCAGTGACCTAAGTTGGAATCTCACAGCTATCCAAGAGCTTGCTTCTCCTCATGTCTGCAGTACATGGTGGAACGTTCCATGACTGAAAGACATTCAGTCAATGCAGATGTACATATGTTTTCTGTACTCTGAATATTTCTGTAGTTTTGGTAACTCATTTCTTCGTTTTTGCACAACACACAGGCACATGCATGTACTTGATGTGGTGTGGCATATATATAGGAGTGTAAAAATTGCTTCAGCTCTTTGAGTGCCAATTAAGTTTTGACTTATTCAATAGTTTTCTTGATTGCACTTGTTGAAACCTATTGGTATTAAAGAAAAGTGCTCATGTTGAAATTTAATGTTAAGCTTTCTTTGCTGTGAGTTGGGTTCCTGGGGCTCAACTCACAGCCAGTATGAAGCCGAGGACTTGGGTACAATCCTAATATCCCTAATATTATGTCGTAATGTACATGGAATTGTAGATCAGGTGTGACACAAAGGAACCCCATCAGGCAAAGACAAATTAATTGGATTTGGGGGGGGGGGCACTGAAAAGGCAAGACAGGTTTTTTTTTTTTTTTTTTTTTTTTTTTTCTCCACCTCCACCAGTTGCAGAGTCCAGATGGAATGATATCTTGAAGGGGGGTAGGAGAGGGTGAGGGGTACCTGTAGGAACTGACATGTGGACTGCCAAGCATCCTGGTTCCCACCCCCAACCCTACCACTTGTACAATTGTGCCCTGGTATATTTTTAGCCCAGCTGACTTGTGAGGTGACATCATCGTATAAATGTTCATTGTCCATCGTCAACAATGTACTTTTTCAACATCGTGTGGTCAGGATCCCTTTTCATGTACCTTGGAGGATCTCTGTCAACTAGGTTTGACTACTTCTTTAGTGATTTTTCATATATATATATATATATATATATGTATACAGTGTTTCTGTTAGGAATTTTTTTAGTGGGCTACAAGTAGGGAAATTCAGGGGAGAAGACAAGATTTTCATAAGTTTTACATGTAAATAAGCAAGACTTGTGACCCTTTAGAAGTTTTTAAAAGGGTATTGCAGGTTTTGAAGGTGTAATATACCCCCATTTGGGGGTTAATAAAGACCCTGATATACACTTGTGAAACTGCTCATCTTATTCCTGACAGTGCCCCCAAACCCTTACAGGTGCCCAAACTTAATTGTTCAGGAAGTGACTTTACATTTTTCACTCTGTATGAAATCGCTGCTTTTTGTCGCTTTTTGTAGCTTTTTGATAATTAAGTCTTCTCCCAATCAAGCCACAGTATGGATTCTCGTCAAACTTTGGGGAATGCATATGACTCATCATATGTTTGTTCCAGGTGCTGCTGTGTTTTGAATGAACTTTCATACTTACATGATGACTGCGTGGTCAGAGTTCATGTTCATGACCATTTACTGCATTTGTAACATTTTTGTTGTTTGACTGTTCATAAACATTACACACACATGTATTAAGTTCAAAATGCATGTCTCAGTAAAACTCAAGGTTGGGTGTCTGGGTCAGTGACATACAAATACATGTATTATCAGTTCATTTCAGCTCAGCTCTACTTGGTTCACTTCAGCTCAGTGCAAGCCACAGCTAAAGCTGAAATTTACAACTTATTTTGGTGGATAAATCAAGGCCAGGTATTCAGCATGGACTGTTCACACAGCCCTCTGGTTGGTGTCATCATATGACAGGTGATGGGCTATAGCTCTCTGCATCTTGACATCAAATATAAATGAAACATGTTCAGAGATCCTAGGTTACTTCATGAGCATCTGTCAGGTTGCTTGTCCTGAAGAAGTTATAAATTTTAATGGGAGAAACTTGAAAGTAAAAATTTTTGAAATCTTAATTATGGTCCAGCTTGCTGACAATAAAACACATAGACTAATATTGCAGGTTATAAACTTGTGACATAGACTATAATTATTATTGCAAGTATATAAATTTGTGACATACATGTAGACTTATATTGCAACTATATAAATTTGCGAAGCAACTTGTATGGGATGTATGAGCTCATGGAGTGACCACTGGGTGGAGCCTTAAGGTCTAAGCCTTCAAGAGGCTACTGCACAACCTGCCTTAATTTTTATTGGTTGTTAGATGTCTGGTGATCTTAGTTGACCCTAGTGGTGCCATCTAGTGCCCGTTTAGAATTATGTCTCCCCGTGCAACAGGGCGACATATTGTTTTTGCATCCGTTTCTTCCGCCTCGTTTTCTTCTTCTTCTTCTTCTTCTTCTTCTTCTTCTTCTTCTTCTTCTTCTTCTTCTTCTTCTTCTTCTTCTTCTCCTCCTCCTCCTCCTCCTCCTCCTCCTCCTCCTCTTCAACACATTGTTGCATGCGTTGTGGACGTAATAACTCAAGAAAGATTTGACTTGGGAAGTTGAAATTTTTTGTGAAGATGTTCCTATATAAAACCTTGCTACGGATTACAGATGGGTGACCTTGACATATTTTTCAAGGTCACATGGGCATGTCATGTAAAATTGATGCGGACACAATATCTCTGCAAGGATTTGACTCAGCAGGTTAAAATTTGCATGTTTATATACCATAATATGAACTAGGTTGGGATTGTAGATGGGTGACCTTGACCTATTTTCAAGGTCACATGACCACTTTTTACCCTTTGGCCTTATGAGGCCGATGGGTATTGTCGTACCATGCGCCGTCCTTCTGTCGGTCCGTCTGTCCGTCCGTCCTGTGGTTTTACCACCATAACTTCAGAAATTTTTGAGACAGGACTTTCAAATTGCACATGATATTACACTCCTATATGGCCTACTTTGTGTGCAAGCATAGTTGACCTTGACTTAATTCTTAAGGTCACACAGTGGTCACATGTGCTAAGCAACATTACCGCTCTAACTCTTAGAAGCCTGCATCTAGCAATCTAGATCTTACACACAAGAAGTTTCATAGAGTGATCTAGGAGCCTATTGAAGATCGAGGTCATAGCTTTATATTTGACCTACCTTTTTGAGGTCAAAGGTCAAGTGCACAATGGTGGTATTGGTATAAGTAAGGAAGTTTTTAAGTCAGTTACATGAAATTTTATACACACGTATCACAATCAAAGAATGTGTCATGAATCAAAACTAGGTCACTAGGTCAAGTATCTGAGTCATTGAGCTATTCATTGAAATTTTGTTTACCACTGTAATATCACAAATTTTTGAGACAGGACTTTCAAATTGGACATGATAGTACACTTCTATATGGCCTACTTTGTGTGCAAGCATAGTTGACTGTGACCTAATTCTCAAGGTCACACAATGGTCACGTGCTGAGCGACATTACCGCTGTAATTATTGAAAGCCTGCATATAGCAATCTAAAGCTTACACACAAGAAGCTTTATAGAGTGATCTAGAAGCCTATTGAAAATCAAGGTCATAACTATATTTGACCTACTTTTTGAGGTCAAAGGTCAAGTGCACAATGGTGGTATTGGATAAGGAAGTATTTAAGTCAGTTACATGAAATTTTATACAGCCATGTATCATAACCAAAAAATGTGTCCTGAATCAAAAGTAGGTCACCAGGTCAAGTATCTGGGTCACAGTGACCTATTCATTAAAATTTGGTTACCCCACTATAACTTCAGAAATTTTTGAGACAGGACTTTCAAATTGCATATGATAGTACACCACTGCAAGCATAATTGACCTTGACCTAATTTTCAAGGTCACACATGGGTCACAAGTTTGCTGAGTGACGTGCATCTAGAAATCTAAATCTTAAAACAAAAGAAGCAACATAAGGTGATCTAGAAGGCTATTGAAAGTCAAGGTTATACCTGTATATTTGGCCTAATGTTTTTGAGGTCAAAGGTCAAGTGTACAATAGTAGTATTTGTGTAGGTAACTATACCTGATACTATGGGACACTATTCCTATTCACTTACAGCAAACAAGATTGAAGGCGGCCGAAGGGTACTGCGTTCTTCGAACGGTATTTTTAAAAACCATTGCAGATGCACTCGAGATGGATATGACTTAAAGAGGTTGACATTTTGTGTGATTATGTTTCTATATAAGACTTTTGTAAGACCTTGCTTGTGACTGAAGATGTATGACCTTGACCTATTTTTCAAGGTCATGCGGGCATTTCATCTAAAATCAGTATGGATGTGATAACTCAAGAAAGATTTGACTTGGGAAGTTGAAATTTTATGTGAAGATGTTCCTATATATGATATTGCTTGGGATTGCAGGTGGGTGACTTTGACATATTTTTCAAGGTCACATGGACATGTCATCTAAACTTGACACGTATGCAACAACTCTGCAAGGATTTGACTTAGGAAGTTGAAATTTTGCATGTTTATGAACCATAATATGAACTAAGTTGGGCTTGTAGATGGGTGACCTTGATCTCTTTTCAAGGTCACATGGCTACCTTTTAATCACTGCAGATGCAGACGAGAAAGATTTGTCTTAAAGAGGTTGACATTTTGTGTGATTATGTTTCTATGTAAGAGTTTTGTAAGACCTTGCTGGTGACTGCAAATGTATGACTTTGACCTATTTTTCAAGGTCACATGGGCATTTCATCAAAAATCAACGTTTTGAAATGTCAGTAAAGAGTGTAACTTCACCATATCTGTAGATCATTGGAATCGGTATGCCTTTTTATAAAGATCAGGGTGACAATAGTAAGGGTGCATGGGGAGACATTTAATTTTGTGTTGGAAAATCAGCCTATTCTAGTTGTAAATTGCTGCTTATGGTATGCTTCTATTAAAAGCATCATGATGCAGGTGTTTTAATTTTCAAATGTTTACTCTGTATAAAATAGAGAAGACAAAGTTTGTGTTTTTCAAAGTATAATCCATGCAGCAAAACACAACAGAAAATACACAACAAGCAAGAGAGCTGTAAGTAAGAAGGGCTGCCAGGTCCAGAGAGGAGGAAGATGGTGACAGCAAGGAGCAATATAACATGCACGCCACCTGATGAGACATGAGTGACGGCAGTATGCCGCCTGCCGGCACCGACACAAGTCCTGACTCCAACACCAAAGGCAGAAAGCAATTGCTCCTATCTCCTGCTGTAAAAGATGAAGGCAAGACAGTGTGGATTCATAACTAATTAAATGCACCAAAGGCCTTGCTGTTTGCTGTGGTCAGGTGGCAAAATCAAAGCAGGCGATTTGATTGTGATAAATGTAGCCAAACCCTGACCTCCATGACCTCGACTGTGTGTAACCAGGTTTAATTAGCCATCTTCTCTCTCTGTCTCTTTGAGCCAGACAGGTTCCGTAAGAAAATTTCAAATAAAAAAGATAATTCATTTTGATGTATGAGTTGTTCATTGCTTCGCCCTGCTTTACAAGGCTTTTTTCCATTATGCACGCTAAGACAGGCAGTTTAACCTTCGGCTATTTGGTGCAAATTTCATGTATCGTGATCATGCCATGACATTCACCCAGACAGATGGCAGTCCAGTGGGGACCACCCTGTATCTAAATGTGATATACAGACGTAATTTCTGTATTGAATTTTCGACAAATTACTGGCGCTATTTATAAGGAGAAGTTAATAGCCAAATATCCAAGACAAGTGAGAGAATGATGCAACGGCAAAAAAAGTGAGAGTAATACTTCATGTGACTTTTGGTTGCAGAGGATCAAGTAATGACAGGTGACAATACTGTTCAACACCTTGGATGCTACAGGAGGAGCAAGATGTGCTGTTGCCATGGCAACAAGCTATGAGAAAGAGGCCTGTGCTGTGCTTATAACACAGGATAAGCCTGGTGAGCATGCATATCAGTAGTTATTTGTCATCTGCTATCTTAGGTATTCCTAAGCAGGAGAATACCTTCAATATTGGTTTTGTGTATTCTGTCGCTATGTTTGTAAATATAAATCTAAAAATTGACTCTCAGTTATGGCTGATTATTAATGCTAACTTTAAAGCACCCCCACAACTATCTGGATGTGTTTCCATTCACATTGCCTGAACACACACATGTTTAAATGTCATACGCTTTGTTTTTGTACACACAGTCATGGTCAGTGAAAGCATTTGGAGAGAAATGTGGATGAGACCTACATGTATTGGTATAATATGAGCCAGGTCAACAGCTCGCCTTGATTTTAGCTGGTGCAAGGAAGGCTGTTGACCAGGTCTTATCCTGCCCAGGAAAGGGTTAACCAAAGTGTGACTTGTACATCAGTAGGTCTGTTTTGAAACCAGTCACTCTGGAAAGTATACACTTACTACAGGGATAGTGGAACAGTGAGTGTCCAACTCAACATTTGATCACACCACTTTCTTTGCACATACAAGTTAAACCCTTTCCCTCTTAGATCAGCCAAAATTGGCCGATTGTCAAATGTCATCTGCTTCATTGTTTTCAGCTAATTTCAACAGCAATGTAAAACAGTTTGGCTGAGAATTGTAGATGATCACATGCCTCAGGTCAACAACTTTGTTTGGCATGGGTGAGGTGTTTAGAGCCCAAGTTAACCCTTGCCAATGAAAGTTATGGACTCAATATTAACTCACGGTTGAAAGGGTTAATTTTGACATTGTACCTGCACTAAATGTGTCTGTTTTACTAGCAAAGAGCGATAGGGCACACTTACGCAGAATGACAAAAAATATTACCGTGGTTCAGCTTATTCTGAATGTATTTAAAAACATGTCATATGAATACCAGAAAAAGTTTGCAGGTATTTTGAGACAGCTTTAAAGTTGGATGTAATTATAATGAAAATAATATATGTTTGATGTAATTACCACACACTAATTATGAATTGATTTGCGCAGTCACAGTATGGCATAAAAGAATTATCTGGATGCAAAGGTCGAGAATCTTTATATGAGCAAAATTTTTCTGCATGATTATACATAATCTTTGTAATTGGGAAGAAAATGGAGTCTAATTACATCTTTTTTAATTGTAAAGATGTCTTGACAAAAGAATACTGTCAGCATGACTGAGAAGCTTCTTGAGATGTGTCTTGTTTCCTAATTATACCATTCAAAGTTAAAAAACAGACACAAAAAGGATGCGGACTTCTCTGCTTTACAAAGGTAGTTGGATCGATCATCTTTTCAGCAAACCAAGGTTGCTGACATAGTTTTTAAGTAAGTCCAGGTTATTGACATATCTTTAAAGCAAGCCAAGGTTGTTGATATCTATTTTAAGCATCCCAGGTTGTTGACATGTCTTTAAAGTAAGCCAAGGTGGTTGATGCATCTTTAATTACTGCAATGTTATTTACATACATGATTGTATATCTTTTAAGCTGGGCAAGGTTATTGGCATGCCATTTAAGTAAGACATGATTGTTGAAAAATATTTAAACCAAGCCAAGGTTGTCATATATAGTTTTTACCCTTCGGCCTTATGAGGCCGACGGGTATTGTCGTACCCGGGGCCATCCGTCTGTCCGTCCGTCCATCTGTCCTTCCGTCCGTCCGTCCGTCCCGTGGTTTTACCACCAAAACTTCAGAAATTTTTGAGACAGGACTTTCAAATTGCACATGATAGTACACTCCTATATGGCCTACTTTGTGTCAAGCATAGTTGACCTTGACGTAATTCTCAAGGTCACACAGTGGTCACATGTGCTAAGCAACGTTACCGCTCTAACTATTGAAAGCCTGCATGTAGCAATCTAGATCTTACACACAAGAAGCTTCATAGAGTGATCTAGAAGCCTATTGAAAATGGAGGTCGTAGCTCTATATTTGACGTACTTTTTGAGGTCAAAGGTCAAGTGCACAATGGTGGTATTAGTACAAGTAAGGAAGTTTTTAAGTCAGTTACATGAAATTTTATACACACGTATCACAATCAAAGAATGTGTCATGAATCAAAACTAGGTCACTAGGTCAAGTATCTGGGTCATTGACCTATTCATTGAAATTTTGTTTACCACTGTAATATCACAAATTTTTGAGACAGGACTTTCAAATTGGACATAATAGTACACTTCTATATGGCCTACTTTGTGTGCAAGCATAGTTGACTGTGACATAATTCTCAAGGTCACACAATGGTCACGTGCTGAGCGACATTACCGCTGTAATTATTGAAAGCCTGCATATAGCAATCTAAAGCTTACACACAAGAAGCTTTATAGAGTGATCTAGAAGCCTATTGAAAATCAAGGTCATAACTATATTTGACCTACTTTTTGAGGTCAAAGGTCAAGTGCACAATGGTGGTATTGGATAAGGAAGTATTTAAGTCAGTTACATGAAATTTTATACAGCTATGTATCATAACCAAAAAATGTGTCCTGAATCAAAAGTAGGTCACTAGGTCAAGTATCTGGGTCACAGTGACCTATTCATTAAAATTTGGTTACCCACTATAACTTTAGAAATTTTTGAGACAGGACTTTCAAATTGCATATGATAGTACACCACTGCAAGCATAATTGACCTTGACCTAATTTTCAAGGTCACACACGGGTCACAAGTTTGCTGAGTGACGTGCATCTAGAAATCTAAATCTTAAAACAAAAGAAGCAACATAAGGTGATCTAGAAGGCTACTGAAAGTCAAGGTTATACCTCTATATTTGGCCTAATGTTTTTGAGGTCAAAGGTCAAGTGTACAATAGTAGTATTTGTGTAGGTAAGTATACCTGATACTATGGGACACTATTCCTATTCACTTACAGCAAACAAGATCAAAAGCGGCCGAAAGGTACTGCGTTCTTCGAACGGTATTTTTAAAAACCATTGCAGATGCACTCGAGATGGATATGACTTAAAGAGGTTGACATTTTGTGTGATTATGTTTCTATATAAGACTTTTGTAAGACCTTGCTTGTGACTGAAGATGTATGACCTTGACTTATTTTTCAAGGTCATGCGGGCATTTCATCTAAAATCAGTATGGATGTGATAACTCAAGAAAGATTTGACTTGGGAAGTTGAAATTTTATGTGAAGATGTTCCTATATATGATCTTGCTTGGGATTGCAGGTGGGTGACTTTGACATATTTTTCAAGGTCACATGGACATGTCATCTAAACTTGACACGTATGCAACAACTCTGCAAGGATTTGACTTAGGAAGTTGAAATTTTGCATGTTTATGAACCATAATATGAACTAGGTTGGGCTTGTAGATGGGTGACCTTGATCTATTTTCAAGGTCACATGGCTACTTTTTAATCACTGCAGATGCAGACGAGAAAGATTTGTCTTAAAGAGGTTGACATTTTGTGTGATTATGTTTCTATGTAAGAGTTTTGTAAGACCTTGCTGGTGACTGCAAATGTATGACTTTGACCTATTTTTCAAGGTCACATGGGCATTTCGTCAAAAATCAACGTTTTGAAATATCAGTAAAGAGTGTACCTTCACCATATCTGTAGATCATTGGAATCGGTATGCCTTTTTATAAAGATCAGGGTGACAATAGTAAGGGTGCATGGGGAGACATTTAATTTTGTGTTGGAAAATCAGCCTATTCTAGTTGTAAATTGCTGCTTATGGTATGCTTCTATGAAAAGCATCATGATGCAGGTGTTTTAATTTTCAAATGTTTACTCTGTATAAAATAGAGAAGACAAAGTTTGTGTTTTTCAAAGTAAAATCCATGCAGCAAAACACAACAGAAAATACACAACAAGCAAGAGAGCTGTAAGTAAGAAGGGCTGCCAGGTCCAGAGAGGAGGAAGATGGTGACAGCAAGGAGCAATATAACATGCACGCCACCTGATGAGACTTGAGTGACGGCAGTATGCCGCCTGCCGGCACCAACACAAGTCCTGACTCCAACACCAAAGGCAGAAAGCAATTGCTCCTATCTCCTGCTGTAAAAGATGAAGGCAAGACAGTGTGGATTCATAACTAATTAAATGCACCAAAGGCCTTGCTGTTTGCTGTGGTCAGGTGGCAAAATCAAAGGTCAAGTGCACAATGGTGGTATTGGATAAGGAAGTATTTAAGTCAGTTACATGAAATTTTATACACACATGTATCACAACCAAAGAATGTGTCATGAAACAAAAGTAGGTCACTGGGTCACGTATCTGGGTCACAGTGACCTATTGATTGAAATTTTGTTTACCCCACTATAACTTCAGAAATTTTTGAGACAGGACTTTCAAATTGCATATGGTAGTACACCACTGCAAGCATAATTGACCTTGACCTAATTTCAAGGTCACACACAGGTCACAAGTTTGCTGAGTGACGCATCTAGAAATCTAAATCTTAAAACAAAAGAAGCTACACAGGGTGATCTAGAAGGCTATTGAAAGTCAAGGTTATACTGTATATTTGACCTAATGTTTATGAGGTCAAAGGTCAAGTGTACAATAGTAGTATTTGTGTAGGTAAGTATACCTGATACTATGGGACACTATTCCTATTCACTTGCAGCAAAAGAGATTGAAGGCGGCTGAAGGGTATTGCATTCTTTGAACGGTATTTTTAAAGAAGCCAAGTTTGTTGACATATCTTTCAAATCCCCAGGCCCAAATATTCTAGAATGGTTGGATCCACGACCCATTCATTCACCAAATAAAAAGGGCACGGGGAGGGCAACTGTTGGGAAGCCCATATGTTTGGTGACACCATGCCTTGGAAGCAAATTACACTGAGTGCTCTATGGTATGATACCATTGGAGCATGAAAATCTGTGCAACATACACTCTGAGACTCTGTAGGTCAGTTCATGGTCCTCTGAGATCATCATCTTGAGTGTCATTGAAGAGGATGTAGACTAATCTTGGCCGGAGTTACACAGAGATGTCTCCCTGTAGTGATTGTAAAGATACTTTGACAGGGTTAGGAGAGCATAGCCCAGCTCCAACAGGCCACGAACAAACTGCTGTGGACAGGAGCTACAAAAATGTCATGGTTCAGAATCCCAGTCCAGGATTCTACACTCGGCTTTTTGTCATTCCCCAGAAAGACCGTTGTCATATCTGTCTCAGCTGAACTCATTTCTACCTATGGAAATATTCAAAATGGAGATGCCTGCACTGATAGAGCAACAGTTGACTCGGGAGACTGGACGACATCCACAGACCTGCAGGACGTCCCTGCTAGAGGACAGGAGACTGGGCGACATCCATAGACCTGCAGAACGTCACTGCTAGAGGACAGGAGACTGGGCGACATCTATAGACCTGCAGGACGTCACTGCTAGAGGACAGGAGACTGGGCGACATCCATAGACCTGTAGGACATCACTGCTAGAGGACAGGAGACTGGGCGACATCCATAGACCTGCAGGATTTCACTGCTAGAGGACAGGAGACTGGGCGACATCCATAGACCTGTAGGACATCACTGCTAGAGGACAGGAGACTGGGCGACATCTATAGACCTGCAGGACGTCACTGCTAGAGGACAGGAGACTGGGTGACATCCACAGACCTGCAGGACGTCACTGCTAGAGGACAGGAGACTGGGCGACATCCACAGACCTGCAGGACGTCCCTGCTAGAGGACAGGAAACTGGACGACATCCATAGACCTGCAGGACATCACTGCTGGAGGACAGGAGACTGGGCGACATCCATAGACCTGCAGAACATCACTGCTAGAGGACGGGAGACTGGGCGATATCTATAGACCTGCAGGATGTCACTGCTAGAGAACAGGGGACTGGGCGACATCCATAGACCTGTAGGACGTCACTGCTAGAGGACAGGAGACTGGACGACATCCGTAGACCTGCAGGACATCACTGCTAGAGGACAGGAGACTGGGCGACATCCCTAGACCTGCAGGACATCGCTGCTAGAGGACAGGAGACTGGACGACATCCATACACCTGCAGGACATCACTGCTAGAGGACAGGAGACTGGGCGACATCCATAGACCTGCAGGACATCACTGCTAGAGAACAGGAGACTGGGCGACATCCATAGACCTGCAGGACATCACTGCTAGAGGACAGGAGACTGGGCGACATCCATTGACCTGCAGGACGTCACTGCAAGGGGACAGGAGACTGGGCGACATCCATAGACCTGCAGGACATCACTGCTAGAGGACAGGAGACTGGGCGACATCCATAGACCTGCAGGACATCACTGCTAGAGGACAGGAGACTGGGCGACATCCATAGACCTGCAGGACATCACTGCTAGAGAACAGGGGACTGGGCGACATCCCTAGACCTGCAGGACATCACTGCTAGAGGACAGGGGACTGGGCGACATCCATTGACCTGCAGGACGTCACTGCAAGGGGACAGGAGACTGGGCGACATCCATAGACCTGTAGGACACCACTGCTAGAGGACAGGAGACTGGGCGACATCCATAGACCTGCAGGATTTCACTGCTAGAGGACAGGAGACTGGGCGACATCCCTAGACCTGCAGAACATCACTGCTAGAGAACAGGAGACTGGGCGACATCCCTAGACCTGCAGGACATCACTGCTATAGGACAGGAGACTGGACGACATCCCTAGACCTGGAGGACATCACTGCTAGAGGACAGGGGACTGGGCGACATCCATAGACCTGCAGGATTTCACTGCTAGAGGACAGGAGACTGGGCGACATCCATAGACCTGCAGGACATCACTGCTAGAGGACAGGGGACTGGGCGACATCCATTGACCTGCAGGACGTCACTGCAAGGGGACAGGAGACTGGGCGACATCCATAGACCTGTAGGACATCACTGCTAGAGGACAGGAGACTGGGCGACATCCATAGACCTGCAGGATTTCACTGCTAGAGGACAGGAGACTGGGCGACATCTATAGACCTGTAGGACGTCACTGCTAGAGGACAGGTTTGGCAAGATGCCTGGCCCTATTCTTGGACTGTTTTTAACTGAAGACCACCTAGCGGCTTGATACTGGATGAGTCTGATACAGAGCTCAAGTCATCAGACGAGCAAGTTTTAATGAGCAGACTGCACAGAAGGAAGCTTCAGGTGGTCTTCTTGCAATTTTAATTAGGACCAGCAGACGAAGACTAATATTAGCTGGCCCATATACAGTGAAACCTCCCAATACACAACACCCTTGGAATGGGACAATAGTGTTTGGTATAGAGAGGTGTTCAGTATGGGGAGGTTTGCTTATAATGAAAATATACAATAGAGACCAAGAAAAAGTGTACAGTATACGGAGGTGTTCAATATAGGGAGGTGTTGGGTATAGGGAGGTGTTCGGTATACGGATGTGATCAGTATATGGAGGTGTTCGGTAAGGGAGGTCTCACTGTATACAGGTCTGACAGCTGGACCACATTTGCACTCACTAACAAAGTGGTGTGGTGGACACAATATTGGACATTGCTTTCACTGGGAAGATGATCGTAGTCTGGTAAGAGTCAATGGGCATGGTGCTTCATTGCAGGGACATGACTCTGTTACTCAGTGTGAAAGCTGACCCACTCTCAAGAAAGCTTAAGCACATCGACAACTAGTGGTCACTTCACCTGGAAGTGGTGCAGTCACTGAGGCTGAGACGGGGAATTTAATTGTTTGTCACGTGGACAAACTACCAAAGGCTCCCATTTGTTTTTTCGTACCGTGATGAGAGGGCATGGGCAGTCAACACCATGTCTGTGAGTTAACAAGTGGCTGTATGCCTATCCACCCATCCTGTCTCTGCTGCATGAAGATTCTAGAGAAAGGAAGGACAGAGACGGCCCGGATGAGGTTGATCGTGCTTTGGTGGCCCAGGAGGCCATAGGGGAGCGATATGCTGGACCTGCGTGTAGAGATGCCCAGCACTCGCCCAGAATGGCAGTGTCTGCTTAGACCGCCAAATTCCAACATATTTCAACAAAATCTAGGAATCCTACACCGCCACACATAGCGACTACATGTATCTACCAGGACATTAGAGATGGTGGAGTCTGCGAGAAAGTGACAGTGAGGTCTTGAGAGGCAAACTTTGTGCCTCTTCTTTGAAAGTTTATAATTGTAAGTTGATTGTGGTGATGAAGAACCAGCCATGGAACCATGGAACACAGTCAGTCAGTAGGTGCATTTTTAAATAAGTCTGTTGGAGGCTGGATCAATGTGCAGACCATAGGCTTGTCCTGAGAACTGGTTCAATGTGCAGACCATAGGCTTGTCCTGAGAGCTGGTTCAATGTGCAGACCATAGGCTTGTCCTGAGAGCTGGTTCAATGTGCAGACCATAGGCTTGTCCTAAGAGCTGGTTCAATGTGCAGACCATAGGCTTGTCCTGAGAGCTGGTTCAATGTGCAGACCATAGGCTTGTCCTGAGAGCTTTTTGCTGTAAATCCTCCAGGAGGCTGGTGATTCCATTGGTGTTGCGTTCACCAAATTTGCATCCAAATGTTTGGTCAGAATAGACTTAAATCTTTCAATTTATAAATGGAGAGGATGTTGTTGGACTTCTGGAGTGAGGAATAGGTTGAGAACGAGAAAATAACCAGTGGTCATTGCTATAGGTATAAGGGTGACCTCAGTTATCTCTAGATCTGTATTTCAGACAATTATCACCCTTCTGCCCCCCTGGTGGTATGTATACCTAATAGAGTGTATAGGTGATGCATCATACCATAAATTTGGAAATTAGTTTAATGTTGATATGTGTTGATAATACACATGTACTTGCCTATAAACAGAAAAGCCCACCCAGCCACCCCCATATGCATTCATTGTCATTGAACAAATAATCCAAATGGAAAAAACTGATGTGATTTGTCAAGGATGAAGGTTATCAAGTCAGTGTATAGACTGCCAATGGAGGTACTCCAGCCCACAATGCTTTCAAATCTAGAGAGTGATTTAAAGAGATTTATTTGGTGGGATAATCATACTGAGAAATATTAGTATTTCAGATCTATTCTTTCTTGTTTTTATGTAAAAGAAAAGTTGTGCTGTTACATCAAGTTAATAGGGCAAGTTGTAAGGAACCTGGAAGTCAGGGTGCATTATGGGTAGTGTGGCCTTTTAGGAATACTCATGGTCCAGCCTAAAACCTTAAACAAACACAAGTATTGTGGGAACATACGCAATTAAATTGACATCCTGCAAATTTATCAGGCAACTCAAGTTGAGGAAAACAAAAAGGGTTCTAACTGTGAGAATATACAGGGGTGATTTAAAAACTAGAACTGATGATATGTAGCCAAACTTAACCATTTTAATACTCATGCATTCAGAGAAAAGTTGTGATTTATTTTTTAAAACAGGCAAACTTGTTCATTTGTGGTACTAAAAAAGTTAAAGACGGAAACAGCATGTGGCTCTGCAGCTGTTTGATTTAAATGTCTGCAGCACAAAGTTCAACGTAAAAACCTCGAACTTCAGATGCTAATGGGGGAAATGCATCCGTTTTGTTACCACAATTGGCTAAACTTAGTCCTGAAACTGTTGCCAACACAGCAGGTGGATAGCTTACCCGCTTCTGATTTCAGCAAAACAAAAAATTGAACTGTTTTTATTCATGCTGTCACATGTGCCAGCACACACTCACTTCTCAATGGTTGAACTCATTCCACCCTGATAGGAGACCCAGTCATTAGCTTTCCTTCATTGGCTCTGGGTGCAATGTGCCCAAAGCCCGCAAAGGAAAGCTGTTGACATATGATTTGGAATGATCTTCCATGCAAGTTTCATCCAAAATTTGGAGACACAATCCTTTAGTAAAATACAATTAGCAGACAACATTTAGATATTACCGGGAAAAAGCATCATTAGGGTGGAATGAGTTAAGCAAAAAGGAAACCTTAAACTGAGGATGCTAAACAGGTTAACACAATTTTGGACACCCAAAGGGTTAAACTCTTTATCCTATAATCTTGCAGAGGGCATTATGTTGAATCTTTGCTCTCCTTACAATGTAAATGTCCCCTTCCTAGTGACAGCCAGCATTCCCTGAGGGAGATAACACTGTCTCCTTCAGGGGACTATGGAGTTTTATCCAATGTAGGATCTTGTGTCCAACAGAGAGAAAAGAAAAAAGCCATGTTTGGTACAAGTGTTATAGGGAGATTATATGTTGACGACAGGTTCGTACAAAAGACGATAGGGCCTGAATGGTGACAGTAGAGATGGGGCTCCAGGTAGTCGACACAGAATCACCACATGTACAGAGGCATACAGGCTGGGTCTGTGTGCTAGCAGACCTTACAAAGACTAAATCTCAATTTGATCTGGAGAAAAAAAAGGCAATCAAAAGTTGTATGATTGGGAACCATTCATGGGAAAAAGAGGTTGACATCAAATGAAAGAAAGATCAAGTCTCATCTTTCGTGATTTGAAGTATTCCCCATTGCATTATGGTCAATTATAAGTTAGCTTTCCAAGGCATGAATGTGAATTATGGAATATTGTTGAGTAATCAGGGCATTTCTGCTGTAAACTGTCTGCACAATATAAAGTGCATTACTTTGTGGGATTACTTGGTAGAATGACATAGCCTGGTGATGCTGCACTTTACATAACCCTTTCCCCCTTAGATCAGCTAAAACACGCTTGTGGTCAACTGTCATTTGTTTCAATTTTTTTTTTGACTAATTTCAACAGTAATGAAAAAGAATTTAAATGGAAATTGTATACGAGACCTATCAAGATCACATGTCACGGAAAGCTGTTGACTAAGACTACTTTTTGCTTCAGACTAGGCATGCTGGTATTTGAATGAAAGGTATCTTCATGAGGAATATTGAATCTTTTAACCATTACATGTTTAGCAGTGGTGAGAAAAAGACTATTGCAGTGATAAGCACTTTAAGTGTTACATGTAATTCAAGGGGAAAGGGTTAAGTTTGTGACTGAGTGCAGTGGAAGCATATTGCTAATCGTTGTCATCTGGCTGCATTATAAAGTCAAATGTTTTAACATGACACCAGTACAGATGAACAGGTCATGCTGGGGTTATAATGTGGGCACTTTTAAAAATTTTACATCTTGTTGCTCGTTAAAAACATAACACATGAAATGTACATTTGCATCACATGACCACCTTATTATGAAGTGTTCGCCCGAGGGCTCTTGTGTAAAGGACCATTTTCAGAGGGGTGTAAAGGGTATTTCCATACTGGTGTATTTTCTATAACAGTATACAAAAGGCCTTCTTATTTTCTGTACTTTGTACCTGCCATTATTTGGAACATTCCTATTTTCTGTATACTGGAGCCAAATTGTTTTATGTACCAGTGTCCTGGGACTCTTTCCCCCTCCTCCCCCCCCCCCCCCCTTTTTTTTTTTTGTACTCTAAGGGACCTGAAGTGGGTATATTGGCCTGTACCTTTTTACACCATGTATGAAATACCAGGAAAACATAATAGCACTCCATGGCAAATACAGTGAAACCTCCATATACCGAACGCCCTTGGGATTGGACAATAGTGCTTGGTATAGAGAGGTGTTCAGTATTGGGAGGTTTGCTTATAATGAAATATACAATTGGGACAGAGGGAAAAGTGTTCAGTATAAGGTGGTACTCGGTATATGGAGGTGTTCAGTAAGGGAGGGTTGACTGTATGCAGCAAACTGTCACCATTCTGTTGAAATGTTCTACATTATCACTCTGAAAAGATTGAATATATACATGTATTCAAATACAACACTTAATGTCACACAAGAAGATTTATTAACTTATGTCTAGTACGGTACCTGTGACACTACTGCTGTCTGTGACACTACTGTGACACTACTGCTGTCTGTGACACTACTGTGACACTACTGCTGTCTGACACTACTGCTGTCTGTGACACTACTGCTGCCTGTGACACTACTGCTGCCTGCAATCATTGAACTCTCATGGGAGACAACTTAAGTCCTGAGTAAATTCACTGTGCTGTGGGGTAAGTTAGAGATGACACTGTGACTGGAAGTGCACAGTGTCTCCTGTCTCCTGTTTTTGTGCAGGTATACATCATATATGTTGTATTCCCAATATATATATAACTTTCAGTTGGAAATATTTTTACGGTAAAATGGCCTGTATCAAAGCCACTGCATTACATGGGTGTGGGACGTGCTTTGTGAAATTTTGTCACCAGATGGCGTGCAGCTCTGTATACCAAGATCTGAGTTTCTTTGATGTATGCTGACATGACAGTGAGATAAACTTACATTACTCATCTGTCATTTTTTGCTACTATCAAAATTTGAGAAGTGATAATTTTATTGTTCACATAAATATGATTTTTTTAACCACATGGAACACAAAATTGAAAACACACCTCAATGAAACAAAATGAAATCCAATGCTTTTTACCCTTTGGCCCTATGGGCCTGAAGGGTATTGTCGTCTCCTTAATTCGCTGTCCATCTGGTGTTACCACTATAACTTGAGAAGTTTTTGAGCTGGGACCTCCATATTACATGTGATTATACACTGCTAAAAAATCTTTTTTGTGTCACAACATGGTTGACCTTGACCCACTTTTCAAAGGCACACTGTGGTCACGTACAAAGCAATATTACTGTTCTGACTATTGAAAGCCTGCATCTATCAACCATAATTTACACCAAAGAAGCACCATGGAGTGTTTCAAAAGCCCATTCAAAGTCAAGGTCATACCTTAATATTTTGACCTACTTATTAAGGTAAAAAGTGCACAATAGAAGTGCTGATGTAACTAAGAGGGTTTTTACCCCTCGGCCCATAAGGCTCGAGGGGTATCGTCTTCACCTATACTCACTTTAAAATTTACAGAGACCAATTTTTTTGTCACATTGAAGTCAATATGTTGAAAAAGAAAAAAGCTAGCGATACCAAATATACCACAAATGTGTATCATATTGGGAAGTTTGTTATTACATGGTATGGGTGACCTTAACCTATTTTCTATGTCACAGAGGGAACGAATTTCAGGAAATTTGTGTATGTGTCTGATCATTGCATCGTAACTATAATGTGTATATCTTTTTACTATTGTTTACCATAACAGGAACATTGTAGATGGAAGTTTATGGCAACACTGGTGGTTTTAACTGTAATTAAGATAACAGTTATAAAAAGCAGGTTAAATTCATTATTGTGATAATAAATTAAAAGGGATTTAGGGAAAGTCACACCGAATATGTGTTAGGACAGGGGTAAATTTTTTTATTGTATTTTGTGTGACCTTGACGTATTTTTCAGGGTCTAAAGCACTTAAGTAAAGGACACTAAATTCAACATGGTGACAAAGAAATAAGGCTAGCAATATCAAGTGTGCCACAAGTTTAATGTTGCATTAAGCCTGACCTACTTTCTCAGGGTCATGGAGAGAATTCATTTCAGGAAATGATTTTTTTTTCTTGTGATAGATTTCCAATTGCATGCCAGTAGAGCATCATATGGGCATCCTGTTAACAAATACAAAGTTTATTTATAGACATGTTGGTGTCATGGTCTAAGAGCCCTGGCTCGGGAAAGTGCTCATTAATTAACATATCTGAATACTGTAAATTGCATTATATTGTTAATTTTGTTTATTTTGCTGATGGCACAAAACTGTGAAAATGATGACACAGTGAAATAGTAATTATACGTCTAACAGTGAAATGGCAAACTACAAAAAACGTGAAAATTTAAAAATGAAAAAGTAAAGCAATTTACAGTAGGCCGCCTGCTTATGGCTACCTGGGTCCCTGGAATTATAAATGATGGGACTTGCTAGCACTGAGCAAGCAGCACACTTGTTTGGACCAGGACTGCTGGTGCCGTAAGCCAATTGCTAATCTTTCATTCATTTGGCTAAAGAATTAGCAAATGACTAATTTATTGTACAAGTTAGGTCAAACCCTGCAGTGATTACTGTTTCATTTCCAATTTGGCTACAAATTTAGGCCTAGATCTGACCCTGTTGGAACCACCCAAACAAAAACAAATAGGTCTATGGGAAAATATGGAACTAACAGCCTATCTGCTGACTTCCGCATAACACGACATGGTACCAGTGCTTGATTCTGTCTCACTTCCCCATTTACAGTTAGGGAAATCACATGCAAAGTTCATGATGGATTTGATGCATCAACACGAGCTTTGTCTGCCCCGATTGGCCGCGATTAAGGACAAAAGGCCAATCAGTGCTAAGTGGTGGCATGACAAGAATAATTGATTAGCGTCCTTTCAAGGAATATTTCCTCAAACCAGAAGGTAAAGCTCTGGAGGCTGAGGTTTGCACTAGCTAGCTTCCATATGCTTTTTACCCCTCGGCCCATAAGGCCGGAGGGGTATTGTCCTCACCTACGCGTCCGTCCGTTGCCTTTTGTGGGTGACTGCCTGTCTCAAGTCAGGAGTGAAATTTGTTTCTTCACATTGGTATTGGAAGATGAATGTGGATGCTTTGGTAACTCTGGAATCTTTTTGCTGTCATTGTTGGGTTTGATATTTGTGAATATGGGTCATGTTTTTCTACATAAGTGTATCAATCATACTGGAGATGTCCGTCAGTCAACTTAATGGTGCTAAAAATTGTATTACTATTTACCTGTTTATATGAGTGTCGGTATGGTGGAGTAGTGCATGAAGCTCCGTCTGTCTGTCCCTCCGTCCTGGTCGCAGGGTTTTGTGGTCACTGATCAACTTCTAGTTTATAGCTGTGGGCTTTTTAGTGTGGAGGCTGATGTGATCGACCTGAGATTCAATATTTTGAAAAAGTTCTTTGGTGTGTGGCACTCTGCTCAAGACTACATACTGAAGACCACTGTCATCTGTTTAGTGGGCCCAGACACTCCCACTTAGTGTTACTATATATGTACATATATGTATGTATATTTTATGTTCGGAACAAGCGGGACTCGAACCTGCAACCTTTGGCACCAGTCGCGTAGCTGAAATGGGAAATGCACATATCCACTCGACCAAATCCCCATGCTTAAAAAGAATGGTTCAATGGAGGTAGTTATGTGCGAGTGCCATATCAACATGGTTATGCAGTATATTTACTGAGTCGGCATTTATTTCCAGAATCGGGGACTTAAATCCACCAGCATTAAGGAAATGCCAAAAATATATTTTATGTTCAGAACGAGCGGGACTCAAACCTGCAACCTTTGGCACCAGTCGTATGTACATGCAATGTATGTGTCCATATAGCTGGACCCAGCCTTGGGTGAGCTGCCTTATTCTAGCTCTCGCATCTCCAGCTTGCAAAATAATGTATGAGAGAGAATCTCCAGGTGATGTAATGCTTAGAGTTGGAGTCTGTCTTCTGGTTACACAGTGGTGCGACACAAACAACTTTACAAGTCAGGTGGTCATGTTGAGTGTAAATGCATGTGTGTGTGCATAAAACGATTCATATAATTTCTTAATTTGGTAGACATCTCAGTATAGAATATCAATTTTCAAAAATTAATTATTAGAAAAATATCCCATGTCCCTGAACAAATGTATGAATTTTTAAATTTCAATCTTGGATTTTTTTTCTTGCTTAATTTATTGTCTTTCGAAATTTATTTTGTCATATATATATTTATGCACACATTCACGCGACGTTCATCCCCAACTCCAAGACAGACTGACGTTTGGTCTCATGATGCTACATGACATGAATTCTATTTAAACCTTTAATATTCCCTTTCATGGCTACATAGATGTGGCAAGTAAGTTAGCTTACAATTCACATGAACTCTTAAACCAATCACAAACATGTTTGAGACATGATCAACAGCTTTTTTAAGTGAAATGTCCTCGGGGCTTGCAATGTCCATATCACAGCTGCCCCCTTTATATTATATTTACATAACTACTTAAACTTCCCAAACTAGAAACTACAACTACCTATGGATTAGAGCGGGGGGGGGGGAGAGAGAGAGAGAGAGAGAGAGAGAGAGAGAGAGAGAGAGAGAGAGAGAGAGAGAGAGAGAGAGAGAGAGAGAGAGAGAGAGAGAGAGATGTGTATATATATATACATACACTCATGTACTAAATTATGTGTATATACATATACATACACTCATGTACTAAATTATGGTTTTATATACTGAAATGTTGATATCATGTTATGTGAAGTAGTTTATTCTGTGTAGAAATGGCTAGTAGTGGACCAATGTCTTGCATGTCTGGGTGTATTTTCAGCAAGAAGGATATCAGTGAGAGGTCAACACCTTCCTTTGGTGCACGTTGAGCACATTTCATTCAGAGTAACACTTTGAGAAACTTTTGACTCAGTCCCCAGGGGTTAACATAGGAACAGAAATACTTGCCCCTATGGCTAACCACTTTGGACATGGAATGAAACCCTTATAAATCTAAAAAATCAGACATTAATATGACTTGCCAACAAATACAAAATGGAACTGTGTAATCATAACCTTTGACTAGTGGTAACAAATTTTTCAACTGTCATTACGGGATCCATTGGTGGAAGAAAAATTCAGCCAAGGCTGATAAAGTTAATTGTGAAAGTGAACGTAGGCTGAGTTTGTAATTTACCTCATATTGCAGTATTCTGTAATTAATTTTGTTCAGAGTGAATATTTTTTGTTTTCTTGCTTTTGCATGTGACTCTAAAAGTACGTTACAGGGTTCATAAACTATATTTTTCATGATTATTTGTTGTCTGTTGTGGAAACTTTTCTCCCTGTGGTGTTGCGTAAATAAGTGATGGCAGATGATGTTTTAGGAGAGGTAAGCTGAGTGCATGTGAATTGATTACCCGACAACCAGTTTTCCGTCCTGCTGCTTCCCAGGACTGCTGACGGTAAAACCTGCATGTTCACATTATCTTCAAAGCCTGACACACAAGTCAGTTTTAATTTGAGAGAGGAAGAAAACGTGATTTGTGCAAAGTTGGTGTGTGTGTGTCTGTTAGAAAAGTTGATTGATATTCTTCATTTATTTGATGTATTTATTTGTACATGTATCCATAAAGAGCATGAATTGATGGAGATCATTGGGGGGATTTTTTTTGAAAGTGATTACACCTACATGGTAGTCACCATTACTTTGAAACTAATGTTATAATGATAAGAAGTCAATCTGTCCATTGTATTTCTGTTTTGTCTCATTAGTCACTCCTATTCTACACAATGTTCTGCTTCTTCACATGTCTTTATCGAAAGTTTTGTCTTGTGGAGTGCCTACATGTTTCAATTAAGTGTAGTTTTTAAGCATAACGACATTGTATAATAATTAAAGTTATCCTTAGCTTGAAACGTGCAATTCACTGTCAGTTGCAGTACCTTTGTGACATGTCGCAGATTCATGTTCTTTAATGTAAGCAATTACAGTGTCCATAATTCCTGTCTTGTGCCATTTTATCCTGGTTAATAACTCATGAACTGTTTGAGCTGGTACTTTGTTTGTTTGTTTTTTGTTTGTTTGTTTTTTTTTTTGGTTTTGGTTTTTTTTTTGAGAAGTTCATGCTTAAGCATCAGGACTAGCTCGGAATAGTTATGGGTGACATCAATACAGTTCACGAGGTCATTGGGCAATGTCAATGAAATTAGCTTCTGAGTGAATTATTTATTGAGAACTGGATATTATAGGACAATGATATTGTACATGTTGATAGGACATGAATACTAGGTGTGGCAGTGCATTCAGTGGATCACCTTGACTTGATTTTTAAGGTAATATGGTAACTTTAGGGAATTTGGCCTAATATTTATAACTTATTTGAGCTACATATTGGACTTCAATATTATGCATGATAATGGGCCTCTAGACAAGGCATTGATTGAGATTGCATATGCCATAATTGGCAAGGTTAGAGGCCAACTGATGTTCATTTACTTTCCTGACGATTAACTATTAAACTTGAGAAGATTTTTTGATTTTGATATTGAAAATATAAAGAGCAAAGTTATGATTCAGGGTGTGATAATTCCTGATCCTATTGTCTGGGACAAGTGATTTTCAAACTTGACTTGTCCCATGCATGGACTAGTGCTCTTTATATTATTGGCAAAATTCACGGTCTGTTCAAGTTCAAATTTTGTTGGCATAACAGACACATAAACTCACTGTATCATATCATGATTTACATTAAAATATGCTTCTTAAGTGTCCGCCCCATGGGGGAATCTTATATGTTTTCGGGTTGTCTGTCCGTCCGGATGTGCACATTCTCGTTACTGCGATATCTACAGAATGCCTCCATGTATTTTGCTCAAATTTGGCCATATGCTTATTGTACCTGGCATGATGGAACTGGTTGAATTTTGATGTCACTATGACCTGATTTGGGCAAATGGCAGACCTTTTAGTCAACATTTTGCATTGAGGGTATGTCTAGTTTAAACCAACACTTAGATACACTTTATCAGAACAAGTGATATTTTGAGGAAGGACAAGGACAAATTTGGTGTCGCGTGTATCACAGACCAGTAATTTCAAAACAATTTCTCCCACACTGTGATTGCACATAGGGTTGACACTTTCATTGAGGTCACACAAGAACTTTTAGAGCTGATGAGAAGATGGCAGAGCTCATGGAAACCACAGTCCTCTCGTTTGATGCAAATAATTTGTAATTGATTGGGTTGCTTTTTTCTTAACATTTGGAGAAATTTAAACTGAAAAATGCTGAGTTTGAAATTATCAACATAATTTAATTCATGGAAATGTAAAAAAAAAAAAGAGAAAATACATGAATTATGAATTCGCGGGGGGGGGGGGGGTGCATGCTTGTGCAGGGGAAATCAATTTGCTACAGCATTGTGTACAAGAAATATGAATGTTCAAAGTAAAAGGCCTGTATGAAGTACAGAAAATAATAGGGCTTCTTGTCTGTAGTTGCAGAAAACCAAATGCCCTGGTATGCCAGTTGGGAAATACCCTTTACCCCCTTCCATGATAGTGGCACTAACTGTGCAGTAGTTATTTGAAACTAGATTCCAGATCTGTTAACTCTATCAGTGCCAAATTTTGGACTGAGTCAACAGCTTTTCTCAGCATGCATTGGGCACAATGGGCCCAATTTTGGACTGAGTCAGCAGCTTTTCTCAGCATGCATTGGGCAATGAGAAAATCTGTTGACCTGGGATATTCTCTATGGAACTATATACATGCTGGTACTTGAATGAAAGGTCTTTTTATGAGGAATATGAATCTGGGATCCTTATGATAATTCATACTAGTTTGACATAAGTAGATTGACTTTAGTCGTGCTTGGCACTGAAAGAGTTGAATTATTGGCTTACTGGCACACAAATTCAGGAAAAAAATTGACATTTTCATCCTGATAAAAATTAATGCATATAAACTCCTAACAGTTACATGTACGTATACTGACTAGCTAGTGGAGGTAGGCGCATCAAATGCAAAATTTGTTTCAAAATTATTGTTCAATTATGGCAGGACAAAGCAGTGAGTTGACATTAAGAAAGACAGCAGGAAAAGCAATTATAGCTTTAACCCTGTAATATCTAAAGCAGGCTGGGTGGACTTCATGCATAATATAAGGGACACTGCTTATTTGGGGGGTGAAATTGCTGATGTGTAGCCCACCATATTGCAGAGGGTCAGAAAAAGCTTTCCCCCTTGAATGAAGACGGAGTCCACAGCTTTCCTTGGCATGGGTTGGGTACTCAGACCCACACAAAGGAAAGTTGTTGACCTGGGACATATTTATTTAGATAAGTCTTATTTACAATTCTCATTCAAATTGTTTTTCATTACTGTTGAAATAATTCTAAAACATTAAGGCGGATGAAATTTTTCCAGCAGCCAGTTCGGGCTGGTTTGACCCTTTCCCCCTGAATTTAGAATGAGTTATAAGCTTTCCTTGGCATGGGTTGGGCACTTAGTGCCCAACCTATGCCCAGGAAAGCTGTTAACCTGGGGCATGTGATTGTGATAGATTTCATCTACAATTCTCAGGAAACAGTTTTTCACTACTGTTGAAATAAGTTGAAAAGACTGCAGTAGGGGACAGTTGACCAGCAGCCAGTTTTGGCCGGTTTAAGGGGGAAAGGGTTAAAAGAAATTTGGGGCATAAAAATCTGTTAAATAGATCACAAGGACAAATATATAGAAAGTGATCAAAACAACCACATAATGCAAACACTTTTAGGATTGAGAATTACCAGTGCTTATATGGTCTTTCATAGAAATATTTTATAATTAGAGCCAAATTTTTATTGATGAGAGGAGGATCATGGGAGAGACAGAGTCAGCCTGTCGTCTATGTTTGGGTGACTCTTATGGTGACAGATGCATCACTTGTGTCTCTTTATAAATTAAAAGGGGGATATGCTGCTTCTAGATTTGAAGAAAAAAACCTCTTAACGTAAATCAAAATCCTCCTCGATCCTTTCAGTAGCGCTGTTGCGTAAACACTTAACAAGATGGGCCCGTTGGTATTAAATATTAGGAAATTGTTCCCCAGTGCAGAAATTGTCTAATTATGTCTTTTCAGGTATGGTCATAATGTAAAACAATTAAGGAATTTCCACATAGATGGATGTCAGTTGAAAGTTGCATATTAGCCCTTGATATATAGTTACTGTTTTATGGAGTGGCTTTTCAATATAGATGATGGATTAAGTGTATATCAGACATGACTTGGATTCCATATAGAATTAGTCACAATACCAATTTTATCTGATTTATGCCTATCAGTTTGGGTGCAGAAAAACAGGTCTGCAGATTCCACAAGGCAGGCTTCCCATGGCTGCTAGCTGAGACAATCTGCACACATTATAATGCCAGTCCCATGCTATGCTTGCCACACGGCTCAATAGAATCTTGCATTGTGAAACATTCGGGATAGTGTTGGTGGCACAAGTGGGGGCATTCCCATAGTTGCTAAGACAGTCTTCACACATTCCTATATAATGCCAGCACCGTGAAAGCTATTAAAGCTTGCCATAGCTGCTAAAGCAGTCTTTCCTCATCCTATATGGACATGTACTGGATGCCAGGCCTATACTCAGCCATAGCCACTAAGGCAGCTAGTCTTTCCTCATCCTATATGGACATGTACTGTATGTCAGTCCTATGCTCAGCTTGCCATAGTTGCTGCTAAGACAATCTTCATTCATTCTATGCCAGTCCCCAACAATGCTTGCCATGTGTGGCAGCTGAGACATTATCATCACTCGTTCTTCATGTACATATATGCCAGTCCCACATAGGCCTTCCATTGCTGCACAGGCTATCGTCATGAATTCTTATATAATGTCAGTCCCACATAGGCTTTCCATTGCCGCAGAGGCAATCTTCATGCAAAACTGGCTGGTGGTCAAATGTTGTCTGCTTCAGTGTTTTCAACCAATTTCAGCAGTGATGAAAAACTGTTTGAGAATTGTAGATGAGACCTATGGAGATCACATGCCCTGAGTCAACAGTTTTCCTTGGCATGGGTAGGGCACTTAGTGCCCAACCCATGCCAAGGAAAACTGGTGACTAACCCTTTAGGGGACAGGCTTAATGTGTTGAATTCAGATATACAACCAGGCAAGAAAGGGACACTGTTTACCATTGTGCCCAGCTAAATATGAAATCTTTGTCGTATATAATTACCCGGTTGTGATGACAAAAGTTGTTTCTAAACCACGAAGAAATACAGTGTGAGGAATATTGGGCCATATTTAGGTTGGTTCTGCAAAGTACCTGTACATAGGTGATGGCTGCATGTGGTCTTACCCTTTCTACCTTCAACTAACTCATTCCACCCAGGTAGAAGACTAAGTCAACAGCTTTCCTCGGCATTCTTTGAGCGCATTGCGCCCAGAGAGCACCGAGGAAAGCTGTTGACCATGGGCATATAATTTGGAATGATCTTCCATGCAAGTTGCATCCAAAATTTTGAAAAATACAGTGGAACCTCGTTAATCCAAACACCTTTGTACCCCAGAGAAGTGTTCAGATTAGTGAAGCATCTGGATTACTGAATGACTATACTTGAAATGGACAATTCTGTTCCAGGAGAAGTGTTCAGATTAATGAGACATACGGATTAATGAAGTTCCACTGTAATCGCTAAATTAGTCAATTGCCATCAGCAGACGACATTTAGATATTGGCGGGAAAAAGCATCATTGGGGTGGAATGAATTAAGACAGAGTCAACAGCTGTCCTTGGTATGGGGCATGGTATCTTTGGGTAGGTCAACTCATCAACAATTCTCCGTCAAATTGTTTTCTGTACTGTTGACATTAGGTAAAAACACTGAAGCAGATGACATTTGACCACCAGCTGGTTTTGGTTGATTTAAGGAGTAAAGGTTAATGCACACTTTTACTTGATGAAAGCGAAGTATGCACATCCCGGGATGCACATATGATCTTACTGCCAATACATCTTCAGAATTACAGGCACTGTTTATCCCCAGATTTGGCACTCCTGCTGAAGTGCGTGTATTTATATTACCAGGGCTCAAGGTCAAGGTGTTTTTGCTCCTTATATTACCTGACCACCATTTCTGTCACCAGTTAACTTTGAAGTCAGGTACTGGATTAATGCTGCAAGGAAATCTGAGTTTTTACTTGTCCTGACCAAAAATCATCTTGGACAATAGGGTTTGCCTTAAAGTCGAGTATTCTTTACTGAATTGCATGTCAAGTTCAAAGTGCCTGTCAGTTTTTCCAACAGGTACATGTACATTTGCGTGTTGATATGCATATCACAGACTACAGGTACCACAGTGTACCAGCATATCACTTCATCTTTACCCTGACAACAGACTAATAATGCTAATAGACTGACCATGCTGCAGCCTAAACATTTTACTTCTGGCAATACCCTGAACACCCATTGGCTACAAATTATACAGAAAAAGGATACTAGAACCTGTCATAAAAGACCATGTGTATGCAATAACGCCCGCTTTTAAGACATGAATATAGTGCTCAAATATTAGCTCACAAGACAGCTAGGTCTTGCTGCCAGCGCCCTCAGACAGCAGGGATTGGAAATATAATGTACACATACACTGGCTCCCCCCTGGGTATTAACCCTTTCCCGATTAGAGCAGAACTGAGTCAACAGCTTTCCTTTGCATGGGTTGAGCACATTGCACCCAGCCCGTGTCAAGGAGAGCTGTTGACCTGGCACTAGCTATCATCGATATATAGGTCATATCCAATCGATATATGGGTCATAGCCAAAGTTCTAGCCAAATAGGTTTTCTGTTGAAGAGAATTTAAGTAAAATAATTGAGGCAGAGAACAATATACATCTGGGCGCTTTTGGATGATTTGAATTGGAAAGGGTTAACTCATTCAGTGCCCAATTTTGAACTGAGTCAACAGCTTTTATCAGTGGGCCTTGGGCACAAGGCGCACTGATAACAGCTGTTGACCTGGGATATTCTCTCTGGAACTATAGGCCTACTGCCACTTGAATGAAAGGTCTTATTACAAAGAAGACAAATGTGGGATCCTAATGATAATTCAGTGTAGCTTGACTGACGTAGATCGACTTGAGTTGTGATCAGCACTGAAAGAGTTAAAGGTAACCTCTGCTGTCAAAGAAAAGTGGCCTTTGCAGAAGGGTGGCTCATCTAGAGGGATATATACAAATAAATGGGGAAGGCATAACTTTGGAGTAGCATACCTGTCAATTCTCCCAATTTTGGTTGAAGTCTCCCGATTTGAAGAGTCCAATAGTTGTTAAAATGAGGCAATTTTGAGGGAAAATGGCCCATTTTCATTGTTATCATGCACCTTTTAGCCAGATCTCCTGATTCAAAACAATATGGTGTTGACACCTATGGAATAACAAGACGGTTTGTGGTTAGCTGCTGACTGTATGTGTATCCATGTATTTTGTATTTGTGTCTTTTTGTTCAGAACCACTTCCTAGCAGTCATTACCCTATTCCACAGTCCAAACTCTTTCCTCTCCATAAGCTAACCTGTCCCTGTCTAACCTATATACATATGGAAGTACTATTGTACATACATGTATTGCACACGTTCCTCTGTAAAATTTTGACATAGGCTGTATTAGCCGAAATAAATTAAAGGGTCTTCAGCGGGTAACTACTCAGAACACGTTTCGGAGCCTATTACCCGTACATGTCTCTGAGTAGAGGTTCCTTGTCTAAACTAAATATTCAGCAAAGACAACCCACATAATAATGAATAAATATGAATGTGGCAAATGATGAATTAGCTAAATACGTGAAGTTTTGCTTATAAATGCAGAGCTTCATTGTGAAGGAAGAATACCTGTCAGCCAAATCATAATTACTAAATTTGGATAGTACAGGTTCAGATAAGAACAATTTGACTAACCCCTGAACCAATATGTACCCTTTCTACTGGATAGCATATCCTTCTAAACCACCTGCCAGTGTATTACTGAAGTGGAAACAAACTGGGGCATTATGTTCAGTCCCAGTGATGGTAAAATAAACAGTTGCAGCTAGACCACCTGTACAAAGTAAGGGAAATCCTAATTAACAAGGACTGCAAAAATGGACATCCTGCACCAGAAATGTAAAACAAACTCCATGATGACACCTACTCCTCACTTTGAAAGTCTACAAATGGTTAAGCTCTATTTCATTTCAAACACCTGAGCCAATGACTCAACGTGATGTGTCAGGTTTGTGATATTTGAGAAAATATTGTAAATTTTTAGTATTTTTTTAATATTGAGTAAATGTACATTTAGCCATGTCAGAAAAGAATGAAAGTCATTAGCATTTATGCCAAAAACGTGTTGTCAAAACAATTTTTCTTAACACCAATTTAAGTACAATTAGGCAAACATGTAACTGTTGCAGGCTGCTGCTTGCTACTGATAGCCCGGGGGGGGGGGGGGGGGGGGTGAGTTGGTCCTGACAGAAAACATGTAAGCCTAAAATGTCTGAGAGTGTATATAAGTATATGTTATGGGGGGGGGACATATTGTACATGTACAGCTCTGTGGTATTTTTTTATAAGTGTCCTTTAGATGTATTAGTGCAGAGGAAAGACTTTTAAGAGAAAACCTGCTTACTTTAAATTATTTCCTGTCAGAATGTACAAGTGGGCGTATACAGCTTCAATGGTGGGCAATTTCCTTAATGGTTGCAGTATGCGCCTTAACCATTATGGTAGAGATTATACTGGAGTTGTTTCCGAAAACTGATTATTTATGCTAGTGGACCTGCATATGTACAGTCCCTGGTCTAGGACAACTCTGAATACAGTACTTGTACTGGAGTAAATACAATGAGGTGGGCCGTGTCGATTATGGCATTCACGCATACCCACCTCCATTGAACCATTCTCTTTGGCTGGAGATTTGATGCAGTTGATGTCTGCATTAATTCCCATTTTCAGCTAGGTGATTAGTGCTGAAGGTCACTGGTTTAAGATCTGGCTCTTTCATGTTCACAAAACATATACCCTACTCTGGTAGATTACACATGTACTCAGGAACTTACTGATATTTTATAAAAGGAAATCAACTGTACAGTGGTTCCCGTCCTATAAGGTCATCCCTGTGGCAGTAGAGCAGTGGCTGTATAAGAGGGGTAGCCCAGCTGGAGGAGGACACGACTAGAGAAAGGTACACTTTCTGCACAAGTGCTGGCCTTTTTTGCAGCGAAACCTTTGGCAAGGACTCAGTGGGGGTGGGGAGGGGGAGAGCACTGTGAAGTCATTGGATGATGAAGTTGGAAGCCATATATAATTTACCTTTCAGGTTGTCATTGTCAGTTCTTGATAAGACGTGAGCAGGGACTGTAATGTCAAAGTATGCCAGTACATATGTTTAGAAATTGATAGCCATACAGTTGCCTTATTCCCAACAAAGCTATTTTCAATTTCATATCATGCTAGAACTAAACATCCCCCTCTGATAAAGCTGATTAGAGGCCACCCCATGAGGCCACCCCTTGAGGCCACCCCTTGAGGTCCCCCTTGAGGCCACTCCATGAGGCCACCCCTTGAGGCCACCCCTTGAGGTCCCCCTTGAGGCCACTCCATGAGGCCACCCCTTGAGGCCACCCATTGGGGCCACCCCTTGAGGCCGCCCATTGAGGCCAACCCTTGAGGCCAACCCTTGGGGCCACCCCTTGAGGCCACCCGCCCATGCTACAAGGATGATATTTCTCACTTTTCCCCCTCAAGTGGTCATTTCTCCTGTGAGGCTACATGTCTGGTGCACTTGAGGTGGCCGTATAAAAGATGGACCACTGCACTGAAGTATTGGGGGTTAAATTGTACCTGTTCCCAGCTAGGAATAAAAATGGATCTAACATCCATCCCAATACTGGGCCATCCATCCCAATACTGGGCCATCCATCCCAATTCTGGGCCATTCCAATGCTGTGCCAATATTAGACCAGCATTTATTGCTATCTGCGTTGTACAAAACAGAATGCAACATGTGAATCATTGAATACAATCACAATTGTTTTAACTCTTCCACTTTTTGCTGGACACAAACATTACTTGTAGACTGAGTTATATTTGGCAAAATTTTAAACCCAGTTTTGTTTTCTCCTGGCCAACAGAAGGAACCATTGTCACTGAATAATGCATATATCAACATGGTAATGTATGTGTTTGTGCCCTATCACTCCTGATTGGATGATGTATGTGGTCATCTGACCCTGATCTTGGCTTTGATTGGACAGTGGTTGGTCATGAGCCATTGTTTCAAAGTGGACAGTGGTTTGTCAGCATATGACTGTGTCTGTAATTGGATAATAAATTGCATAATGAATACTATATCAGCCACATACATTGTACCTTTCAGTGACTGCATGAGCAGTGGCTTTCCCAACTGGGTAATACAGTGGTCTCTGATTGGACGATGATCGGTTAACTTGACAAAACCCTTTTCTCTCTTTGGACAGTGGTTGATTCGGAATGAAATTTGTCTGTGATAAGACAGTGAGCCATGCTGACCTCACCAAATTGCAAAATGCGTCAGACATACCATGTGGCACATACTCTGCCACCCTGAGACTTTCCCCGTCTTCCTGTTTTATTATAAACTTGACACAAGAATGCTAATTTGTGAATTTGGATTTATGACATCAAGAGAATGCTTGCTGTTATTTTCAGCAACTCGGTTAACAAGGCACCCAACAACTGTAATAAATCAAGGCACCTATTTCTTGAAATGTCAAACCTATTTTGACATGGCCACCAACTGTTGCATAATATGACCACTTTGGTAAGTCAATAAATGTAAAGCCTAATTTCACCTGGAGGCTTTGGAAGTCCTTCAAGGTCAAGGTCAACTGCTGAGATACCATACAATTTAGTTATTAACAGAAAACTTGAACATGGCGCCAGAGGAATTAGTAGGGCTCTGATATCCTTCCCAGCATTCTTTGTGAATGGAGTATGTTTAGACGAATATTGTGCTAATATACTTTTGTAGCAGGTACACTCTGTCATATTTCTGTATTCTCTGTCACAAAATTGTGCAGAAATTTTTCTTCAAAAAAATCAGAAATGTGTAATGGAGGAAACAGGAATGTCTTTGGATAGGCCAAAATAAAAATATATACATGTATATAAAAAAAATATGTGACTGAATATTCTCAGTTACTTGACAATGTTTTTTGAACACAGCATTATTATTAAATATCATTAATTTTGTTTAAAATATGAATTGTTAAAAGTGTAAAATAAAAGACCAGAAGTGTTATCATGGTTATGCCTATGTATCAAAGTTGCCCTATAGCATGCAATCTCTTCAGACTTTGTTGGCCTATTTTCACCTGTTGTTTTCAAATGTCAAAGTGCCAGTAAACAGCCCTTTCAAGGCCAAAGTGAGACTGCATTTTAAGTCTGTCAAGGACAAAGTAAGAAGTGTTCAAATAATTTCAAAGTTAGAAAAGAAACCTTTTTAACCATTGTATGGTGAAAGTAAAATATCATTAGAACCTTTCGAAAATCAAGCAGCCATTTAACTTTTTTTTATTAAGGTAAGAAACTATTTTAACCCTTTCAAGGTCATAGTATTTTAAGAAACCATTAAATCCTTTCAAGGTTAGATTGGAAAATCAATGTTGTCATGTCAAAGTCAAAGTGAAAATATAAGCCATTTAACCCTTTTTTGAGTTCAATGTAAGAAGCCAATGCATATAATCGATTCAGGGTCAAAGTAAGAATTTAAGCCATTAAACTTTTGAGGTTCAGTGTAAGAAGCGATCTAACCCTTTGATTATCAATGCAAGAAGCCATATGATCTTTTGAGGGTCAAAGGGATAATCGGGTCATTTAACCCATTGAGGGTCAATGTAAGAAGCCATCTACCTGTTTGAGGGTCAAAGTAAGACTGACTTGTGCTGTAGCTGGTGGAATTTTCGACACTCAAGCTCCATCTGCTGTTATATGTTCTTCTATGAGACCATACAAAATTAACTATGAGTTTTTAATGTACATTTTTCACCTGATGAGGCAGGGAGGCTTTTTAAAATTTTATTTTTATATTGAGACAAATAGATTGATAAGGGCCAGCATTGTTTGTTTTTACCCCTTGGCATATATACCGGTAGGCCGAAGGGGTGTTGTCATCACCTACCTGTCTGTCCCGCCGGCCGGCCGGCCATGCCTTGTTATCGTCATATCACAGGGGGCTATTGAGGCCTTTTGGGTGTGTATCGAAAAGTAGGTCATTAGGTCACATCTTTTGGTCACAGTACTACATTGAAGAAAAAAAGGCGTTAACACAATAGTTAAAAAATATTAAATGTAGCTTCATCAATTATTTATGACAGGTGGTCCTAAGGATACGGCAGACACCAAGTGAAAACTAGATCACTGGGTCGCATTTAGGTCACAGTGCTGCATTGAAGAAAAATGGCCTTGCCATGATAACTCTGCTCATTGCATTTTCACCAAAGCTTTGTCATTAGGTTAAACAAAATTGTTTTTTCAGTGATCTAAAATATTAGCACAAATGGAAGCTTAGGCATAAATTTATGTTCAGACTTTTCAGGGACATTGTCAGCATTATAATCCTCCTGGTCTCACATCCTGGTACACGGTCTTCACCTAACTTACCATTTCCCTGTTATCAACCCCTGGCCGAGGGCTTTTCGGTCTCTGAATGTCTTCTAGTTTGTTTTGTTTTGTTTTTGTCTGTTGGTTCTTTTTGTTTCGTTTTTGTGTTTTTTGCTTTTTTTTTTCTGTATAGCATCCAGCCACCAATGATTAGTATGTGATCAAAGTTGAGCCCAAGTACTTCACTTGGTACACATTTTCAAAATATAAAATCTTGATTTCTTTATATAAAACATTAAGATTCAAATAAATATAATGAAACTAGTACCAATACTTTGACATTTTTATTGGCCCTGCAAAAATTTACAGCTCCAGCCAAAATAATGTTCATTATATATATAATTTAAAGGCATTTAAAGCCCGTTTTTGTACCGTGTAGTCATATTCATTGTGTTCACTGTTGTACCTCTACTGTAGATGACTAGTATGGGCCTATGATCCTACTGCTTACTTTAGTTAACTCACTCCCTACTCTGGTCACAGGCAGTGCCAGAACCACTGCCTTTAGACTGTAGCCATGTTGGTGCTTGAATGAAAGCTATTTTCATGAAGAATTTAAATATGCAATTGTCATCTTATATATAGGTAAATATATGGAAAAATTAGGGACTAGTGTGGGATGAGTTAAGTGAAGCAACACTGTTGGCAGTTGCCATTTTTACCCCTCGGATCATAAGGCTGGAGGCCTAGGGGTATTGTCGTCACCTATGCGTCTGTCCGTCCATGCCTTGTTAATGCCATATCTCCAAAAATACTTACTTTACAGAGACCAAATTTTTACCACGGGGCTATTGAGGTGTTTCAGGTGTCTATTGAAAAGCAGGTCACTAGGTCTCATTTTAGGTCACAGTAGTACATTGAAAAAAAAAAAAAAAAAAAAAAAAAAAAAAACCGGCATTAACACAATATCTAAAAAAATATTGAATTTAGCTTCATCAATTATTTATGACAGTTGATCCTAAGGATGCCTCAGACACCTAGTAAAAACTAGGTCACTGGGTCACATATTTAGGTCACAGTCCTGCATTGAAGAAAAACGGCCTTGCCACGCCATTTCTCCAGAGGTACTCAATTTACAGAAATTCAATTTTTATCACAGAAGGCCATTGAGGTGCTTAAGGTGTCCAGCGAAAAGTAGGTCACTAGGATACATATTTTGGTCACAGTACTATATGAAGAAAAAAACGCTGTTAACACAATATCTAAAATAATGTTGCATGTAGCTCCATCAATTATTTATGACAGTTGGTCCTAAGGATGCCTCAAGTGCCTATTGAAAAGTAGGTCACTGGGTCACATATTTAGGTCACAGTGCTGCATTGAAGAAAAATGGCCTCACCATGATATCTCTGCTCATTGCATTTGCACCAAAGCTTTGTCATTAGGTTAAACAGAAGTAACCTGACCTACTGGAGGGGTATTGTCGTCACCTACGCATCCGTCCGTCTGTCTGTCCTTCCGTCGTGGCCAAGGGTTTTTTGCGGTCACTGACCAGCTTCTAGTTTCAGTTGATTTACATTATTGTTGTTTTCTAGGCTGAAGTTTAATTTGTTCTCATTTTTGTTCATCATGTTCAAAAATGCTTAATGAAATAGCCTTAAATTGGGCTAAAAGGGGGGGGGGGAGGAATCATTTCCAGGGTTTTCAGGTAAACATGGTACACACAGTACAAAAAAAAAATGACCCTAGCATCCAAATTGTAATGTGTGAGTCACATTTGCCACATCTGTGATGGCACCATGTGTGACTGTAATACGACCTGCTTTGTGAGAGACTGATTCAAGAACAATGTTCATGTGAAACTTGAAGTCCACAAAAAACATCACAGAGACTCGACAGCCCCAGGCCCCATCAATGAAATACAGGCCTGCCTTTCACAAGTCAGTGTCTGAGGACTGCAGTAATGACTGTCACAGACAACAACGTCACGGTGACGGTGCAGTTTACGACTCTAGCATCAGCCAGCAGGGTCTCTGGTGTTGGAAAGCTTGTCCTCCACATTGGGCATATTATACTTTACAGCGTCTTGCAAGGAGACAAGATACCAGGAGAATCACGTTCTTGTGAGGAGATTTCTGACCCATATGTTAGTAGTGCCTGTTGACAACATTGGCGCTGATATTCAGGTGCACATTGCATCACTTATTGTTATGAATGTTGAGAAGGAATAAATCACAGTTTGTTGATAACAGGGAAAAAATTTTACACTATAATTAAATGTTACTTTGGTGCACACGACAATGATATCTAGCTTCTATTGTTGAACTCCAACCGGCAAGCATTGGAAGGTGTTATTTTTTTATCAGGAAGCACTGTCTTTCAAGATTGCTGTAATCCTATTGGTTACTTATAATGATGCACCTGGCAAGGAGAAAATAGTTTAGATTAGATTTGTGGGCATGGCCAAATCAATATCACGATTCCACTGATCTGGAGATTCCATCTCAGTCATGTAGTGACAATCACTTATTTATTTTTTTTAAGATTGTTGAAAATAAAAATCTTGAACCTGGACTTTTGTCTTACTTACTTCATAATGTAAACAGCAATGTTCAAAGAGTTACCTACTCATGCAATACAACAATTGTGGACTTTTGCTTCATTCATTGGTTAGTTTTATGGACCTGATAGAAAAATACCTCCCTTGGCTTTTTGCCTCGGTCAGTATGCCTCTTTCAGGCTCTTGAAACTAACCAGTGACTTCAACAACAGTTCATGATTGTATGATATGCAAATCAGGGCATCCCTGTGCATGTCATCAGTTTTGTTTAGACCTATGTAAATTGTTGGATTTAAAAAGATTGTGTGGTTTGCATCAATATCAATACAGTTCATTCATTCATCAACATTGTATTCATGCAGGAATGTGTTTTAATAGTTTAGTACCATCTTAAGCAAGAACATTAAGACATAAATTTACCAGGAAAAAGAATTGAGGAAGCATAAACTAGCGACGTGAGGGGTGGCTTTTTGTATTTGTTTTATTTTTTCAGATTAAATTTGATTTTGAGGTTACAGGAAAATTATTATGCCCCCTTCGAATAAGGTGGGGCATATAGTGTTGCACATGTCGGTCGGTCTGTCGGTCGGTCGGTCGGTCGGTCGGTAGACTGTGGTTTCCGCAGAATAACGCAAGAAGTTTTTGAGCTAGGACTTTGATACTGTATAAGTGTATTATTCTAGTCAAAAGCTAGGCGAAGTTCGAATATGGGTGACCTTGACCTAATTTCCAAGGTCACAATGGTACCTGAGTTAAATTTGGTTTCCGCACAATAACTGAAGAGGTAATTAAGCTAAGACTTTTAGATTGCACAGGATAATAGTCCATATTTGGGGCTAGGCGAAGTTTGAAGATGGATGACCTTGACCTCATTTTAAAGGTCACAGAGCCACTTTACTGAATATGGTTTCATGCTTTCTGCATGATAACTTATACCTTGGAGCTAGAACTTTTATATTGCACAGGTTTATGATTCTCTGTAAGGGCTAGGTTTATTTTGAAGATGGGTGACCTTGACCTAGTTTTCAGGGTCACAGAGAGATTGTAGTTAGACTGTGGTTTCCGCACAATAACGCAAGAAGTTTTTGACCTAGGACTTTGATACTGTACAGGTGTATCATTCTTATCAAAAGCTAGGCGAAGTTCGAAGATGTGTGACCTTGACCTAATTTCCAAGGTCACAGTGGTACCTGAGTTAAATTTGGTTTCCGCACAATAACTGAAGAGGTTTTTAAGCTAGGACTTTTATATTGCACAGGATAAAAGTCCATATGGGTCCAGGCGAAGTTTGAAGATTGATGACCTTGACCTCATTTTAAAGGTCACAGAGCCACTTTACTGAATATGGTTTCATGCTTCCTGTGGTTTCTGCACAATAACACAAGAAGTTTTAAGTTAGGACTGGGATACTTTACAGGTCTATAGTTCATGCTAAGGGCTAGAAGAAGTTTAAAGTTTGGTAACCTTGATTTAATTTCCAAGGTCACGTTGGTACCTGAGATAAAATTAGGTTTCCACATGATAACTGAAGAGGTTTTAAACTAGGACTTTTATATTCCACTGGATAATTGTCCGTATTCAGGTCTAGGTCAAGTTTGAAGATGGGTGACCTTGACCTAATTTCAAAGGTCACAGAGCCATTTGGTTGAATACTGTTTCTGCATGATAACTTGCATTCTAGAGGTAGGACTGTTATATTGCACAGCTTTATGGTTGCCTATAAGGGCTAGTTTGAGTTTGTAGATGGGTGACCTTGACCCAGTTTTGAGGGTCACACACAGACAGTAGACTTCCTTTTTTTGCCCAGTAACTGAAGAAGGTCAAGTGAAAATGAGTGACCTTGCCATAATTTCCAAGGTCATAAAGCCACTTTGCTGAATATGGTTTCTAAATGATGACTAATTTTTCAGCTATAACTTTTATATTGCCCAGGTTTTTAGTCGTTTTTAAGGGCTAGGTTAAAGTATTAAAATATGTGACATTGATGTATGATAAACCTTCACTAATTTTGTAAGGTCACGAGTGCCCCTTCTGCCACTATCAACAGGGTAGGGAGGGCAAGGGTAGCGAGGGCAAGGGTAATGAGGGAGGGGGGCATCTATGTTTTACAAACATATCTTGTATATTATAAGTTAGTGATATTGGTTATAACTGGGAGCTCTGGCTTGCAGGTCTTGTCTACTGCCCATCAACTTACTGATATTAGACTAGTCCCAGGATAGTGGACCTTGCTTCTTTCAAAGATCCATCTGGTAGCCATGGCAACCCCCTTCAAGAGACCACTGTCGTTTAACATCGGCAGCTTATTTATTTTAGTTAGTTTAGTTTGTCCGCTCAGTCATTTGTTTATTCATTTGTTTGTTCCAGGGCACTGTCCTCCCTCAGGTTCCTGTGTGTGTTACAGTTCAACTAAAACAGGTGTACCTAGAGTAGAACAAGTAGAAAAACAACATTGGAGAAAAAAACAAAACAAGTTAAAATAATTCAAAGGTCAGATAGCCCTTCGGGATCCCATCAAGCACAAAAGTAAGACATTACACATATCTATGATTGTTTCGTTAAAGCTGTTGCAATTCATTTCGCTGAACACCAGCAGAAGTGGCTGCCATTGCACAGCACCAGACAAACAGGTGAATGTCCTCTGGCCACACTCTGCTTTGTGATGACCAGGAAGCAGAGTTCCGTGTGTACCAGCTATTACAGTGTATGTGTAACCTTCGTAAACATGGCAGACAGACAGAAAGATCTGCTAACTCCTTTATACATGAGAATTGATTTGCGATACGAGCCTCTGTACTCAAAAGTCCTCCATTTTATTATTGCTATGTAGCTGGCTATACTGGTGCTTACACAGTGAAAACTCATTATAACGACACCATCTGTTCCTTCAAAATGTGTCAGAAAACTGAATATGTCAGATAGATGAGTCATATAACACCAAAAAAAAAATGCCCCTTGAAAGGTGTGTCACTAAGTGAATATGTCAGATAACTGAGTGTTGTTATAATGAGTTTTCACTGTCTCAGCCCCCAGTCTCGACCTTACAGCTCTGTGGTGCAGTACTTGAAGTTTGGATTTTTTTTTTTGCCATCAGCAAAATAAGCAAAAATATAATGTAACAAAATTAAGTGAATTTGCAATATATGTATGTCTTTCTACGTCAAGTAATTTAACTATCTGTTAATTCTACAAAGTGTGATGTGATAAATTAAGGTAGAAGTGATTGTGTGGATAATAGATTGTTATGTAATATGTACATGTAGGTTAAACAATTTGAAATGAAAAAAGGAAAGCTCTCCGCATCTAGCCCTTTGGAAACAAGTCAATTTAAGGTATTATGTGTGCACAATAAAAGATTTAAAAAAGAGAAGTAGGCATTGCTGAAGCCATTTTTGATGAAAGCTGAAAACTTAGATCACAGTGCAGAAATCTCACAAAACATAAATTTAGAATTGAAGAAAATTAATCTGTGGCTCAAAGTAGATAAATTATCTCTTAATGTTGAAAAAACTAAATTTACGGTATTCTAAAATCCTCAAAAAGTGGTTACAATACCCTCCTTTAAAACAGATAACAGTAATATTAAATGTGTTGACAGTTTAAACTTGCTGAGGCCTTACTATTGAAAAACATCTGAACTGGAACCAACATCAAGAAATTGTAGCTTCTAAAATGTCTCAGACAGTTAATGTTGGTGTAATGAACAGATTAAAAGATTATATACAGAAAGACATTCTTCAAACAATTTATACTATATTCGTACTTTCTAGAATTAACTATTGTCTCCTTGCTTGGGGACATAAAATTGACAGAGTTTTCAATATACAAAAAAGGTCAGTAATAGTGCAAAGTAAAGTACACACATACAGTTAGTCAGGTTTTAAAATATATCAAACAATATTTTATACAAAAATATGAGTCAATTTTTAATATCTCTTATTGCTATATATGCAATGCCTAAATGTTTTAAGTTTATATATGTCTATTCAAATGTTTAATTCCCGTATTATTATCAATAATATGCAGCAGAGATATCTGTGTCTTCAAGATATCTATATATTTGTGTATTGTCACCATGGGTAATTTATAATTACTAAACAAGCTTAATTTGGGTGGCTCATATGCTAGCCATTGTTGAACAATCTTAATATGAGTCTCCTGACCAAATCTATGTTTTTAAAGAAATAAATTATCAGATTGATTGTTAATTCGTATTGATACAATCTACATGTACCTATTATGAATTATACTATACTGTATTTTATTGGTCAAATAAATGAATTGAGTTGAATTGAATTGAATTGATGAAAAACCAAGGTGTATGAAGAAAGATCTGATGGAGTCCAGCCAATTGGTTGTCTTCACAGTATACAGGTAAATGGAAAAAGAAGAAAGTTGTGACTGATGAGGAGGCCGCTTCCTAAAGCCACATAGCATAGCAAAACAGGTGTAAAGAATAATTTGTATGAATGAGTGGAGACAGGCACTACCACATATGTTATGGGTACAGGTGTCATGGGCAGGAGCCGTGCTGCTGTATCAGTTACAACTAGGTGGCCCCAATGGGAAATATCACAGCGTCTTCCCCTTCAAAACTCTTTCCGGATGAGATTTCCCCCATTTCTGGGTAAATTTATGACAGTTTGTAAATTTGGCCCCTGTGTCTTACAATCATTGCTCTGACAGTTCGAACTTCTTTCAGAAATGAAATTTCCCCCATTTCTGAGTAAATTTATGGCATTGGTTTGTTAGTTTTGCTTGTGTGCCTTGCAATGATTGCTCTGTGGTATATAATGAGGATTTGGTGCAGTGGAATGGTGCATTTCCCATTTTTGGTGAGGTGGTTGGTGCTGAAAGTTGCTGGTTTAGAGACCCGGCTGCTCCATTGTCAAAAAATAAATAGGGATACAGTTATATACATTGCTATGGACTCATCCTTTTGCTTAAAAAGGCCAAAATAGCACAATTTGAAATTTCTGAAATCCGTCAAGGTTTTTGACTGATTTGGTTTTAATGAAAATCAATCTGACTCAGAATTACAAGGATTTTTATTGAAGCAGGATGCCCTGGGTGATGTTTCCCTTATGTGGGTTGTGTACTTGAAGTGAAAAGGTTTGAAATTTTATATGCCTAAACAAACATCAAAATAGCTTACAAATTTAGGGAAACCCTGATTTTACTTTTTTTTCACAGAAATAATTCTTCATCGGTCTGTTCATTCAAGTGACCAAATTTGTATTTCAAATATGGCTGTGCAAAAAGTTTGACACCACAAATGAGTACCTGATCATGGTAGCGCTGTAAGTGTTGTTGTTGAAATTGTAGAGGGCAGTTTCATACAATTACACAAAGTCGTTCCAGACAGTGCCCCGTTTCACGCATTTGGGGATATACTGTTTTTTTCAAACTACAAAGTATAAATCTATATGTATTAAGTTCTTAGACTAGCTTAGACATGGTTTTAATTTTTCATTATCATTTTATTTCGTAGCACAGCAGACTGTGCCCGCTCAAAAAATGTCATCACCTCTGGGGAGTTAATTTGTATAGGTAAGTACCTTCACCTGTTCAACTCTACCAAGGCAGCAGTTTTAGTTATTTTCTTATTTGTATTTATGTCTCCCGGTGGAAGCCGGGGGACATATTGGTTTAGTGCCCGTTTCTTCCGCTTTACTTGTTGTTGTTGTTGTTGTTCAGGTTCTTCAACAATTGGTTTCCGTGCGATAAGTCTCGAAGGACTTGACAGAATTTGATGAAACTTGGTAGGATTATGTATCTAGGCAAGACCTAGGTTTTGATTGTATTTGGGTGACCTTGACCTAATTTTAAAGGTCACAGGGTCACTTATGTGAAATTGGTTTCCGTTCGATAAGTCATGAAGAACTTGATGGAATTTGATGAAACTTGGTAGGAGTATGTATCTAGGCAAGACCAAGGTTGGGATTGTATTTGGATGACCTTGAGCAAATTCTCAAGGTCACAGGATCACTTATGTGAAATTGGTTTCCATGCGATAAGTCATGAAGAACTTGATGGAATTTGATAAAACTTGGTAGGCTTATGTATCTAGGCAAGACCTAGGTTGGGATTGTATTTGGATGACCTTGAGCGAATTCTCAAGGTCACAGGGTCACTTATGTGAAATTGGTTTCCATTCAATAAGTCATGAAGAACAGGATGAAATTTGATGAAACTTGGTAGGATTATGTATCAAGGTAAGACCAAGGTTGGGATTGTATTTGGGTGACCTCGACCTAATTTTCCAGGTCACAGGGTCATTTATGGGAAATTGGTTTCCGTGCGATAAATCTTGGAAGAACTTGATGGAATTTGATGAAACTTGGTAGGATTATGTATCTAGGCAAGGCCTAGGTTGGGATTGTATTTGGATCACCTTGAGCGAATTCTCAAGGTCACAGGGTCACTTATGTGAAATTGGTTTCCGTTGGATAAGTCATGAAGTACAGGATCGAATTTGATGAAACGTGGTAGGATTATGTATCAAGGTAAGACCAAGGTTGAGATTGTATTTGGGTGACCTTGACCTAATTTTCAAGGTCACAGGGTCATTTATGTGAAATTGGTTTCTCTGCAATAAGTCTTGAAGAACTTGATGAAGATTGCTAGATTAATGTATCTGGGTGAGAGCTAAAATAGGATTGTAATTTTCAAGCAAGCTTGGTCATTTGTAATTTGTTATCACCTGTAGCTTATTCAGAGACGTAAGTGTTCCACCGGGAGACATTTGATTTTCTGTTGGAAAATCAGTCTGTTCTAGTTTATACTGTCACTCTGATGTATCCTGCTGATTGAAGCTTAATTTTAGAACAATTAAATCAACAATTACGTGCAGCTCACAAAGTCTAAATTTTATTCAGATTTGAAAATCTTTGAATAGTGCCATTTTCCAAAAATATACTTTTAACATGTTTACATTAATACTTTTCAATCTAAGCCTATAGACGTAGCATTTGTAGTGGCCAAAGGTTACCTTTGCCAGTAAAGGTTACCTTTGCCAGTATGACATTACCTTAACCCATGTGCTCCATTGTTGAAACCTGGCAGATGGAGTTTTCAGCAGTATGCACCAGTTTGGTTGGGCATTTGGGTTAAATTTGTAAAGTGGACAATCGTCAGTACATTGACCCCCACAAGAATAGGGATAAACTGACAGTATTAATGCATTCCCCTCTTAAACTGACAGTATTAATCCATTCCTCTTAAACTGACAGTATTAATCCATTCCCCTCTTAAACTGACAGTATTAATCCATTCCCTTCTTAAACTAGCGTATTAATCCATTCCCCTCTTAATCTACAATGTAACAGACAGTATTTATCCATCCCCCTCTTAAACTGACAGTGTTAATCCATTCCCCTCTTAAACTGACAGTATTAATCCATTTTTAAACTGACAGTATTAATCCATTTCCCTTTAAACTGATAATATTAACCCATTCCCCTCTTAAACTGACAGTATTAATCCATTTTCCCCTTAAACTGAAAGTATTGATCCATCTTCCCCTTAAACTGATAGTATTAATCCATTTTCCCCTTAAACTGACAGAGGTATTAATCCATTCCCCCTTAAACTGGCCAGAACTGGCTTGTAGCCAGATGTCATTCTGTTAGTGTTTTTGGCTAATTGTTTCCCCTGTAAACCAAGTTTGGGTATGTTGTACTGTTTTCAGCTGGTCAGACTGTCTGGTCAAAATGTCTGACTGCATCCATTGCAAAATCCTTGTGATTCACAGGCCACATCAAACTCCAATTACCTCGGTTGTACCTAGACACTGTTTCTTGGTGCAATGACGTTTTTGTGACCATTACACACATGGGCCCCCTAGTGCCAAATAGTCTGGTAACTCTCTAGTGCTAGAGGTAGGAAAACCACAAAAATATTCACTTCTGGGAACAAAGAACAATACGTTTGCTTGCTCTCATCAATACGAGAAAGTGCTGAACAATGTAGGATCAGGGGGACGTGTGTTACCTCATTTTCAAGGTCTCGGGAGCCACGTGTGGCCAAAGCAGGTTAAGGCCAGTCTGCTGGCAATGACTTTATAGTTTCAATCAACAGTATAATCAAAAACAGCTTGAATGAGAATTATAGATGAGACCTACGGTGTGGAATGATAACCTGCCCCAGGTTAACAGCTTTCCTAGGCATAAGTAGGGCACTAAGCGCCACCCCGTGCAAAGGGAATTAGCTGTTGACTCGGTCTTAATTCCAGTGGAAAAGGTTAATCTGGTCTTGCCTTGTTTTAACTCTTTTACTGCCCACTGAACTTAAGTCAAACTACTAATATGAACTGTTCTGACTTATAAGGGAGGTGATAGAGTCATGCTCCTTGTAAAAAGACCTTTCAGTAAGTGCCAGGATGCCTGTAGTATATAGAATATAATAATCTAGGTAAACAGCTTTCCTTGGCATGCATCCAAAGCATGCCAAGGAAAGCTGTTGACTGGGTCCACAATGTGGCAGTGAAAGAGTTAACCCTTTCCCCCTCAAACCGGCCAAAACCGGCTGGTGGTCAAATGTCGTCTGCTTCACTGATTTCAATTAATCTCAACAGTTATGAAAAACAGTTTGACTGAGAAATGTACATGAGACTTATCAAGATCACATGCCCCAGGTCAACAACTTTCCTTGGCATGGATTGGGCACTTAGTGCCCAACCTATGCCAAGGAAAGTGTTGACTCAGTCTTAATTCAAGGGGGAAAGGGTTAAAGGAGAAAGGCTTGACACATGTAGGTGGACAAGGCAGTTACAGGTGTTACGTGTTCCCGGGAACAGCTACTGGGATCTGGTCAACAACTTTTCTAGCTGGACAGTAATTAATCTGTCACCTGTTGGCAGCCAGGTGTTCATGAAGAGCTTGGTGCTATACAGATGCAGTGGAGCTTGTGGTGGAGGTGATTGATTGACCTGGGAGATGGGAGGTAAGAAAGTGTCAGTGTCAGAATACAACCTGTAATAGCAAAATAAATTGAGTAAACTGATCTGCAAGGGTTCGCATGGGTACTTAACTGCAGCAACTTCCATGATGTTGGTGTCCCCATAACACATTAGATTAACTTTGGGTCTGTAGCTCATTGATAGGTAGACACTATCTGCTGATCAGTATCCTGGTACAGGTGAGATGTTGATGAGGTTCAGAGCATAATAGCCCTCCATACCAGCAGTCTGTGGAGCATATGGGTGTGTGGGCAGACCTACAGAGGCACCCGCTACAGACAAATACACAAGGTACACACCTACTGCAGACCTCATGCAGGAAGTGATAACGACTTGCAACCGATATCATATACAGGTACAACTGACACCTGCAACACCCTAACAACAGGTACAGATAACCTCTACAGACACCACATGACACCTGCAACACCCTAACAACAGGTACAGATAACCACTGCACACACCACATGTAATGTGATACAGATATGGCAAGTGGTTGTTGCTGAGAACATACAGGTGAAGAAACATGCTGCAGACCATGCATAACTACAGCTGCAGACCATGCATAACTACAGCTGCAGACCATGCATAGCTACAGCTGCAGACCATGCATAACTACAGCTGCAGACCATGCATAACTACAGCTGCAGACCATGCATAACTACAGCTGCAGACCATGCAAAACTACAGCTGCAGACCATGCATAACTACAGCTGCAGATCATACACAATACACAAGTACAGCTGCAGACGACGCACTACAGATAGCAGGCAAATACTAGAGTTATTACTTTAGTTACACTGTACTTGTTACATTGTGTGTGTGGTGTGCAGTTAGCATCTGTATGCTGCAGACAACAAACAGGTATAGGCACTCACTGCAGACAAACAGGTATAGGCACTCACTGCAGACAAAAAACAGGTATAGGCACTCACTACAGACAAAAACAGGTATAGGCACTCGCTGCAGACAACAAACAGGTATAGGCACTCACTACAGACAAACAGGTATAGGCACTCACTGCAGACAACAAACAGGTATAAGCACTCACTGCAGACATCAAACAGGTATAGGCACTCACTGCAGACAAACAGGTATAGGCACTCACTAGACAACAAACAGGTATAGGCACTCACTACAGACAACAAACCGGTATAGGCACTCACTACAGACAACAAACAGGTATGGGCACTCACTACAGACAACAAACAGGTATAGGCACTCACTACAGACAACAAACAGGTATAGGCACTCGCTACAGACAACAAACAGGTATAGGCATTTGCTGTAGATGGCTTACAGATGGAGGGACCCGGTGACAATTTGAAGCTGAAAATGGGGAAAACAGGAGAGCTGCAGCAATCTTATATCACATACGTAACAGACACTGACAGACAGACAGACAGACAGACAGATAGTGAGTCAACTGCAGTGTTAGAAATATGAATTTTTAAAATTTAATTCAAATATTTTAAGAAAGGAGATGAGGAATTCCATCTCCATTTGTGCAAAACTGCTTATGTTATAATAATAATTTGCAGTGACATTTTATTGATTAAATTGTCATGTGATATAAGATATTTCTAACACTGTCAAGTGTAATGAATACATTTTCAGTAAAATTTATCTTCTCGTAAAGGTGATGTACTGGTGTCAGAGAATATTTGTTTCCCCCAAACATTTGTGAACCCTGGAAAAAAATTGGCATGTTATATCAGATACTTCAATGTCAAATAGACATGTAATAAATTCATTCACAGTAAAATTTGTAGATATCAATTAAATTCATCTCCTCACAAATACAATGTACTGGCACACTAATGTTATAAAACTGCATGAAAGTTTTCTCTCAAAATGAAATAAAATTAAATATTGTTTTGCACTGCTTCACCCATGCTAATATTTTGCCCACAATCCCTTGCTCACTGACACAGCCCTGCATAGCCAGAGCTAGTCCCAAAAAAGAAGAGCAAAAAATTACGATTTCTGATGGCAATTCCTGATTCAGGAGATGTTCCAATGCTCGCATGTAGACCACCAAAAAAGTCTCTGTAGGCTATATTCTGGTTGACTTGTACCTGTTGTCTACCAGTGTGGGCTTGTTTTTTTTCCCTGTTTGGGAGTTCTGTTGCTCAAGTTTGGTGTTTTTTATCAGAGGGCTCAAAATATATTCACTACATGGGAAGTTTCTGAGTGTATTTGAAAGCACTATCATGGTACTGAATGACACTACAGCAATGAAGTTTATCTACAGGTAAAAATAATGCACTTAACGTTTGCTGTACCAAACTTGGTTTGCTTTGCTGTATTCCATTTAAGCATCTATTTTTGCAGGTATTCAGTTTTTATTTAACATGATAAACTTATGTTAACTTTACTTTATATTAACAAGTTCAGTTAAGCTCAGAAAGGGTTTTATTCCGTACTGATTTAATCTGCAGGGACTAAACCAGTTGTTTTCACCCATTTAATGTGCTGAGCCATTCTCACCTAGGTAAATCTGAGCTCTGAGGTGCAACTGTTTATTTTACAATCACTGGGACTGAATATAATGCCCTAGTTAGTATCTACTTCAGTTATACACTGGCAGGTGGTTTGACTAGGATAAGATCCAGCTAGAAAGGGTACATACTGGTTCAGGGGTAAGTTAAATAGTTCTTATCTGAACCTGTACTATACAAATTTAGTAATTATGCTTTGTTTGACAGGTTTTCTTCTTTCATAATGAAGCTCTACATTTATAAGTAAAACTTCACAAGTTTAGCTAATTCATCATTTGCCACATTCATATTTATTCATTATTATGTGGGTTGTTTTTGCTGAATATTTAGCTTAGACAAGGAGCCACTACTTATAGAGACATATATGGATATAGGCTCTGAAACATGTTCTGAGTAGTTACCCGCTGAAGACCCTTAAATTTGTTTGGGCTAATACAGCCTGTGTCAAAATTCTACAGAAGAACATGTGCAATATGGACAGTAGTACTTCCATATGTACATAGGTTAGACACTGCACATTTTTGAAATCTACATGTGACCTCTAAAGGTCAAAGGTCAAGGTCATTTGGACCTTTCAAAGTTTCGTCCAGTCATAACTTGGTCAATTTCCATCCAATTCTAATCATGTTGGACTCAAATTGTAGGTCTTGCAACACTGCTCATTTTTTATGGAACATGTAACCCCAAAAGGGCAAAGGTCAAGGTCATTTGGCCCTTTGAAAGTTTCATCTTGCCATAACTTTGTCATTTTTCAGCCAATTTGGTTCATGTTGGGCTTAAATTGTGGGTATTGTAACACTGTGCAATTTACATGTGACCTGTAAAGGTCAAAGGTCAAAGGTCAAGGTCATTTGGACTTTGAAATTTGCATCCAGCCATAAGCTGAATGTAATGTGAAGTACCAAAGGATAAAATTTGTAGTATTCAATATTTACAACTTTGGAAGGCACACAGACAGATTTCTTGGAGCAAATCTTCTTTTCTAGGTTTTTTCTTGCATTTTCTGATACCCTCCATGGGCCTGATGCATCACCTGGTATGGAGCCTTTGCTTGTGAAGTAATCAGCTTAAACTGTCGTAAAATTGTTTTGATGGCATAAGTCAGTGTGTTAACCTGATTGTACACGTTCTTTGTCAGTGTTTATAGCACTGTACTCAGTCAATCCAATCATACAAGCAGGCAAGCACGTGTTTGATTGGGGTTCCATGTGATTTTGATCTGGTGAAAATAATCAACATTTATTTTACAGAATAGACTACAATAAAACCTAATTCAATTAAAAATACTAAGTTAGGTTCATATGCAAAAAAGCGATGATGTCATGGGTGGACGATCTTCGGGACAGGACTATGATTGTTCCGAACATTTCCGGAGATCAAGCTTCGGCTACCTTTGTCGTACATTCGGATTTGAAGCATTTCAAGATGTATGGTGTGAACAATCAATGAAGTTCCCATCACAAGTGAATAAATTTCTGTCCATCGTTATGAAATTTAGTGCAGAAAACAATCCAAAATATCCCAGCATACTGTGAAAGAAATAAGGTGGTGGAAATCCTCTGAGATCCACTATGGAGAGGCCAATACATGGGCAGTAGGCCACATTCACTTTTACTGCCATATAAATAACTGGAAATATCTGATGCTCGTGAAAATTTGAAATAAGGAGGAATAGTTACTGATTGATCAAATTAAATCTTGTTATGAATAAGGAAATGTACTGTAGACACTCAATAAATTGGACAAGAACCATGTGAATTTTATAACAATGGGTGAGTTCTTGGATGTATTTTGACTGACTGGAGGGCTGGGTGGACTGTAGTGGCCGGATATGGCTCAAATTTGTGTTATGCTTCAGTAAATTCTGTTCATATTGCAAGGTTGCTGGTTTTGTTTAACAGGTGGTCATTCATATGAGTAAATTATCAAAGAAAAACAACTTTGGCGACCAAATTTGGTATTTCAAACCAGGTGGTCATTCAAGACGGACCACTGTGCATGTAATTTCAGCAATGCAAATTAAGCCTAGATTAAAGTCATATCATGAAATATGTTGAGCTAAAAATAAAGATAACATACACGTAGGTCTATTTGTGATTTTGACCTCAGTTACAGAGTGTACAGTGTATGGTGTGTGTAGTCTTGAACCATACTGCATTTTATTTTCTATTTATGGGTCTTCCACAAGGGGATGGACCAATTAAGCTTTCAGGTTGTCCATCTGTCTATGGTTCAGTGTATGCCTTCTCTGTGAACACGATATCTCAAGACCTACTGGTCACCTGAAACTCCAGTTTGTCTCATTAGTACTTGGACACCATTTCTTTACATTCTGGTAATCTTGACCTAATTTTCAAGGTCACAGGAGCCCTGTATGTGCAAAGGTGGACTTGTCAGTTAATGGTGTGTATCGAACAAGCGCCACACAAATATAGGAAGTTGATGTCATAGAAACCTATTGTTTTAGTGCCAAATTTTGACTGAGTCAACAGCTTGTCTTGGTATGCTTTGGGCCAATTTGACCACAGCATGCTGAGGAAACCTGTTTACCTGCACTGTTCTGATAGTCTCTGCTCTCTTATGGTAACCGTAGACGTACTGCGACTTGAATAAAAGGTCAGTTTACAAAAATATGAGTCCAGCACTGTCCTCTTACTTTAGAGCACAGCCACTAGTGTTCAGATTGGCAGTGAAAGAGTTAAATCCCATGATGAGTGAGCAGGTGAAAGTTAAATCCCATGATGAGTGAGCAGATGAGAGTTAAATCCCATGATGAGTGAGCAGATGAGAGTTAAATCCCATGATGAGTGAGCAGATGAGAGTTAAATCCCATGATGAGTGAGCAGATGAGAGTTAAATCCCATGATGAGTGAGCAGATGAGAGTTAAATCCATAATGAGTGAGCAGGTGAGAGTTAAATCCCATAATGAGTGAGCAGGTGAGAGTTAAATCCCATAATGAGTGAGCAGGTGAGAGTTAAATCATGATCGGTGCTTCCATCCAGTGTTTGTGTTTTTGATAGTTTTTATGCTTAATTGTTTTTATCAATTATATTATTTGTTATTATTCGTAAAAAGTAATCAGTTTGACCGACCGTCCTTTGTACTTACAGCGTTCTAGAGCATGGTTACCATAGATTTTATGCTATACAAAATAAATTATTATTATTATTATTAAATCCCATAATGAGTGAGCAGATAAGAGTTAAATCCCATAATGTGTGAGCAGATAAGAGTTAAATGCCATAATAGGTTAGCAGATAAGAGTTAAATCCCATAATGGGTGAGCAGATAAGAGTTAAATGCTGTAATGAGTGAGCAGATAAGAGTTAAATCCCATAATGAGTGAGCAGAAAAGAGTTAAATCCTTTAATGGAGCTGAATATACAGATTCATGTTCCTGTTATGTGTCTCAACTTGAAAAATAGATATTAAAATCCAGGCATTGCTGTGAGCAGGTCCAGGTCTTGGTTATCTGGTACTCTTGAGATGCAATGGTAAATTTCATTTTTTTTTTTCGGGTTTTTTTTTTTTTTTTTTTGGTATTGTTTTACTTGTTTATTTTTTAATGTGTTTTGTTATGTTATTCTGACAGGAAGGAAATTAGCAGACAGGAAGCGATATTATCTCTGCTTGTATGCCTTTGAATCATCCTGTGAATATTTTATAACAGGCAGCCTAACCGGAGTGGCTGTTCTATTTTATACTTGTAAAACCTCTGAGCGGATCTTGTCCTTCAATTACGCTTACTGTAATTCTTTGATGTACCTGACTGTGATAGGGAATAATTAGTTTGTGTGTAAATAAGTCATAATCAGTTAATGGTTTTTAAATATGACAGGATGATAACAATAATGGGGCAAGAAAATTACGTGCTGTTTAAACTGGAGTTTCTGTCAGTGCATGAGCAGACTTCAAGGCTGATAAGCTGAGCCCCGCCTCATCAGTTCAGAGAGGCTTCCTGTCAGGGACAAAAGTAGATTTGTGTGTTCACGTAGATCTTTTTTGCTGTGTGTACAGCTCAGCCTTGATTACACATTCACGTACATGTGTTTTGCCACGTTTACAGGCTTTAAAATACGCCATGTTTTAGGGGGGAAAGTATGACATCTCCAGGACTTGTCAAATGGTTTCCAAAATAAAAATACCAAGTTAACCTTCAACATGTTCACATGTGATCATGGAGGATTGATATTAGATGTGCACAAACTTGTGTTGTGGCAGACTGCTGGGGTTGGCAACTCTGCTCTCAATGGAGCTACCTATACACAGGCACCCTCAGTGAACTGATGAGGTGGGGCTACGCTTATCAGTGTTGGCATACAATATCAAAATGTGAAAAGGAGAAAAAAATAATAATGTAGAACTAGGTAGAATATTAGAATCTCCTCCCCCCCCCCAATGATCCAGTGCTGAAATATAATTCTGTCAGCTTCTGTATACAGTTTCCCTACAAAGCACACTCTGTTTTTCATGTTCTCATATTTATCTACTTGCCTGGAGGTAGAAGGCCTGCATGACAGACAAGTATACAGTTTGCTGCACATGTAATTTGAAAACTAACAGCTACCTACTGTTCAAAAGCAACAACAGTAACTTACCTTTAATGAGTGAATATGTTGAATTAAACATTTTCGTTTTGGTTTGTTTTTAATGTATTGAGCACCCTTTTATTTTAACTTGCATTTCCACTAGCAAAACCCAGATTTGTGTGGCAGTATACTTTTTTTCCTTGTAGATGACTTATAGTTATAACTCAGACTAACTATGCTATGCTGTCATAAGGTCAGATCCTGCAGGCAGAAGGTCATTTCTACACAGATAGGATAAGTTTTCAATCACGTATTTGCCCAGGAGTGCAACAATTATGGATTCAGTTAATATAATTGCATGTATGACCTTTGAACCTAAGGTAAACTTGAACATCAGTTGGTATATATAATTTTGCCTAAATATCGAGAACTGTAATATTAAAAGCTTTGCTACATTGTTTGTGTGTAGGCTGACCAGGAGTTGTAAATATGGGCTAAAAATTGTGTTCCATTTCCTTCTTCAAACAGGGCTAGATATTACAAGTTGTTTTTATTTATTCACAACTTATTAAATATTCCAGCGTGGAACATAGTTGCATGTTTAACCAGAAAACTTTTTTTCCTGATGTCAAAAACAAACTAAATCATTATATGAAAGTTGCGAGAATGTTACCATATTGGACTGCAAGATCTTAATTCCCACTGGTGACATCCCTTCAAAACTGAGAACAATGACTTTGCATCTTAGACACACCATTTTATTCCATGTTGGACCCTTATATCACAAATAAACAGTTAAACTAATCAGGTGAACAATGACCAGAGTCCCACTGAGCAACCATTTTATTCCATGTTGGACCCTTATATCACAGATAAACAGTTAAACTAATCAGGTGAGCAATGACCAGAGTCCCACTGAGCAACCATTTTAATGGTGTACGGTGTTGGTCACGGCAGCCAAGAACCCCCTGAGTTGGACAGTGACTCTTCCTGTCACTAACTAGCAAAAGTGACCACAAGGAAACATTTAATTTACAAACTTTATCTTAAAATCCAACTTAGCCTTTGAAGTTCTGTAGATAAAACTTGTACAGTGTGTAAGCATGCTAAAACCATCCAATGATAACAAAAATAACAGCAGCTACAGGAATAAGAAGACAGTATGCTAGGTATGTTGTTACTTACCTAAGACAGTTTACTAGGTATGTTATTACTTAAGACAGTATACTAGGTATGTTGTTACTTACCTAAGACAGTATACTAGGTATGTTATTACTTAAGACAGTATACTATGTATGTTGTAACTTCCCTAAGACAGTATACTAGGTATGTTATTACTTAAGACAGTACACTAGGTATGTTGTAACTTACCTAAGGCAGTATACTAGGTATGTTATTACTTAAGACAGTACACTAGGTATGTTGTTACTTACCTAAGATAGTATACTAGGTATGTTATTACTTAAGACAGTATACTATGTATGTTGTTACTTACCTAAGACAGTATACTAGGTATGTTATTACTTAAGACAGTATACTATGTATGTTGTAACTTCCCTAAGACAGTATACTAGGTATGTTATTACTTAAGACAGTACACTAGGTATGTTGTTACTTACCTAAGACAGTATACGAGGTATGTTGTTACGTACCTAAGACAGTATACGAGGTATATTGTTACTTAAGACAGTATACTTGGTATGTTGTAACTTCCCTAAGACAGTATGCTAGGTATGTTGTTACTTAAGACAGTGTACTAGGTATGTTGTTACTTACCTAAGACAGTATACTAGGTATGTGGTTACTTACCGAAGACAGTATACGAGGTAAGTTGTTACCTACGTAAGACAGTATACTAGGTATGTTGTTACTTCCCTAAGACAGTATACTAGGTATGTTGTTACTTAAGACAGTGTACTAGGTATGTTGTTGCTTACCTAAGACAGTACACGAGGTATGTTGTTACTTACCTAAGACAGTATACTAGGTATGTTGTTACTTACCTAAGACAGCATACTAGGTATGTTGTTACTTTCCTAATACAGTATACGAGGTATGTTGTTACTCACCTAAGTCAGTATACTAGGTATGTTGTTACTAACCTAAGACAGTATACTAAGTACGTTGTTACTTACCTAAGGCAGTATACTAGGTATGTTGTTACTCATCTAAGTCAGTGTACTAGGTATGTTGTTACTAACCTAAGACAGTATACTAGGTATGTTGTTACTTACCTAAGGCAGTATACTAGGTACGTTGTTACTTAAGACAGCATACTAGGTATGTTGTTACTAACCTAAGACAGTATACTAGGTATGTTGTTACTTACCTAAGACAGTATACCAGGTATGTTGTTACTTTAGACAGTATACTAGGTATGTTGTTACTAACCTAAGACAGTATACTAGGTATGTTGTTACTAACCTAAGACAGTTTACTAGGTATGTTATTACTTTAGACAGTATACTAGGTATGTTGTTACTTACTTAAGACAGTGTACTGAGTATGTTGTTACTTAACTAAGATAGTATACTAGGTATGTTGTTACTTCCCTAAGACAGTATGCTTGATATGTTGTTACTTACATAACAGCTTTTTGTGAAGAACTTACGGGTGCAGTTTTGTTCCATTCTGTGCTGTGGAATGCATAAATAGATCCATCACCAGCAAAGAGAAAGTTCACTTCTTGTGGTTACAGAAGCTGGGCATATTTGCATTCCTGAAACACTGAACCGGCAAGTGCACATAAACGGCTAGCAAGATACACCACTTAAAAGTATTAACCATGAAATGAAGTGGTAAAATTGCTAGTCAGTCACAGAAATCTGCGCACATGGCCTAGAATAAGTATCAAACATATCCTATTGCATCAAAGTGCATCTGCATGTTGCTGTCAACATGTCAGAGGTGGACATGAGGCATTTGGGCAATTAGGCCAAACAAAATAATACCTGTGTTTCTGGTTACAACGCCTACCTACCAAAAGTCCTCTGACCTCATATTTTTGATGGAGGTGGAAAAGTAAAAAATTCAAAATTGTCTAGCTTGATTCCTATACATTTGAAAAATTAGGCAGTTTACATGAAAAAGCCTGTGAAATTGCAGTGAAATTGAGCAAATAAAAGGAAAAAAATAATAGAAAAAGAAAAGGAAATCCACCTGGAATTTTTTTAGGCAAGTAACAGGAAACAAAGATATTTTTTGTTAGTCTTTTAGTGTAGTTTCGAAGCATTTGTCGGTTAATCCTGCCCACTGTACTTTCTTTGGTTTTAATAATAACTGTCAAATAAACATGATATTGACTTGAGTCAGCAGCTGCTAAGGACATGTAGTGGATATTTTTACAATATTACGGCCAATGATTTTCCCTTTTTTTTATAGACCAAAGTGGAATTTTGCATTTTTTTCATCCTTGAAACAGAATTTGATATTTTTTCTTATGTGAATTATATATAAATATAGAGCAGTGAAACAGAATTTGAAACGTTTTTGCTGATGAAGCGGAATTCCTCTTTGTTTGAAATGGAAAATGATTGGCGCTACAGTATGCCAAAGTATGTCATGAAAACAGGTAAACTGGGCACAAAGCTGTACTGTCTGAGCCAGCTACATGCACTATACCATGAGTCAGACGCCATTGCTCTCCCTGACTGTAACATTTAGACATTCTTGCCCTAGGGACAACTAAAAATATCAACAAGTATCCATCATAGTAATCTAATCATAAACACACACACACACACACACACCCTGCATAACTTAAGTACATGTACTACTAAAATGTTTTCTCTAATGTGTAGCCCATGTACCGCCTTAGATCACTGCCCAAGGAAACGAGACCATTGCTCAGCAAGACCATGCCTCAGAGACCACCAGGCCCTGTGACATCATTGCACAGTGTCTCTTTAGTGTCTATATTTCTATTGATGACCTCTCAGGGCAGTGGGGTAAGTAAATTGGTCTTTCAGGGCAAAGATGCACACGATATGATTTTGAAGAACCATGGATAGTGTCTGCATATGATGTTCATGCTGGACAGCCCATATGTACATGGGCCCTCTGTGAAGCCATCGTGGACATACCATGGGTACATTGCCTCTCTGTGAAGCCACCCTGCACACACCATGGCTATGGCCCCACTGTGAAACCACCCTGGACAGACCACGGCTCTGGTCCCACTATGAAGCCATCCTGGACATACCATGGCTATGGCCCCACTGTGAAGCCACCCTGGACATACCATGGCTATGGCCCCACTGTGAAGCCACCCTGGACATACCATGGCTATGGCCCCACTGTGAAGCCACCCTGGACATACCATGGCTATGGCCCCACTGTGAAGCCACCCTGGACATACCATGGCTATGGCCCCACTGTGAAGCCACCCTGGACATACCATGGCTATGGCCCCACTGTGAAACCACCCTGGACATACCATGGCTATGGCCCCACTGTGAAGCCACCCTGGACATACCATGGCTATGGCCCCACTGTGAAGCCATCCTGGACAGACCACGATTATGGCCCCACTGTGAAGCCATCCTGGACAAACCAAGACTAAGGCCTCACTGTGAAGGCATCATGGAAAGTTCATGGCTATTCATCTGCTGACCCACTATGTACATACTGGGTCAGCAGATGAATGTTAGGATATGGGTATATCAGTGGACGAACATGGAAAACAATGGAAGTTGAGGGCCACTGACCGCATATAACCAAAAACCATGTTGGTCCATGGTCTCTACAGGAAGTGTAAGATTGGTTATCAAGTATTAACCCTTAAAGTGCTGATTTAAGATTGAGTCAACAGCTTTCCTCGGGACACTTTGCGCGCACTGCCTGCAAAGTGTCCCGAGGAAAGCTGTTGACTAAGACAACACTTTGCTTCAGACAAGGCTTGCTGGTATTTGAATGAAAGGTATCTTCATGAGGAATTTGACTCTTATAACCTTTATATGTTTAATGGTAATAAGAAAGCAACCATAGCAGTGATTAGCACTTTAAGGGTTAACCCCGCAGTAGCTACTCTGGAAGTATGTCCATGATGGTTTCACAGAGGGGCCATAGTCTTGGTTTGTCCAGGATGGCTTCACAGAAGGGGCATGTACCCATGGTATGTCCAGGATGGTTTGACAGAGGGGCCATGTACCCATGATCTGTCCAGAATGGTTTGACAGAGGGGCCATGTACCCATGGTATGTCCAGGATGGTTTGACAGAGGGGCCATGTACCCATGGTATGTCCAGGATGGTTTGACAGAGGGGCCATGTACCCATGGTATGTCCAGGTGGCTTAACCTTTTTCATGTGCAAGAGGGATTTATATAGGGGCTTGCCCTGTTTCCCAATTGTATCCTTACGGAAATAAAAATATGTTTAAACCAACCACTGAACCGTCGTACAATACACCTAAAGGTGGAACATGTAAACACAACAATCTGGTCTACTTACTGACGTGGCATTTGCCTCAGACCTATAGACCACTCATGATTACACTTCCAGAACATTTTTTCTGCTATATGACCAGAGGGGATATGAATCAGCCACTTGGCACACACTTTGCCAAGCAATATCATCGAGAACTGAATATCAAGGTCCAGATCCTTTCACACCCCACCTGCACTCAAACAAACAAACAAAGAAACCAATGGTAAGGTTACAGAAAGAACACTTCAGGATCCATCAACTCTGTACCATATGAAACTGTTGGGTTTGGATGTTATGGGCAGTAAGCATACTCGCCCATACAGTCTTATGCCAATCCCTCGCTTTCCCGTGCTTACTTTCCTGTCATACTGTTTCCTCCAGACAGAAGCCAGAACAAGAGCTTTTCTTGTGATAACAGATTATAAATTTAATTTGAGATCTTTTTATATCTCAGCCATGATAGGTCCACACAGGATTGACACCATCATACACAAAAACACGAGTATTTTTATGGTATTTTATTTGCACATGAAAATATGAAAAATGTACCACATGGAGATCCTCCTCCAAAGAACAAATTGTGCAGGCCTGGGTACTATGTATGCGACCAATGTTTGCTACTAAATACACATGGAAAGCACATGTGTACATGCACAATAGAACTGAAACGTTATTTTGTCAGTTATTTCAAATGATATGAAGTGCCAGCTTCAACGTCAGGTCTATCATCTTGCGTATGCTACTAATGGCTGTTGCTGGCTTTGTCTGTGGCTCTGTCCGTGGCTCTGTCCATGGCTCTGTCCGTGGCTCTGTCCATGGCTATGTCCGTGGCTCTGTCCGTGGCTCTGTCCGTGGCTCTGTCTGTGGCTCTGTCTGTGGTTCCACATGTGGCTTGGTCCATCACTTATTTGTGAACATGATTTCTCAAAAGTTATCCTGGCCACATGAAACTCAAGTGTACCTCATTTGTTCCTCCACACCATTTCCTGACTTGATTGAATTTTGATGACCTTCATTTCATTTTCAAGGTCACAGGGCCCATATTTGTGCAAACGTGGAACCATCCATCAATACTTTGCTTGGGAACTCCTATTTTTTCCACACTTTTGCATAACACATTTTGGACATGTATTTTTCAATAATATCTCTATTGCTGACATTTGTAAATTTCTGTTTTACTATATGTGTAAAGATTAAAAGGGTTTACTGACATGTCCTGTGAATACTATTGTGGCCACTTTGTACAACTTGAAGTCCTAGTGCATGCTGTAGTTCATGACTTTCTGGTTTGTCATTATGTTCAGTTCATCTTGCTTTACTTCCATGGGTATCACTCTACAGTTTTTTGTACTCCATGTTCGAACTTCCAATCTTACTTCTGTAAATAAGCTATGGTTTCCGTTATGTACTGGAATTAGACTGTCTGTAAATAGAGAGTATGGACATTATGTTATGGTAGATAGGGAGCACTTAGGTCCCAAGCATTAAAGCATATTAAACACTGCTGTTGGTGATAAGTATAATTGCCCTCTGCACAAGCACCATCAAGCAATTATTCATCACCAAAGCAACAACAAAAATACAAATACACCCAAAATAGGCTCTGTTCTCTATGGGTTTTCTAATTAATGGTGAAACCATTAGCCTTTATTCCGGTAAATATTGCAAATTGACCTCAAACTGCGTCACAGGTGGAGACTTGACTTTATGGAGGTAGAGTGGTGACAGCTAATTACAAACTCTGCTGGGGCATGACCCCAGGCACCTGGAGTATATAGTGAGTATATAGTGGCCAGGTAACGTGTCAGCCACATATATCATTTACCTCGGAACGTATTAATCGTGTTCTTAATAAAAGCTGAAAATTAAAGGCAGTTGTGTCTGGATTTAAAGTCATCTGTCAGCAAATTGCAAAAGTAATTTGAAACGTGTATTGTGGACAACCTATGGAGGAACAACAAATACTAAGTGACAGCTAGAGTCATTGATTTATCATGGTCTGCAAGAAATTGACAGAACAGCGTGGACATGTCACAGGTTATCATTGTTGACTGGTGATCCATAGTATTTATCTGTGAAACTCACAATGCGAGACTGACGTATCAAATATGATCTCATGATCAGTAGTTGGTTTTATAGCATGTTTATAGCAGTTGCCACTGATTTGGGGTATTGTGTGTTCACTCACAAGATCACTGTGGTCCTGGTCTAATGGGTTACTTTATTGTAGGGTTGAAAAAAATGTTTACTCTAAGCCAGTGTTAGTACCGCAGTACAGTTGTCTCTGGGCAGTGATTGCACATGACAGAAATGGACCTAAATAAGGGTTTCGTACAACAGCATTGGTGACAGGGAAGTGATCTCATATTACAGTAGTTGAGCTGATGTCACAGAAGAGCAGTGATCTTAGAACAGTGATAGTGCAGTCAACAGGACTGGTCTTTGAGAAGTGATCTCATGCAACCAATTTGCCTTAAAGTGATCTCGGACAACATGGACCTTAAAGCAGCAATCTTACAACAGGGTTTATTTTAAAGCAGTGATTTCATAGAACAGCACTGCATAGGCCTAAGGGGATCTGATACAATACCATTGGTGGTAGGGCAATGACCTCATCATTGGTGTTAGAGCAATGACCTCATCATTGGTGTCAGGGCTATGACCTCATCATTGGTGTCAGGGCAATGACATCATCATTGGTGTCTGGGCAATGACATCATCATTGGTGTCAGGGCAATGACATCATCGTTGGTGTCAGGGCAATGACATCATCATTGGTGTCAGGGCAATGACCTCATTGGTGTCAGGGCAATGACATCATCATTGGTGTCAGGGCAATGACCTAATTGGTATCTAGCAGCATCAATATTAGGGCAGTAATTTTACAGTATTGGTCTACTGGAAATTATTTCATACAACAGCATTGGTGTCAGGGAAATGATCAACAGCAGTGGTGTCAGGGAAGTGATCAACAGCATTGGTGTCAGGGAAATGATCAACAACATTGGTATCAGGGAAGTGATCAACAGCATTGGTGTCAGGGAAATGATCAACAGCATTGGTGTCAGGGAAATGATCAACAGCATTGGTGTCAGGGAAGTGATCAACAGCATTGGTGTCAGGGAAATGATCAACAGCATTGGTGTCAGGGAAATGATCAACAGCATTGGTGTCAGGGAAGTGATCAACAGCATTGGTGTCAGGGAAGTGATGTCCTACAGCAGCATTGGGCTTCAGACAGTTGTCTCTTACAAGTGTGTCATGGTCTCATAGAGGCGTCACCTTGTTACAGGAGCTGTCTCTGGTCAACAACAGCATTCTGACCTCTCTCACAATTTATATTAACCTCCACCAGGATAGCATTGTGACCTCTCTCACAGTTTATATTAACCGTCAGCAGGATAGCATTGTGACCTCTCTCACAGTTTATATTAACCTTCACCAGGATAGCATTGTGACCTCTCTCACAGTTTATATTAACCTCCACCAGGATAGCATTGTGACATCTCTCACAGTTTATATTAACCTCCAGCAGGATAGCATTGTGACCTCTCTCACAGTTTATATTAACCTCCACCAGGATAGCATTGTTGTTTCAGGATATTGATCTCATAGAAAAGTGTTCTGGCTCCTAATAGGTGATCCACCATGAAAGCATGTTTTTTTTTTTGGGGGGGGGGGGGGGGCAGTGGTCTCATAACAACATTGTGTTCAGGCATTGCATGGTCTGAGAGCAAAATCTTGCAGTTCTGGAGCAGGAGAGACTTCAAAGAACATAATTCATTTGTTATATTGTCTGCTTTGTTTTGTTTCATACACAAGGTTAGAGTCCTGTCTTCATGTGTTCCCTTGATGAGTCAAAGGCATTTGATTGTGTCAATCATACATAATAAACTATTTACAATACTTCTGCTAAAAAATACATGTATACCTGTGTGAACTGTGCTTATATTGGCAGTATGACACTCCAGCCAATAGTTACATGTTAGATGGGGAGATATTTTTTCTGGTTACTTTTCATTTAGCAATGGAATGTGACAGAGAGGGATTTTATATCTGTGACTCTTAAATGTATGTCTTTATTGCCTAAGTAAAAATTGAATGAGTACCCAACTTGGCTGTACTGTAACGGGTAATGTGTTGAATCATGTAATTTATGTTGATGATCTGCAGCTGCTATGTCCTTGTGCTAAAGAGTTTGATATTTTATTCAAGGTGGAAAAAACATGCTGTACATGTTATTATTTCAGTCTCACCTTGTCGAGTTATGTGAAAAACTTCATGTCTTCATAAATTGAAAGCTTTTGAAATATGTTAAATTCCATCAGTGTGTTGGTGTTTTTCCTTGTCTATCCTATCAAGCTGATGACATACAGCGGCAGATGTGTGTGTTTTTACTGCAAGCTAATATATTGTTACAGAAGGTATATTATTGCTCCTATGATGTGAGCATAAATGTTATTCAAGTCCTATTGTATGTCCATATTATGCTTCATTGTGGACTTATTTTATGAGAACTCTGTCAATGAGTTATGTATTGGTTACAATAATGCTTTCAGAAGATTTTTTTCTTATGCTTGAGATGACAGTGCCAGGAACATGTTGGTTTCTAACAGAATTAACCCCTTGGACTCTTTGTGTCTCAGACTGCAGCACATTAACAATCTTTTTGCGTATCTGGTGTATACTCTCTGGCATTTTATATGTCCCTGTCATTAAACACTGGAATAACTTATATTTACATAGGGATTAAGTAACAGTTGATTTTTATCTTAGTTAAAGTTGTTGTATGTTTACTGTATTGTTGACTTGCTCTGATTTCTGTCAGTTCTGGTATCAGTGTGCTTAATAACTGTCAGGCTATAACTTTTCATTGTGAATTTTGTTCAGTTAAAATATTTAATTGATTCTGTTATAAATATGTTCAGTATCTTCTCATGCAGTGGCTGTGATCTATGTCAGATTTAACTCGTAGCAGGCATGTTAACCTGCTTTGTTTAGGACTGCACTGTGACAGGTCATATTGACTTATTGGCATAGCTATTAGTACATCTATGTTAATGATTAGTTTTGTCTTAGTTTCTTCTAGTCATATGACTTCTAGCGCCAATTTTCTCTTTGTTTCCACTTTGTTTTTTCCATCGCCGAAAGCAGACAGATGAAAATAAACAATTAAATTTATTTTAGTGTGTTGGCTTTTTGTGTTTCTTAGCATGGGTGAAAGTTTGTTTCAAGCTATTTCTTATGGTTTGTCTTTATTGTTAAGTTTGTTATGTTTCCGTCAAATATTTAGCAGCTTTCACCCATGTCTTTTTATCCCCCGCCCACAAAGTGGGGGAGGGGATATGGTAATGGGCACCGTCCGTGTGTCTGTCCGTCCTTCTGTCCTACCATCCTTCCGTCCGAAACAAATTTTGTCCGGCCCATATCTTCCACATTATTAATGCTACGTCTTTGAATTTTTTGTGGTGGGTAGACCTTAGGTAGTAGGTGTGCATAGGCATTGTTTTGTGTGGCGTATTACTTGCATTAATTAATTAATTAACAAAGTTTGTTAAGCAAGACAAATTTTGTCCAGGCCATATCTTCTAAACTATTAATGCTAGCCCTTTGAATTTTTTATGGTGGGTAGACCTTAGGTAGTAGGTGTGCATAGGCATTGTTTTCTGTGGCTAATTACTTTCATTAATTAATTAATTAACAAACAAAGTTCATTAAGCAAGCTCAAGCTACAATACAAATTTGTCCGGGCCATATCTTCTAAATTATTGATGCCAGCCCTTTGATTTTTTTTATGGTGGGTAGACCTTAGGTAGTAGGTGTGCATAGGCATTGTTTTGTGTGGCTAATTACTTGCATTAATTAATCAATTAACAAAGTTCGTTAAGCAAGCTCAAGATACAATACAAATTTTGTCTGGGCCATATCTTCTAAATTATTGATGCCAGTCCTTTGATTTTTTTGTGGTGGGTAGACCTTAGATAGTAAATGTGCATAGGTATTGTTTTGTGTGGCTAATAACTTCCATTAATTAATTAATTAACAAAGTTCATTAATGAAGACAAATTTTGTCCGGGCCGTATCTTCTAAACTATTAATCCTATCCCTTTGAATTTTTTACGGTTGCTAGACCTTAGGTTGTAGGTGTGCATAGGCATTGTTTTGTGTGGCTAATTGCTTTCATTAATTGATTAATTAACAAAGTTCGTTAAGCAAGCTCAAGATTTGTCCGGGCCATATTTGCTAAACTATTAATACCAACCCTTTGAATTTTTTATGGCTAATAGACCTTAGGTAGTAGGTGTGCATAGGCACTGTTTTGCGTGGCTAATTACTTTCATTGATTAATTATTTAATAAAGTTCATTAAGCAAGCTCAAGATACAATACAATTTTGTGTGAAGCATAACTTTGCAACTAAAAGTGGTAACCCTTTAAGATTTTCAGTGTTGGTAGACTAGAGGTAGGAGGTGTGCATAGGCAGAAATTTTTTTGACTAATTACTTTCCTTCATTAATATATTAATTTCTTTTGTATCTCTTTTCTTTTTTCTTTTTTTTTTTTTTTGCAGATAACCAAGAACTCCAGGATCCTTTTTCAAGTAAACTTGTTTCTTTCTCATTTCAGCCAACTTTATTTTAAGTCCTACATGCTAAAGAAGATGTGAATAGCAAACAAACCCCTTCTGCACTGGTTCACCCTCGTAAGGAGGGGAGGGGGGGGGGTTCAGTGGCTACTTGTTAGAAGGGGGACACATAATGCATTTAAAGGCTCTCTGTATTTATTTCCATATTGCCACCAACAAAAACCTTTCGCATTTTACCAACTATAATATAGCAATGTTCATCATGTGTATTTACCACCATGATTACTGTCGGCGGGGGATATGGCTAGCGTCAGCGGCTACTTGTTCAACTTATTTATTCTAAAGGGATTTTTACTTTTATGTAGAGTATTATTTTTCTATGGACCTATACTGTATTGTACTTTTCCAAACTGAGATTAAGTGATATATATGTGTGTGTGATTGTTTTTCATAACAGCATTATGTTGCCTTACAGCCCTTGGGCAGTTAGGTCACTCATAACATGTACGTGTCCTTGCCCTGGTCATAGAGCAATAGTCTGTCATAACAGTTTCATCACCATAGGACTGGTCTGGTGACATTAATATTGTAACTGGTCTGGTGACATTGTAGCTGGTCTGGTGACATTGTAGCTGGTCTGGTGACATCGTAGCTGGTCTGGTGACATTAATATTGTAGCTGGTCTGGTGACATTATTGCTTCATTGTATCAGTCTCTCATATCACCATTGTAACATTGTTTTTTTGTCAGAAGTCTCTGATAACAACATCATTGCCTCAGAGTACTGGTCTCATGACAGTGGTATGTTGTAACAGTATTATTACCATAGACCTGATAGGTGGAACAATGGTATATATCAAAGTAGTGTTGTCTCAAAGTGGTGGTGCATCTCAGTCAGGTTTCACTCTAGCCATTTTTACTAGCACTATTTGCCTGACAGTGCTATTTGTACATACATCAGTGATACATGGTTCCCTCACTGTGGCAAATGGCCCTTCCATGCTCTCTGCCTGGGGTCCACATTGGAGTAAAAACCTATGCAGCGCTTTAGGCATTTTTCTGCTCTGAAGGGATGATCAGGTTTTTATTTTCGACATTTCTGTGCCAGGGATAAAGATGTTTTTCATGTTGTTAATGCTTTCATGCTGACACAGTATAGCATTCTACTTTCTGTATTGTTTCTTTTGAAAAGAAAAATAATATATGTCGTATGACTAGAACCATGTGTAAATGTATGCATCACAAATGTCATACATCAAGCTGAAGATGCATTCACAGTGTAATACATGCACATACATGCATGTACTCTAAAGACGTTGTGTTGTGTAAATACATGATGCCTTAGTTAGATGCATTTGTGCACCAGATACTTTTTCAGTCAAAGATAACAAGAACTCTAAGAGGAGCATCAACTCTTATCAAAATACATACAAACAGATTGATAGACACGTTGTAGACAGGAGCTGTAGCTTAAAGCCACATAACTGTGATGACTAACTAACAAGACATTTGGAAGTGAAATGAGCAATCAATGTTTTATTTTGCAGTGACTATGCTGAATACGAGTCTGAGTCTGCTGATAAACACAATTTGGATAAGTAATTTTAACTCTTTTAGTGTAAACTGTGACTAAAGTCAAACTGCTTTAGACAATGTGTTCTCAATTGTAATAATGATGCTAGATTCGTATTCCTTGTGAAAAGACCTTTCATTCAAATACCAGCATGCCAATAGTTCCAGAGAATATAATGGTCTAGGTCAACAGCTTTCTTCATTCAAGTACCAGAATGCCTATAGTTCCAGAGACTATAATGGTCTGGGTCAACAGCTTTCCTTGATGTGCCTGGGGCCCATTGTGTCTAAAGGATGCTGATGAAAGTTGTTGACTTGTCCAAAATTTGGCGCTGGAAGAGTTAGCAAGTGTGGAAAATGTAATAAATTAAAAACCTGTAAGTGATTTTTGTGATTTATGGTGTTGCTGAAAATCCAAGTGGAATAAGTTTAAATGTGTTAAAAATGGTCTGCAGTATTGGATGATGACATTTGCATGTGAAAATTCAGTATGACAGAAAGTTTATGGTTTATTTCTCACAATGAAGGAGAAAATGGATCCTTCAGGTAGAGATCAGTAAATGATCTGTCAGTAGCATCAGACAGGTAATAGGTCTTGATGTATCATGGGTATATCACCGAAACCTGAAAGGCAGAGGCACCAGTCAAATTGTGAGTACCATATGGAGTGGATATGTAGTAACACGCTACAATTTCTACCATTTGACTCATTCACTGATAATTATGACCAAAAGTTTTGCTCATCTGGAGTATTTTAGCGATGCCAGATCATTCCTTGCGAAAGGTGTGTCATTGAAGTACCAGAATGCCTGCTATGGCTGGAGGCAGCAACTCGCTGTGTCGCTTGTTTGGAGCTTTACCTAAGCACTACGTGGACAGTGGTGGATGCAGTCTGTAACTAGCACTGAATACGTTAACTTGAAATTTATACTTAAGCCTCAGTAAAGTTTTTAGTTACTCACTTGACTCTATATTCAGGCTTACCAAACCCTAGGTTTTCGACTGCCTGCCTTCAAAGTGAGGACAGGGAACTTGCATGGGTGTGTGTGTTTCCAAAATTATATAATTTTATCTGCAATGCACAGAGAAACAGTTGTCCACAAAAGAGTTAGTATGTGTGTGCGTGTGAATATGAACAGAAAAACACAGAACAAAAGATAATTATGCATCACAAAGGAGACCTGAATATAACTATAATACAAAAATGTTGCACACTTGATTGGGAATTCTATTTAGTGGGTATAATTTGATCAGAAACTTAAAGATTAATTAATAAAAGGTTTAAAATTAATGATTGACCCTTAAAATGGTACCTAGGTATAAGCACCATATAGTCATGCCAGAGGAATGTAACAGGAAACATAAGATAATTTTTTTGGCCAAACTGGTTTCTCTCAATGGGACGGCCATCATTGACAACTCATATAACAGATACGATAGTCGAGGTGCCAAACAGACGTAGAAACTGCTGGTAACTAAGTGCAATCACTTTCACAGGTTTGGCAGCTAAATTGGTTTGGCAGAAACAAGGAAGAGGAGGTGTGGAAATAAATTGTATCTAAATACCAGGGTCCTAACCTTTTACAACAGGCGGATAAAAAAGTGGATTCAGTACGTGTTTATAGTTTCATGTGATGGTTTTGGCCACCAGGGGGAGCTGATGATGTGATGATCTGTTCACTTGTTTCTTAGAGCCATATGAAATGTGCTGGGGAGTGAGTCAACAGCTTTAGTTTGATGGACACTGGAAGTAATGCACTCTCAAGTGTACTGACAAGGCTGTTAACTATATGTAAAGTGGTCCCCCTCGTATAAGGCCCCTCTCACCAGAGGCCACCCGTCTTGAGAGGCCAGCATTCTTGTGCCGAAAATATGCGTATTTCCTTTATATTGTCCCCCTTTTGAGTTGCCACCCCTCTTATAAGGTCACTTTTTGGTTGCATTTGGGGTGGGTGGCCTTTTAAGAGGGTGACCACTGTATTCATCACACATGGTTATATTTTATAATATAGCAATGATTGAGTTGAAGTGGAAAACATGTAATTATATTAGCTAGGCTATTTCTAGTTGTTTTAAATGGGAGGAAGTTGCATTCCAATATACATGAATGTATATTAGCTTTAGGTCTATTGAAGGAAGGTGTGCTCAGTCTCAGTTTTACTCTAACCAGGAACAGTTTAACAAACAAGTAAACATTCCCTCCCTGGGCATAGGTTATACTGTCATAATGCATGGAGGCTGCAAGCAAACATAGGTCTTTTCAGTTCATGACATGGTTGCAGTACAGCATTTCATGACGTGAGAAAATTATTTGTATTCTCTGTTTGAGGGCGAATTATCATTTTAAAGAGTGAAATTCATAAGTGGTAGCTCACTGTACATCACATGACCTGAACATTGCTACAACAAAATTGTGATGCACTTGGCCCGTATCAGTAACGCAGTGCATGAACATTAGGCAAAATCTAATGTGCGGGAGGGCTGTTTGATTATAGGTCACACATGATGTTAAATAACTAAACAAACATAAACAAACATGGCACACCAGGTGGGCATTGAAAGTAGGCCCAGGGGATATTTTTTTCAATTGTATGTTCAGAACGAGCCGGACTCGAACCTGCAACCTTTGGCACCAGCCGCCCAGCTGATATGGGAAACGCACATATCCACTCGACCAAATCCCCATTCTTAAAAAAGAATGGTTCAATGGAGATAGTTATGTGTGAGTGCCATATCAACACGGTAATGCAGTATAATTACTGAGTCGGCATTTATTTCCAGAATCGGGGATTTAAATCCACCAGCATTAAGGAAATGCCGAAAATATATATTGTATGTTCGGAACGAGCGGGACTTAATGAATTCTCAATCCAACATAGAATTTGAAAAAAATCTTACATGGCTGGCTGGGAGCATGAGTTACTACCATTCTGTCACTCAGGATCATTGTTGGTGGGGAAAATTGCTCATGACCTGCAGTCACTCATGATTATCCCCACCAACAACGATCCCTCATGAGGGAAAATAGTTACTCACTCTCAGCCATGTAAGATTCTCTTATCATATCAGCCCTCCCCCCCCCCCCCCCCCCATTGGCTGTATAGCAGCATATGGCCTGAGAAGAACAGTTGATCACGCAGCCTCGTCCTATGAGTTTATAGCAGTTCATGAGAAACATGCATTGTTCATGTGAACCCCAGTGGGTTTGTTCCAGTTGTTGACCTATGAGAATTGTTTGTTGCCATCCACCCCCATGACCTGTGAGGATTGTAGTGTTGGCTTTGGGTGACTTGAAATCCATACATTGATGGAATTCAAGATTTCAGGCTTGATGACAAATGTGGTTACCTGAAGTAATATGGTGACGTCAAATTTTCTGATACTTTTATTTGTTCTTGATAATAAGTTTTTTTCTTTCTTTTTGTCAAATATACTTCATAACAATATTTGTGCTGATACCAAATGCCAGGATGAGTGATGAAGTAGACTGTGTTAGACTTTCTGAACACCTTGTCAATAGGCTTCACAGTGAAGGGTGACTTCTAGGGTCAAAAATGAAACAAATAGTCAATACATTGTATTGCTTAATAACATGATGCCATAAATCATCATTTACTAACAGGGCAGATAAACTAAGGTACCTTTACCTGTCTTTGGTGATTAGATGTGCATGTAAATGGATAATAGTCATAGGAATGAATGGTGAACTGGGCAGGATGGCTTAGATTTTTTTGAACACCCTGTGAGTAGACTGCTTGGTTGATGGGGCCATCTAGTGTCAAAAGAATGAACCAAAAATCAGTGTATTCTGGTAAGGTGTGAATTGCCTGTACATGTATTCTGTCTGCAGCATGTCAGTTGTAAGTGTATGCTTGTGTTTCAAGGTGCAACAATATAAGAGACGCAGAAATACAGCGAAACTCCCTCATAACGACAACAGCTGTTTTCTGAAAAATATGCAAGCTATCAGAATATGTTCGACAAATGAGTCACACAGCAAAGAAATTGTAACTATGTCCCTTGAACCTTGTGTCGTTAAGTGAATAAATATGTCAGGTATTGTTACACCAGTATGATGGGGATAGCTGTACAAAAATGGGTATTGGATGAGTGATGTATTTTCGCTGGGCCATTTATCATCTGCAAGGGACTGAAATGATTAAAGCTAGATACATGTATATACTTCCATGGACCAGTCTGTCAGCCCTAACATGTTTATGTTTGAGAAATTGTTTGTATGGACTGGGTAAGGTTTTCCTGCTTGAATTCCGTTATTTAAAAATTTTGTGATATTTTGCGATATTTTTTGTACATCGGGTATGGAAATTTTAAACAGGAAATGATTTAGAAGTGTGGGCCGGAACTGCATGACCTCCTGAGAAGATATAGCTGGAACTGTTCCTAGGAAGGCTGTGGACCACACTTTCCCGATAGGTCTCATCAATAAGTCTCATTCAAAATGTTTGGTATTTTACAGGTCATTGGAGTTAAATTGCAGAAGTAGGTGTCATTTCAAATACAACTCTGGCCACTTTGAGCAGGAAACAGGGCAGCTAGAGAAATAAGTTATTTCTCTTTTCTCCTCAATGACTGAAATGCTACTTAGAGTATCTACTAGATACATGAACATTACATGTTCTGAATTTGTATGGAACTTGTTGGGAAGCCATGTTAAGGGCGTGTTAAAAGTGCTGCAGGACCCCTTTGATACTGATCCATCATTTTGTCAAGTTAATTAGGTTTAAGAGTGTGTATGTTTTGCTATATTTGAGGCTGTACCTGCAGATGAAGTACATGCCACCAAATACATGCCACCAAAGAACACTGGGATTTTTGTGCAGTAATTCAGATAAAAGCATATTTGTCTGATGCTTTTGACATTGATATATGGTTTCATTATTGTGATACACAGTCAGCTGTGCTCTCTGTGAATACATGTATTTAGTGGTCTCAGGCTCCTCAAGTTTTCTTCATTAACTCTTCTATTGCCAATTTCAACAAAAGTTGATGCGATCTGAATTAACCCAATGGTATGAGAATTAACCCAATGGTAGCAGAATTAACCCAAATGGTACCAGAAATAACCCAACGGTACCAGAATTAACCGGGTGGTACCAACATTAACCCAGTGGTACCAGAATTAACCCATTATTAACGGAGTTAACCCTGTGGTACCAGAATTAACCCAGTGGTACCAGCTGACGTGTCACTCAGGTACCAGTATAACAATAGTTGCTGTGACCATAAGAATAGTCCAGATCAGTAGTCTGCCTCCACGTGTTGGGTGCATGTGCTCAAAGCACATGCACTGAAGACAGTTGTTGACTGAATTAACACTTGGTGCTTGAAGAGTTGAAATACGAGTTCGTCAACTGTTTATTTGGTGGGAACAGGGCAAGAAATTCACAACCCATCTTAAGCATAATTGATGACCAGTAAGATTTGATCTGCTGGTTTCACAGTGAGATGTGATGCTGGTGTATTGGCCTGTAACAGTTTGCTGTTAAGATTACCATTGACTAACTCATTCCATATCGGTCCCTGCTTTTCCATATATTTACGGTCCCTGCTTTTCCATATATTTACCTAGATTTAAGACGACAATTGCATATTTTAAATTTTCAAGAAAAAGGCTTTCCTTTAAGTACCAACATGCCTATAGTCTTAAATCAGTGGTTCTAGCACTGCCTGGCAAGTCATGCTGCAGCTGGCACAAGGGCAGCTGCAGCATGACTTACCAGGCAGTGCCAGAATCACTGACCAATGCCTGTGACCACAGTGTGGAATGGGTGAAGTGTTTGGTGTTGTCTGCATCTTTTTGACCAATCAGAATTGTATCCGTTCAATCAAAAGCTGGCATGTAGGGAGCACTGGGGAAAGCTATAGGTTAAGTTAACCTTTAATGACATTTACTACTGTGTTCTCCCTCTTCTAAGGCCCTTCTCACCAGAGGCCACTTCTCTGAAATGACCATTCTTATGCAAACAGTGTGACATTCCTGTTACATTGTCCCTCTGCAGAGGCCACTCCTCTTAAAAAGCCACTTTAGGGCCATATTTGGACAGTCCTATAAGAGGGGGACCATATTGAACTTTGAAGTAGAAACATGTTTTGACACCTGTGCAGGTGTTTCCAGGTGAGATGGACTGTAAAGGGTTAAAGTGGTCAGTGAGCATAATAAAGGGTTAAAGTGGTCAGTGAGCATAATAAAGGGTTAAAGTGGTCAGTGAGCATACACAGGTCAATCTAGGTGTTAAGAACCCAAATGTTTGAGAGAGAGTTGTGGTACATAGCGGGCATAGGTCTACACTGAAACCTCCCTAAAGATACCTCAAAATAATGAGACTACATACTCTTTATCATAACCAATATTCTCTCACAGCCCCATTTTCTTCCTACAGTGTTGATAATTTCATTTTCCATGATAAAACTCTGTGTTGCTCTGGTAAGACTCTCATCGCGTCATTCAAGAATGTTGTTATAGTGAAGAGAATCGACTATAGATGACCATGTGGATCTGTACAATGCTGGTGCTGGTGGCCTGTGTGCCTGTTAGTGCCTGTAAGTGCCTGTTAGTGCCTGTTCAGGTGCCTACACAATTGCCGGCAATGCACGGTTTCAGGATTGCCACAGAATCAGCAGGAGAGAATAGCCAATGATTGAGCTTATCAGGGACATTTTTCAGGCAAGCGATTGCAGCTTCAACCTGTCCACATGGGCCTGACCTTGTGTGACCTCACAGCTGGTCACGAAAACATTTTGTATCAGTTTACGTGCAGTCCACAGTTGAGACTGTGTCCAGATGAAGTCTCACATAATCTGGTCCCTGCAGTTCCTACTACTTAGTGCATAGGTGCACGGCTCCTTGCAATGTGAAATTGTCATCTTGTATTGGATATTGTCACATGATACACATGTAGGAACCCTCGGTGGCTCAGTGTAGTTTGAGTGATAGTTCAGGTTTAATCAGGAAAGCCAGAACTTGTGCATGCTAGTGACTGCACACCAGGTGGACATGTGATAGACCTGCGCTGAAGAATGGCAACATTGATTGCTCCGTGTAATATTATATTTATCATCAGCAGTCCCGCATAGTCATGTTGAAACATGCAACTTGGCTTAATGATGGCTTGAATCATTAATTCAATAAGCCAGTGATTTCTATCAATCACATGTAAACATGATAAATTGTAAACAGAGTCAGGTGACAAAGGCCTGAACATATATTTATTTGTTGTGGGGCCCAAGTGCTCAGCACTCTATGGGTCTCTGCACAGAGAGTGGCAAATGAGGCCCCCTGGTGGTACAGTCCACTCATAGCTTCCGCAGTTGCATGTTTAACCCTGTCTTTCTCAAACCATGCAAACGCAGCTGGATATAACAGTATTTCTGCCTACTTGAATGTTTAACATAAATGTCTCACTCATTGAAAATATTTTAAATAAAAATTACAGGCGAGACCTATTAGGAGACAATTCCCCACTCCAAAAATGTACTTTTTGAACAGGTCGGACACCAATGCCCAATCAGTACCAAAGAAAGTTGTTGACGTAATCTAGCTGGTGATTGGTCAATTTTTTTGTGGTTGTAATTATGCTGAATCATCAGGTTTCCTTTGTGTGCTTTGCGCACTAATTTTACAGTACAATACCTCACAGGGTTCTTACAAAATCCTGCTTTGCACATTCTAGGTAAAACAACGAGAAACCTCAATAAAGGATTTTAATTCATGGTTACATGACGCAGAATACTTTGACATGTTACTGTACAACTGTCTCCTGGTACAACTTTCACCAGATACAACATTCATCATATACATGGATCATCTCTGGTTTACTGACAGCTCTGGTGTTCTGGCGGTTTTCTGTTAACCTTTCCCCCTTAAACCACTCAAAACCAGCTGGTGGTCAAATGTCTGTTTTAATGTTTTCAACTAATATCAAGAGTAATGAAAAACAGTTTGACTGAGAATTTTTAATGAGACCTATCAGGTCACACCAATATCAAGAAAAGCACTTGACTTAGTCTTAATTCAAGGGAAAAAGGATCAAATTAAGAAATACAAATTTAGTACAGTGAAACGTGGTTATAGTGACATCAGCTGTTCACTGCAAAAATAGTTCATATATTTGAACATGTCAGATAAATGAGTCCAGAGGCAAAGGAGCTTGTCTTTGTGGTCCTCAGAGCCTGTGTCTTTGTGGTCCTCAGAGCCTGTGTCTTTGTGGTCCTAGAGCCTGTGTTTTGTGGTCCTCAGAGCTTGTGTCCTGAATTGAAAATACCAGATATATGAGTGTTGTAATTATGAGGTTTTATTAGCATTTTATGTGTTCTGTGCCAATCTGGGATATTACAGGAAGTGCAGAAAATGTGAATGTGATGCACATCTGTATATGACAGCATAGCACATTAAAATTGTGAATGTGATGTGCTTGGCACAACATAGCACACCATAGCACAACATAGCACAATAAAAAATGTGACTGCGATGTGCTATTTCAGGATAAAACATTCAAAAATGTGCATTCTGATGATAACACTGACAACCAATAAGTTGGACTGAGCCCCAAGAAAAACACAATTAAAATGATATTTTCTTTTTCTTTTATCAAGGCATTTCAAAAATGTACATTTGGGTAGGACCAGTCAGAGAGCAGATGTTGTTTGTAGCTTATTCATGCATGAATGAACTGCAAACAACATTTTCCACATCAAATTACAGCATCCCAAGAGGTTTAAAGATACAGCCACAGAATTTAACAGACAAGTTATGGAGGGGTCCAAATCACCTGGCAGGAAAAATCGCTCAATCAGAAATTCATACCACTCCACTCTACGTGTTACAGATGAGTAAAAAGACTGTTTAGAATGCCAAGTGTCTATGTAAGCTGTATATTATGAACGATGTCTTTTGGAAGCTTGTTGATCATGTATACCTATCACAGGAAGGTACACATGATAACGTAAATATCAGCCGGTTGAGATTACCGAGAAGGTTTTGTAAATTTCTCAAATGTGTCAGGGATCAAAAAGGGATATACTTTTTGACAAGGGGGACAATGGTGGTCCATTCTGTAGAAGAAAAAAAAGGAAAAATGGAAACGAGATGAGACCATGTACTTTGTGGACAAAATCAAAAGTGGTGTTCTGTGCAACCCTGCATGGACTGAACAGGATTCTTACAAACTTACTTCACAAACCTTCAAACGCAAACATGCCAGGACAGGAGATTGAAGTTTCTGAAATTCTGAAACTGATTTCAGTTCAGCATATTTTAGCATGTATTGCAATAATTTAAGAAGTTTCAGAGGGGAAAAACACATCGATCAAAATTGAAAAGTCAGGGTGGAAAAACCCCAATGTTTGTTTGTGAAACCGACGATTGATATATGTATATGGCACCTCTTTCCTTATATATATATATATATATATATATATATATATATATATATATATATATATATATATGTGTGCATATATATATACATATATGCATATATATATATATATGCATATATATTTTTCCCCAACAATAAGAGTAAACATAATGAAGGATACATTATTTGATACATTGTGTGAGTGATTTTGAGGGAAAGACTCAAACCAAGTTGAGCAGTTTTCTGAATTCTTAAAAACAAAAATAAAAAACAAAAAAAGAAACATGGTTTGAGATTATGAGTGCTAAGACCACCCTTTGAAAAGAATTATTCCTGTAGCAGTACTTATTGTCAAAATGGCTTCATCAAATACTTTCTTTGATTGTTGGAAAAATAAAAACCTATTGCAGTTTTTACCATTAAAACACAGCCACACAGAGAGTCCTCAACACAGACTACTTGAAGATTTCAGACAATGATATTATGTAGCAGTTTTGCTACAAGTTTACAGGGCAGTACATAGTACATGAAACACATCCATGTTGAAAGCTGGGATCAATCTGCAGAGAATGTCAGTGGTTGGTAACTTACAGGCTTGCCTGCTAAACAGACCAGTCTTGGTCTGCCCTTTGGCTACAGGATTACTGTATTAGCACTGAAAAAGTGACACAAGTTCTAATTGGTCTACTATGGTTTCCATGGTAACGCATCAGTGCAACAGACACAACACTGCCAATGGTCAAGGAGATAAATGGTCAATTTGCTGATTGGTTCATCAGTCCATGAGAGGGTGACAGGCGGCATTTATTACTCTTGACTATAAATAAAATGTAGTTCTGTTCAGAGCCAATGCATAAGAAATAATACATAGCTTGGTCTCCTGTGGGGACAACTTACGGGAAAATTTAGTTTGAAAAAAAAAAATCCTCAGCCATCTTGAAACTTTTGATGAAAAAAAAAATGGAATTTTAAAAAAAGATCTGTGTCCCATCAAGTTTTTTTTTCTGGAGAATTCTCACAGAAAACAAAGTTTTTTTGTTGGGTGGCCTGACATGGCTACCTTCATAATGGTGGTTGACAGAACTGACAGGTAGGATTGAAAACCCCCATGTGGCCCCTCTTCTGGGCCCTCCAACCCCTCTGGCTGCTCGGCAGCATCTCCCATTATTCTTCTCACCGAGTTCTGAAATCCTATATCTACCTTGATCATTTTCTCATATGAGCTGGGATGATATGAAATCTGTAAAAGTATGCTGAATAAATCTATATTAAATTCTCAGTAGACCTCACAGTCTGTTGCGCTGATAACATACTTTGAGGCTTTACCAAATTAGCCTATGTTTCCACTATGGCGAGCATTCAGAATTGCTGCAATTTTTAGGGCAATACATTACGTGTGGTACTCTCTGATGACCAGACTACATTGGTAACTGGACCCTTCTTAGTCAATATTTTATCCTCTCTGGGGGAATGAGGTGAGCTGGGTGTCGTAAAAGTGCCAAGAAGGACAGGTTTACAAGGGGTAGGTTGACATAGTTATAATCTTCTGCATTTTGGCCAATTTCTTTATGCTTTGATTGAAGAAGGCCTGGGAAAACTGGGGGGGGGGGCTGCGTGATGTTTCTGATGTTTACAGGTAGTTATTAGGATGCACTAATAAGTTAATTTTCGTGACTACAAATTATAAAAGCTCGTCTAGAGTTCCAGCTATAAAGTGTGTTACCTTTAGCATCTGAAGCCCAAGTTCTCCTTGCGTTAACTCTTCCTGTACCAACTGCCACTTAAGTCAAACTACTTCAAATTTGACTGCTCTGAATTACTATAAGGATGCTAGATTCATGTTCCTTGTAAGAAGACTGTTCATTCAAGTGCCAGCATGCCTGTTGTTTTATAGAATATAATAGTCCAGGTAATAGCTTGCCTCACTAGCAGTGTTCCCCTAGCTTTCCTCTGCACCACGCTTTGGGCACGATGTCCCAAATCGTGCCGAGGAAAGCTGTTGACTCGGTCCAGAAGGTGGCTCCTAAAAGGATAACTCATTGCTTTCTGCTGGCAGTCTTCTTGTGAGGGAGTGGAATGAACAGGAATTATTCAAAGTTCTCCAAAAGAGAGGTTTTAACTCTCTCATTGCCAGGTGCTGACTAAGTCAACAAGTTTCTTTGGCATGCTTGAAGGACAGTATCCCCTAACATGCCAAGGAAAATTGCTGACTTGGACCTTTCTGAGGCTCTAAGCCCGAATTACGGTCTCTGCAACTGAAGCCATGTTGATACTTAAAGGAAATAACAGTTTACCAAGAATATGTATCTAGTATTGTTTCATCGATTCAGGGCATATCGACTTGTCAAAATTGTATTGGGAATGAAGCAGTTAATGCAGGTAGATTGGTGAGCCTGTCGTAGAGCAGTACCCCGCCAGTGCCAGAACAGTGGTCACATTGGACGACTGGATTGGCTTTCTTGAGGGGGAAATTATTAAAGAAATAAACAGTTGATACCCACAGGTACAGTGGCCTGACAGGAGGGATAACTACTGTCTAATGTGACCCCTATTAGCAAATGAACAAACCAATCTGCATGTTTTTACCACTCCACAAGTGTAGTAGAGATAGTGTGTGGAGCTAGGTCTGCTTTGGAGGCAAATGATCAGGTGTGGGAGGGTTAAATGTGGCCACAGTCAGCGAGATGATAAGGATAAGCCAGAGGTGTAAAAGACTGGGTGGCAGTGTATGCAATATCAAGCTATTATATCACCACAAAACTGATGGATAACCCGTAGCTATTTACCAAGGTCATAGAATTGAAAGATTAAGTTTGTTTGGAGGCAGTTTTTACATGATATCTCCAGGAAAACTGAGCTGGATGCATAATTTGTGTCAGCAGCATGACGAGAATAGTTGTAGAGGAATGACAGTGTGTGCCGGAGCCTACTGCACAGTGCTACTGGGAACACAGGGAGAATGCAGTTTCCATGTAGATATCTCATGGAGAGGTATAGAGTTGCATTAATGGTATGTGTAACAGTATTATGGATATGTGACTGGTTGCGGCATAAATGAGCTTGTCTATTCCACTGGCCACCAGCTTCGTATCAGTCACTCATTCAGAATCAGGCCTCTACAGACAGTTGCAAAAAATAAAAATAAAAAAATCCCAGAGTTTGAACCCTCTACTTCCTGCCTTTTGTTACTCACTTCATATATCCAGGCACAGCTTGGTACCAACTCACACAAGGCAAGCTGCTGACTCAGTCTTTAGGGGGGAAAGGGTTGTTGTTCATCATAAAGGTATTTCAGCAAAATTGGGGATTTTTGGAGAAGTATCACTGAATATGATTGAAGTATTTGTAAATGGTGCTGGGCATTGAAGACTACTCTGCCAGTTTAGTTCCCATGCTCAAAATAGCAACTCAGTCAGTGTAAAAACAGCTATCCACCATCCATATATATATATATATATATATATATATATATATATATATATATATATATAAAGTGTTTATAAAAATTATGCACTGAAACTTGTCTTGAAAGACCACACAAAGGGATGACTAAATTCGGGTCTCTCAAGACAAGGACTCTAGAAGTTATTACCGTCCATGTAAAGATAGGTTATTAGGTACAACCTGTGCTAGGTTATTAGGTATAAGCTGTGCTAGGTTATTAGGTACAACTTGTGGTAGGTTATTAGATAAAACCTGTGGTAGGTTATTAGGTACAACTTGTGGTAGGTTATTAGGTACAAGCTATGGTAGGTTATTAGGTACAACCTGTGGTAAGTTATTAGGTACAACTTGTGGTAGGTTATTAGGTACAAGCTGTGCTAGGTTATTAGGTACAACTTGTGGTAGGTTATTAGATAAAACCTGTGGTAGGTTATTAGGTACAACTTGTGGTAGGTTATTAGGTACAAGCTATGGTAGGTTATTAGGTACAACCTGTGGTGGGTTATGAGGTACAACCTGTGGTAGGTTATTAGGTACAACCTGTGGTAAGTTATTAGGTACAACTTGTGGTAGGTTATTAGGTACAACTTGTGGTAGGTTATTAGGTACAGCTTGTGGTAGGTTATTAGGTACAGCTTGTGGTAGGTTATTAGGTACAGCTTGTGGTAGGTTATTAGGTACAACCTGTGGTAGGTTATTAGGTACAGCTTGTGGTAGGTTATTAGGTACAACCTGTGGTAGGTTATTAGGTACAGCTTGTGGTAGGTTATTAGGTACAACCTGTGGTAGGTTATTAGGTACAACCTGTGTGAGACCCCCTCCCCCCCCCCCCCCCCCCGTAAGAATAATTAACTCTTCTCCCCTTGAATTAAAACTCAGTCAACAGATTTCCTTGTCGTGTTGGAAGCTAAGCACCCAGCCCCTGCTGAGGAAAGCTGTTGACTTGGGTCATGTTGTCTTGATAATTATTTACAATTCTCATTCAGCATGTCCATGACTGCCAAAATTAGTCAAAAACATTAATGCAGACAGCACTTGGCCACAAGCCCATTTAGCCCAAATCAAAGGCGAAAGGGTTAACTTTCAAACTAAATCCATTAAATCATGAAGGTCTCAGTGGCGACCCTTTAAGAGTTAAACACCTGTATATACATGTGCATGCAGTTGCCCTGGTTGGACAGAATTTATAAAAGGGGTAGACAGTGGGAGATCAAGGTGCTAGTACATGTAGGTCAGAATGTCATAGAACCATTGATCAAGGTGGCTAGTAGGTCAGAATGTCATAGAACCATTGATCAAGGTGGCTAGTAGGTCAGACTGTCATAGAGCCATTGACCCACCATCCTGAAGCAATGTATTTGAGATCAGTAAGAGCTGAGGAGAGGCTACACTTATTGATGCTTGTGTATGGAATGGTGAAGTGTTACAGACCTGATGTTAAAACACTTTCCTCATCTGAAGATTGAACCCACACTTTTGTTACTTTTTTTTACCACAGAAAAAAGTTGCCAAGTATGTTTACAGCACCTTACATTTCAATTTTGTCATCACTTAGCAGTCAGTATTTGTACAGGTTTTATGACTCCTTGAAGACAACAATCTAACCACTTTCCCCTTGAGTTAGCCTGTTCAAATTGTCCAGATGTAAATTGCCATCTGCCTTAATGTTTTTACTTAAATTTTTCATTACAAAAAAAAACATTTTTGCTGAGATTTGTATTCAGCACCATTCATGATGGCCAGCACACCTTAGGGCAACACCTTTCCCTGGAGCTGGGTGGGTGCCAAGGAAAGTTATTGACTGAGTCATACTCTGACCAGAAATGGGTCAATACTAAGTTTCAGACAGAGTCAACATCTTTGTGTGGCTTTGGTTGGCCACTTCATGAGAAGGAAAGCTGTTGATCTTGGACGTTTTACTGTTATAGATGTCATCTGCAATTACGTGTATCATTCATACTGTTTATCATCAATGTTGTAATTAGTGAACAACGGTGAAGCAGAAAACGTTTGACAGCCGGCCGATTTTGGCCAGTTTTATGGGGAACGTTTTAAGATTGGATTCCATTGAGAGACATAAGCACAGTATACGTATGGCCTGCTGCAAACAGGACCAAGTATGAGGCAGAGAAAATGAAAACCAGGAAAGTCAAAGCTTTTGTAAACATCCTAGCACAAGAAAAAACCCAAAATATCTATTTCAACAGTTTCATAGAGCAAATATATACATGCTGTCTGTTCACTGCCATATTCATATATACAACACGTGCATTTCAATTTCCCACCAAAATTTCCGACACTCTTGCCAGGTGATGTTGACAGTGGTCTGCGTTGAAACGGGTGGATTGATGGACATCCTGAGGCTGTGGCTGACAGAGGTTGTAATATGGAGAATACTTAATCCAAACCGATGATGATTCCTTCTAATATCAAGCTCAGTGTGTTTACAAAATATACATGTATAGCTATGACTTTTTAAAAGAGTGAGTTATTTCCAAGTTTTTGCAAGAGCAACCCATTTTGCGCTGTTTTATGAAAGGGTCTGCCAGGAGTGTGGGCCCTTTCTTGTGGAGTGATACACGCTACAGCAGTGGGCCTCATGCTGGTAATATGAATGTCCCATATTAACCCTTAAAGCGCTGATTTAAGACTGAGTCAACAGCTTTCTTCAGGACACTTTGCATGCAGTGTGCCCAGTGTCCCGAGGAAAGCTGTTGATTAAGACTTTTTGCTTTAGACTAGGCTTCCTGGTATTTGAATGAAAGCTATCTTCATGAAGAATTTGAATCTCATAACCATTATATGTTTAATGGTAATGAGAAAATGACTATAGCTGTGATTAGCACTTTAAGGATTGATAAAATACACAATGTAGAAATGGTGTGTTCAGTTGAAGATGTATTCCTTTAAAGTCAATTTTATGTATAAATGTGCACATGCAGTAGTTATCACATGGTGGGTCACATAGGTCACCTTGTCCAGGACCCTGAGGGACCATCTATTGGCCTAAAGCTCATAGAGAGGCTGAGGGTCACATGGGTCACCTTGTCCAGGAACCTGAGGGACCATCTATTGGCCTAAAGCTCATAGAGAGGCTGAGGGTCACATAGGTCACCTTGTCTGGGACCCTGAGGGACCATCTATTGGCCTAAAGCTCATAGAGAGGCTGAGGGTCACATAGGTCACCTTGTCTGGGACCCTGAGGGACCATCTATTGGCCTAAAGCTCATAGAGAGGCCGAGGGTCACATAGGTCACCTCATCTGGGACCCTGAGGGACCATCTATTGGCCTAAAGCTCATAGAGAGGCTGAGGGTCACATAGGTCACCTCGTCTGGGACCCTGAGGGACCATCTATTAGCCTAAAGCTCATAGAGAGGCTGAGGGTCACATAGGTCACCTTGTCTGGGACCCTGAGGGACCATCTATTAGCCTAAAGCTCATAGAGAGGCTGAGGGTCACATAGGTCACCTTGTCTGGGACCCTGAGGGACCATCTATTGGCCTAAAGCTCATAGAGAGGCTGAGGGTCACATGGGTCACCTTGTCCAGGACCCTGAGGGACCATCTATTAGCCTAATGCTCATAGAGAGGCTGATATATGATCAACCATGGGATAAATGAACTATAATGATGATACAGATGGCTGTGAAAAGCACATGATTATGTTATGTACGTACTATACATAGGCAGCCTACACCCATGTGTGACATTGTTGAAAGAGTACTTCATTAAAGTTATAAATTTGACACATTGTCCCCCTCCCCCCACCCCCACGCTATGAGATTACAATGGTCATCTATCTGCCAGCAGTAATATAACTTGGAACATATGTCACCATGTATCAGCTAGCCATTTGATCTCCCCTTTTGAAGCTTCATCTGTAGCCATCATTAACCTTATATCCATCATTAACCTTATCTCAGCAGGCAGTTTTCATTGTTTCCAAGTCATTTCTTTCTCTCTCAGTGATATACTGATGTATGTACCATGTACTTTACTTATGCATGTATTCTTCCCCGTATACATGTGTTCTTCCTCTTATATGTTTTCCTCCGCTTATACATTCTTCTTCTTATACATGTTATCTTCCTCTTATACATGTTATCTTCCTCTTATACATGTTTTCTTCCTCTTGTACACATATTCTTCCTCTTAAACCTGTATGCATGTTTCCTCTTGCATGTTTTCTTCCTCTTATACATGTATGTTTCCTCTTACATGCATTCTTCCTCTTCAATTTTCTTCTTGAACTTTGTCAAGACATCATACATGTATGGTGTAAGCCAATAAAATTACTTGAAAAAACTGGTTACAATTTTGGCCTTCCAGGCAGCCAATCAGAAGTTTACCCTTGGACATCATAAAGAGGCTGATAGGGTGACAGAAGCAGACTGCCTATATCATGGACCACACTTTCAGCCCAATGAGACAGTTTTCTTACAGGCTGCCATACAAGGTAGTTTGGAGTGTAGCCTGTAGGGGTCACTATTTTTCCAGCTGTCCAGCATAACCTTTGCTCAGAATAAATTGTCATGCTAACAGGGAACCAGAGCTAGGGCCCCAAGACAGTCGATCTAGATCATTACAAAAGAAGAAGACAAAATTAGGTGTCATTGGAAGTGCTTAAGGCTAAAAGTGATTGCTTTGGACGACATTATGAATTATCTGCCATTGACAGTCCATATTTGTCATGAAGATGCAGCATGATCATTTGTAAGTTGCCCAGTGTGTATAGTTTTTTTTCTGTTTTTTTCGGTGACAGTGTTCATATACAAATGTCATGCATGAAATCTATACATACAGCAGTGTGTTTGATCACTTCCAGTTCTGTGTCCCCACTTCACCCAGTAGCCTGCCAGCTGTGATTTGTGGCTCATATGGGCCAACTTGGAGGAAATGGTGTGCTAAGCAGTGACAGTGTCTGCTGGACACCCATTTGTGGCCCTCTGGCTAGCAGGTCCAAGCCGCCATTGTGGTTCTGTAGAAGTACTGTGTACAGCAGTACCATTGGTTGAAGGTCTTCAAAGTGAGTTTAATTATGTCTCCTGGTGGAAGCCGGGGGACATATTGTTTTAGTGCCCGTTTCTTCCGCTTCTTCTTCTTCTTCTTGTCGTGGTTGTTGTTGTTGTTGTTGTTGTTGTTGTTGTTGTTGTTGAGGTTCTTCAACACTTGGTTTCCGTGCGATAAGTCTTGAAGGACTTGACAGAATTTGATGAAACTTGGTAGGATTATGTATCTAGGCAAGACCTAGGTTGAGATTGTATTAAGGTGACCTTGACCTAATTTTCAAGGTCACAGGGTCACTTATGTGAAATTGGTTTCCGTTCGATAAGTCATGAAGAACTTGATGGAATTTGATGAAACTTGGTAGGATTATGTATCTTGGCAAGACCTAGGTTGGGATTGTATTTGGATGACCTTGAGCGAATTCTCAAGGTCACAGGGTCACTTATGTGAAATTGGTTTCCGTGTGATAAGTCTTGAAGAACTTGATGGAATTTGATGAAACTTGGTAGGATTATGTATCCAGGCAAGACCAAGGTTGGGATTTGTATTTAGGTGACCTTGATCTAATTCTCAAGGTCACAGGGTCACTTATGTGAAATTGGTTTCCGCGCGATAAGTCTTGAAGAACTTGAGGGAATTTGATGAAACTTGGTAGGATTATGTATCTAGGCAAGACTTAGGTTGGGATTGTATTTGGATGACCTTGAGCGAATTTTCAAGGTCACAGGGTTACTTATGTGAAATTGGTTTTCGTTCGATAAGTCTTGAAGAACTTGATGGAATTTGATGAAACTTGGTAGGATCATGTATCTAGGCAAGACCTAGGTTGGGATTGTATTTGGATGACCTTGAGTGAATTCTCAAGGTCACAGGGTCACTTGTGTGAAATTGGTTTCCGTTCGACAAGTCATGAAGAACGTGATGGAATTTGATGAAACTTGGTAGGATTATGTATCAAGGTAAGACCAAGGTTGGGATTGTATTTGGATGAACTTGACCTAATTTTCAAGGTCACAGGGTCATTTATGTGAAATTGGTTTCTCTGCAATAAGTCTTGAAGAGCTTGATGAAAATTGCTTGAGTAATGTATCTAGGTGAGAGCTAAAATAGGATTGTAATTTCCAAGCAAACTTGGTCATTTGTAATTTGTTATCACCTGTAGCTTATTCAGAGACGTAAGTGTTCCACCGGGAGACATTTGATTTTGTGTTGGAAAATCAGTCTGTTCTAGTTATGACGTGTGTCTATGTTATGATTAAGACTCCTTGACGTGATTCCAGCTGGGTTTACCACTGAATGTTTTCCTGGTCCTCGGTAGTCGCCTGGAGTTACACTTTTCCAGATTCTATACCCCACAGAATGGTTGGTCACATTGGGCGCAGCATTGCAGACCAAACTCAATATTATTTGTACTACACTTGGTCTGGCCTAGGTCTATACATCAAGTTTTTATTTATTCGCAGGGTATCAAAAGTGCCCAGTCACCCTTCTCATGGACAGATGAACCAATCAGGAAGTTAATCATTATCATCTCAGCCATTGGCAGTATTTTGGCCTGTTGCACTGAAGTCTGTCACCATGGTAATTAAAGTAGACCAATTAGAAATTGGATAAACTGGAGAAGATAAACTTACCACCTCAGGAATGTTTGTCATTTCATTTCTCGTCACAATAGATCAAATCTGATATAAAACATTTTCAAGTCTGGCATTTCTGAATGTAAAAACGCAGAGAATAACTGGTACCTTGTATCATGAAAGCTTTAAGTCTATGGACCTGAGAGTGGGGGTGGGGGATGGAAGGTATTTGCATACATAAACACAAAAGTGCACATTGGCTAGGATAATAACATGTGCATTTCAAGGGACAGTCCAATTTGAATAGTTCGTATTCATCCAAGAACGTAAAATCTTATTTTTGTAAATTGGCTTATTTTCAAGTGTACAGTTTTGAGTCAACGTCGATGCTGGTCTTGGTGAAGGCGCAGTTGGAGGTCCTGCAAATTCAGTTGACACAGTATCTTCTTTTAACTTTGGCAGAGTTTTAAAACCTTGGTTTGCCATTATAACATAGGATATATTTCATCCACAATATGTGTCAAGCACAGCGTTCTGCTCTCTGTCACACTGAAGTCAGCCCATGTCAGCCCCATGTCAGCCCATATCAGCTGTACTTGCCGCTGCCATAGTAGCCTCTGTTGTGGATCCTTTGGGAAGTGGAAAAGACTGAATCCTTTCTTGTCGATATTGGCACAACCATAGGCAACACACCTTTTGACCATGGTGTATGGCTTAGGACGGACTGGGCCAAAAAAACAAGTCCCCAAAAACACGGCCATTCCTATTCTGCTCATTATGTTGGCAGGCAGTACTCCATGTGCAAGCTCCGGGTTATCCACATTATGTCATGCAATGTGGTTGCATGACATAATGTGGATAACCTGGAATTAAAAATAATGTGTATGGATTTATTCGTTGTTCTTGTTGCTTGACTTTATGGTAGCATATACACTGCTGGATCAAATAGATGGTTTGCTTGAACGCGGTGGCCACATTTTTGTTTGAAAAAAAAGGGTAATACCCAATTCGGTACCCAGGTATTTTGATACCCCCAAAAAATATTGGCATATTTGTTGGTCTGTAATTACATGGAACATGTTCAAAATGTTTTGACCAAGGAAAGTCACAAATGAAAAAGATGGTTTAAATGGTGGGGAAAAAAGAACAAAGGAAAGAATGACGTACATGATCCCAGGAAGAGGAAAAAGGTAAAGACACCTTTTATCATTCACCAGCAATTAAACATTTTGTTGGACAAAATATCAAACTGACCCACAGAGGAGGTTCAAGTGAGACATGATGTCAGGTCTAAGCATGCTTCCACCTCCCACCCCCCACCCCATCTGTTAGGAACCGTCCTGAAATGTACTGTGGTTAACTCATTCCATACCAGTCACTGATTTTTCCGTATATTGAGCTAGATTTAAGACAACAATTACATATTTGAATTCTTCATGAAAAGAGCTTTCATTCAAGTACCAGCATGCCTATAGACTTAAGTCAGTGGTTCTGGCACTGCCGTATGCTGATACTGCCCTTGGGGCAGCTGTAGCCTGACTTGCCAGGCAGTGCCAGAACCATCATTGTTATGTCTGGCCATTCACAGTATCACCATATGGCGGTTTGTACCTGCCACCTGGGCAGTTGAGTGTACAGACATGGGATAAGCTGTCACTTTGACTGCAGCAGAAACACTAAGATAATGGTTCAATTCAAATGACTGTCAAGTGCAGGAGTAATTCAGGCACTTGTTCTGTGCTTGTTTAAGTAATGTTTGTTCAAAAGCCTGGAATCCTGTCCGTTGTGAAGACAGGAGTCCGCTTTGATGCCAGGGTACCAGAGTACTGGGACCAGTGTTTTATCTCTTTATTGCCAAGAGGGAATTCTCAAGCACTTTCCCCTCTTGTAAATTGTATAATAGAGAGACAGGCAGTGGTGTATTGGACTTGTAGGGGGATAAGTCATGGAGAGTGATAATTTTTCTTGGTGAAAGTAAGACTGAATGAGAGGTTTTTGAGCAAAACTTTTTCACCAGCAACAGACCGAGCTGTATCTGTGCATATGTCTCAGATCTACAGTTGTAAAGCAAAATATTGTCAATTTTAGTGAGAAAATAGAATGAAAATTGACTGAAGCAGACGACTGGACAGCCAGGTTTTTGTAGGTTTGAGCAGGAAACAGTGATTAATGCCCTGGTCCTGAAAGATATATGTGAAAGATTAAAAAACTTGTTTAAGTTTAAACCCAAGTCAGCTAGATGGCAAGGGCATGTTGTTAGGGCATGTTAAGGGCGTGTTGTCAGGGTGTGTTAAGGGCGTGTTGTCAGCTTTATTAGGCTGAATTCTCTCAATGCTAAACGTCAGCATTAACCCATTGCTGGTTATGGTATGAGTTGTCCTAGAGTATGACTGAGTCAATAGCTTTCCTTGGCATGGGTTGGGCACAACTGATGCCAATTAAGGAAAGCTGTTGACCTAAAGTGTGCCATCATGAATGGTCCTACTCACAAATCTCACCAAAAGTTTTCTTGTAATGAGAAATTGATGTAAAAATGTTAGGGCAGATGACAATTTACATCCAGGTGCTTTTGGGCAATATGAGTGGGAGAGGGTTAACCCTGACATGGCTAGAGCAAGACTGAGTCAACAGCCTTCCTTTTATGTAGATTACAGGCAGCAAGTACCCACCCATGCCAAGCTAAGCTGCTGACAGAGGGCATGCTAATCTGGCAAGACACGTTTTCATCTGGGTACTTTCAGGAAATTTGAGCTGAAAAGGGTTAATATGGACTTTTGTCAAATGAAAATTCTTAGTGTGATACATAAGGTCAGTCCGTCAACAGTTCTGCTTGGCATGGTTAGGTATTAGCATCCTATATACTAATACCAAATACATGGGATAAAGTTTAATCAGTCCGAATTAAGAGCAAATTTCCTGCTTTCCATAGGTTGGGTACTAAATGCGCAACCCATGCCAAGGAAAGCTGTTGACTTTGGACATGTGATCTTGTGAGGTCTCATCTACAATTCTCAGTCAAATTATTTTTCATTACTGTTGAAATTAGTCAGACACGAAGCAGAGGACATATAACCAGCAGCCAGTTTTGGCCAGTTTTAGGGACAAAAGGGTTAGTCCATGAAGGAAAAGGTTAAATATTGGAGGCAGTCAGGCTTAGTGATGCTGCTGTGGCAGTTCCTGTTCTACAGATTACCCGTATTCCTGTTGAACCGTCTGGCTGATCAGGTTGAAGATTGAGGCTCCACTGTATCAATATTAGCCTCCAACTTTCCTGGCAGATGCATCATGATAGGTTATATTTACCCAGGAAATGTCATCTCGGCATTGTTCTTTTCCCAAGGTCATTTAAAGGTCACAGGACCCTTAGTGGAAGCGGTATACATGGCCTCTCCAGTAACACTCCCATTTTCGTTGCTGAGTAATCTTGTTGGTTTGGTTTGACCTTTGGCAGCTTTTAGCGCCAATCTATTGACCAGTTTAGCCAATTAAAAGAGCCAGGCGAGAGTAAGAGCAATAGGCTGACCATCAACCTCTGAAGTATAATAACAGCAGACACAATGTCAGGATGCATTCTGTCACACTAACACTCAGACCATCATCATCAAAAGCACACCATAGGTTTCTGGCACGTGACACATCTGCAGGCAACCTGTGCCCAGGAGCTAGGCCCTGTAACCCTTAGGTTGCTGCAAACTTGTCATCAGCAACTTCCGTATGTTGCTTTCCTTATTTTTGTTATCATCACAAACATTAAGAGAAAAGTTTTTGACCCAATCCCAGGATGCACTGCTTTATATTCTGCAACTTTCAATGAAATAGGAATGCAAATTTTGAGGTGTTTTCTTTCAAATCTTTGTGAAAACTATATAAAGGAATAAGTTTTGTGTCATTGAAATGTTTTGCTGGTAGGCAAAAGGTTAAGTCAGTTTACCTTATTGCTCATAACTGTTCTGTCCCAGAACATTGCTTGTCCATTTGTAGGTGTAAATGACTTGGAAATTCTATTTGTTAACGCAACATCACCAAATTTATACTTCTAAATTAGGATTCACTATCAAAAGATGGTGAGATTGCTATGTTGAGGCCATTCTGATCAGCTGGTGGCATGATTGATGCTGTTCTGTAAAGAAATGTATGTCATCTTCATTCATTGCTAGACATGAAGGGATCTTATTCCTTTCAGGGCATGGTCAAACATGTACATGTACTCATTTTGTATTATGTCAAGATTTGTGTGCAGACTGTGGAGAAGTGGATGGCAAATAATAAGGGGAGAGAGTGACAATTTCTATTGTCATAGTTCTCTCCTCAGAATAAAAGGATCAAAGAACATGCTGGGCATTCAGTATTTTAACCCTTTGCCCCATAAATGGGCCAACACCGGCTGGTGGTCAAATGGTGTCTGCTATAGTGTTTTCTCGAGTAATTTAAACAGCAACAAAAAACAATTTGAATGACAATTATAAATGAAACGTATTTAGGTCAAATGCCCTGAGTCAACAGCTTTCCTTGGCCTGGGTTAATTCAAGGGGAAAAGGTTTAATACTTTTCAAGTGTAAGGAGACAGCACATTTTTACCAGCATCTGGGTGTGCCTCAAAATAAATATTTAATTAATCTCAGATCGTGCAAAATATGCTGACATGTTACAGAAGCCTCATGTAGTTTCCATAACAGATCATCTTCAAGTAAGACTAGTGTTGGCACTGTCTCGTCAGTTGAGATTCATCATTAATATTTGTTGGTGTCATCTTGAAAAAGATTTCACTGGATTATTCTCAACCTGGTGAGGAAATCTTTCTTTAAAAATTCCTACCCAGTTCACACGATAACTTGAACAGTTTTTGACATATGCCTGTCAAAGTGCAGGTGATACAGTCCTACATATGGCCTTGATGAGTTCAAGGATGGGGTGACCTTGACCCAGTTTCCAAGGTCACAGAGCCATTTTAATGAGTTTGGTTTTCACGCAATAACTTGAAAAGTTCTTTGCATGGGGATTTCATATTGCACATGCTCACAGTCCTGAGTAAGGTCTCTGCTGAGTTTGAAGATTTATGACTACCAAATTCTCAAGGTCACAGAGCCATTTTAGTGAATTTGGTTTTATACACAATAACTTGAAAAGTTTTGTGTATAGGGCTTTCACATTGCTCATGGTAATAGTCCTGAATAAAGTCTTGGCTGGGTTTGAAGATTTATGACTAACCTAATTATCAAGGTCACCAAGCCATTTTAGTGAATTTGGTTTGTACACAATAACTTGAAAAGTTTTTGGGGGTTGTATAGGGCTTTCATCTTGCACATGCTTATTGTCCTGAATAAAGTCGTGGCCTAGTTTGAAGATCAGTGAACTAAACTGCCTTCCCAAGGACACAGAGCAATTTTTGTGAATTTGGTTTTTTACATGATAACTTGAAAAAATTTTTGCATAGAACTTTCATATTGCACATGCTTATAGTCGTGCATAAGGTCTCACACGAGTTGGAAGGTAAGTGACCTTGACCCAATTCTCAAGGTCACAGATCCAGTTTAGTGAATTTGATTTTCCCGCTATAAGTTGGAAAGTTTTTTTACATAAGCATTTCATATTGCACATGGGTATAGTGGTACATAAGGTCTCAGATGAATTTGAAGATGGGTGACCTTGACCCCATTCCCAAGATCACCGAGCCGTTTTAGTGAATTTGTTTTTCACTTGATAAGTTGGAAAGTTTTGACATACGGCACATGCTTATAGGCCTGTCATATTGCACATGGGTATAGTCCTGCATAATATCTCAGACGAGTTGGAAGATGGGTGACCTTGACCCAATCACCGAGGTCACAGAGCCATTTTAGTGAATTTGGTTTTCACATGATAAGTTGAAAGTTTTTGACATAGGCCTTTCATATGGCACATGCTTAGAGTCCTGCATAAAGTCTCAGATGAGTTTGAAGACCGGTGACCTTGACCCAAATCCCAATGTGACAGAGCTGTTTTAGTGAATTGGGTTTTGATGCGATTAGTTAAAAAGTTTTTAACACAGGCCTTCCATATCGCACATGATCTTAGTCCTACATAAGGTCTCAGACAAGTAAGAAGATGGGTGACCTTGACCCAGTTTGCAAGGGCACATAGCCATTTTAGCAGATTTGGTTTTCATGTGTTGAAACGTTTTTTACATAGACCTTTATATTGTGCATGATTCTAGTCCTACATAAGGTGTCAGACAAGTTTGAAAATGGGTGACCTTGACCCAAATTCCTAGGTCACGGGGCCATTTTAGCAAATTTGGTTTCCGTACGATAACTTGAAAAGGTTTTGACATAGACTTTTCTTATTGCACATGATTGATCACAGAGCTATGACTCATATCAGTACTGACAGCTGAAGCCGGGGGGGGGGGGGGAAGCATGGATCTAGCGACTCTGATTGCATTTTAATTTTCTTCTATATTTCATTGAAATAAGTCAATTTCCGTGAATTTTACTTTCCATCTCCTGGATTTTATGTTTGGCAGGTTGGCAACACTGAAACTGGTAATTAAACCTTGTAGGGAAACAGTCAACAGCTTCCCTTGATGCACTCTGGGGCTCATAAAATCCTTTGTCTGTGATCTTTGGATTACATGACAAACCAGGATCAGGCTGCCTTCATATCAGTTGACTTGCTAGGCGCTGCAAAAGCCACACGAGACTACATGGGCATGTTGGCACTTGAATGGAAACTTTGTGTGAGGAATTTGACGATGTTTAATTCCCATTTTAGTCCAGCTCTACATATGGGGAAATCTGGTAAAAGTATGGGGTTAAATATGCTGCACTCCTAGGAGGGGCATATAGAAGTCTCTTTTTCCGTGCGTCTGTCTGCATTTTGTGTCGGGGCTATAATTCGTTCCCCCGTAAACTTAGATTAATGAAACTTTACACACAGGTGCATCTGGACATAAGGGTGTGTCATGTAACAAAATTAGGTCGCTAGGTTTAGTATCTGGGTCACAGTGACATTCTTGTAAAATTGTGTCTGGCTATAATTCCTTTACTATGTAACTTAGAGTAATGAAACTACACACATATGCATCTACACATAAGGGTGTCTCATGTCACAATGACATATCCTTATAAAATTGTGGCCAGGCTGTAATTCCTTTACTGTTAAACATAGTTTCATCAGACTTCACACACACATATATCTTGACCTAAAGGTGTGTCACGAAATTAAAGTAGGTCACTAGGTTAAGTATCTGGGTCACGGTGACACAATCATGTAAAACTACATAACACTTCATGTCCAGACTGTAATTCTGTTGTCATTCAAGATAGATTAATAAAACTTTTCCCACAGATGCATCTAGACATAAGGGTGTGTCATGAACCAAAAGGAGGTAGCTGGGTCAAGTATGTTGGTCACAATGACATATCCGTATAAAATCATGCCCGGGCTATAATTCCTTTAGTATTTAACTTAGTTTCATGAAACTTCACACACACACACATATATCTTGACCAAAAGGTGTGTCATGAAACAAAAGTAGGTCACTAGGTCAAGTATTCAGTCATCTGCTATTCGTGTGTTGGTTATAATTCACTTGTCCTTCAACTTAGATTAATAAAATTTCACACACAGGTGCAGCTGGACATCTGGGTGGGTCATGTACCAAAAGTAGATCACTAGGTCAAGTATCTAGGTCATCTGGGTGAAATATTCATGATAAATGATGTCCGAGCTTAAATTAATGACACTTTACATGCATATGCATCTACACATAATGGTATGTCATGTACCAAAAGTAGGTCACTTAGTCAAGTATCTGGGTCACAGTGACATATCCTTACAAAATTGTGTCCAGGCTATTATTCCTGTACTGCTTAACTTAGTTTCATGAAGTTTGCCACACACATATCTTGACCTAAAGGTGTGTCACAAAACTAAAGTAGGTCACAAGGTTAAATATCTGGGTCTCTGCTATTCATGTCCGGGCTTTGATTTCCTTGTTCTTCAACTTAGAATAATGAAACTTTACACACAGGTGCATCTGGAGATGAGGTGTGGTGATGTACCCAAAGTATGTCACAAGGTCAAGTATCTGGGTCACAGTGACATATTCTTGTAAAATCATGTCAGGGCTATAATTCCTTTACTATACAACTTAGTGTCATGAAACTTTACACACACACACATCTTGACCTGAAGGTCTGTCATGAAACAAACATAGGTCACTAGGTCAAGTATCTGGGTCATGGTGATACATTCATGTAAAACTAGATACATTTCATGCTTGGGCTATAATTTCGTTGTCTTTTGACTTATAATCATGAAACTTGACACACCTGTGTATCTGGACACAAGGGTGTGTCATGCATAAAAGTAGGTCAAGTATCTGGGTCACAGTGATAACCTATTTCTATTGACTACAGTCCTTCCAACCAGACCTGTGATTAGCAAGGTTATAAATGAGACTGGGGGGGGGGGGGGGGCATGGATCCAGCAATCTGTTTTTGTCTTTTTATTATTGTTGAATCTCCAAGTATGACCACCTTCTTACAGACTTTTTTTATGTATCCGTCATTCAAGTATATTACCATTAACCCTATAGAGAGACACTTAATTACATCTATATGAAATATGGCCCCTAATGCCCCCTGATGGCCTGACTAAAATGTGGTCTGTCAAGATTTATTGCAATGTTCCAATCTCCATGTGGACATGTTGTCAAAAGAAATAGGGGCCACATGAAAATTTCTATTTGGAAAAATGCCCCATGTTTTTATCTTTGATGTCTAAATATAATTCAAAAGTATTTAATTTTACCAGAGTAGAGCTGGAATGTACATTGTCTGGCTTGTGTCTGGCATGTATAGTGGTAAAAACCTGAAAAACACCTCTCAAAATTGGGAAAAACTACACCGTTTTACAGCACTTGCAACATTGGAAAACTGCGCTGGTTGCCGCCATGTTTACACTTAGCATAAAGCGAAGAATCTCAGCTTTACACCTAACAAGATCCCCTATTTGCTTAAACAATATTAAATTCAGTTTAATCAGGTCAAAGAGGTCATGTTTCTATTGAGCAAAAGCTTAGTCAACCATGTCGTGATGCAGTTTCAGATGCCGACCAACAGAGCCATGAATTCACTATGACGTTAGTATACATTTCAGTACTTTGCAGACAAAATGGTATCTTTGCTATCCAAGCTGGAGGCATTTTCTGTTCTTCGATGTACACACGATGTTAAGTTTTACTACTCAGTACCAGAAGAAAGTGTAAAAATATCTTATGGGGTCTCTTCTGATGATGGGAGAAGTATTGGAGGAAGACTGGCTATATATGCGATCAGAAATTATACTGTTGGCCAGCAAGCCTGGTTGACATTTATGATCGTATCAACATGGTCCATGAATGAATTTTTTCGAAGAGTTCAGCATATGTACGAAAATCCAACGGCTTTTTTCAAATAACTTTTAAAATATGCAAGATATTACATTTTTATGGCCCCCAACATCCAACAAATGCCCCCACATATTAATTAAATGATTTACCATGTGGCCAAAAATGACACAGCCCACTGTGATGTCTATATGCATCCTGCGGGTTTAAACACACAATGCCTTCAGGCAACGTTCAGACTCCCCAGGGGGATGCCTTTATGCATCATCCACCAGGAAAGGGTTAAGACTACTACTCTATAACTATTTCAGTGCCAAGTGCAGGGCTCAGTCAACAGCTTTCCTTGGTGTACGTCGGGTGCAATGCACATGAAGCAGAAAGGAAAGCTGTTGACCTGGACTGTTATACTCTATGGGACTAGAGGCATGCTGGTACTTGAATGAAAGACCTATCTTGATACAAAAGCTCTCAATACTCTGGTTGTCGGCTGCTCAGGATACATTGTTACATTGTTGATGTTTTGGCCTTTTTTTTTAGCATGTTTCCATTTGTTTGTGTTGGACACATGCATTATCCATAACAAGTGCAAGTCAAATGGAGTTATCTCAAGGCATTTGCTCAATAACATAGATCAAGTATTTTTTTATCTCGCACCTTATCCCCAGCAAGCCCAATTCAAATGTGATTCATCTTGGTTTATACTCCACAACATGTACAGACACATGTGGCAAAACACTTACAAGCATCATCTTTTGTGAGCCTAGGAGAGAAAATGTAGGGAAGGTTTAGAAAGTCCAACACAACACAAATCTCTGTAAAACCTGCGATGTGGTGGTTGGCAGCTGCGATGTTTCACAATACATATTGACCCATTTATTTCACAGCACCCATTTATATTACTGCAACGACTTTGCAGACACATAATGTCTACTTTGGTGAAGGCCAAGAAGTCATGCTCTGAACCATCTATCTTACCAGCCTCCGTGCTTATATCAGCTTTATCCAGTATTCCTGTTCGATTTCAAGGGGTTTGAAGAAGAGTTTATTTGTGGGGTAATCCCTTAGGGACCAGGCAATGAATCTAGAGGATTCTTGGCTGTCGTCTTCTCCTACAGTGAGAAGCATCAGTTACTGTGTAAGAATGCCAGTAATGATAGACCTGTTCCGCCTTGTCTTACATGATTGCTCCTTGAAGATGGCGTATTTGACACGGATGTTTCAGCCTCTTCAATCTGCTTTCATAATTTTACTAATCCAGCATCCTAATCCCATTGCCTTTGTAGAGGACTTATGCAGTTGTTGCTGTGATAATGCTTCGGTGTGTATCTGAGCTGTGTATCTGAGGCATGTATCTGAGGTGTGGATGACTCACTACCTAATTTTATTTCCAGTAACTGTATCTAGCTGGTGATACAAAATAGTGGGCTGCTTGGTTGCAAAGACAAGCAAATCTGTCCAAAAGATACGAACCACAATATCAACATGATCCAAGTTTTGTGAAAGCTGTCTGGAGACTTCCACCCCCAAGGAAGACCAGATAGTGGTCTCTCAAGACAGGTGGTCTTATAGTTGAAGTATCCAAAAATATTCACCATAGCTGCACCAAATTTTTGTCAGAGATGTACCATATAGTGGACCAGGTTCCTATTGAAAAGCAGCTTTCTCTTATGCATCAGCCGTAGGAGGGTGCATATAGTGATTATAGTCTCGTTGTCTACCACCGCCACCACGTATCTTATTTTACTAATATCTCTGTCTCCGCTAGACCTATTGCCTCCAAATTTGGTACAGATAATCTGTGAGTGTAGGGAATTATCCCATGTAACAATGCATAACCTTCAGGTCAAAGATCAAGGTCAAATCCTTGCATTTTTCTGCTGACTTAGCAATCTTCACATACAGTAGTCCCTGTTTTGAACGACCCCTCCTATGAGCGACCACCTGGTTTGAACAACTGCATTTGGTCGCCAAAATTGTTTTTCTTTAATAATTTACCTCTTATGAACAACCACCTGTTAAACGTAACCAGCGACCATGCAAAATGAACAGATTTTGCGACCACAAAACACAAATTTGAGCCATATTCAGCCATCATGCCTCAAGTCGGCCAAGAAAACACATGCACGCAACTGGCGCCGTTATAAAATTGACATGATTCTTGTTGAACGTAGATACTGCAAACAATAAAGGACTTCTTTCAACAGTAAATTTGCTAAAACTTTTTTTTTAATTTGATCAATCTGTATCTATTCCTCATTTCAAATTCTCGCGCAGGATCTTTCCATTTATTTACATTTTTACAATGGCAGTGAATGTGGCATACTACGCATGTATCAGGCCTCGCCATAGCAGATCTGAGAGGATTTCGACCACTATATTTCTTTCTCTGTATGACAGGATATTATAGCTTGTATTCTGAACTAAACTTCATAATGATCAGCAGAAATTTACTTGTGATGGGAACTTAATTGCTCGCACTCATGATTGTTCACATCATCCATCTTGAAATGATTCAAATCCAAATGCACAACGAAGGTTGCCGACAATCTCCGGAAATGTCCGGAACAATCTTAGTCTTTTCGCGGAGATTGACAACCCACGTGGTTATCGATTTTTTGCATGCAAAACCTAACCTGACCGTAGCATATAAGCGCAAAGCCACAGAAATATTACTAGTTAGTGTTCTCATTTCTAATTGAACGATGATAACTTTCGCTAGATCAAAACCCTGATCAAACACATGCTTGGCTGCATGACTGCGACCGACACTGACGAAGTGGGTCGATCTATTTTTACCATGGTTCAGATCGAAGTAAACATGGCGCCCAAAACACACGTGGTGGCTGTGGGAAAATGCCGAGTCTTATTTTGATCCATAACTTATGAATTTAGGTGAGTTAGGCTCCACCAAACAAGTAGAATAAAGTTAAGACAGTGAGTTATGCCATTGAAACAATTTTACAACAGTTTAAGCTCATTACTTCCCAAGAGAAGGCTCTGTACCGAGTGATACATCAGGCCCATTGACTCATTGAGCGTAATCACGGTAATGGGGAAAAAGACAAAACTCATGACCGGCAAATATTTTCAAGTTGCGACACACATCTTTCAGCACCCAGACAAGACTTCTTTATTGAAATAAAGATTTTAAGGGTTGTAATTGTTAAATTTAATGAATGATTTCTTTTCAAAGCATATGTAATTGATCATGATGAGCCGGTGGTGACAGAAATTTGCGTACCTCACTACCACCAGCCAGGGGAAGGCCGCCTAGGGTTTGAGCCGTTTAGGTTGTGCATGTGGGGTTCCTCCAATGAGCAACCACCTGCATTATACGACCGCTTTTTGGTCTGGGCTAGGGGTGGTTGTTCAAAAGTGGGACTACTGCATTGGTTTACATTCTTCTTAATGGTGCATCTTAGGCCCCAGGTTACTATTAAAGGTTAATGGGAAAGTACCTGTGGACTTTCAATTTGTATGGTTTATTCTAAACCTGAGTGACCTTGAAAGGTCAAACTACACACATAAATTCAGGGTAGTTCACATTTTGAGTTCTTCAAAACTGTAAGCCAGATTTACTTGAAACTTTTGGTACAGATACTCCTTAGATTTTTGGATTTTTTTACATGATTTTGATGACGTTGAGGTCAGGCGATAGTCACAATGTCTTGCAAAATGAAACGGTTTCCCTGCCACATTTTCAAATGGGTATGACTGAAGTCCATCAAACTTTGTCATCATCAACCCAGGTGAGACTTACCTTAAATTTGCTAAGAGGTGACTTTGAGGTCAAAGGTTAAAGGTCAAGGTCAAACCTTCTGCAGAAGAATGGTGTCCCTCTCAGAGGGGTGGCTTCTGCTAAGAGGTACCTGATAGGGGGAAATGAATGTTTTTCGCATGAAAAACTCTCTTCTAGTTATTTTAAAACTTTTTATAAAACTTCTAAAGTATTTATTTCAAGCCTGAGGCCATCTGAGTGGCGCTCAAGGGGACATTGTTACCATAATATCTAAAAAATATTCACCGTAGCATTACCAATTTTTTGTCAGAGATGCATCTTATGATGGACCAGGTTCCTAGTCTAAACCAGTTTCCCCTTTGTATTTATAAACTTTTAATGAAACTTCAAAGTATTGATTTCAAGGCAGTCTGAGTGGGGTACAAGGATACAACGTTACCATAATATCTCAACCAGGATCCAACGCAGCTTCACTAGATTTTGATCAGAGATACACAGGGTGGACCACATTCCTATTGAAAACCGGCGCCCTCTTATTATTTTTAAACTTGTTCTGAAACTTTTCAAGTATCTATTTGAGGGCTGTCTTAGTGGCGCCCAAGTGGAAAATGTTACTATAATATCTCAAAAAAGATAAAATTGTTCTTTCATTTCATAGACAGCAATATGGAAATTGTATATAAAGTGTTGTACTGTGAAGTCTCAAAAAATTGCAGAATGGAGAAAAAAAAACAGATTTTGGGCACTGAGGGTGATCCATTCTCGGAACACTATTTTCTGGGTGATACAGCTACAGTTACAGAACAAAAGATGAAAAGTACCAAATGAAGTATTCTGACAAGGTGGTCTCACAAGATTGGGACCAGTCTACTTCCAACAGCTGTGTCTTCATGAAGACTGGACAATAGTAATGATGAGCCAGTTTGGATATGTCAGACAAGGTCTCGCATCAAAGAACCGGTCTCTTTTACCAAGCAGGAGCTTCGAAGACAGGTTTCAGCAGACCATCTAGTACCCCACCCCTGTAATTGTCAAATGATGTCCCAGACATTGAGCAGGAATCACATGCAAGTGAGAATTACACATTATAAGTTCTCACAAAAAGATTCTTAACCCTTAAAAATATGATGCCAGGGTATATGCTTGCTTTTGCTTGTCTTTATAAATTACTTAAAAATAATTACAAATAATCTAGTCTTTTAAAATATTACCTACATCTCTCTTTACCTGTTTCCGTTCCAAGTTTTTGACTTAGTCAACAGCTATATTCTCTGGCATGATAGTCATGCTTATTATCCTCTGCCCATACAGTGGGGATGAATATGGTAATGGACACCATTCATATGTCCTTCAGTCCGTCTGTCCATCCTTCTATCCATCCTCCATCCTTTCTTTCATCCGTCCAAATTAATTTTGTCTGGGCGATATCTTCTAAACTATAAATGCTAGCCCTGTGAAATTTATAGAGTTGGTAGATCATAAGTCTTTTATTAATTAATTAACAAAGATCGTGTAGCACCCTAAAATCACGTGCATCCAAAACAAATTTCTGGTCCAAATCTTCTAAACAATAAACGCTAGCCCTATGAAATTTATAGAGTTGGTAGATCACAGGTAATAGGTATGCACAGGCATTGTTTTGTGTGCCTGATTGCTTACATTAGTTAATTAACAAAGCTTGATTAGGCAACTTCCAGATGAGAAAAAAAATTGCCTGGGCCTTATCTTTGGAACTATAAATGCTTGTCTTTTAAAATTTCAGGGTTGGTAGATCTTAGGTAGGAAGTGTGCATAGGATTTAATTTATTTGGCTGATTACTTTTTTTATCAATTAATAAACAAAGATCATTAAGCACCTTAATTTTGTGCAGGTGATATGTTCTAAATTATAAACGCTAGCCCTTTGAAATTTATACATAGGATTTAATTTGTTTGGTTGATTACTTTCTTTTACTAATTAATGAATCAACACAGTAAACTTGTTTCTTTCTGATTTCAGCCAACTTTCTTTAAGTCATTGACATTAAAGAAGATAGGATTAGCAAACAACCTTTGTCTTTATTGGTTCCCCCTCCAAACAGGGACCCATAATGTGTTTAGTTTCTCTGTCATAATTTTCCATATTACCACCAACAGAAACTTTTTACACTTCACTTACTATAATATACAAATGTACATCGTGTATTTACCACGATTATATTGGGCATGGGATATGGCTAGCATCAACAGCTACTTGTTATAATTGAGAGAAATTCTTATTAAATTCGACTTACATGTAAGCAGCAGTTGGCATTGAAGCAGTTAATGAGGAATTGTGGGGGAGGTGTCAAGAGTCTGTTTCCCTATGCTGTCAGCTCATTGCTCCAAGGGTGTGGCAGGGACAGATCTTGACTCGGTCCCTAGTAGAGAGTCAAAGTACATGTGTACCAACAGGCATAATGTCAGGGCTGTGGTTCTGCAGTAACGAGACAACCAGTCGTGCCAGAGCTATTAAAACAGCAGCTGAAGCACCACTATGGAATGAGTGGATGGTGCCTGGCTTGCTGCATCCACAGTCTTAAATAGTGTCAGTCTTTAACTCTGACCTATGGCGCACGTACATATTTGTCCTTGCAAGAATCATTTTACTGGTTCCAGGCTCCTCTTCCTCATTGAAGTACTAACATGCAACTTCTGACGTAAGGAGTTCGAGCAAAAAGAACGGCTTAGGTAACACCCTTGATTGGTACACTTTACACGCAGTGCATGCCTAGTACAATGAGTAAGACTGTCTGAAGTGCACTACTTTCAGGGTTAATTGTATGACAGGTAACTTGTCTGTGAATGCAGTTGGTTTTTCACAAACCAAAAAGTGGCAGAAGCCATTTATAATGCTACCAAGAGTTTGATGGGAAGCCATGAACAGCTGCAACAAAAGTTTCCCAATGATTCTGTTGTAACAAAAAAACAAAACAAAAAAACAAAAAACAAAAAAACAAAAAACAAAAAACAACAACCCCCCCCAGCTTTTTTCAAGACCACATGTATGTGCCATAATGTCCTTGTATTAATCTAACAATGTGAAATGGTTTGGCCTGAAGGTTTGAAAGAAATCTCTATAGAAATTACTTTGTCTGTATAATTTGAACGACATGTAATTTCCCTTTTTTTGTTTGTCTAGTGCAATTTGTTGCACAAAATTTTGGTCTTGCTCAAAGAAATTTTCTAGTGTATTTTCACTTTCCAATTGGACGCAATATAAATCTTGAAAAATGCTAGTCTTTTGATCACATGCTCTCAGCAATGTAAAAGCAGGGCAGGTGGATTGATTTTGTCTATTTATAATTTTCTTCTTTATTTGGTTGTCAACATTGGTACAATTCCTCCAAATTTGATCTATGTTGAAATTGTATATATTGAAATGATTTGAATAGAAGATAATGCCCTGCTTCAAAACAAGATAGTGGAGTGGGCAAGTGTGATACCTCAGTCAATGGTTTGTTTGCATAGCCAAGGCCATTGGTGAAAATAAAATGCACAGAAGATGATCTTAGGTCATTCAATTCCAATAAAAAAGCATCTTGTAATGATTAGTTGACTCTGATTTAATGAACCTTAGCTAATTACCAGAAATTGCATTATATATAAAAATGGAGAAATTTCGACATGACTGGCCTGTGTACATCATTGACTGGAGCTGGCCAGCCTCGCGATCTGGCTGCCGTATGATATTGTGGCAAAGGTCTTTCTGGGCCATTATTATATTTTCCAAATTGAGGCATCCGAATGTGCAGTAGAGAATGGGAGTGCAGCGACAGGGAGCAGCGATTGTGCATGGTATGAATAGTGGTGTCAGCAGTCATCAGTCATGTGTGACAGCAATCACTGCATGGTCCCTGGCTGCTAAACACGCTGCCGCTTCCTGCATTACGACCACAATTGTATGGGAGCAACCTGCAGATCCTTTCTGTCGATACTCCGTTGTCACAGAGAACAGAGGAATTAACTTATTATGTGCATGTGGGCACGAAGCTTGCATTGACCTGCAGCAAATATCCTGTGTAATGTTGTGAGGAGTGCCGCTAGTGACAGCACTTGAGAGCTAGTCTATGGCTGGTCCACAAGTGTAATTAATAGTTTGATATTCGGAGTTGACCTTAACTGTACAAACGACTTGCTGGTTTCTTTAATTAGACCACTACAGAGACACATGGAAAAGAATTTAGTGGCAAATATTGGATAAATCAACCTCAACTTCTCAGTGGAATTCTTCATTGCTTGGAGTCCTTGTTGGTATGCAATCCCAGTGAAGTGCCACCTGGTGGATGTTTTGTAGAAAATTCTGCTGACATTAAATATCGTGACTGAGTAGGACTAATTTATTTGTTAATTAAACCAAATATACAAGGTAGAATAAAATAAATGAACTTGGATATGAAGTTAAAAAAAAAGGAGGAAGAAGTTAATAAACACAGGATAGAACAACTCGTAATTCTTCAAGGGAACTTCTGATTGGAGGTCCAATATACCAAACCTTGGTACAGGATTGTTAGTCAGTGCCCTGACATATGTATCATTGTTCATCATCTTCACATTATAGGCCAAGGTTGAGTATCAGCAGACTCTTGATGTCACATCTATCAGCCTACTTGTGGCTGGGTCATTACCAAAGTCAAGAATCCAATGATAGGCCTTCATGTTTGAGGAGTGTGATCTTTCACTCCCCTAAAATAATTGAGGTGAACTTCCAAAAACACACCTCAATTTTGCATTTCAGTATTCTGACTATAGCAATAGCTCACCTACAGCTCACCTAAAATGATTTCAGGCGAGCTTTTTTTAGCTCACCAACAATTTTTAAATGTGAAGGCCTGAAAAGTCCATTCTCTAACTTAGCGTTAGACGTGTTGATTAATTAAAAGCAAAATTTTTTTTGTGCATTACCTTATCAGAACAAAAGTAGATTCTTTAAAAAAGGGATTTGAGTGATGTAATCATCAAAAAAAATCTATAGGGAAAACAAAAGACTGCAAGTATCTCATGTTAACTTGTGGAGACAGCAATCAGCAGCTTTGTTTGGTGCGTGCTGGGTGCAGTACACTGAGCGTGTGCTGAGGGGAGCTGGTCAGTGACCACACTTATCCAGGTGTGGATTTAGGGGGGAGTGTCGGGAGCAATTAAGTGCTCAACCCTCCTGCGTACAAAAAAAAGGAAAAAACGACAAAAAAAAAACACAAGAAAAATGCAGAAGACAAAACAATTAAGACAAAGAAAAAATTTGAATATGTTTGTTTGTGTTCAAAGTGGACATGGAAGGAGCCCCAATTACAAGCTGATCCCTATCTACATAGCTAGCCATTACTAAATGCTTATTTATGGTTATGATTGGCAGAAAGGGTTGTTAACTAAGGCATTCAATCTATTTGCTACCATTACCAACAACTCCAAACTTCTGAAGCTCTGAAATGCCTTCTCCATGTCATTCATGAGTAGCATTCTAATTGTTAAACCAGATTTGGTAGTCCGGTACTCATTTTTCACAGAAGTTGAATGTGCTCCTTTATAAATTTACTCAAATTGTGTGTTTTGGGTACCTTTTGTCTGGGTGTTCAGATCTGGTATCTGCGCATGCACACCTTGCTAGCTAATTATATAGCTCGCTAGGTGGGTAGTCTTTGACTCAGTTTTGGATAGTGCTAGAAATTTGATTAAAGACCACTTTTTCTTATTTAAAAATTATATTGAATTTTCATGTTTATGAAGTTTGGGTAAAAACAACTGGTCAGCAGGTAATTCCAACCAATGTCTCGATAAACCTTGTAGCTCGTATCCAACTGGTCTTTGTATCTTTTCTGCATTAGAATTTCAAAATTTGTAAAGGAAATAAAGTTTGCATGGCAAAAAGGGTCCATAAGGAGAGTTTTTCTGACAGAGTAGAAATAGGGCGGAATATAAAAGAGACTAGAAAAGAATATTTGCTTCAAAGCAATTCTTTCATTATTGGTGGTGCCACCTACAGGATTATGTGATACAAAAGCCAAAAAGTAAAAAAAAAAAAAAAAAAGATAAATAAAATACTCTGGTGTCCTTGATTTATGATGGATCTTTAAGAAATTTAGTGGAAACATTTTGGAGGCTGATATGTGGAGTCTGAAAAGCACTGGTGGCTCCATCTACAGGTGAACAGAAAATATGAGCCAATATGTGTCCAGACCTATGAAATTCATTATCATGAGAAATAATCGGCTTACTTAATCAAATGTCACAGCATATGTGTATCAAGTCTGAAAGTACAATATGATATAATATAGGTGACCTTGACCCACTTTCTGAAGGTCACTGAGGGAATACATTTCAGGAGATGATATTCTTGTGGTGGTTATTCTATCTTTACATATGAACATGTATGCATTTTACCATTACAGGAATATTATACAGAATAAAGTTTATGATGCATTAACACATTAAATTGTGTAATAGGATAATAAATAAAGAGGAAGCTTTTACGCCAACTATGCATTGGGTCAATGGTCAACTTGAGTGAAAATTTGGATGACCTTGACCTATTTTTATAAGGTCAAAATAGAAATTGCAAATATTTTTGATAAGTAAGAAGTACAAAATATAGATATAAGTGAGCTAGGGTTACTAAATTAATACAAAATATGCATTATACATGAGCATTGATAGTTTTTTTCTCAATGAATGATCTTTAACCTACCTTTTAAAGGTCACTGATGGAATAAAAGTGAAAAAGCTTATGGACATGTAGAGCAAAGTGCCATCAGGTGGGTAAGTCAGACACTAAAATCACATAAGCTTTATATATACCCATATATACCATCAGTAATATTTTATAGAATGGAAATGACTTTTGGAATTATCATACTAGCAGTGTGTTGATCTGTTAATATAAATTTATTACAAGTATATTATAATGTGATGAACTTTCAAATAAAACAAGGCAAAAGCCACTTACAGTTGTATATAAGTGACCTTTGCATTTTCTCAAGTTCAGAAGCCATTTGAGGTTTCAGAACTTTGAAATGAAGATGTAGGTGCAATATAGTCATGGTGCCAGCAGAGCATTAGACCCATGGACCTCTTGTTTTTTTGTATTTGTAATATTTTTTTGTTTTTTTTGTTTTGTTTTTGTTTTGCCAAAACACGTAGAATTAAAGTTTTTTTATTAAGCAATTCAAATCCAATTTCTTAACAATCACAGATTTCATTATCTTTAATAGCTTAATTCAAGTGTGTACTTTTAGAAAATATATAATTCATATTATCTCAAATTATAAGTCTAGTGTATATAAGGACATGTTTGGAGCAAAGTCATATTTTCTATGAAAAGTACTTTAAAAGTGTACCCTGCCCTTTAATGGTGGGGGAAGGGTTAAGATGGGGTTTTATCTGTCAAGTTGTTGCAGCTCCCAACTTCCACTTTCTGGTGTCATGACAACGTGGGTGGCTTACACAGGATGTATGTATAATATATACCATATTCATTCTAATATTAGCACTCTGTGCTGAATGCAGGAATTATGTGGGTCAACACTAACATTTACCATGAATGAGTCTTTATTTTTAAAATTGACAGTGTTATTTTGCAGGTTTACTGTAAATATGATCAACAGAAGATTTTTAATAAAAGCCACCTATTGAAATGAAGATGGTATTACATGTATATATTTATCATATTCCTAAGATGCTATTAGTCAAGACATGGCAAATTCTGTACCTGCGATATGTGATGTTCAATGAGCATCACATGTCACGTGCTGCCATATTGTACAGTTTTCCTGTAGGTGGCACCACTAAATTGAATTTTCCATAGGTGGCCATTGTAACACATCCTGGCGTATCTGAGAGTAAGAGCTTTAACTTTAATGTAGACTATGCTCACCAATTAAGTTCCAGTCTGCCTCACAACATAAGAGGCATTAACATATATGATGAACACCAAACTTTTGACTTTGCCCCACCTGAACGCAGTCATGTTGGATTTTCACCTGTCCGCACCCAATATCAGCTTTAAATTTCCGACCACCCCGGAAAAAAATTATGCCCAAAATTAATTATTCAAATCACTCTATTTTGTGATGGCAAAATCTGAATTAAAATTATATGTAACAGATTTGAGCCTGCCATAAATTCCACCACTCTGGTCAAGCCAAATCCTACAGTGCTGGTCGTTAGACATTATACCTTTGTGCTGCCCTCTGTGGCCAATTTAGGAGTGCAACCTGTACAATATATATGGAATTTGGCATGTCATATCCATATAGTTTGTGGCGCCACCTAGCGAGAAAAAGATTTTTTTTTCTGTGATAGTGATCATCCACCTGGCAGTGATGCCTGTGATACACTTACATAGAATAGAAGCATCAGTTATTATATAATAATATTTAAATATGCTATTTGTTTATTTATAGTCAAAAGGTCCACTGAGTATACATGTATGAATATCATAAACATAATAATTCATTGCCTGTTCCATATCTGTACTTGTACGAGCACTCTGTATTTTCAGATCAGTACTCACTATCGTTTGTACTGATATGTGTATGTATGTACAGTGGTCCCTGTCACCAGAGACCACCCCTACAGCAACAAGAAAGTGGTCTTCGGAGACAGCTGGTCTTTCATGACAGGTAAATTACCATGGGAAGTATAGGACTTGGGAATCTGAAAAGCGGTCTCTCATGAGAGGGTGGTCTCTCACGACAGGGGTCTCTCGTGACAGGGACTACTGTATATATTTATATATATACATGTATGTGTATATCTGGACCTATATCCTGACTATACACATTGCATGTGTCTCTTAATCTGCAAAGTTCCTGAGCATCATGCACCTTTGTTTTTATGTGCCCTAAAATGGGATCGATCTGTAGTTTTTCTCGTTTCAAAGTCAACAAGGTTTAACTGATTTGAAAAAAAAAAAAAAAAGGTTTAACTGTAACCCTGTATTGTCTGAAAAATATAAATATAATATTTTGGGTTTACATGAAAGACAAAACCACAAGTGGAGAGCCAGTGCATTGTTATGCAATGCAGGCTTGTCCAGCAGTGCTAGATACATCAAGGTCAAAAGGTCATACGTGTCAGGCCCACCATCTTGATCCACAGAACTTATCCTTAAGAGCAATCCATTTCGCCAACTGATTATGTGACAAAGTACGTCTTCCTGCCCTATTGTCTCTGACTTCAGGGAGCCTCCTCAATAACCAAGATTTGACAGAGGCTAGAACTCTAACTTGTCGTCTGTAGAAAAGATATTTTGCAATTTTATCACAGAACAGGAAATTACTTTGATGGAAATAATTAATCCATTCTGCTTACTCATGATCAAACATGTAGCTCCAAGTCTTCACTGGAGCTGTCAGTGACATTGTGCCGAATAAGTACAGTGTTCTATCAGGAAGTCGGCAAATTGACAATGGTTACCATACCGTGTCATGCTTATGATGAATGTGGAATGGGGGGTTGGTGCAGATGCACTGGATCCAAATGCATTTGTTTCTTCTCTTGTTCTAAAGCTGCTGCCAGCTAGTTTCCAGATCTTGTTACATATTTCTTTCATCACGGCGGGCAGATGTTTCTCCCCTGCAGTCTCTTCTGTGTATTTATTTTCAAGTGGGTTGTTTTTGTGCATTTTTTTTTTTTTTTGGATCTCGATCAGGCTTATGCCACTGAAACTTAAAATTTACATTTCCTCACATTAATATAATGTTCAATCATTCTTTGTGTGCTTTCATTTCAGTTTTGCCATTTCATTGTGTTAGTTGAATGCCAAATTAGATGTAGGTGCATGGATACGATAAAAACATTAAAAAAGAGGTCTGTGATCGCAAGGTAATCACTAAATTAAGCATGCCCCTACATGTACCTACAGTCCATTAAGGATACCTTTTTTAGCTGGTTGATCTTGCTAAGATGCATTAGAGCTTGTTTTGTTGAAGACTATAATTTAACCTCAGCTGACTTGTCAGTCAGCTGAGGTTATCCATATAGTCCATCGTCTGTCTGTCTGTCAATCACATTTTTATTATTATAAACATATAGTACCTCGGTCATAATCTTTAAAAAAAAATTCCTCTAAAACCACTCAGCCAACTACATGTATTATTGACTGCTTCTGCCATCCCATAAATTCAATGGAGATTGCAATGAAAATTCACTTTTTCACTTTTTCTCCAAAACTGTCAACCAGATTCACTTCAAAACTGTCAACCAGATTCACTTCAACATTGGAGGGATTGTACCTCGAATGGGTCTCTATTAAATGTGTACAAACAGTCATGATCCACTTTTAACTTTACAAAACTGTCACTCAGATTGTTCTGAAACTTGGTGGAAATCTAGCTTGTGGGAGGATTACCCAAAATTGTTCACAAGGTGGTGATACTTGTGGGAGGATTAACCAAAATTGTTCACAAGGTGGTGATACTGTGGATCCTTGATCCCTGATTTGAAAAAAAAAAATCAATATGGATCAATACCTTTTATAGTTAATGCATGCATGCATGCCTATGGGATTGCAATGAAAACTCACATTTTTTTACTTTGTTTCCAAAATCCTCATTCCCCAGACTAGAGTGGGACTTACTGTAGTTCTAGAAATTTTCGCGCTCTTCATGCTAGTACTTGATGCACGAAACTAAGATGCGCAAAAATTAAATGTCGTAATGAAAGGTCATATATAGACAAGCCATGATGTGCTTAAAATAATTTATGGAAATGTTTTTTAATTTACAGAAAAACAAGTTTGCGTGAAATTAACCAGACAGGTGGCTCTAATATTGCTGTTAGAGCCTGACGGATACTAAACAGCAGGCTCTGATGCTGCTGTTAGAACCTGACTGATACCAAACAGCTGGCTCTGATGTTGCTGTTAGAACCTGACTGATACCAAACAGCTGGCCCTGATGTTGCTGTTAGAACCTGACTGATACCAAACAGGGGGGTTTAAATATTGCTGTTTGAACCTGAGTGATGCCAGATAGGCAAATCTAACTTAGCTTGAGGCCTGATATACATGCATGTGAACTTGTTATAAACCTTTGATATTGCTTGCACTTAATACCCTGAAATAATGGCCATTACGATCACTAGGTTGTACCCAATTATTATTTGTATAAATACCAAGCTGTGGGTGACTAGCAGTCAAATGTGACCTTAATGCTATATTCTCTCAGATCAATATATACATATTTTTCAGAAACTAACAATAAACTGCATTGTTTTATGCGTATGTATGAGTATGTATATGTACATGCGTATATTTGTTCAGATTGATTGATTGTATGTATTGATTCAATAATTCAATGGATCCTGATTCCTAATATGACACTGAGCAATCAGGTCAAAATGTGGTTCAGAATTGATGGTCATCAGAAGTATGGTCAGTTTCTGTAGCCAGTGTCTTGGTAAAGGGTCAGATTTTTAACTTGTTTGTTTCTTGTAAAAATAATTCTTGTAAAAATGAAGATGAATATAATTCTGTTGGTCATACTTTTCACATGAAATAATGATAGGCACTTCAACTTCAGATTTTCCAAAATTCAAGCATTATTAACAGTGAAGGTATTACAAACATTACTCTTGCTAACAGCTACAAACCAACACTGAATATGCCCAGTATTTCTCTTTAGCATAAATTTACCAATCCTAGATGTTAGTTTCAGGCCAGAAACATGGTCCTTGAAGTATTACACTGTGGTTGCTGTGCACTGGTTTGAGAAAGACAGGGTTAAGTGTAGACAATTCTGAGCTCAGCAGGCAAGAGGTTAAAAACATAATTGGGTCAACCTGCGGGTCTTTGACAGTCAAAATTTGTAGACTTTCCAGGGACAGTTCCTTTATTATGTATAAGATTATATGGTGTAACCCAAATGGGAGAACCTGTACTGGGCCCCATGCAAACTTAATTAGGATCCTGGCACATACTGTTATTGAGAGAGGTAGCTCTCATGCATATAGTTAATAGGGTTATTATTGAAATGACTCTCATTACACTGTGACAGCATGCAGAACATGAAGGAAAACTTCCACTGTAATTGGATACTTGAAAACACTCTCACAGTCTGTCAAGGTACTGCTTATGCAGATGAATATTCATCATCATGTGTTCATTTGCATAATTTGTTGCCAGTTCCAAGTACTCCTGTGGACTGTACATATGACAGCAGACATTATTCTGGGGACATATTCCTTTTGTTCCTTGAGTCACTGTGTGCTTTAAAATTGATCTATAAAATTCCAAGTTGGTCAGGTTTTGTGCCTGACTGTGAATGAACAGTAAACAGAATACAAAGCTGCTGATAGGAGAGCCTTGCATACAAGGTCCTCATCAAGTCCTGCTGTACATCTGTATGTGTTTAACCCTTTCTCTCTTGGTACAACTTTTCTAGTGTTGTTGTTGGCATTGTTACCCCACAGCCCATAAGGCCGGAGGGGTATTGTTGTCACCTATGCGTCCGTCCATGCCTTGTTTATGCCATATCTCTAAAAATACTCACTGTAAAGAGACAAAATTTTTATCACAGGGGGTTATTAAGGTGCTTCAGGTGCCTATTGAAAAATAGGTCACTAGGTCTCATTTTTACGTCAGAGTACTACATTGCAAAAAAAAATGGCGTTAACACAGTATAAAAAAAATGAATGTAGCTTCATCAATTATTTATGACCGTTGAACCTAAGAATGCCCCAGATACTTATTGAAAACTAAGTCACTGGGTCACATATTTAGGTCACAGTGCTGCATTGAAAAAAAATGGCCATACCATGATATCTTCAAATATTAAATTACTCATTGTAGCTGCACCAATTATTTATGACATTTGGTCCTAAGAATGCCTCAGACACCTAGTAAAAAGTGGGTCACTGGGTCACATATTTAGGTCATAGTACTGCATTGAAGAAAACTGGCCTTGCCACACCATATCTCCAGAAATACTCACTTTACAGGGACCAAATTTTTATCACAGAAGGCCATTGAGGTGCTACAGGTGCCTATCGAAAAATAGGTCACTAGGTCACATATTTAGGTCACAGTGCTACATTGAAGAAAAAATGCTGTTAACACAATATCTAAATAGATATTGAATGTAGCTTCATCAATTACTTATGAAAGTTGGTCCTAAGGATGCCTCAGATGCCTATTGATAACTAGATCACTGGGTCACATATTTAGGTCACAGTGCTGCATTGAAGAAAAATGGCCTTGCCATGATATCTCTGCTCATTGCATTTGCACCAAAGCTTTGTCATTAGGTTAAACAGGAGTAACCTGACCTACTGGAGGGTATTGTCGTCACCTACGCATCTGTCCATCTGTCTGTCCCTCCGTCCTGGCCGAGGGGTTTTGTGGTCACTGATCGGCTTCTAGTTTTCAAATGTTAGGAAGCAAACTATGAATAATGTCCAAAGATTTAGAAAAAAATACTGGGGACAATTTAGTTTGTTTGTGGGATGTTGATGTTTGAGGACAACAACTTTAGTCCCGTTATGTTTAGAAGACACAAGACGGCTGAAAAATATGGAGAGAAATTGGTTGATTTATTGATTTTGGGGTCCATAAGGGTTAATTCATAGAAGAGTCCACCTTGTCCAACAATGCTTTTCAAACATCCCATAATAGTTATGCAAATATTTTTGAAGTGTAATTATCCTTAATAGAACTCGTGTTACAGGGATTTTACTGTTTACTTTGTGGAAATCCATGCTTATTTCAGAAAGGTTGAAGTGGAAATTGTACACTTGTAAAGGATCACGTCTTCATTCAGAAGATACCTAGAAATCAATTCTGTTCATTCTAATTTAAATTGACACAATAGATAACAGTGGAGTCTAATTTATGCATGAATGCTTGCTATAAGGCAGACATTTTCCCAAGAAACTGGGATGAGTGCTTCTGCATACATCCTTAACCTTCCTTTAAAAATGGAAGGATGCCCTTTTCGTGAGCAGAGCAAACCCTTTCAGCTTGTTAAAATTTACCAATACTAATTCACAAAGTTTCGATCAGGGTCACATGTACATTTTCTGAAAGCCTTTTTAGCTTTTAGTGTCTCCAATACCCAAACATTGAAAGTATTGACTCCAATAATCACATGCATCAGTGGATCTTACATGATAAAGAAATTGGCTTATTGGCAGATCAGAACTATTGGTACTCACTTCGTTGAGTTCTACCATTCTATTACATGTAGTCCCTGGCTTAAGAGACCACCCCAATAAGGAACCTGTCTTGAAAGACCACTTCATCTGGATTCTCCGCTTGGTATTTACCACATCTTTACAAAATCTACCTCTGACAAAAGACCAGCTTGAGGTATCCTCTGGTGTGCTCTGTGGAGGCTGGTTTCACTGTATGCATGTGCATATCCTTCAAACGGCCTGCCAACACTTACCAAGACCCCACCTCTGATTCTATCAACCCTCGGTGGTTGATGGATGGATTAAGGCTCGTCAATTTGGAAGCTGTACATGGAACATTGTACATTTAAAATGCTTTTCTAAAAGTAAAATTCATTGGTGATTGATGAGGGTCTGTGAACCAAGGTAACATGTCTCGGTCTTGTTTTGGTGCAGCCACATAATTGGTTTAATTTAGTTTTGAAAGACTTGTTTGTGTTAAAAATATCCCTTGCCATCCATCAAAGCTTGGCGGATTGCTGCATCCAGTGATATTCTGTATGAAGGTAATATTGCAGATGTAGCAGTCTGTAGTTTGCATCCCAGTTTTCCATTTTCCTTACGACAGGGGAATTTTCACACAAATTGACAGTTTCCATTGAAAGTTAAGACAGAAAAATCACCGTCCATTATGTACACCATTTGGCAAGTTCCATGTATGCAAATGTATTGAGTCCATTAATTTACATTACAAATGTCTCATGTTCTGTGGTTCTGTTCAGTTACGTCAGTTTTTGTTTCTCTCCGTGGGATTTTCCCGTCTGTTATGTACACGTAGTGTCCAGGCTTAATGTACCTGACTTGCTCAATATGTCTATGTACAGTAGCAAATAAAACAGGACTATTTTGGCTCACATAAGTTTCTTGACTTTTCTTATAAAAAGCATGCAGATTCAAAGGTGCAGTTAGATGTATTACATTATGTCAGGCTATCTGTTTCCCTTACAAAACATCCGTGGAAGTGTACAGATGTGCAAATATTGTCTGCTCATCCATTTTTTCTTCAATATGATTTTCTGCATCAAAATTTTTGCAGGAAGTTTGTGAGAAATATTTGACACGTATATGTGAGTACCACAGCCTTGGCACATCCTCGGTGCATTTGCGTGAGCTATATGCAGAAAAACTTGAATAATCTTATGATATGTTTACGGTGACTACAAGTCCCCATATTAACCCTCTCTCCCTTGAATTAAGACTGATTCTACAGCTTTGCTTGCAATGGGTTTGGCACTAAGTCCCCCACTCATGCCAAGAAAAGCTGTTGACTCGGTTTTAATTTGGCCAGGAAAGGATTAAAAGCAGAGATATATGGACAAACTATAGTGAGTGCCGGAATCTGGGCTGACAGAACACACAAGTCTGTTCTGTGAGCCCAGATACCCAAGCAAGGAATGGTTTGTATTTATCCCATGTTTTACAGTGAAATAAATGCAGAAAAAAGTGATTTCAAACCGTGTTTTATTCATGTTGACGGCTGGATTGTGACCCTAACAACACATGGATAATTTGCATATGGACTATGTAATACGAGGAAGCAGATCACATAGTCGTATTACATTGGTGTTTATAGGGAGTGCAAGCACAAACATGGCATAGATATCTATATCTGTCTATCTGTCTGTCATTGAAGGCGGCTGATTTAGTCTTAATTTGACCAGGGAAGGGTTAAAGCAAAGATATCTACTTATTTATCTATCTGTCTATCTATCTATCTATCTATCTATCTATCTATCTATCTATCTATCTATCTGTCTGTCTGTCTGTCTGTCTGTCTGTCTGTCTGTCTGTCTGTCTGTCTGTCTGTCTGTCAGTGTCTGTCTCTCTGTCCATCCGTCCATCTATCTATCTGTCTCTATCTGTCTGTCTTGTCTGTCTGTCTGTCTGTCTGTCTGTCATTGAAGGTTGTTGATATAGTCTTAATTTGGTCAGGGAAGGGTTAAAAACAGAGATATGTATCTCTCTGTCTATCTGTCTGTCATGGAAGACTTGACCTAGTCTTAATTTTGCCAGGTACAGGTTAAAACCATCTATCTGGCTGTCTGTCTGTCTGTCTGTCTGTCCATCCGTCTGTGTATCTATCTATCTGTCTGTCTGTCTGTCTGTCTGTCCGTGTATCTATCTATCTATCTATCTGTCTGTCTGTCATTGGTGGCTGTTGGCATGGTCTTAATGTGACTAGGGAAGGGTTAAAAGCAGACATAATGTAGTCCATGACAATAAGAAACAAGAAAAAGACAAGTGATGGATGATATATGCTGTGTAGCTGTGTAACATCAATTGTAGTCAGGTATGTCCTACACAATGTCTTCATTTCTTTTCACCGTCTTATTTTTTATAATTACGCAAAATTAATAAAATTCCATGTAGTCTGTCTCAATGGTCTATTGTAGGTCTTGTGCATGCTGTATCGAAGAATTATTTCAACTCAATGCAATTAAATTTTCAGGGGATTTTTCCCTGGATGTTTGTTAACGCTTTGTTGCCCCAAACCATGTAAAAGTGGCCAGACCTGAAATGTTCTCAGTTTCAGCAGTTTTATTGAAATGTCTCATTTGAATAATCGGAAACATTTTGAACTCCAATTGAAGAAGACACCATCTGAACCAAATGATCTTGGTCAGCAGGTTTTTTTGGCACAGATTGGGCACTTTGTGTCCAAATTCCAAGGAAAGCTGTTGAATTTTTTTGTCTTGTTACCACTGAAGGGTTCATACACTATAGCTACCACTGAAGGGTTCATACACTAGCTACCACTGAAGGGTTCATACACTAGCTACCACTGAAGGGTTCATACACTAGCTACCACTGAAGGGTTCATACACTATAGCTACCACTGAAGGGTTCATACACTAGCTACCACTGAAGGGTTCATACACTAACTACCACTGAAGGGTTCATACACTAGCTACCACTGAAGGGTTCATACACTAGCTACCACTGAAGGGTTCATACACTAGCTACCACTGAAGGGTTCATACACTAGCTACCACTGAAGGGTTCATACACTATAGCTACCACTGAAGCTGGTAAATGCTAGCAACTTATGACATCAAATTTCAAGAAATACTCTGAATAATCATCCTGTAAGATTATATCTGCAGTATCTTATAAGTTGGTCCCAAATAAACATATGAATTTCTTTTGAGATCCCACTTCAATGAGAGACCACCTGGCCAGTCAAAGAAACTAAAGCTAATTAGGTTTGTACAATGTATCAAATAGAGTGGAAAGCATCACTTTGTCGTGTACAAAGCATTTATCATTTTTATTTTACTGTCCCATTCAACAGAGAAACATAAAATTTATGTGCTTCTGTATTTAAACATTTTTTCATTTTTGAAGGCTGGCGTTAGGGGGTGTGATGGGAGGTGGGGGTGTGGGGTAATCATGACCTGCTGTGTACCCCAAGGGTAAATATCAACAATGGCCCCGGGATTAAATGTCAGGAGCAACAAAATGCAAAAAGCCCACTGTGCCTGGGGGGTCAACTCTGCAACAACACTCCACTCTTACTGGAGAAAACCTTGTCTTCTGACACAAATCTTTCATTAAATGACATTGTTCCTAGTTTCCTGGCAGGAACATAAAGCGTATTATCTCAGAAATCTGTATGTAGAACTGTAGCAATTAGGACATAGTACATGAAAATTAGCTCACTTTTTTTGCTTTGGCTCATTAAATAGTGAATGAGATTTTGAGACGTCAATCTGTGAACATTCTTTTCGACATTTAAATTGCCCAAGACAGGTGGACAGGCCTTTTAACGTGTTGTCCCAATAATATGCACCAATGAAGATTTTGCATGAATTCCCCAAATCATTATTACCTGTGGCACATAAAACGCAGGAGGAAAATGTTGTCCTGGTGACCACCATGCATCTGTCTGTCTGTCTGTCCGTCTCTGTGTCAACCCTCATGACGTACATGTACCATGATCAGAGGATATTGAAAGAAGAAGAAAAAAATGTCTATGTTGACCACAGTTTTACCAAATTTTAGTCAATGATTTACCTGGGAACATACCAGCTGTCTACTGGAAACTATAGAGCATATGATCATTTCTGATTTTTTCACTAATTTTTCTGTGCATTTACAATGTATTTAAGGCCATCTGAGTGGTGCTCAAAGGGTGATGTTTCTACAATAACTCAAGAAAGATAGACTGCAGTAATACTGAATTTTTATCAGAGATGTTTCTGAGGGTGAACCATTTATATATTGAGGATTAACTTCCACTGATCATTTTTTGTTTGTTTTATTTTTATGTTTTTTATTTTTATTATATTTTTGAGCGGGGGAGGGGCTATTGATAAAAATACTAATTTTGAGGCCCTCTGAGTGGTGCCCAAGGGGACAACATTACTGCAGTATCTCAAGAGGATTGCCTACAACATCACCAAATTTTGATAAGGGATGTACCTTAGGATAGATCAGATCCCTTTTGAAAACTGGTTAACTTTCATCATTTAAAATTTGGTGTGAGTTCGTTGCTTAACCTCTTTGCTTTTCAAATGGACCAAAAACACCTGGATACAAATTCTCATTTGCTTTAATGTTTTTGCTTAACTTTGTTGTTACCAGAAACATATTTGGTTTAACATATTTTATTTTAGAAAAAATTTACTGGCAAACAAGCATAATGCCTATATGAATTCCTCTCGTGGGAAATGCTTTGCTGAGACTTGTAGATAGGACGTATTATCCCAGCATGCTTTAGGGCAATATATTGCACCCAACCTGTGCCGAGGAAAGCTGTTGACTCAGTCATATTGTGACTAGGAAGACCTTAATATGTTTTGTCTATCAGGCCTTGTTTTACAGATTAAATTGATTCTATTGTATACCTGTACCTGTCAGTTCTCGACACATTTGGCAAACATCTTCCACTTTTTGGCCTTATTTTGTGGACTGTATGCCTGAAATTTGTCTGCCCCATCAAAATCTGTATATTTTGTTGCTTTGTTAAGTTATGCCATGTCCCCATGGAAGCTAAAAAATCATATATCTTACCAAAGAGTACATGTGTTGAGGATGGTCAGTGGTGTTCACTCTGTCTGACAAGTTATGTGCCAGCTGCCATCAATCAGCGGCAGCGAACCCACGATAATCTCTTTTTTAACACTACATTTTGTGCAATGCAGTGCTGGTATCACTGAAAACATACATCACACTGACTATTTTTGTGTGACTTGCAATCATAACAGCACTGAATTTCATATATTTTGTTTTTTTGCTGGTCAGCGAGACATTGGGAACAGTTTACTGTTCTGGGAATAAGTGACAGATAAAGCATGCCATCATATGTAGATGGTTTTTTCTTTTTCGTTGAACGGCAGAAAAGTCGTCCAAGAGCTTAGTGTCAGGGCAAGGTAACCATGAAATTGGTTCAATTATGTTTGTAGTGGGTGAGAGTGGAGTTTGCCAATACTCTCCACAGAATTTCAACAGAATTATATCTTTACGGTCTAATGGATGGCATAGAATATCCTACGATTGTCCATATTGAAAGAAGCATTCAGAGTAACACTGAATGAAAAAGGAGATGGGAGGGAACACTTTTATTAAGCAAAAATTAGGAAGCATCAAACACGATATTCAGTTGTGTAGAGGAAAAGAAATAGTCCTTCACAGGGTTAACTCTTGAAGTACTACTCCAAACAAAAGGAATCCTGATCTGAAGTACTGGACTGATACCACATTCAAATTACTCATGAAAAGACCTTTCATTCAAGTACCAGCATGCCTGTATTTCCAGGGAAGAAAGAAAGACCTTTCATTCAAGTTCCACCATGCCTGTATTTCCAGGGAAGACAGGATGGTTCAGGTCAATAGATTATCTAGATTGACATTGGGGGATGTGTGCAAAGTGCACTGAAGAAAGCTGTTGACTCAGATCTTTAGCAGTGAAGGGGTTAACAGCCATTTGACATGAGCCAAGGAATCATGGGAAAAGGTGGGTCTTTCAAGAATACAATCAGCAGGATATATGTTAGACTTATGTAACTGTACCCCCCCCAAAAAAAAAAAATATATAAAAAAAAAAAAATAAAGGGTTACTGGCTTCACTGCCTATTGAACAACAGATCTTAAGGTTTTTTCACTTTTATCATTTAGCTATGTCACTCAAGACATATGATTATTCATTTTATAATGACATATACATGCCGTGGTACCTGCTGTATGCAATCACTGCCGTGAACAGCCACATTGCTTTTTGTGGTCACTATGAGCTTGGATGTGGGAGTCAGTTTCTTTCTCTGCAGTGACAGGCCGCCTGCTGTATGTGGCCGATTTTTCTTGGCTAGATACAGCAGATACCACTGTACAGCAATTTGATAATTTAAGATTTCTGTAATGACGTATACGGGTGATCACATATGCTGGATTTTGTACATTTTCCAAACTCGATTGCAGCGAAAATGGACATTGACTTCACGCTTTTTTAAACTTATTTCATACCAGTCCCTGATTTTTCCGTATATTTGCCTAGATTTAAGACGACAATTGCATGTTTAAATCCTTCATGAAAAGAGCTTGTGTTCAAGTACACATATGCCTATAGTCTTAAGTCAGTGGTTCTGGCACTGCCTGGCAAGTCACCATTGTATGGAATGAGTTAAGAACATTAATCACATTCTGATGATGGCAATATATACAGACTGTAATGAGAAATGTTTACATAATTAACATAACCTGTAATATGGCATAATAATTAGCAATATGATTATTATCAACGTGGCATCAAGACTTGCCCTCACAGAGGGCCACCATATTTTTCATCTGCAATGTATATCAGGAGAAAGGATTTTTCATGGAGTCTCCTGAACCCAGCGAAGGGATAGGCCAAAAAGGGGGCGGGGATGGGGGGTGAGGATGGAGAGATGGAATCCTATTTTCAAATAGATCCAAGTTAATTCCTTTTTTTTTTTTTTTTGTTCATTCATACTATGTTGTACTACCTTGTACAATTTGAACCATGGGAGGACACTTTCACTCCTGTACGTACATTTCTGTTGAACTGCATTGCTACATTTAAGTGGTAGATATTTAAATACTACAGTGCTACTTTGTATATGCTGATCAGTCTCTTTCCTAATGTTTGAAGCCTGGCACAGTTTATTTTATTATTTACCAACAGGACTACAGTCCGCCAGTACTTCTCAGCACTGGATCAGAACTCAGACCTTTATTTTGCCTTATAGTTCAGGAAGATTTGTTTCCTTTATGTGAAAATAGTTCAGATCTGGTGGGAAAGTGGGCAAAGTACATAAGTATTGGGTAAATTCTGTAAAAATCAGTGCCATCTCTGACAAATGTAATAATGCCCCAACATGTACCCCAGTTCTAAGATACAGGGTTTTGCAAACCTAAAACATGATGTGAGTCTGTCTAGGTACAGAGGTGATCAATAGTGGTTGCTTGTGAAGATAACATGCACCAAATCTGCCGATTAACATTTTACTTACAGCAACTTGATTAACATTTTGGACAGTCCAAGGCCTAGTTTATCTGACTTTAACCCTTTTCCCTTTTGAATTAAGGCTTGAGACAACAGCTTTCCTTGGCATGGGTAATGGGCATTAAGTGCCTAACCCATGCCAGGGAAAGCTGTTGACCTGGGTCATGTTATTTTGATGGGTCTCATCTATAATTCCTAGTGAACTTGCTTTCCAATGATGGTGAAATTAGTTGAAAACACTGAAGCAGTTAGAATTTGACCACCTGCCACTTTGAGCTTTGAGCTGGTGTTAGCTGGTTTTGGTCAGTTTAAAGGGAAAAGGGTTAATATGCAGTAAACACTTAGGCAATACAAAATTTGAAGTGCCATAAAAACTGTAAGTGGGGCTTAGGTGGTCAAGTTTCCTCTGATGTATGTGGGGCTCAGGGGGTCAAGTTTTCTCTGATGTATAGTGTCAGGATAAAGTTGTAGATTTGCTGGTCAATATTCCCAAAAGCTTGCTTTAAGAACTGTGGCTTAAATGAACATGGCTTTATAATGGCCATGAATTCACAAATTTTCCTTCAATTTGGTGAAGATTTACTGCACTTGTACACAGAAATTTTCTTGATGTAGCATATAAGAGACTCTTCGTTCAGCTTACCACATTCATCATGGGAAATCTTCATTTAACACCGCCAGTCCAGCCCTCACTCGGGTGTTTACTGGATTTTATTCTTTGACAGCTTTGGGCTTAGATATTGCAGGGGGAAATTAATGATCGCGGTATTTACAGTGAAAGGTATGTGATTTGGGGATTGAGAAGACAAGCCACCTCTTGGATTTGCCATAAAACAGCTTAATTGTCCCAAGTTAGGGAATTAGGTAAGGTAGTTAACAGGAATGTTTATGATTGCGGGTAAAATGTTGTGGCATAAAGGAAAGCCAAGAGGGTTTTTGTGACTGACAGGGGCTTGAGCCATCTTTACATTATATGCCATTTCATGGGATCTCTCCAATGTAGATTGTGCGGAGGCTCAGAGCTGATCAAAAAGCAAGCCTGTCATGATTCATTTTGAAGCCTCGGTTAGTTCCCGATTTCATTGCTACAAACACAGTCCTTTGTTGGCATTCAGGCATCATCTTTGTCCGCTTAGAGATGTCGGCATATCCTAGAGATTTTCTGTCCAGCTTTCAACAAAACTTATCATCTGTAAAGATAAGCATCGGAGGCAATTATAGGATACACTACATGTAATAGATAGATGTTTTTAAATCACACAGAAGCCTGTCTGTGGGTCTCTTTGTATTAAGTACATCACTATTCAGGTATAGATTTCAGTCCTGAAAGGCAGAATTGAAGCCAGGGTCTTATTGATTGCAGATACCATGCATAATATGCTGTTTTTTTGTGAAAAAATTTTTGGTAAAAATTTTGTAGGTTTTGAATACAACATTTTTGACAAGAAACTGGTGATAAAAAGCGTCCACAAAATAAATCAGCATTAAAGTGCTGGTGATCGCTAGGCTTCACAAAATTACTGAAGCTTGAAATACTGCTGATAAAAAGCTCCACAAAATGGGTCAACCTTAGAATACTGGTGATAAAAAGTATCCATGATGTCATCAACATTAAAATGCTGGTAATGAAAGGCTTCACAAACTAGGTCAACCTTAAAATGCTTGTGATGAAAAGGCTCAATAAAGTGGGACAACCTTGAAATGCTAATCATAAAAAGGCTGTACAATGTGGACTAACACAAGGGCATTGTGTAGATACATGTGTTACTTTATCCATATACACTGAACATCTTGGTTTGATAACTGCTCAAATATGCATAATTTTTATATGGCACCAAGACATTTTAATTTGTGTATCTGTCAAAAACAGCAAAAGATGCATTAAGTGGTTATCAAAAGCTTTATTTCACAAGGTACCATGATCAGGAAGAGAAAAATACACAGTCTCACCTCCCCCCCCCCCCCCCCATAAGGTCACCCTACTGTTGCAGGACAAAACAATATATAGGAATGGACATATCTACATGGATAAGGACATTATAAAAGTGTTGCTCTTGGCAAGAAGGGTCTGGCTGGAGGAGGACTACTGTAGACCACTGTAGACCACTGTACTGGTTATTGCCACTTAAGTCAAACTACTTAATAAAAAGTATGTAGAATTATAACAATTGAGGGTGCTAGATTCATGTTCCTTGTTCGAAGACCTTTCATTCAAGCACCATCATGCCTGAAAGTACATAGAATATAATAGTCTAGGTCAACAGCTTTCCTTCAACTACTAGCATGCCTGTTGTGACATAGAATATAATAATCCAGGTCAACAGCTTTCCTTGGTGCACTTTGGGCAAAAAGGCCTCAAAGTGCTCAAGGAAAGCTGTTGACTCAGTCAAAAATGTGGCACAGAAGGCGTAAACATAAATCGTGAAAAAGGCCACCTGCAGTACCTCCCAGCACAGACAGAGAGATGTCCATGTACCGGTAACTCTAGCATTTCTTTCGTTAACAGACCACTGGAGGAAAAGATCGAGTGCCAAAGAACGCTAGTGATAAGACAGCATTGATAGTCTGGCATCTTAGTCCAAAAGAACACCAGAGGACATTCATGGAGGACACTGCATGGTGAGTGTAATGTTACGTCTCATCCAATTAGTATGGTACACCAAACCTATTACACAGACTTGTGTGGGTACCAAACAATGACCATAATATTGCTGTCTGCTCCGCATATTTGCGGTCAAAACCCAATACTGAGCGTGGCGTCTCCTGTTTGTCCCTTGGAAAACAAAACAAAACAAAACAAAACTTTTTATGATAGTGTGTGACTTCCATGGAATGCTCTGATGTTACAGTTGTGTGTATGAATTACCAATTTTTCAGTATCTGTGATGGTCAGTTGTTATGAGGTGTGACATTAAGAGCTGACTCATCATTTTTATAATTATAAGCATGCAAACAGTATGCTCGGATCATTGGTGGTGTAATCTTTTAATATCACAGTAAGATGATGACACCCTCGTCACTGCTATCAAATACCCTAAAATGAAATACCCTCAAACCACTGCTACCAAATACTGTAAAATAAAATGCCTTCACCACTGCTACCAGATACTGTAAAATAAATACACTCACCACTGCTACCAAATACTGTGAAATAAAATACTCTCACCACTGCTACCAAATACTATAAAATAAGGTAGCCTCATTACTGATACCAGATACTGTAAAATAAATACTCTCGCCACTGCTACCAGATACTGTACAATAAATACTCTCGCCACTGCTACCAGATACTGTAAAATAAATACACTCACCACTGCTACCAAATACTGTGAAATAAAATACTCTCACCACTGCTACCAAATACTATAAAATAAGGTAGCCTCATTACTGATACCAGATACTGTAAAATAAATACTATCGCCACTGCTACCAGATACTGTAAAATAAATACTCTCGCCACTGCTACCAGATACTGTAAAATAAATACACTCACCACTGCTACCAAATACTGTGAAATAAGATACTCTCACCACTGCTACCAAATAAAGCAGTCACTGACAGATTTAAATTTGTCCAGCTATTTCTGTGAATATAGCACGTGACTTGAAGGTGACTTATCTTTGTTTGCCTGCTCTAGTTAAGATAAAGCCTAGTTATAAGAAAAAAACTAAAAATGGATTTGCAGAGGACAAGAAAAAAATGTGTGTTGTTCTGCCTCAAAAAGTCCTGCAAGACCAAGCGTATTCCATAGATGATAAGAGATTTGTATGTATTATTTTATGTGTTATTCTCTTCCCTCTTTAATCACTCAAAAGCACTCCGATGTATATTCTTGTCTGCGTTAATGTTTTCACTAATTTACTGTTAATAAAAAATATTGTGAGTCAGAAATATGAACAGACCTCTGACAATAACATGCCCTCGGTAAACAGCTTTCCTTGGCACAGGTTGGGCACAATGCACTCAACCGGGTTGCCAGGGGAAGATGATGACTCCGTTTTATTTTAACTCCATCAGTGCCAATTGTGACTAAAGTCGAACTATTTAAAATGAACTGCTCTGTATTAGAAGAGTGCTAGATTCATGTTCCTTGTGAGAAGACCTTTTATTCAAGTCGCAGCATGGCTGTAGTTACATAGAATATAATAGTCCAGGTCAACAGCTTTTCTCTGCACGGTTTGGGTGCATTGCACCCAGTGTGTTCCAAGGAAAGCTGTTGACTCATTCAAAAATGCAGCACTAAAAGAGCTTACCAGGATATGTACCAACAAGTGGAATTCTGCATGTGCTTCTGGGTGTACGTCAAGCAGATGAAATGAAGATGATCATATTCTGATGGGACTTGATTCTATAACAAAATCAGCAGAAGTCACTCTTAAGAATCCACAGGTTCTATTTTCTGATGCCTGGTAATGACAAGATTCATTAAAAACTTGCCCTAGTAGACGCCCTGCAGTTTGCTTTACGTGGCTATGAGGGATTGTTTTTCGAAACCAATGCAAAGAATTAGTTCTTCATTAATGTTGTATCAGCTCATTATCATATCTGAACACATTTAGTGCTTATCACAAAAAAAATCCTACTGATCTGAATCATTGTACAATTTCTGAGTCAAATTCAATATAAAAAGATATTTCATTCAATGCTTAGCTTCCCTGTATTTCCAAGGGGAAAAAAGAAAATTATGATTTATCCACAGATTTAGCACTGAAAGAGTAAAAAATCTGGAGGTTTTATTTGTAATCGTAACTTTTTTATTGTTAGTTGACACAGTGAACACAGAAATATTCTATCCTTGCTTGTCAGCTGAACAAACACAGGTACAATATTTATGTACTACTCTGCTGGAAAATGTAATACATTGTAGTCAATGTTCCTGTAATACAATGTATACAATATTTCTGTAGATCTTCCTACTCACTCCCACACATGCTTTAAACCCCTTCCTGCACAATGAGACAAAAGTGATGGGGTATCAAATGACATGTCAACTGGTCACATGACCATATGTACAGAATATTCATCCATCCATCATTGTCAATCATCCATCATTATTGATCAATTCACCTTTGTACTTCTCCAAAGAAACCACAAACTGGATGCTCTTCCAAGTTTATGTGGATGTACAGCAGGTTAGGGCTCTGTCAATTGGGTTCAACTGAGTATATGCTCCAGTGATTTTCTACCTTTGGTACATAAAGTGCCAGGGGGTATTGTCATTCCCTGCATTGTCCGTCTGAAATGTTTAAAGCTTGCTGGAAACCTAACTAAGCTTTGGCAAGAATTCATGGAAATGAATAAGTTTATAAGTACTGTTACACATGTAAATTACAGAACTAAAAATTACAACAAGAGGAAAAAACTTTTGTGCAATACAGATAACTTGGTTTATCTGATCACATGTGATAATTGCTCTAGTCAGTATGTCGGTGAAACCAACCAAAAATTGAACGAAAGGTTCAATGATCATAGAAATAGAATAAGATACCCTGACAAAGGATCCAATTCTATGATTCTGGTGGATCACTTCACTAGTGGACTTTGCAAGAACAAAACATGTAAAGTCCAAATTATTGAAACTATAAAACAACCAGGAAAATACTCAATTGGAAAGATGAATAAGGAAACAGCAGGATTGTGAAGGAACAGAGAAACATTTTGGATTAAAGAACTCTGAACAGTATATCCGTATGGGTTGAATAATCGATGTGATAAGAACATAGATCAAAGAGCAGACAATGATAATGTATAGGACATACTCAACAAAAGAAGGAAAAAGAAGAACAAACATAAGAGTAAACACAGAACACATAAAGAATTTCTTACAGTTCAATATGTATTCAACATACTCCAAGAAACTGCAATCAAAGAAACTACATACTACATCAATAAAACTTTACCACAAATGAAGAGAAAAGATCTCAAGCAATTAGGACATTTACTTCTGGATCATGAAGTAACAAATGACAGCAAGTTAACAGATAGGATTGTCAGTTTAGTGCAAGACATGATACAACATAAATTGAAGCTAAAGAAAGAACAAATGTGGAAAAGTAAGAAGAAAAAGAAAAACATGAATCCTGTGATAATACACTATGAAAATCCAGGTATCGAGTACATAAAGCTACAAAGTACTCTTAGACTTCAGGAAGTTGAAAATTCAGTCAGCAACTATATTGAGGAGGATGTCACAGTTGCTTATAAATACACTTCTAGTATTCGTAATAAAGTCTTCAACTACAATCGAATAATGGATGAAGTGGACTTAGACAGCTGGAATATGAATAGTCAAAACTTGTGAATGTTGATACTACTTCCAAGAAGTATATGGATAAAGACCACAAACATGTAATCACGGGTGATTTTAGTATCATTCCAAACTAAAAATTGAGACATTTGTTTGAAGGAGGACCAAACTATAGAGAAAGACATAAAATCAACTTCACAAAGGAAAGAAAAAAGGAGATTAAAAGAGGACTCAACAGTTTCTTGAAGAAACATAGTAATAAGAAAGGAATCTGTAACAAGGCATTTGATGAATGGAAAGTTAAAATAATGGAGAGAGTGGATGAAAGAATTAAATACCTGAGAAAAGGACCTCTTCAAAAGTGGAGACAGATTAAACAAGTGCTGCAGGATTCACCTTGCAGTCAGGAATTGCAAAACTTGCATGACAAGTTTGTCATCACACCTGTTGACAAAGCTAGCAATAACATTGCACTAACTTGTAAACCATACTACATTAATACAATACTGAGTGAATTAAATAATGAAAGTTATCAACAGGCAAGAACCTCTGATACTGGTATCAAGGACCAAGTGGATAAAAACAAGGAGTTGAAATGCATTGTCTCAAATGAGGACAAAAAATTACCAATATACCTGCTCATGCAGAGTTGTACCGAACTTTTCGGGACCGTAATTAATTATGCATTTCATTGTTGGCCTGATTGTCCAATCAGCAAGGGGCCGAGTTGGGCCCAAGCCATCATATGTTTACAATTAAGGGATGCCACGGCTGATGCTAGTGATTACAGCATGGATTGTGCTGAACAGTGCAAATCTTTTACCTAAAACGTCAATTCATTGGTGAAATTTGCATTTATAGTTTGCTGACGGTTTGAATTTTCATTAAACTCAAACACATCCTGTGTTTTACTTTCCGATCCTTTCACGTGTAATCCGGCCAGTGTGGTTGAGCACAAAATGTAAACAAAGCAGGGTGCGCTTCCCGAAGTGAACCGAATAAAGCTGAGTTCTATGAACTGGTCTATTCAGTGGTGGATGGACAAAGTGCTGGCAGTAAGTCACACTGCAGTGATTTATTATACTTTTATGATATTTTGAATGATTTTTTTTGCAATTTCTGATCTTCACTGGGCTTAAATCCCCTATGGTTTGATTTTGTTTCATTAAGCCCCATGCACACATATGAATCGGTACAGTAGTACATGTTACATGTGTGCTGTAAAACTACATGTAAGTCACTAAGCCAAGTATCTTGGCTACAGACGTGTATTTTTAAACCTTGCCCATGAAGTGGGGGGCGTATGTGGTAATGGGCATTGTCTGTGTGTCCTTCCTTCCATTTGTTCTTCTGTCCATCTGAAACAATTTTTGTCTGGGCCATATCTTCTAAACAATAAATGCTAGCCCTTTGAAATGTTTAGAGTTGGTAGATCATAGGTAGTAGTGGTGCATAGGCACTGTTTTGTATGCCTAATTGCTTACATTAATTAACCAAACTTCGTTAGGCATGCAACCTCCACATCAGAGACGATTTTATACGGGCCATATTTTGGAAACTATAAATGCAAGCCCTTTGAAATGTTCAAGGTTGGTAGATATTAGGTAGGAAGTGTGCATAGGATTAAATTTATTCAGCTGATTACTTTCTTTTACTAATTAATTAATTAACAAAGACATGTGCTTTGTTCAGTACAGTGGTACCTCTCTTCAGAGACCCCTCTAATGAGAGACCGCATATCTTTTAAAGACCACTCTCTCAGAACACTGTGCTATCTTTTCCATGTTGTTGTACCTCTAATGAAAGACCACCTGTTTTGAGAGACCACATTTTGATTTGCCATAGAGGTTGTCTCAAAACAGGTACCACTGTACATCAAAATCTCCTGCATCCAAAACAAATTTTGTCCAGGCCATGTCTTTTGTACTTTAAATGCTAGGCCTTTGATATTTATAAAGTTGGTAGATCATAAATAGTAGGTGTGCATAGGCAACAAATTAAGCACCTCGAAATCATCTGCATAATTTTGTTGGGGCGATATCTTCTAAACTATAAATGCCAGACCTTTGAAATTTAAAGGGATGGTACATCTAAGGCAGATGGTGTGCATAGGCATTTTTTGTGTGCTGAATTACTTTCATTAATTAATGAATCAACAAAGTTCATTGAGCAACCTCCAGATCTGAATTGATTTGTCCAGGTCATATCTTTGGAACTATAAACGCTAGCCCTTTGAAATTTTCATGGTTAGATTTCAGGTAGGAGGTGTGCATAAGCATGAATTTGTTTGGCTGATTACTTTCTTTTACAAATTAATTAATTTACATAGATTGTTAAGCAGCTCAAAATCACCGGCATACATGTAATTTTTCCATGCATTTTCGTGGAAAGTATAGTAAATGACCCTTCAAAATTTGCAATGTGAGTACCTCTTACATTGAAGAAGTACATAAACATAGTCTTACATTGCTAATTATCCTTCATTATTAATTAATTAATTAACAAAGATCAATAAGCTTCAAGATCACAGGGCCGATAAAATAGAATTCTGTTCTGTGCAATATCTACAGAAGGATTTAATGGAAGTTCATTAAACATGGTACGTCACAGCATGGTCCAAGGTACATGTAGATCAGTTGTATTTACCACTGTGATTATTGTGGGCCGGGGATATGGCTATATGTGTCAGTTACCTACTTGTTACTATATGTGTCAGCAGCTACTTGTTACTATATGTGTCAGCAGCCACTTGTTACTATATGTGTCAGCAGCTACTTGTTACTATATGTGTCAGCAGCCACTTGTTACTATATGCGTCAGCAGCTGCTTGTTACTATATGTGTCAGCAGCTACTTGTTACTATATGTGTCAGCAGCCACTTGTTACTATATGCGTCAGCAGCTGCTTGTTACTATATGTGTCAGCAGCTACTTGTTACTATATGTGTCAGCAGCCACTTGTTACTATATGTGTCAGCAGCCACTTGTTACTATATGTGTCAGCAGCCACTTGTTACTATATGTGTCAGCAGCTACTTGTTACTATATGTGTCAGCAGCTACTTGTTACTATATGTGTCAGCAGCGACTTGTTACTATATGTGTCAGCAGCTACTTGTTACTATATGTGTCAGCAACTACTTGTTACTATTTGCATCTGGGTCTCTGATGTTCTTATCAATTAACTCTTGTTTATCAAACCTTACACACAGGTGTCTGGTCTAAAGTGTGTGTGTTAGTAGGCATTCCAGGATGTTGGCGTCCTCCGTGGATGACATAGCACTGCTGTCCTACTATAGTTAGGTCACTATTGGTACGTGGGTCGTGATGTCTCTGTATACTAACTGCTCAAAATTAGGTTCACCTCAGCTCAGCTTAGCTCAAGCTGAGACTTATGTTTGAGTGAATATTTCTAGGTCAGATGACCATGACAGTACACCTTGACCTTGGCACTCATTTTGGACTCTAGCCAGGGAAAGTGAAAGTTAAGCTATTTAAATGTACATGTAAAGTTAGATTCTGAAAAAGAGTCATAGCATATTTTAAGCCCAATAGTTGTATAATTACCTGTTGCATCCAGTTCTGAGCTAAATTAGCATAAAAGAAACTAAGTACTTGAACATTACATGGAGAAGACGTACTTGCACCAGATTGGTCTCAATGAATGGGCCAGATCATGATATAGTGCTGCACACACAGACACAAATGTGCAAGTATTTGGATCCATTATTAAATGTGCTTGTAGGCATATTTTACTGGCTAAGTGCATACAGCACTCTACTAAAGTGGCTCAAGTTTTGTGCTGATTTTTTTATACCACAGCTAATGGGTTAATCTGGAAGTTCACCTTTAGTTAGTGCATACTTATGGGACCCTAAATTAAGGAGGTTAAGTTGCTGTCACCTTTGAATCCCTTAAGTGACCTGTGTGTTGAGTAGCATTTGCGCCATGCCTCTCAGAAATAATACATGCCAATATTTTTGTGCCACATATTGGGCCTGTCAGTCAAACAGGCTGATCTTAACTCTTTGCTGATGTTAACTCTTGTCAGACAGGCTGATCTTAACTCTTTGCTGATGTTAACTATTGTCAGTCAGACAGGCTGTTGTTAATTCTTTGATTTTCAGGAAAGTCATGTTCATCAAAATTATTCAAACAATTCCACATTCAGATTCAGCATTGAAGACCTTTCATCAAGTACCAACTTGTCTGGCTCTCAAAGAAATCATTGAAGGAACAGGTCAACAGCTGCTGTCAGTTCACTTTGGGAGCATCACCCAAAGCTTGGTTAGGAAAACTCTTGTCCCGGTCCATAGCCTAGCAAATTAAGAGTTGACCCTTTCCCTCTTATATTGGCCAAAACCAGCTGCTGGTCAAATGTCATCTGCTTCAGTGTTTTGAACTAATTTGAGCAGTAATAAAAAAAACAGTTAATTTGGCTGAGAATTGTAGGTGAGACCTATCAAGATCACATGTCCCTGGTCAACAGCTTTTCTTGGGAAGTGTTGGGAACTTAGTGGCCAACCCAGGCCAAGGAATGCTGTTGACTCAGTCTTTAAGGGTAGAAGGTTAAAGCAGGTGTTACTGTAGCATATACCCACTCAGCCTCTCCTATACCTGGATACACTGTTATGGCCTGGAGCATACTACTGCCTGGCCACCAAGTGACAGGGCCTTTGGTAACCCCTATAAATAACTGAGTTAGCACGGGGCACCTTATTGTGTGGTAAGTGTTAATACAATGAAGCAGATGCACTCTGTCATACCCATAAGGACTTTTTACACCGTTTGGGATCAAACTTTGTCAATATACTTCAGCACGGATATTGCATTAATGGCTTAGATTGTTGTCATGGTTATATCACTGTCAATTTATGTGGACAGCGTTAGGCTTTCATGGCATCCCGGGCTTTGAGCTGCCAGTATGCCAGTGTGGCTCAACATCTTTCTGTGTGTGTGTGTGTGTGTGTTTTTTTGTTTTGTTTTTTGTTTTTACCCTTTCTTTTTTTGTGTTTCAGTTTCATGGGGATTCATCTGGAGTCAGAGGTTGTAGCAGGATGAGTCATTGTTTTGGAACATACTGAATGAAAATTATTTGGTTTCTCTTTATCACCAGAATTAGGAAAATCTGTCATGTTATAATAATAAGAGATTCTGCGTCACAAAATATACACTCTTAACAAATTCTAACAATAAACACACACCTAAATTAAATGCTAACAAAATTCTGTGGTTCACAAAATACTGGTGCAATAGACCCTTGTTTATATGGATTGATTGATGATAGCTGCCCATGAGACTATGTTTGCTGGAAAAATCAAAAGAATCGTCATATCTGTTTTCAAAAGATAAAACTAACAAATACATGTAGTTTGAAGAGGATCCATGAACATTATATAAAAAAAACACTGTCCATTACATGTTGGTGAGGTCCTTTATATCTCAGAGTACAAAACTTTGCATTTAAAAGACGCCATTTAATTCCCTGTGGGACCCTTATATCATTGATAAACAGTTAAACCAATCAGGTGTACCGTGATTAGAGTGTGACTCAACATTGTGTTTTAGTGGTTTGCCAGATGGGTCCCTTATAGCATTGATAAACAGTTAAACCAATCAGGTGTACAATGATCAGAGTGTGACTGAACAGTGTGTTTTAGTGGTTTGCTAGATTGATCACAGTAGCTGAGAGGCCCCCAGATAGCAAAATTACTCTCTTTTTCAGATTAATTAATATAAAAGTAAACAGAAAGTAATAAATTTTAGATCATCTCCTGAGGTGACCTTGGGAATACTGCAGTCGGGTTAAGACTAGTCCAAGGTTGAACCTTTTTCCGCTTGAAGTAAAACTGAGTTTAAGACTGAGTCAACAGCTTTCCTTGCCCTGGGTTGGCCACTGAGTGTCTAAGCCAGGCCAAGACAAGCTGTTGATCTGTGACATTATCTTGATACGTCTCATCTACCATTTTCATCCAAACTGTTTATCATTACCATTGAAATGAGGGGTGTTCTCATAGGTGGCAGCACTGGTTCAGAGGCAACACTGTATATTTTCATGATTCAACATTTTGTGTAAACAACTACTGCCTGGGGAGTCCAGATTGTTTGTCCCCTGCAAGTATTAGCAACTGAGGTCCTTATGAACAGTGACAACATCTACAAGAACATGCCCCATGAGTAAAAAACACTGAAGCGGAAGACATTTGACCACCAGTGGGGTTGGCTGGTGTCAGGGGTAAAGGGTTAATCCTGCAGAAACCCTGATGGGTGTGTACTGCTCTGGCACTGGGATTGCTGTCCACTTTGTTGAGACATCACAGCCATTGGTCAGCATGGTATACAGTTGTCTCTCCCTTCAGAAACTACCTTTAGGGTAGGTTCAAAAGTGGTCCCATAAAGCAGGTGATTTCTCCATGGGGGTCAAATACCTTGGAAAAGATAGCACCAGGGGCCTAATAAAACCAGCTGCCAAATTCAGTTGGTCTCTCAGGGGAGGGACTGTTCTATAAAACACAAAGTGTTCAGAGAAAACATCCTGAAGGTGTTGGAACAGAGTGAGTGCAGATGGGTATAATGGAATTACCATAAAATAGGCTTATCATGTATGAAGGGGGTGACATGTTGTGTATCCTTGGCAAAGGCTGATGCACAGTGACTTCTGTCTGTTATAGCTGAGGACCCGTGTAATACTTCTCTTGGCAAGGTGAAGTAAAATATATCTGGAAGTGATCAATGTGTGTATGCGAGACAAACTTGAAAACCAATGACATTTGCTTTATAGAACCAGTGACGTGAAAGACCACCTGTTTGTCTTGGGTGACCATATTGGTTAGATTGCTTCACACATTGTCAAACCTCTGCTAAAGGAGCACAGCAGAACAGATCACTATATCATGTACATGATGGGGATCTTTGCAGATCAGTATGTAATGTACATGATGGGGATCTTTGCAGATCAGTATGTCATGTACACGATGGGGATCTTTGCAGATCTGTATGTAATGTACATGATGGGGATCTTTGCAGATCTGTATGTAATGTACATGATGGGGATCTTTGCAGATCAGTATATCATGTACATGATGGGGATCTTTACAGATCAGTATGTAATGTACATGATGGGGATCTTTGCAGATCAGTATATCATGTACATGATGGGGATCTTTGCAGATCTGTATGTAATGTACATGATGGGGATCTTTGCAGATCAGTATGTAATGTACATGATGGGGATCTTTGCAGATCAGTATATCATGTACATGATGGGGATCTTTGCAGATCTGTATGTAATGTACACGATGGGGATCTTTACAGATCAGTATATCATGTACATGATGGGGATCTTTGCAGATCAGTATGTCATGTACACGATGGGGATCTTTGCAGATCTGTATGTAATGTACATGATGGGGATCTTTGCAGATCAGTATGTAATGTACATGATGGGGATCTTTGCAGATCAGTATATCATGTACATGATGGGGATCTTTGCAGATCTGTATGTAATGTACACGATGGGGATCTTTACAGATCAGTATATCATGTACATGATGGGGATCTTTGCAGATCAGTATGTCATGTACACGATGGGGATCTTTGCAGATCTGTATGTAATGTACATGATGGGGATCTTTGCAGATCAGTATATCATGTACATGATGGGGATCTTTGCAGATCTGTATGTAATGTACATGATGGGGATCTTTACAGATCAGTATATCATGTACATGATGGGGATCTTTGCAGATCAGTATGTCATGTACACGATGGGGATCTTTGCAGATCAGTATATCATGTACATGATGGGGATCTTTGCAGATCTGTATGTAATGTACATGATGGGGATCTTTGCAGATCAGTATATCATGTACATGATGGGGATCTTTGCAGATCTGTATGTAATGTACATGATGGGGATCTTTACAGATCAGTATATCATGTACATGATGGGGATCTTTGCAGATCAGTATGTCATGTACACGATGGGGATCTTTGCAGATCTGTATGTAATGTACATGATGGGGATCTTTGCAGATCAGTATATCATGTACATGATGGGGATCTTTGCAGATCTGTATGTAATGTACATGATGGGGATCTTTACAGATCAGTATATCATGTACATGATGGGGATCTTTGCAGATCAGTATGTCATGTACACGATGGGGATCTTTGCAGATCAGTATGTAATGTACATGATGGGGATCTTTGCAGATCAGTATATCATGTACATGATGGGGATCTTTGCAGATCTGTATGTAATGTACATGATGGGGATCTTTGCAGATCTGTATGTAATGTACATGATGGGGATCTTTGCAGATCAGTATATCATGTACACGATGGGGATCTTTACAGATCAGTATATCATGTACATGATGGGGATCTTTGCAGATCAGTATGTCATGTACACGATGGGGATCTTTGCAGATCTGTATGTAATGTACATGATGGGGATCTTTGCAGATCAGTATATCATGTACACGATGGGGATCTTTACAGATCAGTATGTCATGTACACGATGGGGATCTTTGCAGATCTGTATGTAATGTACATGATGGGGATCTTTGCAGATCAGTATATCATGTACACGATGGGGATCTTTACAGATCAGTATGTCATGTACACGATGGGGATCTTTGCAGATCTGTATGTAATGTACATGATGGGGATCTTTGCAGATCAGTATATCATGTACACGATGGGGATCTTTACAGATCAGTATATCATGTACATGATGGGGATCTTTACAGATCAGTATGTCATGTACACGATGGGGATCTTTGCAGATCAGTATATCATGTACACGATGGGGATCTTTACAGATCAGTATGTCATGTACACGATGGGGATCTTTGCAGATCTGTATGTAATGTACATGATGGGGATCTTTGCAGATCAGTATATCATGTACACGATGGGGATCTTTACAGATCAGTATGTCATGTACACGATGGGGATCTTTACAGATCAGTATGTCATGTACACGATGGGGATCTTTGCAGATCTGTATGTAATGTACATGATGGGGATCTTTGCAGATCAGTATATCATGTACACGATGGGGATCTTTACAGATCAGTATGTCATGTACACGATGGGGATCTTTGCAGATCTGTATGTAATGTACATGATGGGGATCTTTGCAGATCAGTATATCATGTACACGATGGGGATCTTTACAGATCAGTATATCATGTACATGATGGGGATCTTTGCAGATCAGTATGTCATGTACACGATGGGGATCTTTGCAGATCTGTATGTAATGTACATGATGGGGATCTTTGCAGATCTGTATGTAATGTACATGATGGGGATCTTTGCAGATCAGTATATCATGTACATGATGGGGATCTTTGCAGATCAGTATATCATGTACACGATGGGGATCTTTACAGATCAGTATGTCATGTACACGATGGGGATCTTTGCAGATCTGTATGTAATGTACATGATGGGGATCTTTGCAGATCAGTATATCATGTACACGATGGGGATCTTTACAGATCAGTATGTCATGTACACGATGGGGATCTTTACAGATCAGTATGTCATGTACACGATGGGGATCTTTGCAGATCTGTATGTAATGTACATGATGGGGATCTTTGCAGATCAGTATATCATGTACACGATGGGGATCTTTACAGATCAGTATGTCATGTACACGATGGGGATCTTTGCAGATCTGTATGTAATGTACATGATGGGGATCTTTGCAGATCAGTATATCATGTACACGATGGGGATCTTTACAGATCAGTATGTCATGTACACGATGGGGATCTTTGCAGATCTGTATGTAATGTACATGATGGGGATCTTTGCAGATCAGTATATCATGTACACGATGGGGATCTTTACAGATCAGTATGTCATGTACACGATGGGGATCTTTGCAGATCTGTATGTAATGTACATGATGGGGATCTTTGCAGATCTGTATGTAATGTACACGATGGGGATCTTTGCAGATCAGTATATCATGTACACGATGGGGATCTTTACAGATCAGTATGTCATGTACACGATGGGGATCTTTGCAGATCTGTATGTAACGTACATGATGGGGATCTTTGCAGATCAGTACGTAATGTACACGATGGGGATCTTTGCAGATCTGTATGTAATGTACATGATGGGGATCTTTGCAGATCTGTATGTAATGTACATGATGGGGATCTTTACAGATCAGTATATCATGTACATGATGGGGATCTTTACAGATCAGTATATCATGTACATGATGGGGATCTTTGCAGATCTGTATGTAATGTACATGATGGGGATCTTTGCAGATCAGTATGTAATGTACATGATGGGGATCTTTGCAGATCTGTATGTAATGTACATGATGGGGATCTTTACAGATCAGTATATCATGTACATGATGGGGATCTTTACAGATCAGTATATCATGTACACGATGGGGATCTTTGCAGATCTGTATGTAATGTACATGATGGGGATCTTTGCAGATCAGTATGTAATGTACATGATGGGGATCTTTGCAGATCAGTATGTCATGTACATGATGGGGATCTTTGCAGATCTGTATGTAATATACATGATGGGGATCTTTCAAGTCCGGCTTCATGTGACCCTTTGCACTTGAATTAATAAAGACACATTCAACAGCATTCATTAGCAAGGATAGGGGGCTTAGCACCCAACCCACACCAAGGAAAGCTGTTGACCTGGAGCATGTGATCTTGATAGGTCCTATGTACAACTCATTCAAATTGTTTTTCATAAACTGTCGAAATTATTCAGAAACATTGAAGCAGATGACCTTTGACCACCATCTGGTTGTAGTTTGTGTCAGTTAAAGGGGCAACCATTAATTGCAGCAAGGCGAAGCAGAAACAGACAAGAAGTCAGGACTGATCCCTGGCTCATTTCTTGCCTTGATGTAAGAGGTGGTCCTCAGAGACACTACGAGGTATATACAGAAACCTGTCACCACAAGGTTTATACAGTGAAACCTGTCACCACAAGGTATATACAGTGAAACCTGTCTTGAAAGACTACCACTAGGTATGACCCAGGTGTAGTCTGTCAAGATGGGAGACCTTTCATAGGATTGAGGTATAAATCGTGAAACGTACTTAAGCAAAGTATCCAGAAAGGCTGGCCTTTTAAAAGTTGTATTATCATTTTCATCCACGGCCTGGTGGGAGGTCAGTGGTTTTTTAAACTAAGCCAGTAACCCTGGTACAAGAAAAAAGTTCATTTAAAGACAGGTGGTCTTTTATTTGAATGGTCTCTCCAGTCAGGTTCCACTGTACTCCTTGTAGAGCCATCCAAGTCGGAAAAAAATGATGACTTAAAGCCATGTTGCCTGTTATCCTGCAAAGATGGCTTCATCCAGGGTTAGAGGAACAGACAAAGGGTATGTGGGCTGTTGAAAGGTGTTTAGCCGGGTGTAAAGGTGGCCCTGTAACCACAGATAAAAGTCGAGGCAAAGTCATCACAAAGATGCATGGTCTCTTCTGTGTTCAGCTGTCTTGGACATGAAATCCACCATTCAAAAGATGTACACGTTTCAGGGAAGTATTTTTTTCCTGATGAAAATATCCCTACATGTCACTAAATCATGGTCTGTCTACTAACCCAGAGGTCTTCCCTACGAGTTAAAAACACCATGAAAAGTAGTCTGTTCTTGCCCTGGACAGGACTGAGATCACCACCTGCTACTGGCCACAGGCTATAAGAAATAGTGGTTCACTAGCCAAAATGTCAGTTTTACATGTATAACCATTTTGGCTCATGATGGAGACTTTGTAAGGCAGCTAAAATTTATTTGTTTTCGGGAGTCTTCCCACACCTTGACAAAGGTCCAAGCAGGTGTTAGGGTCTGGGGAGGCTTGTCCACATGTCAACCTGTTGTCTTTTGTCATGTTGCCTTTTCTTATAAATTCTCATGTGTTTGTTTCTCCTTAGAAATTGTGTTAGAGCTGCTGTTGTCTGTAATTAGTAAGTGTTTTTGCATCATTTGTTACATGTTAAGCAGCCATTGGCAAACATGTCTTAGCGATACAAGCTCTGCTTAAATATGGCATTTAATGTGAAGTATTCTGGTATGGGTGGAGTCTATTTTTTACCAAAACTATTGTCTTTCATAGAAGCATGCCTGTGTTAAATCTACTGATGAACAGCTGGGCTGTGGACAAAATCAGCCAATTAGGTGCCGCATGCCCCATGCGCGGGCGAGGGTTGCTCCCATTAGTGACGGTACTGGTTATGTGCCGCTCTGAAGGCCCCTCTTTTCAGCAAAATTTCCCCAACAAAGGTCCAGTATTTTGACAAAAATTCCCTAAGGAAGGGTAATTTTTCTCTTTATGGCCCAAAATTGGGGAAAATTTCCCAAACTAAGGTCAAAATTTTCTCCCTGGAGCACTTTTGTCGCCAATTTGGGACCATATTTTCTACTATTTTGGTTAAAAAATTCCCTAACAATGGTATCATTTTTGTGAAAAAGTGCCCTAACAAAGGGTAGGTCTTTGAAAGGTCAAGCCGCACACCCCCATCAAAAATTTGGGAAAGTACCATCTCTCCGCCCCTGCTGCATGCTGCTTGTCACATGCCACATGTTGATATATGTGTGATTGTCACATGACCCCAACGATGTGGAAAGATGTCCCACTTTTGTTTGTGCTCAGTCTTCAGTTTCGCATGACAGGCCAATCTACAGGTCACAAATGAGGTTTAAGTATCCTTATTCAGTTCCCATAGTAGAAATAGAACGAAGATATAGCTGAGAATCTTGATCATTGAAACATTGACAGTGACCCAGGCAGTGGACCTGACACATCAAAGGTACATCAGTGGCCTGATACCTTTGGTCTTGTTTTATTATTCTATGATGAAGCTTCTCAACTGGTCTTCATTCTCTAATTGTAAACTAAGGGCTTACTGTTGAGGCTGTCCATGAAATACATTTAGTGATGCTCTTGACAATACAGTGGCATCCATTTGAGAAGACAAAGTAGAGAGAGGTTAAAAAAGTGATCCTGTAAGAGAGGTGTGATCTGCCCAGGAGGTGATGCCAATTCCCATTGTGTATTAAAATAGGTGCAGGCCTCAAGCAAGGAGTAGGTGTGTAGTTTCAGCTTCTGCATCTCCTATCAGGTACAGTGATGTCATCAGATTCCTGCCTGGACAAAGGACTCGCCTCTGAGTAGTGTCCCCAAACTGGATGTAAATCTCACATTTAAGTATCCTGTCAGGAGAGCCCCTCCTTCTTGGCAGTGGGGGGGGGGGGGGGGTTCAAGACAACTGCTGTACATGTATGTACAGACTGTTAGAAGTCTTCATTGTGGTCCAGTCACACAATATCAGCAGAACATTTGTGGAATAGCCCTGAATTAGGGTGTGGGAATCGTTGAGTTTATGTAGTAAATTGTAAATACAGGGAACTAGAAAGTCAAGGTTGTGTTTGTCATTCTAGACTTCATCTATGTTGAAGAAGACAGCTTTTTCTTACCAATAATTGAAGACAAGTGACATGTTGCATGTCAATTAGTCACAGGGGATGCGAACCAAATGGTCTTCTAGTCATAGATACTTTGTTGCATGTCAGCTTTGATGTGGTAATTATTAGATACAAAGTTATAATTATGGCATGCCCTGTAACGAGATGATTTGTGTGCTGGGCTATATTTACTGAGCTGTCATGCCTTGTAGTCTCTGTAACCCTCTCTACCTCAAAAACAACACTGAGTCAACAACTTTCTTCGGTGCATCACTCAAGCTGCAAAAAAGAAAAGCTGTTGATCTGGGGCATGCTGTGCTGAAAGGTCTTGTCTGGAATTCTGGTTTTCAAATTGTTCATATCTATGGAATTTGTAAAATACGTAGAAGCGGAATACGTGATCACCAACTCGTTTTGTGGTTTGAGGGATGAAAGGAACAAAGACTGGATGGGGAAACATAGAGGTTCATCAGTTTACAAGGAAAAAAGTGCTATGACAAATATAACCTCATAAGGATTCAGTGCATAGATCCACAGTGAAATGAGATTGAAATTCTGAGAAAGAAGCATGAAAAATACATCAATAATTGATGTGTTCCGTGACTAACTTTATAATTGCATCATTTGCAGATTTAGCTTTCAGTCTCTTCAGCAAAATATAAAATTCACCATGATTTTGTCACAAATTTGTTTCATATACAATTAAAACACTTTGTACTTGACTTTCCATTTCAGTTTTATGGCATCAATGAAACACACACACCCTCCAACTTCCACAAAAACCAAAAAAAAAAAAAGAAAAAAAAACAAAAACAAAAAAACAACCAAAAAAAAACCCACAAAAAAAAAGAAGCAAACTTACTATAACTGAATGTTAGCATTCTATTGTAGCTGTCTTCCCAGAAAAACATTTTGCTTACAATCAAAATACGAACATGCAGGATGTCAGCATGTGAAAAATCATGAATGCTAATTATGGTCACTTTCTGTGCATATAAACATTGTAACATGCTGCAGTCATATACTTAGGAAATATAAAAACATAATTGTTTACTTACAGAATACTCACAGCTGTTTGCTTCTATTGAGGAAATATCATAAAAGACAATTTTCAGAAATATAAAAACCCACCCTTTCGAAAACCATGTCCATTTGTTTGAAGAATATTCACAGCTGCTGGTTTAAACTGTTAAAATGTTATAGCTGGCTTTTCTTAAAATACTGTAACTGGTAAATTGTGAAAGCATTGAGACTGACTGTTTGTACAATATGCATGTTTTGCCTCGAAAAATAATGAAACTATGTGGCTTCTTGGCCCACATTACTATTTGTTACTTTAAGAAACATTTAATTTAGCAGTAGATATGTGACTGTTCAGGAACTGAATCATAACTGCATTTCTGTCTGTTGCAATACCTCTTGCTTGTATCTTGTAAAAAAATATTATAAGCCTCTCCCCTATAAACCGGCTGGTGGTCACATGTTGTCTGGTCCAGTGTTTTCAGCTAATTTCAACAGTAAGGAGAAACAAGCTGAGACTTGTAGATTAGACCTATCAAGATGTCATACCCCAGGTCAACAGCTTTCCTCAATATGGCATGGGTTGGGCACTTAGTGTCTAACTCATGCCAAGAAAAGCTGGTGACTCAGTGTTGATTTCAAGAAGGAAAGGGTGAATGTGACTGCAGCCAAAATGTAGAGCAGATCTGTCTTATTGGAACTGAACAGAATGCTCATTATGGAAACGTATATGCGTTATTTGTAGGAGCATCGTAACTGTATGTTTAGCCACTGGCAGAATCATTGTAACTGGAGGCCTGGTTATTTGTGGACACATAATAACTGTATACCTAGCTACTTGTAGAATAATTATTAGGTTATGGTTGTTTACTCGTAGATGCTTTATATCTGCATGCATGGCTACTAGCAAGAAACATCATAACTACCAGTTACTTGCAGGAACATAACTGTATGCGACTACTTGTAAAAGTATAAAAAACATAATTTAATTGTTACTAACAGAAGTATTTTAACTGTATAAATGGGCTCACCTGTAGCACTGTAACTGGGTACTCAACAATTGTGGAAATGTGATTACATAGTAGCACATTATTGTATAACTATCACTTCTCTAAAGTTTTGTTGAAAATATCATACATGCGGGTATGAGTGCATGGCTGACCAACAAACAGAGATGCTGGCTTATAGAAACAGCATAATTTGACCCCAAAACAGAAATAACTGAATGTAAAGCTTAGTTTATCTTCACGTTCCCAGAAGTGGCAGGTTGTCACAGATGTTAAGATCCGATTTCCTGGTGTCAGCACAGTGGTACAATGACGCCTCATCTTAATAATACTCGTATATGTGGCATGTTCATTTAATAACAAGTTTTGAAGGATGAGCGCAAACAAAAAAAGTTGAATCCAAGTTTCTTCATGGTTCTCTGAAAAAGAGGACGGCACTAGGTACGATTGCTATATAAACATAGGACAACAAACACACAGGACAGTGGGTTAAAAGGAATCAGTAGTTTGTTAGCTTGATTTCCAAAAATGTATAGTTTGTGGCAGTTTTTTTGCACATTGATTGTATTATGAGAGAATGTTTACAGGCACCCTCAAAATAGCACTGAAGGAGGGGCTCATCCTTGAAGGCAATTCCTTTCCAATTGGACTTATTTGTGTGACATTTAGATATCTGGCACATTTTAGAGGGAGGGACAAGGTGATATTGTTATAATGGAATTTCACTGTACAAATAAATAAACTGCTATATACTATCCACATCACTACCAAGGGCACTTGCGTGTATATTTTTTGTAGTGTATTCAGTGCAAACAGATCTTGTAGTGTATTGAGTGCAAACAGATCAGCTTAAATGAATGTATTGTTGATGGTAAATGTATACAAACAGTCAAACTGTTACCTTTAATTAATATTTTGCATGTGGCAGGAGAGCAAAAAGTGGGAGTGGTAATCTGGACCACAACATGCTGGCTGGCACAGAGGGCAATGTGGACCACAGCATGCTGGCTGGCACAGAGGGCAATCTGGACCACAGCATGCTGGCTGGCACAGAGGGCGTGGCATAATGCTATATGTGTCTCTGAAACAACTTGCTTCACATTCACCCAGGTTTTATATATATATATATATATATAAAACCTCTCTATACTGAACACCCTTGGGACCAGAAGAAAGCGTTCAGTATAGTTAGGTGTTTGGTATAGGGAGGTTTGATAGCATTGAAAGAATATATTTAGGACCGAGAAATGGTGTTCAGTATAGAAAATTGGCTAATATTGCAAGGGTGTTATATGTCCAGGAAGGCCTGTGGAGGTGGAAATGCAGTCTCAATGTATATATACATGTAATTTATTTAAGAATTAAACTTCCTCTCTAGTGTAATTACGGGCGCATGGTTGCAGTTTGTGTGACAGGCATTTCTGATGACGCGCTACCGCGCGTCATCAGAAATGCCTGTCACACAAACTGCAACCATGCGCCCATAATTACACTAGAGAGGAAGTTTAATTCTTAAATGAAATATAGAAACACAGCTATGCTGTCTTTCTCTGTGTGGCCCATTACTCCCCGACTCTAATGGATACACAGGGGTGGAGATGGGATGGGGGGAGCTAGCTGACCCTCAACTATCTGTGGTCCTTTTTATACATGTAGCTCTGCTCACCAAAGGTTGCAGAGCTTATGTGACCGCTCATGTCTGTCTGTCCATCCATCCAGTTCAAATTTGATATTATCTCGTACCCTGATCTGACAGGAAACATTCCAGAGAAACAAGCATATGGAGTTTGTATCGGACAAGTCATACGTATTGCTAGAAACACCACACTTTTTAGCGATTTTGTCAATGGGGTTAGAACTTTGTTGCATAAACTACAACACAAAGGTTATAAAAAACAACAACTACACAAAACTCTGTTGAAATATTTCCAGAGATATGACCAAATACCTAATAAATACAACACTAACTGAAGAACATTAGTCAAATTGTGTCAAGATGGAGTTTGAAATGACAAAGTGTAGTCCTCAAAGTGTTAAGAGTGATATGAGGGAAAGTACCCGGGGTAAAGTATACTTAACCCACCCCGAGAATTTTCTCTAGTCCGTCTTAAGTCAGAAAACCATGATCATACTCACTTTTTGCAGGATTTCTTTCTTTTCAATCTTGATCCAGTACAGTGGAAGAGGTGGCTTTCAGCTACCGTAGTACCTGCTGTATGTGACCGCCCTTTTGTCCAGCTAAGAGTGGTCACATACAGCAGGTGGCCGTTCACCACATGCAAATTTACAAAGAATATAGACTTCTGTGTCAAACCAGGGACGTGTTATAGATGGACTGCCAACGGGAGCGCTAATCCCTTTAGAGGTCAACTGGGCGTGACGACTACAAAGCGTGTTCAGTAGCGCTGCTCAAGTTAATCCCCCCTGCTCAGTCCGATTGTTGTTCCATCTATGTTTCCGCATTCAGTTGTATCGGGTTACTTACATTGGGTGTGCTATTGTACCAAGTTCAAAAACGGAGAGTTTTATGCGTGCGCAACCAGTCTCATCGTTTGAATCAGGACCGTGCGAGTCCATCGATGTGTTTTTCGTTGAAATCGGCCGATAAAAGGGCTAGTTTTTGCATTTTTCTGTCCAAAATGATGTAAAGTTAGACAACTTGCATGCGTAATAACTTCTTACGCCATAATCAGCATTAAAAAATGTAGTTTTAGGTGGATAGTGTATGCCGGTAGAATCATGATGGTGGTTTCATTTCTTGTTGCTGAGTCCAGCGTAACGCTAAATTTTGACTTTAAAATGTGGAACACGGTGAAAAATTTTGCACATTTCAGTCGGTGACACAATTATTCTCGCCTTTCATCGCGTGACCTGGCCCACGAGACTGCCAGCGGCCAGCGCAGACCGTGGTGTTGTGTTTGTTCAGCACTGAAGGTGCTCGCTCAAACACCCGATCACTTGAGCAGCGGCAATATACATGGTACAAAGGGGGCCCTGCCGTTGGTAGTCCATCTATAGCACGTCCCTGGTCAAACAAAGTACGGTCACAAATGCCAGGTGGTCTCTCATGGCAGTGGTCACATACGGCAGGTACTACTGTAATACCTTAGTACACTTTACCTCATAACACCTCTAGTCAACTTTATGGTGCCAAAAAATTGTATTACCTGTTTATAGTGTATAAAGGTGCTAAAAATTTGCATTACTATTTACCTGAATATACCAGTGTTGTTATGGTGGAATAGTGTATGAAGCCTTTAAGTTTCAAAGGAGACGTCCGTCCGTAAACTTTGGTGGTAGTGCAATACTGTCCATAGTTTTTAGGTTAGCCCAATATAACTTTCACGACTTATAGGGTGTTTAGAAAACGATGCCCCTTTCGATATTGGTAGTGCCAGCTACATTATTATGTAATATAGGGGTCAAAATATGAAAATGAGTAAATACCCGTCTCTCTGCCCCAGCTTTGTTCCTTTATAAAGTGGGCAGAGGCTGGTCACTAGGGTATAAAGTGGGCAGAGGCTGGTCAGTAGGGTATAAAGTGGGCAGAGGCTGGTCACTAGGGTATAAAGTGGGCAGAGGCTGGTCACTAGGATATAAAGTGGGCAGAGGCTGGTCACTAGGGTATAAAGTGGGCAGAGGCTGGTCACTAGGATATAAAGTGGGCAGAGGCTGGTCACTAGGATATAAAGTGGGCAGAGGCTGGTCACCAGGATATGCTATGACACTACCAAGGATACCTCCTCCCATAAATACATTTGGGAGACAAAAGCACCCAAAAACTACATGCAATTTGCTTTTAGATTGCCACACCATGTCACTGGACAACGGAGGGGTGGCTATAAATAGTCTGAGCAAACGCCAAAGCTCACCCCAGACCTTAAGCTTAACTTGGTGTTAGCCTTTGAAATTTTCAGTTCCTGATGAGCCACACTACTGGCGAAACTGATCGGACTACACTGGGCACGATAGAAGGATCAAAACCTTTGCTTTGTGCCGAGAGGGTGAAAAGGGTAAAATAGCATACCCTAAAAATACCTCAAGGGTACTTTTGCTTACCCTAAAATTTTGGCAAAAAAGTAAAATTTTGGCATGTATTACCCCAAATTCCCCATAAAGTCTGTAGTTTTAAATTTGTACTTTAGAATATGATGTATTTGAGCACCCTAAAATTTAACTCCGGCAGAAACACTGTGTTACAAAAAATGTGAAAATCTTGTGACCACCCTAGAATCTTTAATTTTGGGCAGATCTTCACCAAATGTAGTGGGATTGTGGGGGAGATGGAAGGCTAGGTTGCTAATGATACTAGTGGTGCCACCTATAATTTGACAGAAATGATGAGCCAAAATGTGTTTGAAGATGTAGAATTCCATATTTGGAAAAGTAACATTAATTTTTCTAATGTTTCATAGGTGGTATTCACTTCATTGTCCTGTATTTTCAAGTGCTTCCATGAGGAATGTTTTCAGAGGGTCCCAACCGGAAAGAGCATCAAATTTCTCGCTTTATTTTGGAAAATTAACAAAGAAAATATAGGAAGTTGGGAGCCTTTGAATTTTGCTTACAGGGTATTTCATGATTTGAAAGGGTAATATACCCCCATTTGGGGGTCAACGGAAATCCTGTTTTCATTTTTGCTTATTTCGCTAATGTCACAAAACCTTGAAAATAAAAACACAATGAAATAATATATTTTAACGTAGGTCTAATAGGAACTATGTCCAAAATTATGAAATTAACAGTCCAGATATATGTTTGAAGTGCAAAAAGCACTTGCAACGCAACAATACATTCTCAAAATACATGTGCTTTAAATTGTTTCATGCAGAGTTCTTTGCAATATTCATGTCACATATGTCAAGTATTTATGCCAAATAATATCCAAAAATACAAAAAACAAACAGAAAAACAACAACAAAAATACCCCCCCCCCCCCCCGAAGGTCGGAGGCTATTGTTTTTAAATTATGATTGACAGGGAAAGGGTTACATGCTATAAAATATTTTACAGGTTCTAGGGGGTGTGACCTAAAATTTTGACAATTCTTTATGTGTTATTTATGTTGTAAACTGTACAATTTCAGTGATAAGCTCAGCCTTATTACGTAAACATGATAGATACCAGTAATTGGTGATGTGGTAGTCATCAGAGAAGCCACAATCGTATTGATGCAGGGTTTGGCCAGTCTGCGTTAGCCACGGTATCACTCAGAGATGTTCCTGATGTTCATACAGCCTGGACGTGCCTGCATGTCAGATAGTGCCCCATCAAGCCTTGTTATATGTTTAATGAGGATATAATACAATATGACAACAGGCTGGGCCACTACCTGAGCTCCCTAATAGCAGCTTGTTTACCCTGCGCTCCTCTTGTTTTTCTGTCATTTTTCACCCGATTTTTAGACGGGTGATTAAGCAAACATGTCAGCGATTCATGCAGTACAGGAAATTCCAGTCTGGAAAGCAAGACAATTCTGCAGAGGGGCATTATGGGTACATTCTGCAGAGGGGCATTATGGGTACATGTTTAAGGAAAAACTATTTCGAAAGTATTGGTACCATGTGACTATGCATAATTTTGATTGCCTCTCTGTCTGTAAAAGTTTAGTTTCAAGCTGCATCAATCATCTGTACCATTGTTTTTAGACTTCTAAGGAACACATTGGCCAGGTTTTAGTTTGTGTGCACATACCTAAGCAGGAGAAAAGTATTCTGCAGTGAGACAAACATTCCTGATACATATACAGCTTCCGAAAGACCTGTTTCATGAAATTAAATATGTCTGATTTCATATATTGCCGACCAATTAATTTCTGGTATATTTATGTGGAATAAGACAAGAATTATATGCCCTATTTTTTGGTAAAACTTTCTTTGATCCAAGTACCAACATGTCTTGTTTGAAGTAGGTCTGGTTTTTTTTTTAGCTCTGCTGACCAAAGGTCGCAGAGCTTATGTGACCACTCATGTCTGTCCGTAAACTTTAGCTAATTAGCGTGATACCATCCACAGTTTTCAAGTCAGCCCAATATAACTTTCAGGACTTATAGGGTGTATGAAAATCTAGGCCCCTTTTGATATTGGTGGCACCACGTACATAATGTATTACAGGGGTCAAAATGTGAAAATCTTGTGAACACTCTGGGATCTTTAATTTTGGTGGATCTTCACGAAATTTGGTGGGATTGTGGGGAAGGTCAAAATCTAAGTTGCTAATGATGCTAGTGGCACCATCTATAATTTGACAGAAATTATGAGCCAAAAGGTGTTTTAAGATGTAAAATTCCAAATTTGAAGAAGTAATTAAATTAGACTTGCCAAATTTATAGGATATATAGACCATGGCCAAATGGTAGAATGTTATGATACTAGTGGCACCACCTATAATTTGACCAAAATTGTGAGCCAAATGTGTTTTAAGATATGAAATTCCATATCTTGAATATAGACAATGGGCCTCTTGTTTTTACTGCATGGCAATGAAGTCACGACTTACAAGGGTAGATCAGGCATGTAATCTGTTTACTTACCTCATTCCATACAAGTCCCTGATTTTTCAATGTGCTTACCTAGATTTAAGACGACAATTGCATGTTTGAATTCTTCGTGAAAAGAGCTTTCGTTCAAGTACCAATATGCCTATAGTCTTAAGTCAGTGGTTCTGGCACTGCATGGCAAGTCATGCTGCAGCTGCCCTTGCAGCAGCTGCAGCATGACTTACCAGGCCCTGCCAGAACTCACTGACCAAGGCCTGTGACCATAGTATGGAAAGTGTTAAGGGTACACTTTTACAGCACTTTGCTCAGAAAACATGACTTCATCCAAACATGTTTTGTTTTTGTTTTTGTTCTTTTTTTTTGTTTTGTTTTGTTTGTCCTTATATACACCAGACTTCTTATTTGAGATCATATAAACTATATATTTTCTAAAAAGATGCATTTGGATTAAGCTACTGAAAATAGTGAAATCTCTATAAATGTTAATAAGTTGAATTTTAATTGCTTTAATTAAAAAAACTTGAATTATGTCTCCCGGTGGAAGCTGGGGGACATATTGGTTTAGTGCCCATTTCTTCCGCTTGTTGTTGTTGTTGTTGTTGTTCAGGTTCTTCAACACTTGGTTTCCATGCGATAAGTCTTGAAGGACTTGACAGAATTTGATGAAACTTGGTAGGATTATGTATCTAGGCAAGACCTAGGTTGGGATTGTATTTGGGTGACCTTGACCCAATTTTCAAGGTCACAGGGTCACTTATGTGAAATTGGTTTCCGTTCGATAAGTCATGAAGAACGTGATGGAATTTGATGAAACTTGGTAGGATTATGTATCTAGGCAAGACCTAGGTTGGGATTGTATTTGGGTGACCTTGACCTAATTTTCAAGGTCACAGGGTCACTTATGTGAAATTGGTTTCCGTGCGATAAGTCGTGAAGAACTTGATAGAATTTGATGAAACTTGGTAGGATTATGTATCTAGGCAAGGTAAGACCAAGGTTGGGATTGTATTTGGGTGACCTTGACCTAATTTTCAAGGTCACAGGGTCATTTCTGTGAAATTGGTTTCTCTGCAATAAGTCTTGAAGAACTTGATGAAAATTGCTAGAGTAATGTATCTAGGTGAGAGCTAATATAGGATTGTAATTTTCAAGCAAACTTGGTCATTTGTAATTTGTTATCACCTGTAGCTTATTCAGAGACGTAAGTGTTCCACCGGGAGACATTTGATTTTCTGTTGGAAAATCAGTCTGTTCTAGTTTTACTTGTTTTGCAGAAAAACGAAAAACAGCATAAACACTAAAAATGGGAAGTATTAATTTCTTGGAAGAAATGAAACAGTGCACTTGTTATTGCAAAGCAATATTTTAAATTTGAGATGAGACTGTTAGTTCAAAATTCACAGGATCTTTAAATTAAAATTAAAATTTTCAAATTTGTAAGAAATTAAAATTTTTAAATTCATAAGAAATTTAAATAGCCATACAAAGCCCTTTTAAAAAAAAAATTGAAATTCAGTTTTGGAGAATGGTATGTGTTCTTTCATGTCATAGTATGAACTGAATATGATTTTTACTTTTTAAAGTGCTATTTTCAAATTTATTCAAACTTTGAGAATTTTGTAATTAAATTTAATTACATCAATAGCAAAACCAGGGCCAGAATTTTGGCTAGAATCTGAGAATCCATTCTCGTAAAGATTCTCCTAAACTTGTCTTTCTGTAAGAAGAAAACTAATTTGCAAAAATCCAAATAGATTCTCGCAAAATTTGACAAAATTCTGGCCCTTAACACTAAAGCTTTATATTCAGTGCCAGAATCAAACTTGATGTCATGTTTTCTTTGAAAAAAGTATATACTTTTTAGTGTATTAGATGGTAATCACAAGAAAATTTAAACATTTATACATAAAGTGTACCACAGGCTTAATATTTTATTAAAATTCCGGAAAGTTTATATAGTTCCCATGATGACTGATAGACACAAATTTTGCCGTTGTGGTGATATTTGTAGTTGGGAGGGAATGTCAATGCGGGGATATAGTCACATTGGAAAATCTCTGTGTGACATGCCTGGATGTCTCAATGGCTCAAAGTGGAGTGAAAGCCATCTCATCCAGCAAACCAATCTGGAAAAAGCAAAGAAATGAAAAGCTTGAAAATATACATAAACATTGCCTATCAGAACCTATATGTGTACCTTTAAGGACATTGTCCACATTTTTTTTTTCAACTGTGAAAATCCTTTTAACTCTACTTTTCAGTTAAGAAGCCATTTATCAACCTACGTTATATAAAACTTTTACTTGAATGCCTGTGATGCCCAGTATATACAAGACAGGTACATGCAACCAGACTCTCATCACAGAGTGTAGAAGAAGCTTGAAGTTCAATAAGTCATGAAGGCTTTGTGTGATATAAAATTTTAAAAAACAGAAACAGTCTCTCAAGAAACCTAATCTTTCTTTGCAGGCGTGATGACTGATAAAGACAGGGAAGTTTACCGTAAGTTTGTCAATATATATACATTGTTGATGACAGAGGACACAACAGGAAAGTAAGTGGAAAAGAGTTGCTGCAATCAGTTGGTTGTGGCCAATGATCTCAGCAGTTCATAGTTCTATTCATATATCTTTGGAAAGGATGAACAAACGAACTGTCTGTGTGCATAAAGCTACAAAAGTCGCCCTAATTGTCTGCTTATTTTAACACCTTGTCTACCTAAGCCAAATTAAGGGGTATCTTCATCATTATGGCAATTTTAAACACAATTACCTCTCACCAATGCAAGATACAATTATCATACCATCACATCTGAAGCATTGTATGAGAAATGGGGGAAGCTTGTCCTCAGGAGACCTTGACCTCTTTTTTCCCAGGTCACAGGCAACAAAATACTGTATCTTCAGATCAGAAGAAGCAATAGCCATCAAACCATTAGAGTTGAAATATCTTACGAGGATCTTTGATGAGGAATTAGCTTCCAGGTGATCTTGAACACTTTCAATGTTCCAGGAAGCAACAGAGAAAATCTTTGTACAGTGATTAATTCAGCAAAACAGGATATTAAATTCTTAAAGATTATGTTACTGTATTTTTTTGTGTATTTAGTAAACTAACACTGGAAGAGGTGAGATATACATGCAAACTGCTTAAAATGGCAAAATGGCACCCGATACAACCATATTTACCCCGTCGTACTCACAATTCCACAGGGCGTGTACTGCAAAGCACAGATTAGACTGCACTTGAGATCTCGTGGCTCATCTGATGCATCAATTGTGGTAAATGTGGTTGTATCGGGTGATGATTTTGCCATTTTAAGCAGTTTCCGGACATGTCCTACATGCAATTCCAATGGCGTACACTGACAAAAAGCTGTTTGTGAGTTTCGGGCCATATATGCAATCATGTTTAGTGTGAGATAGAAGGTTAAAATGTTGCTCGTCTTATAGATTAAGTAGTAAGGAACACAGTCACATATGGTTTTACCACAGCTATGAGGATATGTTAACTTTATTCAAGCAAATGCGAAGGTACCGTTGAATGTTGACATGGTGGGTGGGATGCCTTGTGTATTACTACATGTATATACACACAAGAGAGCGCGCACAGCACACAGACTTTTCAGTTGGCCTGTGACTAAAACATAACTTGTGATATAAGCACTTGTCCATGTTGTCACAGCGACTGGTAGACATGTCTTTCAGCCAATTTTGATGTATGCCCAATGATACGCTCAGCCATGGTGACATGTTGTCAAATCTTCCATGCTTCAAAAACTATACCCAGTAATTCCTAAAAGTTACCTTCAATAGAGCCTTCTAGTATATCATCAAAATACAGCACTCTAAACCAGAGAAATGACAGAGGTCAAACTGATACAAAGCCACAGCTTCAACCAGTCTGGAGATGAAGGGAACAGACAGATGAGGGAGCAATCATAATATTTGAGCTATTTTATGTCAAGAAAAAATATACAAAGGTTTGAATGATTTTGATGACACTATGAAAAAAGTGAATTTTTTATAGTAAAATCAAGACATTTTTTATTGTAAAATCAGAACATTTATATTCTACAAACACTTTTATGGCAAAGTCAACACAGCGTAAGGCTCAATGCTGCTTGCATTGTGTGGCTGTCATGAGCTGATGACCCAAGCTCCTCATTTTCCCAATCCATTTCTCACTGTCACATTGCCAGAAAAACATACATACACCCACCTTGACATTATTTTCACAATTACTACCAATTAAATATTAAAGCCAATATCAGGTCATTGTCAAAGAGTAGATAGACAAATATCCCTATGGATTTAGAATCCATCCATTTGTTACAAATTGGACACGTTACATTCAGTTGTATTGTAACATAGACATTGGATAAACAATTCTGATGATTGGGTAAATACATATTCAGATTTAATAGACATTTTTTAGTGTATGGGCACTTGGTTTGATAGCTTGTGATTATAAAGTAGATTAAATCATCGGTTAGTATGTCATATAATCATAATGTATAAATAAATAATGATACATTGTAGCATTCAGAAATATCTAAGTCCTCATATCAGGGCATTGGGGAAAGCACATGCTACATTTACTCCTCCTATCAGAAGCTTTTCCATTCAACCTGTTCTGAAAGATTACTCATGGAAATATCAAGCCATGCTGTCCCCAAATTCTCCCAGTTTTTGAGACACTTGTCTATCTGAGGAACAGCCCTTTGTTCCAGTAGGTGGAGGTCACAAAATGGATACAGTGGACCTGCTTAAGGGACTAGAACTCTTCACAACAATAAAATTAGAAAATGCTAGTTTTTGTTGAATATTATATTGTGTACTCTACAATTTTCATTTGAACCCATAAAAACTATATATTTTGTTAAAGAAGACATCTTGATAAATGTAAAACCAGCAGCAGATCTTTTCTAACTGTGCAGTCATTAAATCTTAATTAGTTTTTAAATTACAATTAAATTTTTATTTTAAACATATATTGAGTACAAACAAACAAAGAAAATAGCTCACACACATTTCCAGATAAACATTTGGATTTGATTAAAGTAGACAGAGCTTATTGTTGGCTGCAAAACTGTATCTCAAGTTTTTCAGAAAGGGTTTAGTTCAAATTTTAAAGCTTTTAAAGTTTTATGCTAATTTTTAAAAATGTCAGTGATCTAAAAATTGCCTAAAACCCTCTTTAAAAAAATCTGAGATATGGTATTTTAGACACAGGTGCTAGCTTTAATTTGATATTACAAGCTAACTTGTATGTTAATTTTTGAATATGCTGTTTTTTTATAAATTTTGCAAATTGTAATTAGAGTTAAATTAAAACAATCGTAATGGTTAAATCTGAAATTCAATAGCAAATTTAAATATAGACAAATGTTTTCTTTCAGAAAATATATGCTTTTGATAGTCTTGCATAAAATACAAATGAAATAATTACATGTTTCTACATGAAAGTCACAAAGTCAGCACAGCACCAGGCCCATGGGCCTCTTGTATTACATAATCTGAGTGACCTTGACCTTCTGTCCCAAAGTCACTGAGGACATAAAGTTAAGGACTCACTGATTGTTGTCTTGGCACACGCAGCAATATCCATCACAGGAATTGCACAAATAAGCTATGATTACATGTAGAGCTAAGTGCCATCTGGTGGACAAATGTGACACTATATTTACATAAGCTTGATACACTAAAATCACATAAGTTTGATAAATGTTCAGGAAACACTTGAGGACTCGAAACTTCATGTAGGTGTGATATAGCCACAGTGCCAGGAGAGCATTAGGCCCATAGGCCTCTTGTTAGGGGACCTTGACCCAATTTCCAATGTCACAGAGCCACATTAGTGAATTTGGTGTTCACATGATAATTTGAGAAGCTTCTGAGGTGGGATTTTGATATTGCACAATATTATAGCCCCCTGTAAGGGCTTAGTCAAGTTTGAAGATGGGTGACCTTGACTTAATTCTGAAGGGCACAGAGCCACATTGGTGAATATTGTGTCGGCATGATTTCCGCATGATAACTTGAAAAGTTTTTGAGCTAGGGCTTTCATATCGCACATCATTATAGTTTTCTATCAGACCATGGTGAAGTTCAACCATGAGTGACCTTGACCCATTCAGTTGTGAAATTAAGTGTCTGCACAATAATTAATAAACTTTTTCATTTATGGATTTTATATTGTACATGATTATAGTCCTCAATAGGACCATGGTTAAGTTTGAACATGAGTGACCTTGACCCATTTCTCAAGGTGACACAGCCACTTGTGTAAAATTCAGTGTAAGAGTCCACTGAATTTTTTTCAGCTTATTTGTTTCTGGATGCTGGATTGTAAGTTGATTCTCCTTCTACTGAGGCCACCTCAAATACACTGGAAATGTGACCTTATAGAGGGGTAAACTTCTCGCATACAGCGATAGTTGCTGCCCTAAACTGTACCATGTTTGTATGCGGTGGTCCCCTCAGAGGTGCAAGCGCCACTATTACATCTAGTTCATGTTAGAATTACATGTACCAACTGTCATGCTGGTCAGTTGGAACATATGCTGACCCACGTGTTATGGTGTGCTAGTAACTAATGTTTATATTACAAAGACTCCATTGTCAAGGTGTCGTCACACCCCCTGAGATTAGCATCCTATTTTAGCCAGTTTACGTTGGAAAGGATCAAACTAGAACATGGGAAATTGTTGACTCAGTTTTATGGAAAGAGTAGCTGATCAAATGTTGTCTGTGCTGTTTTCAACTGATTACAACAGTAGTGAAAAACAATTCAAATGAGAATTGTAGATGAAATCTATCAAGATAATATTCCCCAGATCAACAGCTTTTCTTGGCTTGACTCAATCAACAGCATCCAATGTTTGAAGAAAGTTCTTGATCCAGGGCAGGCTGTGCTGATAGGATATACTTACAAATATGTTGTCTGTAAACCCCTTCCCCCTTAAACCAACCCAAACTGGCTCGTGGTCAAATGTCGTCTGCTTCAATATTTTCAACTTACTTAAAACAATAATGAAAAACAATTTGAATGAGCATTGTCACTGAGACATATAATATATGCCCCAGGTCAACATCTTTCTTTGCTATGGGTGTTGTGCTTAGTGCTTAGCAGCCAACCCACACCATGGAAAGCTGTTGACTCAGTGCATGGTCATTCAAAGGAGAAGGACTGATTATGTTTGTTCTTGATGGTTGTGCATTTAACTCTTTCAATGGTAAGTTTTGATTGAATTAACTCTTTCAGTGCCAATCACGCCTTAAGTTGATCTACTTAAGTCAAACTAGTCTGAATTATCATAAGGATCCCAAATTCGTATTCCTCGTAAAAAGACCTTTCATTCAAGTATAAGTATGCCTATAGTTCCATAGAGAATACCCCAGGTCAACAGCTTTTCTCGGCATGCATTGGGCGCATCATGCCCAATGCATGCCGAGAAAAGCTGTTGACTCAGTCCAAAATTTGGCACTGAAAGGGCTGGCAGCTTTCCAAAGCCCACCAAGAAGAGCTGTTGACCTGGACCAATCTTATGGTCTCTGCAGCTACTGGCAGAATCTTGAACGAAAGGTCAGTTTACAAGGAAGATAAATATGGTATGTGTGTGTCTTGTTATGTTAATTTAGAGCAAAATTGTGGTAAAAGAGTTAAGGCCAGAGAAGGAGCCAAAAACAGGTTGACATTTGAGGTGATGCCTATCTTGAGAGACCCCTCCAATGAGAGACCGCATCTCTTTTTTTAAGACCACTCTCTCAGAACACTGTGCTATCTTTCCATGTTATTCTACCTCTCATGAAAGACCACCTGTTTTGAGAGACCACATTTTGACCTTCCCTAGGGGCAGTCTCTCAAGACAGGGACCACTGTACCCAGAATGTTATATAATTGGAACAGATTTTACTACTGACCCAGCTGTCATTGCAGCAACATTCATGGAGCAAGGATTGTCCTGGACCAAAACTGTTCGGCTGAGGTCAAGGGCAATCAGAGATCTATGCATGGATGCAATGACTCTTGGATGAGTGGTAAAGTTTGTTCTATAATGTTGTGAGGTTCAGTAATTTGCTGACAATTTTACTTAGTGTGCCATAAGTCTTTCCTCGCCGACAAAAGCCACAAGCATTAAGCATGCACTGTTAAACCAGGTTGTGGATGAAATTCTGGGTCATTTACATCCGCGATGACCTGAAATACTGTTCTCTGATTGGCTGAATGCCCTTGCACACAAATAAATGTTATAGAATTTTGCCTGTGCTTGGTGGCCAATTCCTAAAACATTTGACTCTCAGAGTCTGTGCTCAGAACTGAGTGTGAACTCAGGGTTGAGTGAAAGTTCCATTCTTAAAAGCTGTCTCTGGAAGACTGTGAAATGTTAAAATCGGAGTCTAGCTTCATCAGTCTTGGGTCAGTCAAACTCACACTGAGTATGCACTCAAGGTTTGAGTTCATGATTAAATTTAAGGGATTAGCCATACAGGTCTCAAATTTATGAATACCATAAATAAGCATGAGTAAATATCATTCTGCAACAAAATCAAACATTAATGATACAACAATCAGTTATAGGCCCAAACATACGCAGTGCTGCTATGAGTGGCCTATTGTATAGACAGGCTGCCGTAAACACAAACAGAAGGTCATGTCTGAAGCCCAACAGTCCAGGTGGATGTGGTCTCTTTTTCATTACAGATTCATTAAAGATGTGCTTTTAGGTATCATCATTAGGAGCTCCTCTTGCATTTTCAATGAACACATTACCATCAGTGGCTGGATTAGGTGGCTCCAGGATGACACTTAAGCCAGTCTTAACCCTTTACTGACCACAATGAGACTGAGTCAACAGCTTTCCTTGGCATTGGTTGGGCACGTTGCACCCCATGTACACCGAGAAAAGCTGTTGACCTGGGCCCACTATCAGGGTAAGTGTTTGTCACTACAGATGTTCTCTATGAATAAGAGTTCAGTTTAAGGAAAACATAAATGCAGATTGTGATTCACACGCGGGAAACTTCTGGGCAATTTAAATGGGAAAAAGTTCACCCTTTCCCCCTTAAACCGGCCAAAACCAGCTGGTTACCAACTGCTGCTTGCTTCAGTGTTTCAAGTAATTGCAACAGTAAAGAAAAACAGTTGGACTGAAAATTGTAGATGAGACCTATCAAGATCACATGCCCAGTCAACAGCTTTCCCTGCCATGAGCTGGGCTGTTGACTCAGTCTTAATTCAAGGGGGGAAAGGGTTAAATGTTGGCCTAGCCATGTACTTAGGCCCATGTACAGAGAATGGAGGAAATGCCCTCCACAAAGATAAACTAGGCCGTGGGTAAGCTTGATCACTCGAAATGGACTTATTTTCCTGTGTATACATTTTCATGGTGTTTGCTGTTCAGACATGTAACTTAAGTTTTAATTCCATTATTTTGGACACAGTTCGTATAATTAAAGCTATATTACAATACTATTTCACTGTGTTTTCATTTTCTTGCATTGTGCCATCAGTGAAATAAGTAAGAGCTGGAACACTGCAAAGTCAAGTGAATTGTCATTACATGTATGTAAAAATCCAAGCATATATACACCATGTAGCAATCCAAGATGAGAATTCTTTTTTTTTTTTTAACTTGCACCCTCCATTAATGCATAAATCAACAGTTTGGGAGCATTAATTGTGGTTACCATGGTAACAAGGGCAGTGCCTACTGTGGAAGCATTAAGGAATTAAGTATAGACAAGTAAAGCCTTACAACATGGACGCATACTCATTGTACCAAACACCCCCTAGGCCGTCCTTAACTCCCATTCACACTGTGTTATCTTGTATCAGTACCAAAATGAAACAGTTTTATTTGAAGCCTTGAATTGCTGTTACTGATAACAAGTTTTGAATTTTGAACTATCACCAACAAGAACACGATTTCTGTTCCATATTGAATGTACGAGTCTATTTTTGGTAGTTTTCGTGATACACTATGGACACTCTGATCACTTCCCACAGAAGGTAATTCCATCCCATAATGGTCACTTTGGAGTTAAAACTTTAGCAATTAAAGTGTTATTTATTTTACAGACAACCTCATATTTTGCAGATATATCTTCTTCACACATTCATAATTATTATTGATTATCATTTGAGGACGATACATAACCCCAAGGGAATTATGGGTAGTCTCAGGGCCAGCTGTCATTTATAATTACCACAGACATATCATGAATAGAAAATACCCAATTATGTGCAATTAGTCAGGTAGAGTTTATGTGGGATACCAGTGGATCTGATACCTTCAGGGTGTCTAGTAGTTATGCTTGGTTGGCCACTGTATTGACCAGCTCTTAGTAATGTCTTAACTCATTCTGTGCCAAGCTGTGAGGCTTCTGGTTAAAGTGTCTTTTTTATTGCGTGGCAATCATGCTCTAGCTGGCCTTGCAGCATCTGGAGCATGACTGACACATGCTGGGGTCAAGCTTTTAAAATGCAGACCAAGAATGCTAGCTGCATTTTATATGTATTTAATTCCTTGGGGGACCGTTCTATCACAGTTTAACAAAAGAAGCATCATAACTATTACACATATATTAAGACCAGAATCCAACAGAACAAAGTATTTTAGCTATGAAGAGATAAATCACAGCCACCGTGAGCCCCCTAGCATGCTTTCACCATCATGTGCAGGCAATGAAAAGTGCTCACTCAGTATAACATTCATGATAGAGCCCCATTGAAGAGACTGTGTTATCTGGCAAAACTTCCTTAGAATGAGGGAGACATTTAACAGAGGTAATGGCAAGAGTGCTTCAGTGAGCCCAGCGTAGAACCCTCCATGTTGTATCAGAATTCCCCTTATAATGAGGAGGGTTGCTGGGATAGAGCGTTGTCCTGACTGGTACATGAGGCTCCTTGAAAGGAAGCTTATCTCATGAGGAATTGGAATATTTAAGGCTGTAAAACATGCTTGGTGCTTTCCCGCTGATGACCCATTTATAAATTTGATCAGCTGTTGAAGCCTTGAATTTTCAAAAATTTAGCTTTTGATGTGATAATTGTGATTAAATAAGGTACTGGTTTACACATAGACATACTGGATTGTACAGAGATTGGATTCTTCTTTCTTTCTTTCTTTCTTTCTTTCTTTCTTTCTTTCTTTCTTTCTTTCTTTCTTTCTTTCTTTCTTCCTCCTCCTTCCTTCCTTCCTTCCTTCCTTCCTTCCTTCCTTCCTTCCTTCCTTCCTTCCTTCCTTCCTTTCTTTCTTTCTTTCTTTCTTTCTTTCTTTATTTGTTTTGTTTTTCTCTCTCCCTCCCTCTCTCAAAACATTGAAGCAGACAAGATTTGACGAGCTAAAGGTCAACTGAGGCCTGCTTGCCATTAAGATGACATCTGGGTGGATGTGCAGAGCTGTAAAAGGTTATATGAGCAGTTGGTACTCTCTCTCTCTCTCTCTCTCTCTCTCTCTCTCTCTCTCTCTCTCTCTCTCTCTCTCTCTCTCTCTCTTTCTCTCTCTCTCTCTCTCTCTCTCTCTCTCTCTCTCTCTCTCTCTCTCTCTCTCTCTCTCTCTCTCTCTCTCTCTCTCTCTCTCGTGGCACTCTGGCCCCTGTTTGTATAAATATATATGCAAGGCTTATGTTGAAATTCCAGGTAAACATGAAAAACTTCACCAGTGGGAAAGAGTTAAATATACCATGTCTGCGGGCTGCTGCTATTATAATGCTCTGATGGCTAGGTTATCATAGCAGAGGAGTTCCCAAATTCCTGAGATGAGTTAGAGATCATGGGGAGAGTGTTAGTGAAGAAAAAAGATCTCGTCAAAATCTGGTACGTGTGTTAGTGAAGCCCGTATTTCCTTATCTTCAGCGTACAGTTTAGGAATTTCTAATGGAGTGCACTCGGGCAGAATTGCAAAGTTTGTATGAGAAGAAAATGTAGGAGCCATGACGTGTTGTTGATTATCTGTGTAGAACAGTGTAGACGTGGCTTCCAATTGAAAGACGCAGGTTTGTACTCATGTAACTCTTTATCTCCCAAACACTCTTCAAAATGTTGTCATGAATGAAATTTTGCACATGGGATAATATGTATGAAATGAAAAGGTTCATAAGTAACAATGACTTGATGAAATAATGGAGAAACTGTGTGCATATGTCAGTCAAGTTTTTCCTGTGTTCCAGATTTTACTTGTGCAATGGATTATCATTAACATACTTGTACATGTATAAATGTATGTTGGAAAAAAGTTTTTATTACTTTTCTTTTTGAATAAGAAATCAATGCACCAAAATTAATTAATATTTTTAAGATTAACTAAAAATACAGAATTATTAAAATTATAACCAAAAACAAGGTATTTTAGCTTTTCTTTAGGTAATAATCTATGCTTAAGAGATTATAGCCTAACTGGACAAAAGCCTCACAAATAAATTTTTGACATTTTCTTTTTTGGTGAAGAAAGAGTCAATTGATATATCTGGGAGCAATCTACAGTATACTGCTGTCTTTCATTATTTAATTTGCTCAAATCAAGATTTTGGGATTCAAGTTTCTTTCGCCTATAACACAAGCAGATGAAGAAATAAGTTGGGACAGGGGCAGTGAATTAAAGACAGGGCTGAAAAAAACTGAGATCTTGTTACTTTCCACTTCCTGTTTACAGTTTGTCCAGCATAAAGTATCAGCAGTCTGTAACCAGATTAAAGCTCCCTCTTGTGGTGGCTAGAAATGGAAAGAGAAAAGTTCTTGATCCATGTGCCATGTGAGTGAAACTCCACCATTGCAAATTTCGACTGCTTACAACTGCCTGAGAGAGAGAGAGAGAGAGAGAGAGAGAGAGAGAGAGAGAGAGAGAGAGAGAGAGAGAGAGAGAGAGAGAGAGAGAGAGAGAGAGAGAGAGAGAGAGAGAGAGAGAGAGAGAGAGAGAGAGAGAGAGAGAGAGAGAGAGAGAGAGAGAGAGAGAGAGAGAGAGAGAGAGAATACCAACTGCTCATATAACCTTTTACAGCTCTGCACATCCACCCAGATGTCATCTTAATGGCAAGCAGGCCTCAGTTGACCTTTTGCTTGTCAATCTTGTCTGCTTCAATGTTTTAGACTGATTTCAATAGTAAAGGAAAATAATGCGAGTGAGAATTGCAGATAAGACATATCAAGATGACAACAGCTTTAAAATTGCTTGGGTTGGGCACTAAGTGCCCGTCCTGTGCCGAGGAAAGCTGGTGACTCAGCCCTGAACTTAGTTTTAATTTGAGAGGGTCAGAGTTGACTAAATTCATGCCATATCAAAGTAAAAATTATTCTTGAAGAAAGTTGTAGAATAATTAAGTGTTTGAGGATAACATTTCCCGGGTCTAGAGCTCTCCGTGGTACAATGTAAGCATTAAAACAAATCTCTGCCAAAGAAAGTTGTTGATCCAATATTATTTTAACTGGAGAAGGGTTTAAGTAGGAGGCCAGGAGAGTGAATATTGCTTTGTTATGTGACAATACTGCCTGACAGTGGGAGCAGACACAGATATAAGGGATCAACATTTTATCCTTCCCTGCTCAAAACCCCCAAAGCACCTGGATTTAAATTGTTGTCTACCTCAATCCTTTAACATAAAATTCTCATCAACATCAAACATTTTTGCTGAGAATTGTAGAGGGAAGGTACATGTATGTGAAAGCATGCCCAAGGTCAACAGCTTTCCTTGATGTGGATTGGGCATAATGCACCCAACCTGTGCCAAGCAAAGCTGTTGATTCAATCTTATTTCAACCCTTAAAGTACTAATCACGGCTATAGTCGTTTTCTTATTACTGTTAAACATAAAATGGTTAAAAGATTCAAATTCCTCATGAAGATACCTTTCATTCAGATACCAGCAAGTCTAGTCTAAAGCAAAAGTGGTCTTAGTCAGGAGGTTTCCTTGGAACACTTTGCACTCATTGCACACAAAGTGCCCTGAGGAAAGCTGTTGACTCAGTCTTAAATCAGCGTGTTAAGGGTTAACCAAGACAGGGTGAACCCCTCTCCTGACAAAGATATTGATGCCAATGTTATTACCCTCCCCCCCCCCCATGTTTACTGGAGCTAGAAAGACTCAATATTAGTTTTCATTTTCTTTATTTTATTTTATTAGAAACATATTGCAAAATTATATTTAAATTATTTATTTTGGACTGCTTAGTGCATGAGGTATGGGAATTAAGGCTACTTGTGACCAGCTCTGGGTAACTGGTGTATTTGTAAACAGTTTACAAGGAGGCTCTACACTGGGGCCCTGTGTTCTTTGTCAAATCTTAAGAAAATCTGTCACACCTTTTGACAGGTTTAGAATTTCCCATCTGTCTGTGATTTATGTCACTTAATTATATTTATTTATCATTTTTGAGAAGCTATACTGAACCGTGACATCATGTCAGAAGTTAGGATTGGTTTAATGTTATAAATAATTTTTCACATAATGCATAGAATATGTGCATTAGAGTTATTACTCAAAATGTAAATGAAAAAACATGACTGAGAGATATCCTTACTTACCGTGTTAACATCTGACATTACAACATGGTTCAGGGTGGCTTCCAAGAATTAGAGTAAGGCATAGGTCACAAAAACAGATGCTAAATTCTGCTTAAAACTACATGTGTAAACCTGTGCCATGCAGATGTTTCAAGGCCTATTCTCATAAATCATCCTCTAAGCAGCCCAAAATAATAATTTAAGTGTATTTCTGGTGCTTTCAGATAATTATGTAATGTTTCCAGGAATTGCAAATTTGGGGTAAATAGTAAAATGATGTGAGCAAATCAGTATTATGTATCTTCCCAAGGATATAACTTTAACCCTCTTAGGGTTGAATTACCTGCATTCTGTGGCACAATTAACCCTTTCACTGCCAACTGCAACTAAAGTCGAGCTAATCAAAACAAACTAATCTGAATTATAATCTGGGTGCTAAATTCAGGCTCCTTGTAAAAAGACTTTTCATTCAAGTACCAACATGCCTGTAGGTACATATGATATAATAGTCCAGGTTGATAGCTTTCCTCAGCATGCTTAATGCAACCAAAGCATGCTAAAGAAAGCTATTGAGCCCAAAATGTTCCACTGAAGGACTTAAGGAGCAATATGGCCAGAGTATTCCACTGAAGGACACAAAGAACAATATGACCAGAGAATTCCACTGAAGGATTTAAGGAGCAATATGGCCAGAGTGTTCCACTGAAGGACTTAAGGAGCAATATGGCCAGAGTGTTCCACTGAAGTACTTAAGGAGCAATATGGCCAGAGTATTCCACTGAAGGGCTTAAGGAGCGATATGGCCAGAGTGTTCCACTGAAGTACTTAAGGAGCAATATGGCCAGTGTTCCACTGAAGTACTTAAGGAGCAATATGGCCAGAGTATTCCACTGAAGTACTTAAGGAGCAATATGGCCAGAGTGTTCCACTGAAGTACTTAAGGAGCAATATGGCCAGAGTATTCCACTGAAGGACACAAAGAACAATATGACCAGAGAATTCCACTGAAGGATTTAAGGAGCAATATGGCCAGAGTGTTCCACTGAAGGACTTAAGGAGCAATATGGCCAGAGTGTTCCAGTGAAGTACTTAAGGAGCAATATGGCCAGAGTATTCCACTGAAGGGCTTAAGGAGCGATATGGCCAGAGTGTTCCACTGAAGTACTTAAGGAGATATATGGCCAGAGTATTCCACTGAAGTACTTAAGGAGCAATATGGCCAGAGTATTCCACTGAAGGACTTAAGGAGCAATATGGCCAGAGCGTTCCACTGAAGGACTTCAGGAGCAATATGGCCAGAGTATTCCACTGAAGGACTTGAGGAGCAATATGACCAGAGTATTCCACTGAAGGACTTAAGGAGCAATATGGCCAGAGTATTCCACTGAAGGACTTCCGGAGCAATATGGCCAGAGAATTTCAGTGAAGGACTTAAGGAGCCATATGGCCAGAGTATTCCACTGAAGGACTTCCGGAGCAATGTGGCCAGAGAATTCCAGTGAAGGACTTAAGGAGCCATATGGCCAGAGTATGCCAGTGAAGGACTTCAAGAGCAATATGACCAGAGTGCACTGAGGAAAGCTGTTGCCACAACTTAATGAAAGAAAGACACAGACCACATTAAGGACAACAGCTTATGTCTGATAGTATGCAATGGGAAAAATTTGCATGCTGGTACCAACATAGGGTTTATGAGAGACTGAATTTAACAGATTGTGTGTCAGCTCGTATATACTGTGCATTAACATTGGCCCTAATAACGTTAGTTACGTATAAGGAGATGACACTCAATACAAGTTTAAGTGGTCAACTGTCCACGTAGGACAGTAGTGCAGGTAATACGTAAGTTTGGCCAAATGTAATGTCTTCTACTTACATAATATTTATTAAGTCACCAGCACATTCCCCTCCATTTTGTTAGAAGTAAAACATGTGTACACCATACTTCCTGTTCTTGTACATGTAAGGCAGGCAGTGTCACTGCTCAATTGTGGTTTTTCATTTATATTTTGATTAATCATTTCTCCTGTGGTAAAGACTGGGTCAAGACTTCGTTTCGTGGGTGCTGAGGAAGGGGAACAAGTTGTGGACTGAGCTTCCTTCTTCATAATGGCGATGCCCCCTTTAAAAACACAAGAAATGATGTAGTTTATATGCAATCTTCTATTCCCTGTGGGACCTGCATGTCACTGATAAACAGTTAATCTGTCCTCAGGGAAGATAAATGTTTTGCGATATTAACTGAGTCACCCTCTATAAATAAACTTTATACACATACATATATATATATATATATATATATATATATATATATATATATATATATATATATATATATATATATATATATATATATATATATATATATATATATATATATATATATATAAACTAATGAGACATACAATGAGCAGAAGCCAAGCTTTGTGTCAACTACCACTAAAGTCAAACTACTCAACATGAGCTGCTTTTGATTATAATAAGGATGCCAGATTCATATTCCATGTGAAAAGACCTTTCATTCAAGTATCAGCGTACCTATAGTTCCAGATAACATAATGTTCTAGGTCAACAGCTTTCATTCAAGTATCAGCCTATAGTTCCAGATGATACATGTATGATGGTCCAAGTCAAGAGCCTTCCTTGGCACAATGTGCCCAAAGCTGGTGGAGGAAAGCTGTTGACTCAGTCCAACACTGGGTACTGAAAGAGTTAATTGTGTACCAGGTGATTCAGAAACCAAGAGGCCCAAAACTAGAAAAAATACCCTCATTAGCAGATTAATTTGCATCAGTAAACACCATGAAATATAATTAAGATGTTATCTACACCTCACAAATGTAGCTGGCCTTTAAAGTATTCAGGATACCACTTGTGCAGTCTCTCAGCATGCTGACTGACACACATATAGATGCAACAGTAACCCCAGTTCTAAAGACCACCTTTTATGAGGATCCATATGTGTGTGTGTGTGTGTGTGTGTGTGTGCCTGTGTGTGTGTGTGTATATATATGAGTGTATGCTCTTTGTTGGTAGGCAGTAAAGGATAGGTTTAGATAGCAGATACTACTGTATCAGCAAGAAGGCATTATCTGCAATTCTGATTTTAAATTTGTTTAAGGTCTGAAAAATTATCTGGCTAATTTGGTTTTGTTTTGTGCAGGAAAGAGTTAAAATGTCACATTTTGCCAGATATCTGTAGATTTGGGTTGAGCCAAGAAATCTGCTCTGAGTATGGACTGGTGTAGACAGAGGACACTCTTTGACTTGCATCATTTTTACCCTTGGCACATAAAGTGCTGAAGGATATTGTCATTGTCTGGAGGATATTGTCGTCCTCTGGAGGATATTGTTGTCCTCTGGAGGATACAGTCACCCTTGGAGGATATTGTCATCCTCTGGAGGATATTGTCATCCTCTGGAGGATATTGTCATCCTCTGGAGGATACAGTCACCTTTGGAGGATATTGTTGTCCTCTGGAGGATACAGTCACCTTTGGAGGATATTGTCGTCCTCTGGAGGAAATTGTCGTACTCTGGAGGATATTGTCGTCCTCTGCATCATCTGTCCATCCCTCCATCTTGTCAACATCACCGTCATAACTAAAAAAAATTTAACACTACATCTCTACCAAATTTTTGTGAGAGTTGTATCCACCGATGGACCAGGTAGTTATTTAAAACAACATTTTTTATTTTCATGACTGCTTCAAAGTATTTATTTGAATACCATGTAAGTGGTGCCCAAGGAAACGATGTTTCCATGACCTGTTCATGGAGAGAGGGTCAATATATCTCAAGAAGGATAATTTCTTGTGGTATTAATGATCGAAGGTAAGAAAGAGCGCAGGTGGCGGAAACTGGGGGCAGCAAGAGTCGTCTGTTTTGTTAATGCTATTTTTTCACCTCCAATCTTCTTTTCCTTTTTAGAGTAATTGACTTCAAAGGAAGAGACCACTATGTCCAAAAGTAGAGCAGGCTGAAAATATTTAACACTTGGCAGTCACAGCCTTGAGACTGATTTGATGGAAAAAGGCAACTGATGGACTTAACTGAGACAATTGGATTTTAAAAAGTTTTGCCAAATACGGTTGTCAGGTGTATATGTTATGAGACATCCTTATATTGGTCAACAGCATTTGTTGAAAAAGATTACATCAATAAAAATTAGTGACTTGGTCGTCTGTTCCCTAAGCTGAAAGGGTTAAAAAATCTTGATTACCTAATACGTGCTTTAATAGATACGGATATCCGAAACTGTTTTACAAGACATAATACTTAATGGAAAGCAAGGCACACTCTATACTTTGAAGAGCATTATATCATGTATATCATAAACTGCATGCATATTTGAAGGGCCTTGACCTGGTAGTCCATGGCTTGATGCTCACTTTGATGTGGGGATTTCATCTTCAGATATACACAGCAAATCTACAGTTGACATGGTGGATCAATTATGGGGCAATTATATTAATTATACACGACATTACTCTTGATCGCAAATGGCTTTGGTTTGCATGCTTCACTTATTAGATAGAATACCACTCTGGCATGCCGGTATGTGTGGCTAGGTCCATTAATCTATCAGTGTTTTTGGGCAGAGATACAAAATGCTGTAGGTCCTCAATAGTGGGCATGATTGCACACACCGTATACCTGACTATATCCTCAATCAGACTGATTGAGTCCAGATTCTCAGCTCTCCGATCCTCGAACCAACTCTGAAATTGTGCACATCTGGTTTACCTCCCAGACCTGCATGGCCTAGCTTCATTCAAATTGAGAACATAGAAGTCTTGACCTACCAACCATAACCCAAGTGAAAATACGGGATCAGGCACATGATGACCTCTGGAGTGTGACCTCTGACCTTCCTGGCAAGGTCAAATTTCCTGGTTCGGTATCTGGTCAGTGGAAAATAATGAGCTACAGACAGGTGAAGGGGACTGATAGGAAGTGTGGGTCTGGGTTGGCATGACACTTGACATGGAGAGTTGGCTCTGGTCAAATCAAGCTGGACAGATTAACAGACTCAATGTGTGTTGTGTTTTGTCTGTTTGTATGTATTTGTCCTGCTAAGGCTTGAGGTATGCTGTCCGAATGTTTAGATTTTCCAGCTGTTTCTCTGTAGTGGGCATGTTGTTGGGTCAGTCTGCCATGTACCAATGGAAGGCTTTTATAAAAGACAAAAACATCATTTTTCTAATCTCTGCTTAGTGTATGTCCAATGTACCTGCACTGAAGACCAATGGAGCCCTGTATATAGCCTGATACCCCACCTAGTGGTGAGATAGAGAACTTAGCAGGTGATATATCCTGTCACACATACATATAGTTTTGGTCAGTTTACCATACTCTCCAAAAGGTTTTGTAAAATATGAAAGCACTTTATGCATATATTTGATGCAAACTTATTGTATATCCATAAAGTATCATTGATGTGCCAAAAGTACATACCTTACAATGATGTGCACCAAGTGATGGGGCAGAGAATCAGGCGCCCTCTGCCAGCAAGGATGCCAGTCGATCTTCCAGTTAATAGACTGGAGACCTGCATTTTGCCCATACACATGGATCTGTAGTGCCAGAATATAATTTACTGTTGATATAAAAGAACAACAATACATTTTGATCCAGTAAGGAAATAATCTATCAAAATATTGGTCTGTCTCCAAGAACTGTCTCTACTGTATGGGGGATATGTAATTGGTATTGTTGGGCCTATTATGGTGCTTGTAGCAGGTATATGAGAGTCTCCCTTAACTAATTGAAGGCTTCATTGAAAGAGGAGTACAACATACATATACATGTATACCTAACCTGTGCTTAACTCTTTCAGTGCCAATCATATCTAAAGTTGATCAACTAAAGTCAAACCAGTCTGAATTATTATTAGGATTCCAGACTTGTACTCCTCGTTAAAAGACCCTTCATTCAAGTACCAGTATGCCTATAGTTCTAGAGAGAATACCCCAGGTCAACAGCTTTTCTTGCCATGCATTGGTGGCATTGCACCCAATGTGCACTGAGAAGAGCTGTTGGCTCAGTCGAAAATTTGGCATTGAAAAAGTTAACATATGTAACCATGCATGATGAAACTGAGAAAAGAGATGTGATCTCATGCCCCACCTAGTGGCTGAACAGAGAACTATGCCCTATGCCTGGTGTAATACATGTCATGTATATCTTCCTAAATGAACAGCTGCCAATGTACTGTGCCCCTGGAAGCACAGTCAAAGGCAGAACAGGGAACCATATACATACACAGACAGGCCTTTACTTGTATAGATTGTCCACAATGCAGGATGGACCCAATGAATAACTGTTGGCTTTATATCCCACCTAGTAGCAAGACAGAGAAACATTGTGGATATGATTTTATCTAGCCTTTAGTCTGAACAATGCCAGCTGCAGTTAAAAGGATAAAAAATATTAACTTCAGGTGCATTACATAATGACGATTGTAAATCATGTTGGACCTAAATCTGCCAAAATGGATCTTGGAAATTATAAAGAAGACAGTTTTGAATGTCGTATATTATTACCCGTGTTATGGCAATCAGCCGTATTGCCAAAGTGGCAGTAATCTGTACAGCGTTCAACTTTATTGCCACACAGGCAATAATCTATACAGGGATGAACTTTACTGCCACACAGGCAATAATCTATACAGGGATGAACTTTACTGCCACACAGGCAATAATCTGCACTTGCTTGACCTCTGTTTGATATGGATCTGTCATGCTTAAACTGGTCACCACGACCTGGCAATTTCAGGTACGATCAGTTTTCTTTGATTTTATTGTGAAAATTTTTTATATGAGACCAATCAACAATCTACAATACATGATTGAATCCTGTTTGATCTGTAACTCTAACATGCTTAAACTGCATGGTCACCGTGACCTGCATGGCTATTTGAGCTGCCATGTTTCTTTGATTTAACTGTGGAATTTGTACACAGGACCAATGTACAATACTGGTCAACAGGTCAACAGGTCAACAGGTTGCTGGCTGTTTCCCAGCTATGGCTACATTGACATGATATACAGAGTGTATGCCAGCTACATTTAAACGGTGCTCTAAGTTAATTCTTCCCTAAACTATATTCAGAATTTTCATCATCGGCTTAGAAACAAGTCAAATGATTTTTCATGATAACTAGATACCAAAGGTGTAGAATGTCTGATAAGAGTAATGAAACGAGCTAATAAGGATCGGAACAGTCACAAATTTAGACCAGTTCATACAGATGCTAAAAGTGACAACATCCTGAAGGTTTCAACATGCTTAAAGATTGTACAAGTCTCCAAGAGCACCAAAGGCAACTTAGGATGTCGGTGATATCTTTGGTTTATTTGCTAGTATTTATTACTGGGAATTTACCTCATAAAGAGAGTCAGTTTTGACCAGTGTTAGGTCTAATAAAGAGAGTCAGTTTTGACCAGTGTTGGGTCTAATAAAGAGAGTCAGTTTTGACCAGTGTTGGGTCTAATAAAGATAGTCAGTTTTGACCAGTGTTGGGTCTAATAAAGAGAGTCAGTTTTGACCAGTGTTGGGTCTAATAAACAGAGTCAGTTTTGACCAGTGTTGGGTCTAATAAAGAGAGTCAGTTTTGACCAGTGTTGGGTCTAATAAAGAGAGTCAGTTTTGACCAGTGTTAGGTCTAATAAAGAGAAACAGTTTTGACCAGTGTTAGGTCTAATAAAGAGAGTCAGTTTTGACCAGTGTTAGGTCTAATAAAGAGAGTCAGTTTTGACCAGTGTTAGGTCTAATAAAGAGAGTCAGTTTTGACCAGTGTTAGGTCTAATAAAGAGAGTCAGTTTTGACCAGTGTTAGGTCTAATAAAGAGAGGCAGTTTTGACCAGTGTTAGGTCTAATAAAGAGAGTCAGTTTTGACCAGTGTTAGGTCTTATAAAGAGAGTCAGTTTTTACCAGTGTTGGGTGAAATAAAGAGAGTCAGTTTTGACCAGTGTTGGGTCTAATAAAGAGAGTCCGTTTTGACCAGTGTTGGGTCTAATAAAGAGAGTCTGTTTTGACCAGTGTTAGGTCTAATAAAGAGAGTCAGTTTTGACCAGTGTTGGGTCTAATAAAGAGAGTCAGTTTTGACCAGTGTTGGGTCGAATAAAGAGAGTCAGTTTTGACCAGTGTTAGGTCTAATAAAGAGAGTCAGTTTTGACCAGTGTTGGGTCTAATAAAGAGAGTCAGTTTTGACCAGTGTTGGGTCTAATGAAGAGAGTCAGTTTTGACCAGTGTTGGGTCTAATAAAGAGAGTCAGTTTTGACCAGTGTTGGGTCTTTGGTTGCAGTTACACATCTGGCACACAATGGAAGTACATGTACAATGTTCAGTCCGGTGCTGATCATTTTATCTTTCATTAGTTTAGCTGGGATAGGTCCTGCAGGGAACTAGATATCTCATATGAAATACACTTCTTGCTCCAGGTTTTAAAAGGAATTGTCACCAGCTAGGACAAACACTGTGTTATTACCACTGTAGAGGAGCTTTTACATGCCAATAATTGTGCATGCATGCATTTCCTGACCATTTAACCCCTTTCCAGTTACCACAGTTCGAGTCAACTGCTGATCTTGATGGGGGTTAATTGGGGTATTGCACCCAACCCTTGACAAGGAAAGCTAGTGATCTAGGGCATCTTATATGATAGCACTCTTAACATTTTCATTGAATAGGTTTTCTGAAAATGGAAAATGAAGCAGGAACGTTTTAGGAGATGACCTTTATGTCCAGACAATTTGAGTGGGAAAGGGGTTAAATACATGGCAGTCTGTCGTGTAATTCATATTTCACCATTATGGTCACAAGCCCAGCAGTTGTTGACCCATCTCAATCTGCGGAAGGAAGTGGACGGAAGGAAGAATATGGTAATTAGAGGAGGCCAATTAACAAAGTGAAAGGGCACAGTGCTGTATTTACTTGACTCATAATAACTTTATTTTCACAAATAAAGATATTCATCTAGGTGCAGGAACGCTCGGTGATTTCCATTGAAGAATTTTGTGCAGGCATAACATGTTAAAATGGGAGGGAACCCTCAATTGCTGACATCTCCTAATTGTGTTGTGGACATGTATGTGTGGGTTTTGTGATATTGACTGGTCAAAATAAACTGACCAATTGAGAATATGAATTGGTCAAAAACAAATATTCATGGATTTGATATCAGTGCCTCAGTCTCTGTGTACATGTATGGCAATTGAACAGAAGTCCAGAGATTGATATGTGGCTGTTTGACTGACGACCTTACTCTGCCAGTACATTGCATTTTATATGCTCCAACTTGTACAGCCAGTGAGACTGGCTGATAATATTGCCAGCCAGTTACTGTAACTCCATTACGGTGGTCCCCCTCTTATAAGACCACCCATCCCCAAATACTCCAAAAGTGTGGCCTTCTAATAGGGGTGGCCTCTCTTGAGGGGTAAATATAACGAAAGTGCCACCCTTGCTGCACTGAGAAGTGGCTTAGCTCCTAAGAGGGGGTGGCCTCTCTTTGGGGGCCTTACAAGAGGGGGACCACTGTATTGCTAAAGGTCCATGTGCTGTGAATGACATGCAACAATTATACTGGAGTCCTATTCTGTATAAACTGGTGTTCTGTTCAAAGACCAGCCTACAGTTGTGTACAGAGATCAGAAACATCATCCAGGTCAACAGCTTGAGGGGGAATACTTTGACGCTTTGTGCCCAAAAAGCACAGAAGAAAGCTGTTGACTTGGTTAAAACTTGGCAGTAAAAGAGCACTATGGCAGCTAGAGAATGGCTGATACCATGGCAGCTAGGGAATGGCTGATACCATGATAGCTAGTGAATGGCTGATGCCATGGTAGCTAGTGAATGGCTGATACAATGGCAGTTAGAGAATGGCTGATACCATGGCAGCTAGGGAATGGCTGATACCATGATAGCTAGTGAATGGCTGATGCCATGGTAGGTAGTGAATGGCTGATACCATGGCAGCTAGTGAATGGCTGATACCATGGCAGTTAGAGAATGGCTGATACCATGACAGCTAGTGAATGCCTGGTAATATGGCAGATAGTGAATGGCTGGTACCATGCAGCTAGAGAATGGCTGATACCATGGTAGGTAGTGAATGGCTGATACAATGGCAGTTAGAGAATGGCTGATACCATGGCAGCTAGTGAATGGCTGATACCATGGCAGTTAGAGAATGGCTGATACCATGACAGCTAGTGAATGCCTGATAATATGGCAGATAGTGAATGGCTGGTACCATGCAGCTAGAGAATGGCTGATACCATGGTAGCTAGAGAATGGTTGCTACTATGACAGCTAGTGAATGTTGATACTGTGGCAGCTAGAGAATGGCTGATAACATGGCCGCTAGTGAATGGCTCATATCATGGCAACTAGAGAATGGTTGCTACTATGACAGCTAGAGAATGTTGATACTGTGGCAGCTAGAAAGTAGCTGATACTATGGCAGCTAGTGAATGGCTGATACCATGGCAGCTAAAGAATGGTTGCTACTATGACAGCTAGAGAATGTTGATACTGAGGCAGCTAGAGAATGTTGATACTGTGGCAGCTAGAGAATGGTGATACCGTGGAAGCTAGAGAATGGCTGATACTATGGCAGCTAGTGAATGGCTGATACCATGGCAGCAAGGGAATGGCTGATACTATGGCAGCTAGTGAATGGCTGATACTATGGCAGCTGGAGAATGGCTGATACCATGGCAGCTAAAGAATGGTTGCTACTATGACAGCTAGAGAATGGCTGATACTATGGCAGCTAGTGAATGGCTGATACTATGGCAGCTAGGGAATGGCTGATATTATGGCAGCTAGAGAATGGCTGATACTAAGGCAGCTAGAGAATGGCTGAGAAAAGCTGCAAGGAATCACCCTGATGACAAGAGTCCAATTAAAATTTATTTTGAAACATTTTTGTTTCAACTAGGTTGCCTGATAGGACAATGGGTACTGATCTGGAGTTCTCCAAAATTTAAAGTAAATTATATCTAGAAGAGAAGTTATGGGAGAAAAGAAGTCATTTCAAACATGTGTATGGGTGCAAAATTACATTTTGAAGTTTAAGAAAAATAATTTAGAATCCCAACTTACAATTCCAACACAGAATAATCTCCTCCCTGATCAAGCATGAACAAGCAAAATTATTGTGTTTATGGGAACCTTGCTTGTCAAATTCGTGAAAGAAAAGTAAATAGTTGAACTTTTCTATTTATGCCTGAGGGCCTGCTGCACCGACTTATATCCCAATATTAGTGCTGAACTCTCGTGGATTCATCCTATGGTGGAACTGACATAAACAAGCAGATGGCATCAGTTAATGGATCAGTCAGAAGCAACTTAATCACTCAGTTACCACAACTGGAAGATGACCTATATTTATTGATAAATTGATGTAGAAAGTAATGATTATTGTTATACATGACCAGATAGATCTGACGGTAAATTTCATGGAAGATCAGGCCAGGTGATCGTGGTTCTATTTCAGTGTGCATGTTCATCAATCTTGTTCCATTGTTAGGTGATGCTCGGCCACATGGGATAAGTTGAAGTTGTTTACTGTGGATCGTACCACGGAGGACAATCCCTGCGTAAACTGTCGGCATTCTCAAATATCCTCATGCAGGCATTCACAATCAATAATTTTCCTTTTAAAGAAAATCATTTGAAGATTTCAGGCTGACAAATTAAAAGTCTGCAAAATTTGAAATCTATCCATTTTGCATCAACTTGTGCAATCAAAGGGAATAGAAAATCGTACAAAGCATGCTGGCTTTTCTGAGCAAGTAATGGAATTGTGATTTGGATTCTTTCCTTGATTTGTCAATACAGAATAACCTGGTAAGCCATTGTCATGGTGTAGACTGATGCTGGCATCTTGTCACAATTATGATCTAGAAGTTGTAGCTCTGCTGAATTCAATCAGCACTATGTATATGACCCATTGGTGTCCATCTGTAAAAATTTTACCTTTTGGACTGCTGAAAAACCACTTGACTGATTGTTGAACATCTCCAAAACTACTCTAGATAGAGATGCCATTCCAACTTCCAATTTATAGGTTTCCGGCACAGCCATATCCAATGAACCATGAACCAAAATTGTAGGATTTTGATTTATGCAAATTAGATGAATATGCAAAATTTAAATCGTGAATAGCTTCAAAACTATTATAGATAGAGGTGCCATTCCAACTTCAATTCTTACGTTTGTGACATAGCCACATCCAATGAACCATGATCCAAAATAGTACAATTTTGATTTATGCAAATAAGATAAATACAAGAAATTTGAATCTTGAATAACTTCAATTTGTAGGTATGTGACATAAACACATCCAGTGAACCATAAACTAAAGATTTAGGCTTTTAATTTATGCAAATTATGCAAGTACATAAAATAAAAAAAAATAAAAAAAATAAAAATCTTTAATAGCTTCAAAACTTTTATGGATAGTAGTGTCATTCAAAATTCACTTCGTAAGTTTGTGACATGGCCACATCCAATGAACCAAGAATCAAAGTTGTAGCATTCTAATGTATGCAAATTAGCATAATACACAAAATTTAGACTGTTGAACAATGACAAAGTGTAGCATTTCAAACTGTTTTCATTTTGAAGGCACCCAGACAGATTGTCTGTGAAGCAGTTTTTTTTCTAGTCTTTATATTTTTGTCATTTAATTTGACCAAGACACAAGGGCAATACATGTATATTAGTGATCAATTTAACTGGTTTATATAGAAATGGATGATGGACAGTTATTTCCCTGTGTGTCTAACTGACAAATACCAGTGTGATTGGTAAGGGCATTTGACATGGGCTGCATATTATAATTAGCATGTGGCGACTGCAACTTTGCTGTCAGTTTTTTTTTGATATGTACAAAGGATGATACTAGATGGAAAAATGCTGGAAACGGGGGGGGGGGGGGGGGGACCAGGGCGGTGGACCAGGGCAGGGCGGTGGACCAGGGCAGGGCGGAGGACCAGGGCAGGGCGATGGTGGCAGGCACACAACTTGCTCCACTTGGTGGCCATGTTGGTGTTTTCTACCACCATATACCCCTTGAAATATTGGTGATCAGCAGGGTAACAAAGGGCAGGACATTGGTGATCAGCAGGGTAACAAAGGGCAGGACATTGGTGATCAGCAGGGTAACAAAGGGCAGGACATTGGTGATCAGCAGGGTAACAAAGGGCAGGACATTGGTGATCAGCAGGGTAACAAAGGGCAGGACATTGGTGATCAGCAGGGTAACAAAGGGCAGGACATTGGTGATCAGCAGGGTAACAAAGGGCAGGACATTGGATACAGGATCCTGTGCTTCAGTTTATGGTTGTATGTTTTTTATGAAGAGAATTACAGAGAACTCATTGGCTGGCAGGGTGGCTCGACAGACTGCCAGCCAGCCTGGGCTGTGCCCCTGACCTTCAATTGTACATACTGCAACTGAGGTAACCCAAATTGTGGCAGAGCTGAAAGCCAATATTTTAGCCTATTCACCCTATTAGGTTGCACTGTGAGATTACCTATAGAGGGCATCACAAAATTATAACCCCATATATGCAGATTTTTCATGACCTGGTGTGGTGAAAAATGAAATGGGACATTAATCAACCAGGCAGTTCACAAGATCATATTATGACATTACAAGATCAATTAAGGTAATTTAAAAAATACTCTAGCTTTTTTTAAAAATTTCATTGTGTCAGTCATGCAATATAGCAAGTTTTAAATGTAGATTCTAACATGGATGTTTCACAGTAATAGCATGATGTGGGGTAAGTTTTATTTCTAGTTGGGCATTTGAAATTAATGACTTTAAGCCATGATCAGAGAATGATAGTCATGATATATCAAGAAACTTTCTTGTGACATGTTATGCCAAAAGCATGCCTGTCCAAATTATAATTTTGTTATGCTACCTAATGTTTGTGAAAGAACACACCATACCACAAGTTGAATCACTATAGACCTGATTGTTACAATTTCACTGTGTAACAATGATCCAAGGCACCGGCATTAACCCTGAAGGGCCCATTGCAACATCAATGAAGACCTATCAGTGTACAAATGTTTCTAAAACTACCTGTAATGGTGTAGGGTTAAATATTGTCTACATTTTTTTCCTTTGTAGCTGATTTTTATTTATATATCTTGTAATCAATTTCCATAATTGGCAATATTGACTGTATGATGTGTAAGCAATCGCCAGTCTGTCTCACAGACCTCTCTTGCAGGCTCTTTATGTATCATCAAAAGACCTGTAGTTTGTGTCTGAAATAAAACTAATTAAATTACTGTTTTTATAGAGACTGATTTAGCTGATCGGTCAATGGCTTCTTCAGTGTATAATGTTTTACTTGGTGTCCATAGTTCAGCCATGGAAGCTTTTGACCAAGTCCCCAGATGGTTGAAAAATTCCTATGCAGGCAAAATATGTACATATGGGCTTTTTGTATCTTATTTGTGCTGTCCCACGTGGGTCATATGATGGTGAAACCTGCCAGGGTGAATAGGCTAAAATATTGGCTTTTAGGACTGGCAGGATTTGGGTTACAGTGGTCCCATTCTTGTAAGCCCCCCCCCCCCCCCCCCCAGCCCCTGGCAAAAGGTCATCCTCTTTACTGAGGCCACTTCTCCATGCATCAAGTTTATTTTCTTTTCCCCTCAAGGGTGGCTACCCCTCTTGTAAGGCCACATTTCTGGTGCACTTAAGGTGGCCTTATAAGAGGGGGATCACTGTACCTTTAATCCAAATTCCGACCTATGACTCAATGCACAGAAATATTGTACAGGGCTACATGACAACAAATAAAAAACATGTCTTCTGACCTTTTCCAATATCACAATTTATTGGATGATTGGAATTCCATTCATTTCTGTATTAGATAGGTTGGTGATGTGAAATAAAGGAATTTGCTCATCTTGATTTTTCAATCGATCTGGGTACCAGACAGATTCTGCCGCTTAGCTTAACATCCGCTTGGGAACCATGTCATGAAATGAAAAGCCAGAAGTGCCGGCCGAGGAAGTTAGACAGAGTACAGCAGCCTTGTGTGAGTCAAATCTATTTCAGCTTTTGAGATCATGACATAGACAAACCGTCATGACCTGTGTTTACAGTAGCAACAAAATCATTCTTGGCCGCAGAAGTGCTAGCTGCATGGAGTGTGTAGTTTCTGTTACCAAGAATGTTTTGGTCAAATGATTGTTTGTATTTATTTCATAATATTTCATTCACAAAGCATATTTTGCCGTGGTAAAAGAACAACAAGGGAAACATTTTTAACTCTTTCAGTGCCAAATTTTGGACTGAGTCAACAGTTTTTTTCGATGCACTTTGGGCCCAATGCACGCCAAGAAAAGCTGTTGACCTGGGATATTCTCTCTGGAACTATAGGCATACTGGTACTTGAATGAAAGGTCTTTTTACGAGGAATACCAATCTGGGATCCTAATGAAAATTCAGACTATTTTAACTTAATTTGATTGACTTTAGTCGTGATTGGCACTGAAAGAGTTCAGTGGAAAAGGTAACCTTTAGCCCATTCTTGCTCAAATTGCCCAAAAGCACTGGATGCAAACTGTCGTCTGCCTTAAAGTTTTTACTTAAATTTCTCGTTACTAGAAAACATTTTTGCTGATATTCGTATGTAAGACCGTTCATGATGGTACACCCTAGGTCAATAGCTTTCCTTGGCACAGGTTGGGCACAAAAACAGACACAAGGAAAGCTATTGACTGAGTCATACTCTGACGAGGAATGGGTTCATGTTTCATTCGAGTGCAATGAATATTTTATCAAAAACAAAATCAGGAGGCACTGGATGTGCCAATCGCTGGCCTAATGGGGTTATTGAGGGGATTTCTTTATTTCCAGAAACCATGCCGGTAAATCATCCTTTTTTTGTCTGATAGCCTCTTTATGGGATGAAAAAAACAGAAGTCGGTAGACATTGGAAATGTAGGAGGTTAATTGCTGATAGACAGAGTGCCTTGTCCTGCTTGCACTGGGAGACAGGCATTCTGAAGTTGGAAGTGACTTCATTTGCAGACACAGAACCTTTTGGTTGATAAGAGGAGGGGAGGGTTAAATTTGGCCAGGAGGAAGTAGAGTCCGTCCAACTACAATTTGTACCTAAGAAAAGCCTGCTTAGAAATCTTTTCTTTGGTGCTTTTAAAGCAAGAAGTTCTTGTTTTCTTGAAAGTCCAAATTTAATGTGTATTGATTGGTGTGGATTTATTTTTGGATGGGTATTCTTATATTGTATCACATTATATGACATAGCTACAGGTATATGTACATTGTATCATATTGTATCACATTGCTATTGTATCACATTGTAGATATATAGCTACAGGTATATGTACATTGTATCACATAGCTACAGGTAAATGTACATTGTATCACATTGTAGCAGCTATATGTTTACATGTGCTGTCTGTCCTCATGTCTCAGACACTTGCTAATTAAACCCCTGCAATGATGTTTTCTGAAAAACACATCAACCAATCAGATTCTTCCATTCATGATGGGGAATTACAGAGCTTGACACTCTAAAGCACAACCCAGCATTTGTCACTCACACTTCAAATGAGATTTTGAATAGATGTGTATGGATGATGCAAGCAAAAACTCTCTTGAGTGCCCAGGTATGCAAGTGTACAAAATCCACACTGTAAAGACACTTCCACACTATAAAGACAGTTCCAGACTGTAAAGACCGATCCACACTGTGAAGACACTTCCATACTGTAAAGACCGATCCACACTGTAAAGACCGATCCACACTGTAAAGACACTTCCACACTGTAAAGACCATCCAAATCTAAAGACTGATCCACGCTCTATGGAAAATAGTGTCCTACGCCCTATACATGGTAAGGAATACATTGCCTTTTGCATGGTTTTCTTTTAAAAAATGGACAATATGATATTAGAACCAGCAGTTTTATGGAACTGTTACAGTTTAAGTTGATTTATACATGGAATTAAAAGTAAAACCACTCTGCTGTGAAAGTATCCTGGTTTACCATTTTGCATGGCACTTGTCTAACGGTGGCCCTCCAGGATACACTTGGTGGTCTACCTGGGGCGGACTACACCTCTTGCATCCTGGTGGTCTGCCTGGGGCGGACTACTCCTCTTGCCTCCTGGTGGTCTGCCTGGGGCGGACTACACCTCTTGCCTCCTGGTGGTCTGCCTGGGGTGGACTACACCTCTTGCATCCTGGTGGTCTGCCTGGGGTGGACTACACCTCTTGCATCCTGGTGGTCTGCCTGGGGTGGACTACACGTCTTGCCTCCTGGTGGTCTGCCTGGGGTGGACTACACGTCTTGCATCCTGGTGGTCTGCCTGGGGTGGACTACACGTCTTGCATCCTGGTGGTCTGCCTGGGGTGGACTACACCTCTTGCTTCCTGGTGGTCTGCCTGGGGTGGACTACACGTCTTGCATCCTGGTGGTCTGCCTGGGGTGGACTACACCTCTTGCTTCCTGGTGGTCTGCCTGGGGTGGACTACACCTCTTGCTTCCTGGTGGTCTGCCTGGGGTGGACTACACGTCTTGCATCCTGGTGGTCTGCCTGGGGTGGACTACACGTCTTACCTCCTGGTGGTCTGCCTGGGGTGGACTACACCTCTTGCCTCCTGGTGGTCTGTTGCTACACTTGTGACTTGCGCAGAATGGTAGGCCATGTATTCACACTTGCATAGTGTATTACCTTCCTGTCAGCTAAATATACAGGAAGTTGTTCATAAGGGTAATGAGTTGACCCCTTTGGTCGTAACATTTTTTGGGTATAATTGAGCTCTTCTACACAGCTGTGAAGAAGAGCTAAATTATACCAAAAAAATGTACACAAGGGTAATGAGTGCTAACCTGGCAACCCATAGCATGCCCAGGAAAGTTGTTGACTTGGAACATTTTGTGACCAAAAGTGTAATTCAGTAAGAAATTGAACTAGATTATGCAGGAAGTTTTGGCAGATTTTAATTGGGGAAGGTTATCCCAAGGAACCTTCAACATGCAATGTTTTCCTACAGGTAGAAGAAACTAATCTGATCGAGTGTAGCATCTTGTGTCACAGTAGCCAACAGCAAGAACAGAAGGAACTGTTGTGGAGGAAGCTTTAGCCAGCAGGTTTTAAGTGGGGTATTCTCATTACTTTCTATTGTAATTTGCGATTTGACTTGCAAACGATATTGGTGGCGCCACCTACAATATTATGTAATATAGGGGTCAAGTTTGAGAATCTTTTGAACACTCTAGCATCTGTAATTTTGGGCAGATACTCACCGAATTTGGTTAGATTGTTGGTCAAAGTCTAAGTTGCCAGTGATACTAGTAGCACCACCTATAATTTGATGGAAATTATGAGCATAAATGTGTTTTAAGATATAAAATTCCATATTTGGAAAAGTAACTGCAATAGACTTACCAGATTTATAGGATATATAGACTATGTCTAGTGCTAGAGTGTTATGTAATATCAGTGATCTTGACATATTTTTGTGAGGGGACCATGCCTGTAAAGTTGAAAGATGTGATTTCGTAATGGCAGGATGTAGCTTGGACATGAATAGCAGTGTCAGCACAGCATGAGACCCATGGGCCTCTTGTATTTAATACAAAGAGAAACTTAACAAACCTAATTCTGTATGACATAATCTGAGTGACATCAATCTTCTGTGGGTCACTGAGGACATAAAGTTAAGGACTCACTGATTGTTTTCTTGGCACATGCAACAATATCCATTACAGGAATTGCAGAAATAAGCAATGATTACTTGTGGAGTGAAGTGCCATCTGGTGGACAAATGAGACACTAAAATCACATAAGCTTGATATATGTTCAGAAGCCATATGAGGACTCCCAACTTTGAAATGAAGATGTAGGTGCAATATAGCCATGTTGCCAGCAGAGCATTAGGCCCACGGGCCTCTTGTTTGTCATCAAGAATGGTTATGGATGATTTTAAGTCTACAGCTCACAAGTGCATGTGGATCTGATTTGTATCAGCACAGCTACCGAAAATATGACATGTAGGTGATGTAAATTAAGATAGGACCGAAGAAACAAGAGTTGTACCTATACCCAGTTGGTGTGAAAAATGAAGCATCATATAAATCAGTTTAGGGCATTCAGTCCAGAGGAGCGTCAGGACAGATCTTGTATACATTGTCCAATTGTACCAGGGACACACACACAAAAAAAAAAAACAAACACCCCCCCCCCCCAAAAAATGCAGCTTTGTCAGATATGCTAGACAATGATGAGGACTACAGAGTATATGACAGTGCTGTTCTTGGAGGAAGAGTGTATGATAGAGCTGTTCTTGGAGGATATTTTGACATGTAACCCGGTGTCTGGTGCCAGGTAGGGGAGATGCTGTGTCCACTGACTATTCAGACTAAGTAGAAGTGTCCGAGGAGGGCACAATGATGGGATATTGAGCCTGCCCTGTACGAAGGACCACTTTGTCTGATAGAAAAATACACCCAGAGTCAATCTGTGCTGCAATGGAATTCTTGCCCAGCGATTGGTTACAATTTGTGTCAAAATGTATGGCCAGTTTTGGTTAAATGATCACCAAGCATGTTCAGTTGACAGTATGACCTCGCAGGTCGCCTGCTGCCATAAAGAAGCTATCCAAGTAAGCAGCTACTGTTGATTAAGTGTCGCTTAAATTCGCAATGTTCAGCTATGTGCGACACACTGTACTCACGCAGCTTCAACAAACCAATTTAGCAGAGCCATCTGCACGCTGGTGGAAATCCTGATGAATGGCTATTGTTCTTGGGATGCGCCGTATTAGCTTAGATGTTTATCTTGCTCCTCGGCTCGGGAAGACAATAAATGAGTTCACCTCAAGTGTACAATATAATTGGCCAATCAGTACAGCCCGTTATGGCAGATTACCATGTAGCAGCAAGCTTAGAGCACCACGGGCTCCGTGCCAAGGGTCTTAGCTTTTTTCTCACAAATTGTTCAAGGGCTACTTGAGCCAAGGTGCATCTTGTCACTACGTCCAAAAAAGGTCCTGAAAGAGAGCACAGTTGTTTGCATTTAATTTGGAATCAGAGCAAATTGATTTCACAGAAGCAGCTCAGCCTTGTCTTGTTTAAAGGCTATAGGGTCAAAGGTCACCAAAGTAACAATGCACAGTTGGACTCCTTGGACGCTGGTGCTTAAGACATTGGCAAGAGGCCAAAGTGGACGATCACCGATGAATTCTAGATGGCTGCATTTAAAACTAGCAATTTTAGATATGTCTTTAAGGGGTCTATTGATTTGACCTTTCAAGCCAAGATTTGACCTCTAAAGCCAAGAGGGAGTAATCGAGGAAGGTTAAGTGGCTCAGATGAGGGCAGGGCTGCCCTCTCGGGAAATACCGTGAAATAACTGTAAACTGAGCGACACATTGATACAGAGAACGTGTTGAAGTGCCATGGTGGGTTGTGACTCGACAGTAGCCAGGGGTCACCCAAGCACCAGCACAGAATACGAGAGGCCACGACTGCACCTCTCCAGCTTGGACGTCCCCCAGGCGTCACCTTGATGTTGTCTTAAGCACTTGTACTGCCTCCCACACAAGTACTGGCCTGGGAGGCCAATTTGTAGAGCCAGGATTGCAGACTACCAGGTGTGTGGTCTGTGAAGCCGTGGAAAGCTGAGTGACTTCTGACATGTGTTAAATGAATGCATCAACTTCATGGAGTTTTATGGTTTTGATGAATAAACTTGGTCCACAGAGATCCTGAAAACACAGTGAAATGTAATACACATCCACAAAACACGAAAACTGTTGGGTCTTTAAAGGTAGCCTAAATATGATACCGAATGCTAATCACATAGGCCTTTGTCAGTGGTTTTGGCATGGCACGACAATTGACATATATCATGACGAAAATGAGGATAGCTTTGTTGACTCACTGAGATATGTGACTGCTCATGAACATTTTATTAAGCCATAGAATGACATGTGCTTACCAGTGTACTCACAAGGTGCTTTTAATTATGTCCATTGAGCTGTCATATTATACAACTTGAAAACATATATTGTAGTACTATATATCAACTGTATTTGAAATGCATTAGTTTGAATATAATTTATTACATTGTACCTTGTTCCTTGTCCATGGGGTCAAACCAGGAGGAGCAGGGGACCTCGATGCGACCCCTAGACCCCTATATCGACTCCATGATTCAGCAAGGCATGTCAACTTTCATCAGTGTAATTTTGACTGTAATAGCATATATTTTATCTCAATTCTGCAGAAATGGAGGCCCAATAAATTATTATTATATTTCATCTGTAGGATGACTTACAAAGTAATGTGAAAACCACTTTTCTCTCAGACAACTAATGCTGATTGATGTACATGCAACTTTTTCACATTTAAATTATTAGAAATGATCCAAAATCATAAATTGTGTGTGCTGCTTTTTTAAATTAAGATTGATATATATGTACAGTGAAATCTCAGTATAATGACTCCAATATTGGATATGTTCCCTTATGGACACCAGTTCTGACAGTCAGAAAAAAAAATTCGTTTTGTTATTTGATTCATTTAACTGACATATCCAGTTACCTAACACCTTTTTAGGGGAATGTCATTATAACGATGTTTCACTATAGCAGATTATAGTCAGCATCTTTCTTTGGTATACTCTAAGTGTCCAGAGTCCATTGAAGAAAGCTGTTGGCTCATCCCCAGAGGCATGTTTTTTTTCCAGGTATCCACAGGCAAATCCTCCTTCTTTTCTCCTAGTAGGATGCAGTTACCAATGTGAAGAGAGCCATGTTTCAGCAGACTAATTAATTTAGAACCTTACCCTGTCAGGAACTGTCTCGTCTGTCAGAATGCTGTTCTTATTAGATACTCTAGGAAGAAGGGTTTAATATTTTTACACGCTGGTGATATCCCTTCAAACTCGGCAGAAGAACTGTCATTTTATATACAATATTTGATTTCCTGTGGGGCCTTCATATAACTGATAAACTGTTAAACTATTGAGTCACATAATGATCAGAATCGAACTGAACAATGTGGTCAGGGCACAGCAACCAGGAGGCCCCTAACTGGGAAAAGGACTCTCCTTATCAGATCAATTATCATTATTCAACACAAGAGAAAAGCATAAAGATGTGATGTATACAGTAGTTGACCTTTGAAGTACTGCGGGTAAGACTTGTATAATGTATAAGTATACTATTACCATTATGTATGGAAGTTGTAGTGGGGACCCAACTTAACCCTTGTTCTCCAAGAAAAATATTGGAGACTCAAAATGTAAATGAAGACTGTTAAAGGGTTATTAAGTAAAAATGATCTTGACACAGATGGCAGACGTTATATTGTTTTTGGTGAATGTTTAATTTCATGTATTGTTTGTATCACCAGTATCCGGTGCCATTCATGTCAGAAAATAAGATCTTTTTATTTATATGCCAAGAAAGTTACCCATCAAAATCTCGACAGCTCTCATTAATCACTACATTGGACACCTAAATATAAAGACATACTCCGCAATGTGAAGCCCTTGGGTATTCTTTTTCTTAAAGTATCAGAAAAGCAATATTTTAAGTGGAATCGTACACAGTCTTAAGTGATTTGTCTGTATGCTACATTACTTTTTCCTGAGTCTAAAAAATTCAATCTTCTCTGGTTAGTCAACTGCTGGTAATTGAATGAGGAGTGTGGTGATCCAGGCTGGGTTTTGACTCTTACACTACCAAAACATGAAGTCATGGACTAATGATGCTTAACTCCACATCATGTACACACAAAAAACTAGCACAAGAGATAGGTTTTGATTTGGGCTTTTGGTACACAAGATTCTCATTATGAATGTCAATCAGACATGTTGCTGATAGTTTTACAGTTTTCCAGTCGAAAAGCTGTAACATGACTTTTTTTTTTTGAAAGCAAAAGTCACTTTTGGCTCAAAGGGGTTAATGGACGAATGCTGGCGGCACAGTGGGTGTGTGGGACTGGAACCAGGGGGGCAGTGCCCAGTCACTGCTTGAGCAATTTTATCAAGGAAATGAGTATCCCACTCCTAGTTTAACACTTGTACTGCCAAAATTCTCAACACAGCAAGTTTTATCCAGTTACATTTACTGATTGATTTGCATTGCCAAAATCAACAATGGAACCTGACTGCTTGGACTAAAAGTTTACTACATTTATGATCATTTTCATTACTTTCTTCTGATTTTGTGCTCAGATCTGTATATGTTGTATTTTATTTGTAAATTGTTGTGAGTAAGTATTAGCAGATGACACCAATAAGTTCCCATTGAGGATAAAGCATTAGGTTAGCAAGAATGAAGGAGTCTCAGTAAAAACGATGGTAAAATGACGATCCAGTCTGGACCACCCACTGTGTATTGTGAGTGTGGTCGACCCCCAACTCAGATTTATTTTTCCCTCTTGTCTCGATTGCCATTTGTCCTCGTAGGAGCTTTTGAGTTTGGGAAACAGTGTAATAGGTGTTGGCAGGAATGGGGTCCATGCGGAGAAATTGTCCGAAACTGAAAAAAAAAAAGCAAAAAAAAAACAAAAAAAACCAGTTCTTTAATGTCCTGGTTGACCTACAAAAACAGCTAGCGTGAGCCACAGAATTAATCAGGAAGAAACGTTTGGATGTGATGGTAGCTGTGCTACGACAAATGGCTATAGCAATTGAATTGAGGGTAAATAACATGGCCCTCTACTGTAAATTTATTTATGAAAACCAAATTGCTATACTGGACATTGTCCCAGGGTAATGAAGCACAAACGCATGGGGAGGTCGGAGAGCTCCAAAGGAAGACGCATTGAAAGAGGTACCGTGATTGCATCAGTCAACAAGACCTGAGAGTAGAAAGGCAGTGATTGAGATAACACAGACTGGATATTGCCATCTGTCAGAAGGGATATTGCCCGGCAGACTGACTTTACTAATGAGCCTAATTGAAAGAGCTAACGAGAACACACATAATTCCTCAGATCTTCCACGGGTTCCACGTATCTCCAAACACTAGGTAATGAACAGCAACACAATGAAGGTTGTTGCTGATAAGCCTTCGCCTGCCGGCTTGACTTTCTTCCCTCTCCCAACAACCTCCTTCAAAGGCTCCCCAGCTTCTATATGAAGTGGGCCCCCAGCAAGGCCCAATTCTTCCAAGGATTCTCTGCCAGCCATAAACATGTCCTTCTCTCAGAAGTTGTTTTCTGGCAAAATTATTGCAAAGTGGTTTGCAATTCCTCCACTTTCGAGAACTGTTGCATTTAATTATGTCTCTTAGATGTGGAAGTTTATTACCAGGTAAAACATTAGCTGTGAATACTTTTTAAACTATGAAAAGAAAAAAAAAGTGAAATAAATATACATAAATCTTTTGTATGGGCGACATACAATAATAGCATGTCTATTGCATATTAACCTACTGTCAATTGCTTTAATTCAGTTATATTCTTATTTTTGCTTATTTGTCATTGATGGTACAAAACTGCTAAAATATAACCACAGAGAAATAGGATTTCAACATTGTTTGAGTTGGAATTATGTCCAAAATAGTAAAATAGAAAGTACAGTGAAATGTCAAAAAATACAAAAACTGTGTAAATTTAAACCCATGAAAATAAAGCCATTTATAGCATTCTGTGTGAGTTAGAGACAGTCAACAGTTTTGACCTTTACCCCTTGAATTAAGACTGAGGCAACACTTTTCCTGGGCAGGGGTTGAGCACTTAGTGCCCAATAAGGAAAGCTGTTGACCTGGGTTATGTTATCTTGATTGGTTTCATCTGCAGGTTTGAGTGAAACTGTTTTCATTACTGTGGAGACAACATTTGACCACCAGCTGGTTTTGGCAGGTTTAACTCTTTCAGTTCCTCATTTTGGATGGAGTCAACAGCTTTCTTTAGAGTGCTTTGGGCGCAAGGCTCCAAAACCGTGCCAATAAAAGCTGTTGACCTGGACTGTTATGTAAGTAACTACAGGCATGATAGAATACTTGAATGCATGGTCTTTTTATAAGGAACTGAAACTAGCACCATAATTATAATTCAGAGCAGTTGTCTTTTTCTAGTATGACTTAAGTCACAGCTGGCACTGAAAGAGAGAAGGCGGAAGGGGTTAATTCAGTACAATGGTTGTGAAGTTAACCTTTGATGGACTAGTCTTTTTCTCCTTGGAAATACCGGCATTCTGGTACTTGAATCAAAGGTCCAATCCTCTTATGAGACATTGAACTTGGAATGGTAATACTTCAGAACGGTACAATATTTGTTATGAGTAGCACTGAAAGAAGTAAATTGACATGATAGTTTAACTCTTTCTAGGCCAGTGAGCGATTCTTCTCTATGTTTGGTTCAAGGTAAATGAGAAATGTGTTTTCTGTGTACGTAAACACACAATATATAATAAGCATGGCTTCATTGAAGTCAGAGGTTCATGGTCTACTTGGCAAAGCTTGATCCTGGTGTTTTAAGTCAGGGTTTCATGGTCCACTTGGCAAGTCATGCTCCAGCTATTCTAAGTCAGGGTTTCATGGTCCACTTGGCAAGTCATGCTCCAGCTGTTTTAAGTCGGGATTTCATGGTCAACTTGGTGAGTCATGCTCTGGCTGTTTTAAGTCAGGGTTTCATGGTCCACTTGGCAAGTCATGATCCAGCTTTTTTAAGTCAGGGTTTCATGGTCAACTCGGCAAAACATGCTCCAGCTTTTGTAAGTCAGGGCTTTATGGTTCACTTTAAGTCAGGGTTTCATGGTCCAATTGGCAAGTCATGCTCCAGCTGTTTTAACTCAGGGTTTTAACTTTGCAAGTCATGATCCAGCTGTTTTAAGTCAGTGTTTCATGGTCAACTTGGCAAGTCATGCTCTGGCTGTTTTAACTCAACAGGTTTCCTTGGTGCTGGTTACACCTTAGAATGCAACCTGACACCAAGAAAAGCTCTTGACCTTGGATATGTTATCTCAATAGGTCATATCTACAATTCTCAATGCAAATTGTTTTTCACAGTTTTAAAATTAGTTCAAAAATGAAGTAGATGATATTTGACCACCAGCTGGTTCAGGCCACTTTAATGGGGAAAGCCTTAAACAAAATTTCTACTGTGGTGTAGAGTATTTCCCAGTTTCTGCAAGATAATGTAATTACCGGCAAAACACTGCTGCTCTTAGCCGTTACAGTTCAGCAAGTCCTGATGGTTGGTCCCTTGGAAACTGCTCATTGCTACTTTCCGCCATATATTTCCATTGCATGTCACATTATGGAATGGCTTCATTTTTCATGGTTGGAGGACTCTATGGACGAAGAGCTCTATGGTTGAAGAGCAGGGCAGTCTTCTGTGGTTGAAGAGCATGCAGGGCTGTCCTCTTCTGTAACATTGAGGATGGGCATCACATGCAAAGAAACCTACAAACTACAATGGAACAGTGGCACATCGTATTCTTTTCCAGTCAAATTATGCACTGGGGAGCACTTTTTGGTGCCAAAAAATATCATCTCTGCTTGTCAATCTCCGTGCCTGAGAACAAAGTAAAGCAAAGTTCTCATCCAGCACCATCTATGCAATAAAGTAACGGTTCTTACTTCAAACCACCATTCTGCTGAGTGGTCACAATTAGCCCGTGGTGTGACCTCTTTCAGTGCCAACTACCATTTAAATTGTACTACTGTAAACAAACTGCTCTCATAGGGATACTATAAACAGGTTCCTTGTGAAAAGACCTTTCCTCCAAGTACCAGCATGCCTGTAGTCTCATAGTACCAGCATGCCTGTACTCTCATATTACCAGCATGCCTGTTGTCTTGTAGTACTAGCATGTCTTTTGTCTCATAGTACCAGCATGCCTGTAGTCTCATAGTACCAGCATGTCTGTAGTCTCATAGTACCAGCATGCCTGTAGTCTCACAGTACCAGCATGTCTGTAGTCTCATAGTACCAGCATGTCTGTAGTCTCATGGTACCAGCATGCCTGTAGTCTCATAGTACCAGCATGCCTGTAGTCTCATAGTACCAGCATGCCTGTAGTCTCGTAGTACCAGCATGCCTGTAGTCTCATAGTACCAGCATGCCTGTAGTCTCATAGTACCAGCATGCCTGTAGTCTCACAGTACCAGCATGTCTGTAGTCTCATAGTACCAGCATGCCTGTAGTCTCATAGTACCAGCATGCCTGTAGTCTCATATTACCAGCATGCCTGTTGTCTCGTAGTACCAGCATGCCTGTAGTCTCATAGTACCAGCATGCCTGTCGTCTCATAGAACATCATAGGCCAAGTCAACAGCTTTCCTAAGCGCACATTGTGTCCAAAGTGCGCTTAGGAAAGCTGTGGAGTCTGTCCAAAACTTGGTGCTGAAAGAGTTAAGACCACTTGTAACATTAGAGTGTATTTCTGAACTAAGCCTAGTGTGTCCATATTTTAGATTTCCTGTGAACACGAGATCACATTTACCTTTGTTGTGGGGACAGTCTTAAATAGGTGGCGCTACTATCAGAGATTCCTCTGCTGAGAGTAGTTCTGAAATACCACGGTTATCAGGTTCTTATTGGTCGGTTATCAGGTCCTTGTTGGTTGGTTATCAGGTTCTTATTGGTCATTTCTCTTCTTTATCGTATTATCGTACTCTTCCTTGTATAAAAAACACCTGCTTTTATAGACCACTTCTGGACCAGCCCTTGAGAGCAAAATCTTGGACGAGGAGTTCCTGTATAGAGGCTGGCTTTGCCCTCTACATGTCCTTGGTTTTATTTGACGATTTTGGTAAGTAAAATGAATCATCAACCCTTTCCTGTTCAGATCGCCCATAGGCACCCAAATATAAATTGTCGTCTCCTTTAATGTGTTTAGTTGAAATTTTTCATTAATAGAAATCAGTTTTAACGGAGTTGTACATAAAGTCTATCACAATGGTACTGTGCAAGACAATATTTTCCTTTCAGGAGGGTTGATCACACCCTACCTGCAGCCAGGAAAGCTATTGACTGAGTCATATTCTGACCAGCAAAGAGTCTGCTCATGCATCGTCAACAAAGAGTTAAATCGGATCAGAGCTGGCTCCTACATTGTCATCATTTCCCAAACTAGGGTAATATAGCTCAAGCTAAGTCACTTATATTCCTGGTCTATTCCTTACAAATGCGGCGGGTGATTTATGTGTTACTTTGATCAGTAACTGTGAATGTGGTGACATTCCAATACTCACCATGATAATGAGCGGAAGAAAATGACAAGCTGCTGATAGCCTGGACCAGTGATCTAATTGTATGTATGACAAACATGCTGTATGATGGACCATCGTTATTTGAGGATACAATTCAGATTATGGGTCTTTCTTTCTCAGATCAATGAGTTGACCACATCCCCATATAGCATTCTGTATGAAATTACAAGCCATACAACAAAAGGCTACTGTGGATTCCAGCGTGTCACACGAGCTGAGGCTGCTTATGTAGTATCAAGCGCACAATACCCTTAACCAAATATTTGCAATTTTGAAGGGCGTGATAGATTGACGCAATCATGTTAGCCATGATGTTGAATTCATTTAGTCCAAAGTATGTTTGCGAAGAGAGTTGTATGACAAGCTCTTGAGAGAAAGGCTGTAAATGTCACAGTGGGACTTTGCCGCGATTTGGTCTCGTTAGTGATAGGTGACTGGTAGCGTGCCCTGCCAGGCTAACCAGTCGCGTACATGAGATAGTCGTGTACATGAAATATCGTCCACTTACAGTTCCCACAACAGTCGGGATTTTTTTTTTATAATGAGAAAAAAAAGATAATAACAATTGACAACTGAAGCCCATAGTATGTTAATGAGATTCATAATTGATTAAATTATGAAATTTGAAACAATAAATAAATATCTAACACCTTTGTCTATGTAAAAGATTCAATAAAATCCTCCACCAGGAATTATTAGAAATATTTTAAATGGAATGTTGACTTTCAGTCTCATAATACAGAACATAAGGAAAATTTATGTTTTTTTTTATCTACATATAAAATTGTCTCAATTTTGAATTTGTCGCCATGGCTCAATGACATGGAATAAAACACCAATGACTTTGGGACAAATTCCTTCCATTTTTCTGTTCAAAAATAAACTTGAGAATTATTATAAAACTCTGAAATATATCAGCACTGCTGAACTAGATGTTCCTGTTGTAATTAAAGGGTTTTCACTTTCTTGGTTTTCTTTCTTTCAACATTATTCTCATTTTCATACTTCTTTTGAAATGTATGAACACTTTGATTGTATTGGTGTTAGCTAATACATATGTCATCAATATCATTGTATTGGTGTTAGCTAATACATATGTCATCAATATCATTTATTTTCACTGTTAAGGATTTCATATTAGCCCAGTTAGGTTTCAACCCTCAAACATATTGTACATGTATCAATAATGTATTTGAATGCATTATTTGCTCAATAAATATATCCCATCATATATCATATTGTATCATATAAATTGCATGTGGCTTAGTTATGTAGTTTTCATGGTGTGCCATATTTCATTATGATTGTTATGGGCAGTATTTGTTGTCTTTCAGATGATGTTCACATGTTCTTTGAAGATCTGTGATCAGCGTTAAAATCTTTCAAAAACAAATGATAATTATTCATCAAAATAATATGTTTGAACAGGATGACTCAACAGTTAAAAATATTTCAGCAGGCTGAGAAGCATGAAAAAAACAAAAAACTCCCTGCATGTGCCATAATTGAGTTTAAGGCATGTTTCCCAGGCAACTCCAAAAACCATTAATTAAGGTTGGTTGGGACCAATATAAGAAAAGACTCTTTTTATGAGGAATTTGAAAATAGGATTCTTTTCTAGTTCCACTCCTTGAATGGGTTAAAAAATGTCATTTAATGTGGTCAGGACTATTATTAGGAAAAACAAACTTGGGCATAACAAATATAATTTGGAGGTTTTGCCATTTAAATTGCATACAAGTCAGCAGGTAGTCTTTAATCTATCACAAATGTCAATACCCATTATGGCAACATCATAATGGTGACTATACAGTGTTATTTACCATTAGAAAAGTCAATAGTTATGGTTATTTGCTTTCATGAAAGTCAATATTCATTGTCCTGAGGCCAACACGAATCATTGTAGTATGTGAGACCTTACATTGATTGAGTGGATCAAAGGATTGCCATTGTTGCAAGGTGATACATTTATATTTTTAAAAAATATCTCCAGCTTTTGTTATAGTCTGTGCTTCTTTGGGGGAATCGTTAGGACGCTGTTAATAAATGATCTGTTTCTCATGTCCATATTTTGAAAAAGTGGTCAATTGAGTTTGAGAAAATAAAGTTTGGCAGGAAAAAGTGCTTCCGAATTTGATGAATTTTTACCAGTTTTCTACATGTATTTCACCTTAATTTTGCAATGAAGTTTGAGTTGCGTAAAGTAAAAAAAGATATTGAAAAAAAAAAATTGTGAATTGGGAGCAAAATATATTAATGACAAACTTGAAGACATGAGAAACTGATTGTGTAAAAAATATACCCTTATACAAAAGTGATTGTTTGAAATTGCTGTCTGACATACATGTATATACCTAAAAATGGTTTTATATTCTGGGGGTGGCGGCAAAATTTGGTAGTGACAAGACTTGAGAAAATCATCATTTGAAAAGATTACCCTATGCAAACACGATTGTTTGAAATTGTTGTCTGATATATATTCCCCGTTGCTTTTGTTATATGATGTACATGTTCTGTTATTGACAACTACATGGCCTGCCAGCTAAATGAGCTCTCGTATGCTGCATGCAAGTGGTCTTTATATATCGCACGACAAAGCGATAAACTCATTGTTTTGAAACATCATTCTTTAAAGTTGTTTGTTAAAGGTAAGTCCTGAAAATTTCTATAGATTTTATTAAGCATTGTTAAAGTTGAAAATGGAGCAAATTATAGCTTGTAAATGTAGTATATAACCTGGTAGTGTGTCTTTAAGTATAGCCTAGACCCTCGTCTCAGAGTGGTGAAATTGTCAAGGTAATTGTATATAATGTTCATGGTATGGTGGCGCCATCTGTTGCAGGGCCTATGTCCCTGCTATATTCGTCATTAACATTATAAATGTATACCATGAATGTATTTACTTTCAGATGTGTAAAGCTTCACAAGTTTTTTATTTTAACTGCTTCAGATGTTTAACTGAAATCATAGCTATACTATTATAACAGTGCCTGGGAGACTTGTTTATATACTGTTCCATTCTATTTTCATTTTCATGGTTTTGTACCATCAGCAAGAGTAAAGCAAAATTAAGTGAATTTACAGCACATCCCTCTGACAGAAAAAATCTTTGGGTGACACTATGTAGAGTCCGTGTGCAGATGTGGTAAGACATGGAAGAATAATAATATTTAACCCTTTTTGATGTAATTTTTTTTTGAGACCAAAAACATGCTGGTGACATCCCTTTAAATCTCAGAAAAAGAACTGTGTATTTTGTGCAAAATACACAATGCAAAATGCATTATAATGCTGTACCAGCTGGAGCACACAAACCAAATGGTCCCAGGCTGGGTAAATGGTTTGACCCTATCAGATTAATTAGCATAAGTAACCGCAAGGGACTAGATTTTAGCTGTTATCTTTACTCAAGTTTACTTTGACAAATCTCTTCATCCAGTACAACTTTCACCATTTTGACAGCAACCCCTGCCTCTATAATAGTCCTTTGTTATTGTAAAGTTCCAAAACCTGGCAGGTGACAGATTGCTCCCCCTGTATGTCCTTGGTGGTGACTGCATAAAACATGATGTTACTTTCTGTCAGTTATGTCATTTAATCCTTTCAGTGCCAAATTTTAGACTGAGTCAATAGCTTTTCTCGGCCTGCATAGGGCACAATGCATTCAATGTATGCCGAGAAAAGTTGTTGACCTGGGGTATTCTCTCTGGAACTAGAGGCATACTGGTACTTCAATGAAAGGTCTTTTTACGCGAAATACAAATCTGGGATCCTTATGATAATTCAGACTTGTCTTACTTAAGTAGGTCAACTTAAGATGTGATTGGCACTGAGAGAGTTAAGAAAATGTAAAACGGAATCAATATATAATATCCCAAAACTGTAATACCCCAATGATACCTCATTGTATGAACACTCAGACATACGACATAGTCACTTAATGGCTCACGTTTTGAGGGATTTAAAGTCAGATTCCTTTGCTCTCTGACTCTTTTGTATTCAGATGGGATCATTATAACAAGGTTTCAATACATTTTTTTTCATTATTTTTGTAATTTTTTTTGGTGAGTATATAAGCATGCACGTAATGTAGCCACATTCTCCCCAGGTACAATTAAATTTCTCTTCCGTGCTAAATGGTTTGCCCTTATCTGTTTGTAGTAAATGAAATTACGTGCACACATTATTGACTGTGAACATTGAACTGAACCCGGCTATGTGTATTTGATCCACGAATGAGTAAAATCATAAAGCAGTTGTGTATACACAAATATTCATCTTTGGATTTTCCAAGCAGCTAAAATTAAGTACAAACACAGCAGGCCTTGCCTTATTGTGTATTGGAGTGAACAAAGAAGTTGCATGATGCAGGAGAATGGAAATATGATGTCAGTGTGGATGATGTTTGCCTTATTACTGGTACACCTTGCCGTAAAGTCATATTGTGTACGTCACCCGGTGCACGATATGACTGGAATCAAAAGCCTGCGCCAGTTCAAGGCTGCTTTGAGTGAGAAAACTCCCATGATGCCCCAGTGTGACATTTGTAAAATAATTGTGGTGGGAAATCCTGCACAGAAACCCTTTTCCTTCAGGCAATGCAGTAATTATTTACCTTTTCCCCCTTAAACTGGCCAAAACCGGCTAGTGGTTAAATGTGGCCTGCTTTACTGCTGTCAACAGTAATGAAAAACAATTGGACTGAGAATTGTAGATAAGACAAATCAAAATCCCCCGGTCAACAGCTTTCCTTGGCATGGGTTGGTCGCTTTAAGTGCCCAACCCATACCAAGGAGGCTGCTGACTCGGTCTTAATTCAAGGGGAAAAGGTCAAAATTGTCCACTCATCTAACTCATATGGAATGCTGTAAATGGCTTTATTTTCATGAGTTTAAATTTTCACAGTTTCAGTGTGGTTCTATTTGCACAGTTTTCTGCCATCAATGACGTAAGTGAAAGTAAGAAAACAACAAAATTAAAGCAATTGACAGTAGGTTAATATGCAATAGACATGCTATTATTGTATGTCGCCCATTCAAAAGATTTATGTATATTCATTTCACTTTTTTTTTCTTTTCATAGTTTAAAAAGTATTCACAGCTCATGTTTTATCTAGGAATAAACTTCCACATCTAAGAGACATAATTAAATGCAACAGTTCTCAAAAGTGGAGGAATTGCAAACCACTTTGCAATAATTTTGCCAGAAAACAACTTCTGAGAGAAGGACATGTTTATGGCTGGCAGAGAATCCTTGGAAGAATTGGGCCTTGCTGGGGGCCCACTTCATATAGAAGCTGGGGAGCCTTTGAAGGAGGTTGTTGGGAGAGGGAAGAAAGTCAAGCCGGCAGGCGAAAGCTTATCAGCAACAACCTTCATTGTGTTGCTGTTCATTACCTAGTGTTTGGAGATACGTGGAACCCGTGGAAGATCTGAGGAATTATGTGTGTTCTCGTTAGCTCTTTCAATTAGGCTCATTAGTAAAGTCAGTCTGCCGGGCAATATCTGTAGTTCAAGGGGGAAAGGGGTTAACTTTTTCAGTGCCACAGTTTGGACAGAGTGAACAGCTTTCCTCGGTGCACATACAGCACGCTGTAGCCACAGCATGCCAAGGAAAGCTGTTGACCTGGACTATTGTATTCTACGTAACTACAGGCATGCTGGTACTTGAATGAAAGCTGTTGACCTGGACTATTATATTCAATGTAACTGCAGCCATGCTGGTATTTTAATCAAAGGTCCTTTTACAAAGGAGCATGAATCTAGCACCTTATAGTTCAGAGCAGTTTACTTTTTAAAGTAGTTTGACTTCAGCTACACTTCGTACCAAAAGAGTTCATAGAGATAGGTATAAAATTTTCAAGATTTTTTCTTTCTTTTTTTTTTGACACACAGGATCTGTCATTGTAACTGGTTCCTTCTTAAACCAACCATAACCAGATGAGATGTGAGATGTGTCTTCTGTTTCAATGGCTTGGGCTAATTTTAACTTTTTAATTGAATTTGAATGAATATTACAGATGAGACGTATCAAGCTAACATGCCCCATGTCAATAGCTGTGCCAGGCAGGATTTTGTGCCAAGTATCAACCCAAGTGGAGGACTACAGCTGTAGGCTCTGTCTCTGACAGCTGTAGGCTCTGTCTCTGACAGCTTTAGGCTCTGTCTCTGACAGCTGTAGGCTCTGTCTCTGATGGCTGTTGCCTCTGTCGCTGATGTCTGTCAGCTCTCTTTCTAACGGTTGTCCCCTTTCTCTCTGTTAGCTCTGTCTCTGATGGCTGTCGGCTCTGTCTCTGACGGCTGTCGGCTCTGTCTCTGACGGCTGTCGGCTGTCTCTGACGGCTGTCGGCTGCGTCTCTGACGGCTGTCGGCTCTGTCTCTGACGGCTGTCGGCTCTGTCTCTGACGGCTGTCGGCTGTGTCTCTGACGGCTGTCGGCTGTGTCTCTGACAGCTGTCGGCTCTGTCGCTGACGGCTGTCGTCTCTGTCTCTGACGGCTGTCGGCTCTGTCTCTGACGGCTGTTGGTTCTGTCTCTGACAGCTGTTGGCTTTGGCTCTGACAGCTGTTGGCTCGGTCTCTTAATTCAAGGGGAAATGGTTAAAGAAGTTGGATGTGGTCTGAAACCATGAAGATAGATGTAAACAGGAAAAGTATACATAGATAAGGGTGACTTCAGAATTTTGATTTTGTCTCTCAATAAATGCAGATTTCATTTTTAAATTATCTAAACTTTGTGGTAATAAGGTTTGTATTTTTACCCTGGATTCTTGGCAAAACTTCAAATCTGACACACTTCAATATCTTTGTGGTGCAAAACTATTTGCATGTAATACACTGCAGCAGTAGATTTGTCTTTGTTTAATAGTGTAATTGAAATGTTTTAAGTTCCATGCTATATGTGGATCATAAGTCATGCACAAATTATATATATGGTAAACAATGAATAAAATCAGGAATAAAAATAGAGTGCTTATGCCATGAAATATAGTTCACATTATTTATCATTCATGTATGCAAGATCATGTGCCACATAGGCATTTGTGAAAAAGAATTTAATATATTTCACTGATGTATTCATATTCATGTTGGATGTAGATCCCAGGAAGAGTTGGGTTTATTAGGCTGGCAATGATTGAATGAGAGCATTACTGGATTTCTTATGTTTGTATATTTGATATGTAAATATATTTATTATAACTTTATACATACTTTTCTTCTATATTTATACTATTATTTCAGCATTTAAATCAAAATAAAGAGATTTTCTTATTGTGGTTCATACAGTGAACCAGTCTCTGGGTGAACCAGTTTGAGTGGCCAGCTTTTTTCAATGTTTCCTCATTAGTCCAATCACTGCTAAATAAAGCTGAAATGAGTCATTCAGAAATAAAATCTGAGGTCTATGAAATCCAAATTCTTAATTGAAAATTGATAAATGCTATGTCTATACACTCTTATGGGCATGGGGGGGGGGGGGGTGATAGGGCACAAGGTCAGAGCATGAGCATGTAATATGTCTCTGGTCAGAGTGAAGTCAGCAAGATAAATAAATAACAGTGCCTCTTCCGTGACAGTGACACTGGCAGGATGAAAGAGAGAGTGTCTTGCCTGGAGTCCTGGATGGAAGACCCAAGACATACATATGTACAGTGAATCTACAGCAAAGAGCACTCTGTGGGAGGCTGCTAGCTTTGTGTACTTATTATACATGATGCACACTTCATGTACAATGCATGTCTTCTCTTTGTACCAGCATGCTGATAGTGGCTTTACCAGGACAAGTCACAGCACTCTCTTAACCCCTTGCTCTCTGCACCGGACTTGTTACTTCTCAAATATCATCTGCTGGTAATGTCTCACAGCAAATTTAAAGAGAGACAAGATTAAATTAATACTTGTCTGGAAGTTGCTTAGAAGATGCCAATGCATCCTAAGTTTAAGTCAGCGTCTTTCCTCAAGGTGTGATTAAGGGTACTTAGGGTCACCCGAAGGATTGCAAGAAAAGATGTAGAGCTGGGCCTGTCAGAAGAGCAGGGGTTAAGTACAGCGTTCATACGCTAGTGTGCTGCTGGCCGGATCAGAGCCATACACTGCAGCCCCCATGGATTTGCTTCTGTTGTTAAGAGTAATGTAAAGAAAAATAGCTTTGCATGTTTGTACCTCGTCAAGGAGAAAAAATTGCAACTGTATTGGCTTGTCCAATTAAATGTGAAATGATTAACCCTTTGCCACTCAGATGAGATGAGGCAGCAGTTAATCTCCTGGTGCACTTCAAGTTCTCAGCTGAGTAAATTTGATAATTATGAAGTTCAAATATATGTACATCATGATGGTGTACTCTGGAATTATCAATTTAACTTTTACTATTAATTCAAATTATTTGTTTTGTATCATAATGCAGATTCACAAAGTTTAAGAAACTATAGAGACATAGATTGGATAAAGCCAAATGAGCCAAGAAACACATCTGTCATTGTATGGCTTCATTAACCACATATTGCTTTTTAACCAATCAGATGACGCACACATTTAAAAGCCACCAGGTGGCCTAGAAAATTATAAAGGAATTGGTGTAACACTTGTTGGAAAGTTTGCCAAGGGAAATTCCCTCCGCCGCCCCCCCCCCCAAAAAAAAAAGATAAAAAATAATAGATTAATAAGGTTTAAAAGTTATATGGGTATTCTTCTAATTCTGGAAAACTGGATTAGAAAATATCTCCTTGCCCCTGTGTAAAAGATGCAGTGGGACCAAATGAGACAAGTGTAGATCTACTATAAGTGAGGTAATCACTAGCATTTCCTGGCAGATATACTATAAGTGAGGTAATCACTAGCATTTCCTGACAGATATACTATAAGTGAGGTAATCACTAGCATTTCCTGGCAGATATACTATAAGTGAGGTAATCACTAGCATTTCCTGGTACATATACTATAAGTGAGGTAATCACTGGCATTTCCTGGTAGATATACTATAAGTGAGGTAATCACTGGCATTTCCTGGTAGATATACTATAAGTGAGGTAATCACTAGCATTTCCTGGCAGATATAAACTGGAGGGGCTTAGGGAGAGAACAAAAGCAAAGAGAATTAAGAATTAGTCGTATTTCATATAAGTAGTGAAGAAGATTTTGAAAAATGATATTCTGTTGTATAGCTTTTGTTGTCGTTAAATTAGAAAATAGATGCAAGGGGGTTTAGAGGTTATTAGCCTGATTAGAATTTATTAACCCTTCTTAAAGTGGTCCCAGGTGCTGCAAACATTGGCTGCAATGTGATACATTCATTCACAACATGTACAAGGAAAAGTTGTCTCAAGTATTAGACACGAATCACTGACCATTCTTGAGATTAATTTAAGGACTTAAAACACTGAATAAGAAACTCCAATCTGCTTGTATTGGGTGGTTCCCCCTCCCCCTGCCTCAGTTTTTTCATTGCATGCCACGTAATATGACTGCAGGAGGCCTACGCAGCATTTTCTGTCTGGACCCCTATCTCATTAGGATTATATGCTGTCATGAAAACCACACACACAAAAAAAATAAAATAAAAATGATATGTGTAATGTGAACGTCATCTAGTGGTTTTGACAGGCAAAAAGATCTTGAAGGAGAGGCAAGATAAATGTTTATGATTGATCTGGAGTGAAGCCATGCTGTGACGGTTACTGCCTGACATTGCGGGAATTCCCACAGTATGTCTGAGTGCTGGAAACACGGCAGTCAGCGGATTATATGGCAGGGTTGTCATACAAGAGCAGGCAGTGAGTATGGACTGGCTCCTGTACTGGGGGTGTACTCCAGTGTACATAACAAACTGTATTTCAACTACGAGGCCACTCGGCACTTCTTAACTCTTTCACTTCTTAACTATTTTACTTCTTAACTCTTTCACTTCTTAACTCTTTCACTTCTTAACTCGTTCACTTCTTAACTCTTTCACTTCTTAACTCTTTCACTTCTTAACTCGTTCACTTCTTAACTCTTTCACTTCTTAACTATTTTACTTCTTAACTCTTTCACTTCTTAACTCTTTCACTTCTTAACTCTTTCACTTCTTAACTCATTCACTTCTTAACTCGTTCACTTCTTAACTCTTTCACTTCTTAACCCTTTCACTTCTTAACCCTTTCTGTGCTTAGCTCTTTCACTGCCTCATTTTGAATGGAATCAACAACTTCTATTGGTGTGCTAACGGTGTTTTGCAGTCAAAGAGCTCAGAGGAAACTTGCTGACCTGGACTATCATATTCTGTCTAAGTACTGGCATGCTGGAACTTGAATGAACGGTCTTTTAAGAGAAGCATGAATCTGGCCTTGTTTTAATTCAGAACAGTTTTTAAAGTATGTGTTGTTTGACTTCAGTTGCAATTTAGACTCAATGAGTTAACCCTTTCCTGTCCAAAAAGTGCCTCAAACAAGATGACTGATGGGACTCCTAATAGGAGAGTGTGTTAATGTGGAGTTTAAGGTGTTAACAGAGATTTGAATGGTACTGTGAAACAATGATGCTTGTGACTTAATACATGCAGGAAAGTTATATCTTTTGTGACAAGATCTTTATGGAGAGATTCTGGTGTATCTTGTTAAAACAAGACATTTTGCATGAGTATGGTCGATGTGACTTGGTGATAAAGCATGTCTGGGTTTACAGGATTGCTAGTGGAGGTTGGACTCTGAGTGCAACTACTGGCAAGTAAAACCATTGGTCATGCTGAATCAGTTTTGTTTTTGCTGATTTGAAAATCCCAAAGTGTATGAAATTTGTGACATACTTGTGCCAAATAAAGAGCTTTCTTTGGTCAGCTGTAGGGTCAAGATATCAAGGAATGCTGTTAACTTTGCCTTACTTCAACCAGAAAGGGATTTATCTAGCAATTTGTCCATAATGGGGCCCTTGGGAGAGTAATAAAGGTTTGTGTTACGGCTATCATGTCTGCTTTCCGTATCATACAGTACCTCTTTACATTTTGAGAAAAGTAGACTGATTTATCTGCACATGGAAGTGTTGGGTGGTTATGTTTTTCTACGTATTTCTGGCCTCTCTTTTGCTTAAAAGCTATTGTTCATTGTCTACTTAAACAGAATATTCCATAGAAACACTATGGGATAAATACAAACCATCATTTTGCCTGTGTTTTTGGTTGGGACTCAATGACTCTGCCCAAGGAAACCACTCACCACTTCACGGCTTGCGGTTTCCTGCCCAGAATCTTTCACCCTAACCAGAAACACAGCTCATGAGAGTTTGTATAAGTATAGCAAGTCATTTGTCCTGGTCCACACAGCTACCGCACTGGAACCCCTCTGGACCCCCTCTGGACCCCCTCTGGAGCCCCTCTGGAGACAAATGTTGGCCTCTGTTATTCACAATTCTGGTACCCATTCCTATGTTTATGTGGACAAAGTGAGCTGTCGGTAACCACTCCTGTGGGCAAAGCAACCTATTGGTACCCAGTATTGTTAGTTGAGCAAGCTCTTGGTACCAGTTCTGTGGGCTGGGCAAAGCAAGCTGTTGGTACCCACCTGTGGACAAAACAAGCTGTTGGTACCAGAACTGTGGGCAAAGCAAGCCCTTGGTACCAAACCTGTGGGCTGGGCACAGCTGGCTGTTGGTACCCATCTGTGGACAAAACAAACTGTTGGTACCAGACCTGTGGGCAGAGCAAGCCGTTGGTACCCACAAATGGACAAAGCAAGTTGTTGGTACCAGACTTGTGGGCTGAGCAAGATATTGGTACCCAGTTATGTGGGCAAAGCAAGCTGTTGGTACAAGTCCTGTGGGGCAGAGCAAGCTATCAGTATCCAGTTATGTGAACAAAACTAAGCAGTTGGTACCCACTTGTGGACAATGCAAGCTCTTTGTACCAGTCCTGTAGACAAAGCAAGCTATTGGTACCAGTCTCATGGACAAAATAAGCTATTAGTACCAGTCCTGTGGACAAAAGCTATTGGTACCAGTCCTGTGGGTAAAGCAAACTGTTGGTACCCATGTCTAATGACAAAAACTTTGAAGAGTCAACTGTTTTAGTTACTTTTTGTGTATTGGTATAATGTTTTAATTACTTTTTGTGAATTGGTGTATTTTAGTTACATTTTGTGTATTGGTGTATTGTTTTAGTTACTTTTTGTGTATTGGCGGCTTCTTTTAATTACCTTTTGTGTGCTGGTGTATCGTTTTAATTACTTTTTGTGTATTCGTGTATTGTTTAGTTACTTTTTGTGTATTGGTGTGTTTTAGTTACTTTTGTGTATTCTTTAGTTACTATTTGTGTATTGGTGTATTGTTTTAGTTACTTTTTGTGTATTGGTGTGTTGTTTTAGTTACTTTTTGTGTATTGGTGTGTTTTAGTTACTTTTGTGTATTCTTTAGTTACTATTTGTGTATTGATGTATTGTTTTAGTTACTTTTTGTGTATTTGTGTATTGTTTAGCTACTATTTGTGTATTGGTGTATTGTTTAGCTACTATTTGTGTATTGGTGTGTTGTTTTAGTTACTTTTTGTGTATTGGTGCATTGTTGTAATTACTTTTTGTGTGTTGATGTATGGTCAGGCACCCAGTCCAAAGGCAACTGTACATCAGATCTCCCCAGAAGAGGCCGCTGTATAGGCCAGGTGTCTTCCATCAACTAAACTGAAAATTGTTTACCTTTTTCGTTGACGTGTATTCGTGCGCACTTTACAGACATACACTGCACTGACAAAGATTTCTTTCTTTGAACACACTTTGGCATATCATAGAATTTTCCATGCCACAGAGTTCAGACTTCTTTCTTGAGCACTGTTCATAATGTTTAATTGCATGGACATTGTCTATGGTGTGTGGACTTAATTCATGAATAATTGTCCCTAGTTACAACGTCTGGTCTCGTGTTGTCATGCTTAGTTAATGTGATAGGTGTCAAAAGGTAGAGGGGTGAGTGGAGGGGAAGTTACTAGGGTTTACTTTGCAGAATTTGCCATTTTAATCGTCCTGATTGGGAAACCATAACCCATCAAGTGACTGAGTAGCACCACCCCCTAATTAAGTGAATTAGTAGTGCTCCATGATGTAGTTGATGCCAGTGTCACTTCAGTTTTAATTGCAAAGGGAAAAGGTGTAGACAGAATTCCTTGGATGTGTTAGCCCCCCCATATGCTTGATATACACCTTACCCGGACTGTCTTAATTGGCACCTGGTCTTATGAAGAGGCCCATTGAGATAAATTTCGGCCTTTTTATTGCACAAGATCAAGTGGTATCTCCAGACACATGGAACCTTATGATCAGTGGCTCTGACAGCAAGAGAAGTGAATCATCAGGTCTGGGGAGCATATCGTGGTAGGGTCCGTCAAACTGTCTAGAAAGACCAGCTGGGGGTGATAGAATTATGATGTGTCAATACAGATGGTCTGTCACAGGACATATAAAAGCACGTGAAAAGTAGTGAGAAAAGTGAACAGACTGTCTCTGAAGGCAGGTGGCCTGTCATTGGAGTGGTCTGTGAAGACAGGGCTCACTATACAGCACTATGAATGACCTAGAGCCAGCTCATTAAGGATTGACGTTACAGTTGTAAGCAGCAGAGAGAACTTGCTGCTTGTAGACAGTTACTGTCTCAGGAGGTATTTTGTCCTGGACAATATGCTTCAGTTATTTTGGATGTTTATTTTGTTCAAGATTTTTCAATTATGCTGAAATCAGAAAACCACTAAAGGTATATAAATTGTCAGGCATTTGTCAAATGGAAAACCTAATAGTCTCACACGTTGGTTTAGTTTCCAGAGTGGTTCCAAAAATGTAATGCAGTGAAAATTCATTATAATGACACCATGCATTTCCCTGAGAAAGTGTCAGATAACTGAATATGTCAGAGAAATGAATCAAATAATGATAAAAAGGAACTTTTTGTCTCTCAAAACTTAATTGTGTCCTTACTATGCAGGGCCAGAATTTCGGTGAGAATCCGAGAATCCATTCTCGTAAAGATTCTCCTAAAGTTGTCTTTCTTTAAAGGAAAACCAATTGACAAAAGTCCAAATAGATTCTCACAAAATTTTGCAAAATTCTGGTCCTGCTATGTCAGATATTTGAATGTTAATGAGGTTTCGCTGTAATGCTTGAACTGTAGGTTGGTACATAGACAGACACTGGTGGCTTACAGTATATTGCCCTTCTTTTTTGGTTTTACTGCTTGCAAGTAAAATCAATAATATTTTGAGTACATTTGTATTGATGCCAAAATGATATTGGTTGGTAAACAAAGAGAGCAAGCTGTGTAAATAGAAAATTAATTTAAATTAACTCATTCCACCTTGATAGAAGACCGAGTCAACAGCTTTCCTTGGCGCGCTCTGGGTGTAATGTGCCCGGAGCACACCAAGGAAAGCTTTTGACCATGGGCCTATAATTTGGAATGATCTTCTACGCAAGTTTTATCAAAAAATTTTTTAAATAATCCCATAACTAGTGAAATACAATTAGCAGATGACATTTAGATATTAGCGGGAAAAAGTGTCATCGAGGTGGAATGAGTTAAGGAATTACTATTGTACATGCATATGCTATCCAGAAAAAGTTTGCTTTAGTTGCATGAACTTGTCAGTACATTTTATGATAGAAAGATTTTTTTTTTGGTGATGTCACCCCTGTGTCTGAGGTATATCTTAATAGTCTACATGGCTTATCATTAATTGTAGTATACTACACCCCACCGCATCACACCCCATCCTACCCCACCCCACCCCACAACACCACACTATCATGAAATATTCCAGTGAACATTTCAGATATATGAAGTGAATCAGCTCATGACTTTCTAGCCATATCATATTGGTATAAAAGGAAGCTTTTATCCAGATACAAGCGGCTTTATATATATCTAGATCAATACCGTAGCACAGGAAAGTCATTATGTATCCTCTATACGCATGATATAAATATGGTAATGTAAGTTTGTAAACATGTAAGCTGTGCAAAGAAAGACAGACCCCCCCCACACACACACACGCACACAGACACACAAAGATTTAAATTAAAAAGTCCTGAATTTGTTCAGATATGTGACATACACCTGAAATGATCAGTTTTTAACAAAAATTCATGATCCAGTCTGTACATTTGTCTTGGATCAAAGGTCTACCCCGATATAAATAATTACCGTAGGAATGGTTCATCATTTTCATTATTTTCAAAAGCATACAGACAGTGCAGGGCATTAGAAAGGAGGCGATGAATGGCTGTAGCATGCACTTTCAGTATTGCAATAAAATGATGAAAAAATCATCACAAATCAACAGTGAAATTGCTACTGGATGTTATTGAACTAGAAGACTGGAAATAGGTGCATTATAAATGCAATAGATCCAGCTGATACATGGAGAATCTTGCTTTGCTGGGAGTCAAGTACGATTTTTCTCTCATTGCGGATTGCTGTTGGTTGGGAAATCACGAGTGACTGAAGGTCACGGGTCATTTTCCCTAGCAACATGCAGCGATCACGTGAGAGAAAAATGGAAACTCACTCACCAGCCATGTAAGATTTTAATTGTTCTATTTTAATTGGGTATTCATTGCCAAGAAAATGCCCTAGGCCTACTTTCAGTGCCGAGCTGGTGTGCTATGTTTATTTATGTTCACCCTAGTTGTTAGTACATATATGTATCTCGTGCACATTTGATTTTGTCTAAAATGCTAATACACTACGTCACTGATGCAGTTGTGTTACAGTTTAGTTGTAACAATGTTTAGGTCATGTGCCCTACAGTGAGTTACTGCTTTTGAATTTCACTCTAGAAAATGAGAATTCACCACCAAACATAGAATAAATTTACATACTTCAAATAAAAACAAAAGGTGGGACAAATTGTGTTGTAGTCTAACTAGGAAGTCCTTGTTTTCAAGCTACAAAGTACTCGCTGTGGGGTGGGAGGAGGTGATGAAATAGAGTACTCAGTGTAATCTCCAAAATGATGAAAATGTTGAACAGTTCCTTAGTTCATTCAGTTTCCCATCATCAACTTCACATTATTATGAAACAATTAAAAAAAAATGTGCCCTGGAAATTTTATACACAATATGATTGTCCTCTGGTTGGCTAATTTCAGCAGAAAGACTTACTCAGCAACAGTTGTGTTTCAAATCCTGAAAGAAAGAAAAAAAATGAATAAATATGAGAGATAGAGTTTTCATTTTTCATTTTCATTTTTACCTCTCCGCCCAAAATGCCAAAGGGGTATTGTTGTCATCTATGCGGCTGTCCCTCTGTCCATGCCGTGTTAACGCCATATCTCCAAAAATACTCATTTACATAGACCAAATTTTTATCACAGCGGGTTATTGAGGTGCTTCAGGTGCCTATTGAAAAGTAGGTCACTAGGTCTCATTTTTAGGTCACACTACATTGCAAAAAACCTGCGTCAACACAATATCTAAAAAAAATACTGAATGTAGCTTCATCAATTATTTATGACAGTTTGTCCTTAGGATGCCTCAGACACCTAGTGAAAACTAGGTCACTGGATCACATATTTAGGTCTCAGTGCTGCATTGAAGATAAATGGCCTTGCGACGCCATATCTCAAAAGATACTTCACAGAAACCAAATTTTTAAACCAAAAGGGCCATTGAAGTGCTGCAGGTGCCTATTGAAAAGTAGGTCACTAGGTCCCATATCTAGGTCACAGTACTACATTGAATATTACAATGTGTGATGTACAGCTAGTGAGCCACACCTTTCATTGTATACCACAATGTGTAACCAACAGCTAGTGAGCCACACCTTTCATTGTATACCACAATGTGTAACCTACAGCTAGTGAGCCACACCTTTCATTGTATACCACAATGTGTAACCAACAACTAGTGAGCCCCACCTTTCATCATATACCACAATGTGTAACCAACAGCTAGTGAGCCCCACCTTTCATCATATACCACAATGTGTAACCAACAGCTAGTGAGCCACACCTTTCATCATATACCACAATGTGTAACCTAGCTGTAGGTTAGACATGTATAGAATGGGAAGTGTGGCTGTCTAGCTGTTAGTTACACATTGTAATTTTGCCATGAAAGTGTCACTAGGTGCAAGTTGTAGTTGTAGGTAAATAACAGGTGTGGCTCACTAATAGTAGGTTGCATTTTTATGCAAGAAGTTGTAGCACTTGGGAAAATATAGTTTGTGTGAGGGACCATGTTTTCTTGAATGTGCCATTTTCATATGAATCCCACTGAAAGTGGTAGCAGGGAATGATTTATCCAACATCACTTTGTGATTTTGTACTCAAAACATGGGGTAATGCTACTCAAAACTGAATCCTCTTTTTGACAGCACCTTGTCTTCAGTGTATGAACATTTAATTGGGCTTCAATTAGAAAAACTGCTATGTAAATTAAAAAATACTAAATCAAACCCTATGCAGCATAGGTATTTCAAATAATTCATGATTTACAATGCAAGGGAAATGTGTAGATTTTACATAGTCTATACCATGTGCAGGTTTGAACACTGTTACCAATTTACGAGAGTGTTTGTGTCTATACAAGTAGAAACGGGGCTGGTTCCTTGGCACATGCAGGAGAAAGAGTCAATATTTTGTTACTGTCTCCTCACCAAAGGGTTATTCCATTCAGGGTATCCATGCATTTGATTAATTTTGCCTCAAAACTGTTAGAACCTTTCATGTTTGTAACCCAGGTGTCAATGATCCATTGACTGTATTTCTTGGTTTCATTGCTAGTGCCTAAAAGCAGTCTCAAAATAAATCGGGCACAAAAATTTTCTGGCAAAGGGGGTGAGATTTGCGATAAGGCAGGTACTTATACGAGGATCCATTAGGCAAGGGCTCAATTTTTCTTGGTTGAATGCTGATTTTCCAGGGAGAATTGATTGATGTGTTTTTCCTGACAGACATAGAGTAGTGTTAGCTGACATGTTCTGCCTTTCATCCTGGCTACGTACAAAAACTACTCTACACAAAGGGGGCAAATGCTTCGGAATTTTTCACATCCCTGAATGCCTGGAATCATTTCACCCAGAGTTAAGAGAAGTGACTGTTTTCACTTGAACCTTTACACAACTACAGATGCATTTTAACAGAGCTCAGAGGTATTTTTTCCCAGTGGGAATTACCTTTTAATTTTGGTGTTATTTGTGAATCAGATATGAGGGAGTAATTTCTGTAAATCATTGCAATTACAATGCAAGGTTGTAATTTTTATCCTAGACAGTTGGTAATCACAATAGAAGCCTGCCATACTTAACTATATATTAACTGCAGACCTGCTCTGGTTCCCTGAGTTGCTGGGCACTGGAGCAAGGACTCGTCCATGATGAGGGCGCTTGTACCAGTTATATTACTTAACAAACTAGAAATACAACTTTTTCTGCCACAGAAATGAAATTTTCTAAATATTTTCAGCTTCATGTTTGTTTGTAAACTTAGTGAATGACTTTTCTTAAGCTTTTTGCTTTCTTGACTTGTTACTCTTATCATAGAAGCTCATTTGACCCTGCTGAATGCACCAATCTGCCCTCCTTTCTGTCAAGTTCCTGGCTGCAGCCTAGGTGGCAGCACAGGATCCCGGTCCATGTGAATACTTTTCGTCTACCTCAGTTACGACTGTGTCTCCATTGCATGATTAGTTTACACCTTTTGCTGTCAGGTGACAGCACAAGTAGTGGCAGACACATGTAATGCTTTGAATTAATTTGCATGGGGCACTTCTGGGGACCTCAGAGCTTAATTTGTTCAACAGGTGGCGCTGCACATTTTTTCTATTTTTTGTGTGTGAATATTTGGGTTTTCATATTTTTGACTTCCACAAAACCGTCCCTGAGATTGTTCTGAAACTTGGTGGAAATTTAGCTGGTGGGAGGATAAATCCAACTTGTTCACTATGTGGTGACACTCTAGATCCCTGACTTTTGATGAATTTTTTAATTTGGGTATCTTTCGGTTAATGCATGCAGTCCTATTGAGTGCCATGTAAGTCAATGGAGATTGCAATGGAAATTCACATTTTTACTTTCTCTGTAACATCCTCATCCCCTATACTAGAATGGGACTTACTATGGGTTGAATGTCAAGGTCGGCTGTTCACACAGCCCTCATGTTTCATGTTTAGTAGTGCAGGGGATGGATGTGTAAGTGGGGTGGGTACTGGGGCAACATTATGTATTAGACAGTCCACGAACCTCTTTACCCAGAATGCAAAAGTGATGATCAATGGCATGGTCAGAATCTGTACGTAAAAGTGCGTTTGGGGATAGAGAAGGGTACACATGTAAAGTAGTATTTTGTGTATGCTTTTGAAACAGTAACTGAGCAGTCCTCACATGCTGCTAGAGTTTAGCCAAAGATTGAGTGCTGTCAGCTTGCATATAATGGGCCAGATGGTATCACCCTCACAGGTTAAATGAAATAAAACCTTTCACCACATATTGCACAGAACCAATTTTTGCCCAATCAAAGATTATATGAACTAAAAAGGCTGATCATGTATCAGACAAGTTCTCACTGTAATATCATGTGACATTAACCCTTTCTTGGTGGAATAAGACAGTTATTAGCTTGTCCTGCAGGTTGGATGAGAGCACGATCACCCAATGTACCAATGCCCCAAGATCACATTTTTCAGAGATTATTTCAAAACTTGCTGAAGGTATTACTCTCCTAACCCCCCCCCCCCATTACTTCGTGGCTATATAACTAATCTTATCTTGTCTCTGCACCTCCCAAATTTTGACATCCATGATAAAATGAACTAGAACAGCAATGTATCTATTGCTAACTTTTCAGAAATTATGGTTGGCAGTCTAATATGGATATAACGGTGATTGTATTGTACAAATCAATTTTGTACTCTACCACAAACACAAATCAGTTTTCTGGTGGTAAAATTCCTTTCAATTTTGATCAGAGTATTATATTTGTATTCTAGTAGTTACACATTCAGGCTGATCACCATTCGACCTACTCAAATCAGAGAGAGAGAGAGAGAGAGAGAGAGAGAGAGAGAGAGAGAGAGAGAGAGAGAGAGAGAGAGAGAGAGAGAGAGAGAGAGAGAGAGAGAGAGAGAGAGAGAGAGAGAGAGAGAGAGAGAGAGAGAGAGAGAGAGAGGAGAGAGAGAGAGAGAGAGAGAGAGAGAGAGAGAGAGAGAGAGAGAGAGAGAGAGAGAGAGATTGTACATGAAACTTGAGCAGGCTTCTTTCAGCCTCACATTTTTAAAGTATTACGTGCATACATGTTCCTTTCTGCTCTGTCATACATAAAAAACTGCCAAGGATTTGAGCATTAAGGGGAGCTGGCAGGGGGTGACACCCTACACCTGAGCCCTCAGTTACCTGAGACAGGTGTAAAATGTCTGCTGGCATGAGACGCTGCCACTTGACACTGACAGGTCAATCATGACTTAACCCATTCACGTTCTAGTGTGGGCAGTTAATATAGAGACTTAACTAGTGTGTGTGTGTGTGGGTTAACAGTTTATATTTCAATGTGCATGGCTGAATATTCAGTGTTTGTATTTTAGGCATTTCATTGAAGTTTAAAGTTCACTTCTTGAAATGCAAACCCTGTTAAATCTATGTTGCAATGTTTTTATGGTGGTGGTATTCACTATTTTATGCCACCAGTCCTGCCATCATTAAAAACAAACAAAAATAAAAAAAAATTTAAAAAAACAACAAAAACCAAGAGTAACAGGATGAATGAGGTAAAAATTACGAAGTTAACATATTCTTATCTGGTGTCAGGTTGTTGTAAACTAAAACTGGTGACAACTTCAAACACTTTTTACACAATATTTGGACAAGTTTTGCGAAAGGATTTTGTAAGGCACAATCAACATAGGAGACCAATTGTCATGCCATCTCATTGTGGTGCAGTTTTAACCCCAGCAGCAGGGAGGATTAACACTGAAAGTGAATGCAATTTTCATTAATCCTGCAATGTATAGAAAGCTCGGGAGAGCAACTTATGTGATCCTTTGGTCATCTGGCTATAAAACAGTATCTTAGTAGCTTCTGTGATCCTTTGGTCATCTGGCTATAAAACAGTATCTTAGTAGCTTCTGTGATCCTTTGGTCATCTGGCTATAAAACAGTATCTTAGTAGCTTATGTGGTCCTTTGGTCATCTGGCTATAAAACAGTATCGTAGTAGCTTTTGTGATCCTTTGGTCATCTGGCTATAAAACAGTATCTTAGTAGCTTTTGTGATCCTTTGTTCATCTGGCTATAAAACAGTATCTTAGTAGCTTCTGTGATCCTTTGGTCATCTGGCTATAAAACAGTATCTTAGTAGCTATTGTGATCCTTTGGTCATCTGGCTATAAAACAGTATCTTAGTAGCTTTTGTGATCCTTTGGTCATCTGGCTATAAAACAGTATCTTAGTAGCTTTTGTGATCCTTTGGTCATCTGGCTATAAAACAGTATCTTAGTAGCTTTTGTGATCCTTTGGTCATCTGGCTATAAAACAGTATCTTAGTAGCTTTTGTGATCCTTTGGTCATCTGGCTATAAAACAGTATCTTAGTAGCTTTTGTGATCCTTTGGTCATCTGGCTATAAAACAGTATCTTAGTAGCTTTTGTGATCCTTTGGTCATCTGGCTATAAAACAGTATCTTAGTAGCTTTTGTGATCCTTTGGTCATCTGGCTATAAAACAGTATCTTAGTAGCTTATGTGGTCCTTTGGTCATCTGGCTATAAAACAGTATCTTAGTAGCTTTTGTGATCCTTTGGTCATCTGGCTATAAAACAGTATCTTAGTAGCTTTTGTGATCCTTTGTTCATCTGGCTATAAAACAGTATCTTAGTAGCTTCTGTGATCCTTTGGTCATCTGGCTATAAAACAGTATCTTAGTAGCTATTGTGATCCTTTGGTCATCTGGCTATAAAACAGTATCTTAGTAGCTTTTGTGATCCTTTGGTCATCTGGCTATAAAACAGTATCTTAGTAGCTTTTGTGATCCTTTGGTCATCTGGCTATAAAACAGTATCTTAGTAGCTTTTGTGATCCTTTGGTCATCTGGCTATAAAACAGTATCTTAGTAGCTTTTGTGATCCTTTGGTCATCTGGCTATAAAACAGTATCTTAGTAGCTTTTGTGATCCTTTGGTCATCTGGCTATAAAACAGTATCTTAGTAGCTTTTGTGATCCTTTGGTCATCTGGCTATAAAACAGTATCTTAGTAGCTTTTGTGATCCTTTGGTCATCTGGCTATAAAACAGTATCTTAGTAGCTTCTGTGATCCTTTGGTCATCTGGCTATAAAACAGTATCTTAGTAGCTTTTGTGATCCTTTGGTCATCTGGCTATAAAACAGTATCTTAGTAGCTTTTGTGATCCTTTGGTCATCTGGCTATAAAACAGTATCTTAGTAGCTTTTGTGATCCTTTGTTCATCTGGCTATAAAACAGTATCTTAGTAGCTTTTGTGATCCTTTGTTCATCTGGCTATAAAACAGTATCTTAGTAGCTTTTGTGATCCTTTGTTCATCTGGCTATAAAACAGTATCTTAGTAGCTTCTGTGATCCTTTGGTCATCTGGCTATAAAACAGTATCTTAGTAGCTATTGTGATCCTTTGGTCATCTGGCTATAAAACAGTATCTTAGTAGCTTTTGTGATCCTTTGGTCATCTGGCTATAAAACAGTATCTTAGTAGCTTTTGTGATCCTTTGGTCATCTGGCTATAAAACAGTATCTTAGTAGCTTTTGTGATCCTTTGGTCATCTGGCTATAAAACAGTATCTTAGTAGCTTTTGTGATCCTTTGGTCATCTGGCTATAAAACAGTATCTTAGTAGCTTTTGTGATCCTTTGGTCATCTGGCTATAAAACAGTATCTTAGTAGCTTTTGTGATCCTTTGGTCATCTGGCTATAAAACAGTATCTTAGTAGCTTTTGTGATCCTTTGGTCATCTGGCTATAAAACAGTATCTTAGTAGCTTATGTGGTCCTTTGGTCATCTGGCTATAAAACAGTATCTTAGTAGCTTTTGTGATCCTTTGGTCATCTGGCTATAAAACAGTATCTTAGTAGCTTTTGTGATCCTTTGTTCATCTGGCTATAAAACAGTATCTTAGTAGCTTCTGTGATCCTTTGGTCATCTGGCTATAAAACAGTATCTTAGTAGCTATTGTGATCCTTTGGTCATCTGGCTATAAAACAGTATCTTAGTAGCTTTTGTGATCCTTTGGTCATCTGGCTATAAAACAGTATCTTAGTAGCTTTTGTGATCCTTTGGTCATCTGGCTATAAAACAGTATCTTAGTAGCTTTTGTGATCCTTTGGTCATCTGGCTATAAAACAGTATCTTAGTAGCTTTTGTGATCCTTTGGTCATCTGGCTATAAAACAGTATCTTAGTAGCTTTTGTGATCCTTTGGTCATCTGGCTATAAAACAGTATCTTAGTAGCTTTTGTGATCCTTTGGTCATCTGGCTATAAAACAGTATCTTAGTAGCTTTTGTGATCCTTTGGTCATCTGGCTATAAAACAGTATCTTAGTAGCTTCTGTGATCCTTTGGTCATCTGGCTATAAAACAGTATCTTAGTAGCTTTTGTGATCCTTTGGTCATCTGGCTATAAAACAGTATCTTAGTAGCTTTTGTGATCCTTTGGTCATCTGGCTATAAAACAGTATCTTAGTAGCTTTTGTGATCCTTTGGTCATCTGGCTATAAAACAGTATCTTAGTAGCTTTTGTGATCCTTTGGTCATCTGGCTATAAAACAGTATCTTAGTAGCTTTTGTGATCCTTTGGTCATCTGGCTATAAAACAGTATCTTAGTAGCTTTTGTGATCCTTTGGTCATCTGGCTATAAAACAGTATTTTAGTAGCTTTTGTGATCCTTTGGTCATCTGGCTATAAAACAGTATCTTAGTAGCTTTTGTGATCCTTTGGTCATCTGGCTATAAAACAGTATCTTAGTAGCTTTTGTGATCCTTTGTTCATCTGGCTATAAAACAGTATCTTAGTAGCTTCTGTGATCCTTTGGTCATCTGGCTATAAAACAGTATCTTAGTAGCTATTGTGATCCTTTGGTCATCTGGCTATAAAACAGTATCTTAGTAGCTTTTGTGATCCTTTGGTCATCTGGCTATAAAACAGTATCTTAGTAGCTTTTGTGATCCTTTGGTCATCTGGCTATAAAACAGTATCTTAGTAGCCTTTGTGATCCTTTGTTCATCTGGCTATAAAACAGTATCTTAGTAGCTTTTGTGATCCTTTGTTCATCTGGCTATAAAACAGTATCTTAGTAGCTTTTGTGATCCTTTGGTCATCTGGCTATAAAACAGTATCTTAGTAGCTTTTGTGATCCTTTGGTCATCTGGCTATAAAACAGTATCTTAGTAGCTTTTGTGATCCTTTGGTCATCTGGCTATAAAACAGTATCTTAGTAGCTTTTGTGATCCTTTGGTCATCTGGCTATAAAACAGTATCTTAGTAGCTTTTGTGATCCTTTGTTCATCTGGCTATAAAACAGTATCTTAGTAGCTTCTGTGATCCTTTGGTCATCTGGCTATAAAACAGTATCTTAGTAGCTATTGTGATCCTTTGGTCATCTGGCTATAAAACAGTATCTTAGTAGCTTTTGTGATCCTTTGGTCATCTGGCTATAAAACAGTATCTTAGTAGCTTTTGTGATCCTTTGGTCATCTGGCTATAAAACAGTATCTTAGTAGCTTTTGTGATCCTTTGGTCATCTGGCTATAAAACAGTATCTTAGTAGCTTTTGTGATCCTTTGGTCATCTGGCTATAAAACAGTATCTTAGTAGCTTTTGTGATCCTTTGGTCATCTGGCTATAAAACAGTATCTTAGTAGCTTTTGTGATCCTTTGGTCATCTGGCTATAAAACAGTATCTTAGTAGCTTTTGTGATCCTTTGGTCATCTGGCTATAAAACAGTATCTTAGTAGCTTTTGTGATCCTTTGGTCATCTGGCTATAAAACAGTATCTTAGTAGCTTTTGTGATCCTTTGGTCATCTGGCTATAAAACAGTATCTTAGTAGCTTTTGTGATCCTTTGGTCATCTGGCTATAAAACAGTATCTTAGTAGCTTTTGTGATCCTTTGGTCATCTGGCTATAAAACAGTATCTTAGTAGCTTTTGTGATCCTTTGTTCATCTGGCTATAAAACAGTATCTTAGTAGCTTCTGTGATCCTTTGGTCATCTGGCTATAAAACAGTATCTTAGTAGCTATTGTGATCCTTTGGTCATCTGGCTATAAAACAGTATCTTAGTAGCTTTTGTGATCCTTTGGTCATCTGGCTATAAAACAGTATCTTAGTAGCTTTTGTGATCCTTTGGTCATCTGGCTATAAAACAGTATCTTAGTAGCTTTTGTGATCCTTTGTTCATCTGGCTATAAAACAGTATCTTAGTAGCTTCTGTGATCCTTTGGTCATCTGGCTATAAAACAGTATCTTAGTAGCTATTGTGATCCTTTGGTCATCTGGCTATAAAACAGTATCTTAGTAGCTTCTGTAGTACTTTGGTCATCTGGCTATAAAACAATATCTCAGCAGCTTCTGTGGTACTTTGGTCATCTGGCTATAAAACAATATCTCAGCAGCTTCTGTGGTACTTTGGTCATCTAGCTTTAAAGTGATATCAAGTCAGAGGTTGTTGATGGGCACATTGGATGCTGTCACAATCTTTCGTCCAAGTATTAACCCTTTCTGACTCAAATCTCCAAAAAGTACCCGGATGCAAATTGTCATCTGCCTTAATGTTTTTGCTTTAATGCCTCATTCCTAGAAACGTTTTTTTTTTATTTGCTGAGATGTATATATGTTAGACTGTTCATGATGGCACATATCCTAGGTCAAAGGTCAATAACTGTCCCAGCCATGGGTTGGGTTCATTGCTCCAAACTGTGCCAAAGGATGCTGTAGACTGAGTCATATTGTCACCAGGAATGAGTTAAACTACATTTACTGGAGTTGTCTTACAGAGTTCTCTTACAGAGTTCTCTTACAGAGTTGTCTTACAGAGTTGTCTTACAGAGTTGTCTTACAGAGTTGTCTTGCAGAGTTCCTTTACAGAGTTGTCTTACAGAGTTGTCTTACAGAGTTGTCCTACAGAGTTGTCTTACAGAGTTGTCATACAGAGTTCTCTTACAGAGTTGTCTTACAGAGTTGTCATACAGAGTTCTCTTACAGAGTTGTCTTACAGAGTTGTCCTACAGAGTTGTCTTGCAGAGTTGTCTTACAGAGTTGTCCTACAGAGTTGTCTTACAGAGTTGTCTTACAGAGTTGTCCTACAGAGTTGTCTTACAGAGTTGTCCTACAGAGTTGTCCTACAGAGTTGTCTTACAGAGTTGTCTTACAGAGTTGTCCTACAGAGTTGTCCTACAGAGTTGTCTTACAGAGTTGTCCTACAGAGTTGTCTTACAGAGTTGTCTTACAGAGTTGTCTTACAGACTGCTACAAAGAAATATGAGCCCATGACCTAGTAGTGTCAGTGGGATAGGGTAAGGTTAGCCTGCAGGCTGATTTCTGCAGCCGTTCCCAGACACAGAAGACTGGAAGACCTGCAGATAGCAATCTGAACATTTTTGGTTGGTTCAACATGGCTGTTAAAGGGTTAAGGAGGGTGAAGATCTCTCACTTGATCAACTTTTCCAGCCAAGATTCCTGTGAGGTCAAAGGTCAAATTGATTCCCTGGTGACTCTGATTGGCCAGATTGTACGAGAGACTGACAAGACTCTTTGTCCAGATCCAACCTAAATAGAGCATTCAGCATGATGCCAGATCTAGACATGTCCGGCATGAAGCCTGTCCAAATGGAAATCCACTACAGATATGAAGTTGACGTTTTCCAATTAGAAGTGAAATGACTGCTGGAGCCCTGTGGAGGGCAAGCTGTCACTGTCTTTGCTGGGGTTTGTTTTAGTAGTGTCAGAGTTGTGGTTGTGTTGGCAGGACCAGCATGCCAGCCTGGGCCTTCTTCCCTGTGCTTGTGTCTTCATCCCCGCTATTTCTGGCAGACCAGTCAACTCTATTTGCATACTCGGCTTTCACATGGCAAGGGCAATTTGGAACTTTTATTTTTACAGATGCTGTTTGGCATTTGCTTCATACTTTGCACAGCAAAATGATGTTTTGTTTGTTTGATTGTGGATTTTGCCTGATCTTGAAAAAAAAAGAGACTGACAAAACTGGAGCCTCTTCAAATGTGAGGACAATTGCAGGAACATGTACTGTTCTTCCAGCAGTAAATATTAACCCTTTCCTGGATGAATTGAAACTGATATTTAGATTGAGTCAAGAGCTTTCTCTCATGAGTTAGGTGCTAAGCACTCAACCAAGGAAAGCAGTTGACCTGTGACATGTTATCGTAATTGGTCTCATCTACAATTCTCATTCAAATTGTTGTTGGTAATACTTTTAAAATTAGCCAAAAGCAGTAAAGCAGATGAAATTTGAGAAGCAACTGGTTGTGGGTGGTGTAAGGGTGAAGGGTGAGAGGTGAAGGCATGGGGCCTTGTCAGTTCATTTTGAGAGACAGAACAGTGGTCCATGTCTTCAAAAAATGTTAGTCTGCTCCTACGGGGGACCAGCAGGTCTCTGAGAGCAGTCCTTTCAGGATAATTGGCTTAGTATACTCTTCATGTTACTTCTGCCTTCCACAAGAGATCGTATGTCGTGAGAAACCAATTTGGTCATACCAGCCTAGAGGCTGGTTTCACTCTTCAACTACATGTATCTGGAAATAAGCATTTTGGAATGAAGTCATTTTGGGGAGGAGGGGGAGGGGAGAGGGAAATACTGCCTGATTTGAAAGATTTCCACCAGTGTTAATGGAGTCACTGTTATGGACTATAAGACCTGTACATAAATCAAGTTTTCATATTTTCATGAGAGTTTTGGCCTTTTGGAGATTAAACATATCACCTAACATTGAAATTCTTCTATTTTGCCTGAAATGATTGCCATGACTAAAACTGGTGACCTTTGTTATGGAAGCTTTTGTCTATTGAACTATTAGCATGACCAATGTGTCACTTGTAAAACTTGAATCTCCTCTGCAAAACAAGGAGAAAATACCTGTCGAAGAATAAATGTATAATATCCCAGACGAGATAAATGTTTCATGATAATTAAGGGATTTTCGGTGACATTAATAGCATGTGACTCTATACTCCCAGTTGATCTAAATTCTATGTGACAACCCTTTTGGCCGACAAACAGTAGCTGGTCATGAGTGAGGCTGGATTTGTTTACCCAGCGGGCACTAGGCTTGTAAGGAGCCACTTTAACCAGTGGTGCCATCTGGAAAACAGATCCGCTGTTATCATCTCTAATTTTAATTGGATGCTCACTAACTTATCACATATGTGTGGACTGAGATCAACATGAGAGCAGAGAAACCAATCTGTTTGATCAAATAAAATGTTGGTCAGGAGTTGGTAAGAATTAGTTGTATTCCTAATAGAAGTGCTTTGCACAAATTAAAGGCCCGCATGACTTTCTTGTAGCTTCTAAACTTGAATAGGATCAATCCACAGTTTTCCTTGGTGCAGTCTGGGGACACCATGCCCTGGGTGCACCAAGGAGAACTGTGAAGTAATCACCATTATCACCTATGTCATTCTTGCTGTGAAGTAATCATCATTATCACCTATGTCATTCTTGCTGTGAAGTAATCACCATTATCACCTATGTCATTCTTGCTGTGAAGTAATCATCATTATCACCTATGTCATTCTTGCTGTGAAGTAATCACCATTATCACCTATGTCATTCTTGCTGTGAAGTAATTATTGTGATCACCTATGTCATTCTTGCTGTGAAGTAATCACCATGATCACCTATGTCATTCTTGCTGTGAAGTGATCACCATGATCACCTATGTCATTCTTGCTGTGAAGTAATCACCATTATCACCTGTGTCATTCTTGCTGTGAAGTAATCACCATTGTCACCTATGTCATTCTTGCTGTGAACTAATCATTGTGATCACCTATGTCATTCTTGCTGTGAAGTAATCACCATGATCACCTATGTCATTCTCACTGTGAAGTAATCCCCATGATCACTTATGTCATTCTTGCTGTAAAGCTATCACCATGATCACTTATGTCATTCTTGCTGTAAAGTAATCACCTCATATCATTCTTGCTGTGAAGTAACCACCCATGCCATTCTTGCTGTAAAGTAATTACCCATGTCATTCTTGCTGTGAAATAGTCACCTGTCATTCATGCTGTGAAGGAATCACCCATGTCATTCTTGCTGTGAAGTAATCACACATGTCATTCTTGCTGTGAAGTAATCACCTATGTCATTCATGCCGTGAAGTAATCACCCATGTCATTCTTGCTGAAAACAGCAGATAGACATTTACCACACTGCAGAATTTCTAGTAATTTTAAAGTGGAAATATACATTAGTATTTTTGCTTCAGAAAGTTAAAGATAGGAATCATAAATTGATATATGTGGCATTTAAAGAGAAAATTCACCAATGAGACCTTTATTGCTTAGTATTCTGTAAACATAAAGGAACACTATTTGTAGGCATACATCATAATATGTTTATAGATGCAGTGTGCATTTTCCTATGAAATAAAATCAACTTAAAGTGAGAGCTCAGTGACATAAATACTGTCTCAACAGAGTAAGGGAAATTAAACTACATGCATATTCAACCGAAGGAATTAAAGCTTGCCAGTGGACATTATAGGGGAGTTTTGAAAGTAATCTAAATTGCCAGGACATCACAGTTATGTTTAAAATAATAACTATAAGAGAAGTAGAAGCCATATGTACAAATAAACATGCAGCTTAACAGCAAAATCATTATATTAGTGATAAGTGCATGAATGTACTGCATTATAAATTGTTGATTTAGCTCCTATCATTCAACAAGGAAGGGGCTGTAAGCCAGGACAGAGCCGTGTAGCAAACGTTGCAAACCTGGTCAAACTGTAAACCGGCTTAAACATACCTCAGTCAAGCAGGGTGACAGATTGACCCCTACATTATAGACCTTTATGAATTTTTAGTTTTCTTTTCCATTTATAATACGCAAGCCAGATAATTATTCTATGGTAATGATATTATTCAGATCATTGACAAGAAGAGTTTTGATTCAAGCGGGCAAAGAGGGACATCAAATTGTCACCTGAGCCGAGATCTTGCTCCATAACTTACTTTTTGTTCCATTTTCATGTTTTAGAAATAAATAATTTGCAGTGGTAAAGTCATAACAAATGGGCATGCTGTCCAAGCAATGCACATTTGTAAACAAAACCTCTGTTTGTTTCTGCACAATATATATATAACTGAAGAGGTTTTTAAGCTATGATGTTTATACTGCACAGGATTGTAGTCCGTATTTGGGGCTAGGCGAAGTTTGAAGATGGATGACCTTAACCTCATTTTAAAGGTCACAGAGCCACTTTACTGAATATGGTTTCATGCTTTTTGCATGATAACTTATACCTTGGAGCTAGGACTTTTATATTGCACAGCTTTATGGTTCTCTGTAAGGGCTAGGTTGAGTTTGAAGATGGGTGACCTTGACCCAGTTTTCAGGGTCACAGAGAGATTGTAGAATTCCTGTGGTTTCTGCACAATAACTCAAGAAGTTTTTAAGTTAGGACTGGGATACTTTACAGGTATATAGTTCTTGCTGAGGGCTAGAAGAAGTTTAAAGTTTAGTGACCTTGATTTAATTTCCAAGGTCACATTGGTACCTGAGTTAACTTTGGTTTCTACATGATAACTGAAAAGGTTTTTAAACTAGGACTTTATATTGCACTGGATAATTGTCCGTATACCGGGCTAGGTCAAGTTTGAAGATGGGTGACCTTGACCTAATTTCAAAGGTCACAGAGCCACTTGGTTGAATACTGTTTCTGCATGATAACTTGCATTTTAGAGGTAGCACTTTTATATTGCAGAGCTTTATGGTTGCCTATTAGGGCTAGTTTGAGTTTGTAGATGGGTGACCTTGACCCAGTTTTGAGGGTCACACACCGACAGTAGACTTCCTGTGGTTTTTGCACGATAACTGAAGAAGTTTTTGAGCAAGGACTTGGATACTGCACCTCTGTATAGTTCTTGTTAAGGGCTAAAAGAAATGTAAAGTTTGGTGACCTTGATCTAAATTCCAAGGTCACGTATTCACCTGATTTAACTTTGGTTTCTGCATGATAACTGAAGAGGTTTTTAAGCTAGGACTTTTCTATTGTACAAGATTATAGTCCATTTTCGGGGCTAGTCGAAGATTGGTGACCTTGACCAAATTCCAAATGTCACAGAGCCACTTTACTTAATATGGTTTCATGATTTCCTCATGATAACTTGTACTTTAGAGCTATGACTTTTATATTGCACAGCTTTATGGTTCCCTATAAAGACTAGGTTGAGAATGAAGATGGGTGACCTTGATACAGTTTTCTGACATTGATGTATGATCAACCTACACTAATTTTGTAAGGTTATGAGTGCCCCATCTACCATTATCAATAGGGTAGCAAGGGCAAGGGTAATGAGGGTGGGGGGCATCTATGTTTTACAAACACATCTTGTTTATTTTATTTATTACGATTGTTACTTTTTTCTTTTTTGGTTAATGGCAAGGTACATATAGGTTATCTTGATTGAAGACCATATTGTGCTATCTTAATATGCTGAGTCTTTTATCATAATCTTATGCTGTATTTCAAAACAAAAATGTTCCAGTGTTTGCCTAATTTTCATTAAACTTGGAAAATGGAGGGGTTTTTTTTTTGTTTTTGTTTTTTGTTTTTTTTTTTTTTGTTATTTTTTTTTTTTTTTTTTTTTTTGTGTTAAATATTTTATATCAGTTTTGTCTGCAAAAATCTTCAAATGTCTTGAATTTTCACAGGTACATAATGCAACATGATTCATTTTAGAGAAAATTGGCCCATGTTTATTTAAAAGGGCACAAAAAACTCCAGCAGCCCCCCCCCCCCCCAAGGATTTTTTAAAGCAGTCATAAAACGATATACAGCTCTATCTTCACAGCATGGATCCAAATCAAAATGCCTTGACTGAGTGTATTAATGTAGTGATAAATGGCACTCCACATGTATAGCTTCACAGATTGTCAGACAACAAGAATACTCATGAAAAATGTTACAAAATCTGTATTTTTCTCAAAGCTAAGAATTAAGACTCAAGGTTTGGACTGTCACAGGCGCGGAGGTTGGTTTTGTGTCTAAAACAATTATGCAAGTATGTCTCCTTAATTTTACACCCAAGTCTAATCGACTTTTAACAAAATTGTTCTGGGAACATAGAGTGTATATCATTGTCTACCAGAATGATTTTTATTTCAATTCCTTTATTTTGTTTTGCCTGAGTGACAGGCGTATGAATACTGCGATGATTATATTCCAACATTAAAAGTCTTGGTGTTTGATGGCCGTATCCACCTAAAACATAAAAAATCTGACACTTTCTGTTTATAGGTCAAATCATATCAATGAAATTGCAGCAGATTTGAAGTAATTATGAGCTAACCTATATGGAGACAGATATGACTCAAAGTTCGAGTGTGGTCCCATTTTGGGTGCTGAGAAAACAGGCTTCAAAGGCAATGCTAACGTCTGGGGGATTAACGGAACTTGCTTGGTCTTTGCTTCGGGTGACACCTAACTGGTCCAGGTTAACCCCCAGCCTCTGAGCATTATGACTAGTTTATCATTTGAAACTTAAAAATCTTTTTGTGCTTTTTGGACAATTTGGGTGGAAATAATGGCAAACTAGTAAAGAAGATTTGCTTGAGGGAATTCTGTCTGTGTGCCTTCAAAACTTGTTCCAAAAGTTGGAATGGCACATCTACCAGTAATAGTTTTTATGTTATTCAACATTTAACATTTGAACTTGTTAGTGCCCTAACTAGCAAAAATTAAAATTCTACAGCTTATTTTTGTGGTTCATTGAATGTGCCCACAGCACAAACCTATGAATTTAACTCGAAATTGCATCTCTATCTGTCATAATTTTGAAGATACTCAGTGTGTCTTCAACTCAAACCTCTGAATCAGAGTTAGAATGGCACCTCTGCCTGTAATAGTTTTGAAGATATTTAAGATTTAAACTTTGAAATGAGCCTTATTTGCGTTGTTTTTAACAAACCTTCACCCCTGTTCATAAAAAGACAAAAGTTCACATATGAAGGTGTTATTTATAGTGATGCCAGGTTCAGAGTTTATACATGGAAGAGACTTCAAATGAAATGGTGGACAAATTTGCCAGTAAAGAAAGAAGAAGCTACAATATTAGGCCTGAATTTTACATACAAACAAGAAATTTGTGCCTTGACTTCAAATCTTAAGAATTACTGTGCACAGAGGTTTGATTTTGGTACTTATGTTTTGACTGGGTACCAAATAGTGCAAAATAGGTTTCTTTTACCACACTAGCAACTTTGATAAAATTTACTGCTCTAAAGGGTTATTCCTATTTTTCAAATGCACTGTGAGCTTGACATAAGAAGGAGCTAGAAACATCGCTGGTTTTCCACCAGTATGTCTCTATGATGGTGAGCAACTGTCAGGGTTTCCTGGCAACACAGTCAAAGATTTTTCAAAAAAATTAATATGCCGTTGTGCCCCATATCTGTACTTAAAAATCACATCTGTGTCCACACAGGTGGAATCATACAGGTATGTGCAGCCATAAACAACTGAGGTATACATGTGTTTTAGAGTATAGTATACCTGATAATATTGTGAGTTCTAGATAAATTAATCATGACTAGTAGTATACAGTATATATTTCCACCATATCAAACAGGGTTGTCCAAAAATATCTATAAGGCATATTATTTTGTTGAAATAACCATTGTTTTTAGAGTTGAATCCCATATATGAATACCTTCTGTAGAAACTGCAGAGAAGTTGCCAGCAGTTTACAATGCAGAGGCTAGTGGACTTGCTGGCAGGTTGGGCTTCCAGAGAACTTTTGATGTACAGTAGCAGTTAAAGTGTGAAGAGTTTTCCATGAACAATGTACAGCATTTTATCCATCCTTTCATTGGAACGACAGTTAAGCCCGTCTAAAACTTAACAGCCAAATGCATTTTTTTGTGTTGCAAAGTGTTGAACTGGGATTTGTAAAGATTGTAAAAGGTTTGCAAAAGGTTGACAAAAGGTTTGTAAAAGATTGACAAAGGGTTTGTAAAAGGTTAACAAAAGGCTGAAAAGGGTTTCAAATGGTTGAATTGTTGCAAACCATTTCAAACCATTTCAACATTTTCATCAATAAGGTTGAGAAAGTGTGTAAAAGGGTTTTAATGCAATAAGAGGAAATGGTTTTGAAATGGTTTGGAAAGTGTTTGAAAAAGGTTTGCCTTTCCCTCAAATGGTTGGAAAAAGGTTGCAAAAGGTTGATGTGTTTTGTGACTGTTAAGTTTAATGCGGGCTTAACTGTATCTGCATTATTGCTCCAAAAGGGTTGAATATATTTAAATATGTACTTTAATGTGGCAAAATATGACTTTTGGATGAGTATCGTGTATCTCTGAAGTCATTTACACTGTAAACTAAGCTGCCCTCCCAGGATGAGACAGTCTACAGAAGGGGCTCACTGACGCCCTGAGGTTGAGGAAAATTCTGATTAGACATTGTTCACTCTGGGTCTCCATGCCAACCATGGCCCACAAAATGCAAATTGAGGTACAAAAGAATTGTTATCCTGGTCCTAGCTCTCCCAGCATCAAACCTGTCATAGTATTTTTTCCATATATATAAAAATAGAAGGTGCCTTTAAAAGAGAGATGGAAAAACCCATCAATTAATTGAGATCATTTTTTAAAGTTCAACTAAAGGTTATTAAACACAATGGCATTGTGTGTTTACTTCAGTTTCCACTGATTACAAAATGTGGGTATGTTTTATTACTGTCACAAGACACATTGCAAAATACTGATAATTAGGTTTTCTTTTGTAATTAGCTAATCTGGAGACAATGTCTGATTATGTACTTAAAACCAGTTCCCATGTATCATATTTTGTTCATGGTAATGTGCAAAGTTAATGACATATAACTTATTACTGGGGTAGACCTTTCATACAAAGAGGAAAAAAATCAGATCATGAATTTCTTAAAAACTAATTATTTCAAGAGGATATCATGTCTCTAAATGAATTTATAGCTTTTTCAAAAGCTTATGCATATTAGATCACCCATCCTTTATATTTTGTTTTGGTTTAAGTCCTATTTAAATGAAATATGACACAAAAATAAAGTATTAAAGACAGAATATAAATTTTTGATGAATAAAAAAAGATTGTCTGTCAAATAGACCAAAAGGCTCCAGTGCCAATCATATACAAGCTGGTCCTGTCTGTTTGTAAGCATCATACAGTCTACAGTTTTTACGATTGCCCCATATAACTTTCAGGACTTCTCAAGTGTTTGAAAATGTAAGTGAAGTTTGATATTGGTGGCACTACCCATAGCATTATGTAATATGTGGGTCAAAATGTGAAAATCTTGTGACCACTCTAGCATCCTTGATATCTGATAGATCTTCTTGAAATTGAGTGGAATCATGGAGGAGATAAAATCTCAGTTGCATATATGATAGGCTTACTATTGGCACCACCTATGATGGAAATTATGAGCCAAAATGTTTTAAACATATAAAATTCCATATCTCCAAAAGTAATTGAATAAGATGTGCAAAGTTTATAGAATAGATAGACCATGTCCAATGCTATTATGTTATGTAATATCCGTGACCTTGACCTACTTTTATTGGTCACCAGACCTATAAATTTGAAAAAGGTTATTGTATACTGGCAGGGCATAGCTTGGACATCAGTGGCAAAGGGTATGACAAATTTTATATGCTTGAAACATTAGCTAGGCTCCAACCAGGGATTTGAGGGAAAATCCAGGGTTGGGTATCACCTTAGATGTATCACTAAGTGTTTGTTCCTGCTAGTTTATCTGATAAGGCAAGTAGTGAGCCCCTGATGTGCTTGCTGCTACTTTGATTTTATCTTGAAGAAAAAGTTTCTGTGTTGTCACTATGGGAGGGACTTTTTTTAATCAATCAGTGTATACAATTACTATTAATATGAGATAACAGGTTCACAAAAGGAACCTTCTCTTGCTGGACAGTGCTTCAAGGCAGCTGTTTTCAGCATGAGAATTCAGAGGCTGCAGATCAAAATTGTACTTGGTGACCTGCTTTTGGGGTCACCATGACCCAATAATTATTGACATTAGCACCTGTCCAATTTTACTGTTTTTTTTCAATCCCTTGAAAACTTATTGCCCAATTTGAACAAACAGACCAGTGTGTGACAGGCTGGATACAGGGGGCACTTTCAAGTTGTAAATTTTTTCATGTGATTTTAAGATCAAGGTTAAATGGTCAGTTGGAATATAGGCGAATGCTCTGCACTGTACAGTTTTTGGGTTACATGTAGGCCCATATAACTTTTAGGATATATCAAGTGTATGGAAATTTTATGTTAGCATCAATTATGGTTGTGGCACCTACATTATTATATTATGTTATTTATGGGTGAAAATGTGAAAATCTTGTGACGAATCCAGCGTCCTGAATGTACATGTACGTATGTAATATATATACTTGTACAAAAAAAAGCTATGATAATGACTATTTATAACAGGTGGTCACCATGAATACATCAAAGTAAAAACAAGAGGGCTGTGTGAACAGCCCATGCTCAGCTGATCTTGACATTCATCACACTTGCAACTCTATGAACTTGGGAAAGAATCAAGGTCCCCCACGTTCTGAATAAGTCTGAACTTTATGGAAGAACACTAACATGTGCAACATCAAGGTTCAAGTAGTTCTCAAGTTATAATGAAGAGTAAAATTCATGTATGTTGCACTGTGACCCCAGAAACGAGGTCAAGGTCATTCATGTACTGTGTAAGCGTGACCTTCCTACAGAAACTTTAACATGTGCAGCATCACGGTAATAACTCAAAACAGATCACTAGTTATCAAGTAAACAGTAAATTTCGTGTCAGTTGTCCTGTGAATTAGCATTAGAATGCCCAGTGACTTACATAGTAATCAATAGGAAAGCTGCATTGACCGATAAGTACCCGAATTGAAAATCCTTAAAAATCAGGAATCCAAAGCAGTGCCACCTAGTAAACAACTTCGTTTGACCCTTCCACAAAAACATATCCATCACATTTCAGATTAATCTGAGTGACGGTTCTGAGAACAAGTGAAAAATAGCAAAACCATACAAAAATTCATTAAAAATTAGAAAAAAAATTGCAGCACCACTTGGTGAACAAATTGGGAACTGGGTGTCCCTGGGAGTGTCTATGTGCGATATCAAAGCAATTGGGTGAGCAGTTACAGAGGAGAAGAGTTTTTAACGTTTGCCCAAAAAAAGAACAAAAAAATTCATAAAAAATCCAAAAATCAATAGAGTATGACCATTTGAATCATCTTGGTAGAGATCCACCCAAGGCATATCCCCACCAAGTTTGAAGTAAATCAGGCCAAAATTATTTAAGTTATAACCATTACAAGAAATTCTCATGTTAAACTTTCCTATTAAAACTTTTGTAAAGATTTTTGAAAAAAATCATAAAAAAAGCCCAAAATTCATTGGAACATGACCATTGGAACAAACCTTGTAGACACCCACCAAAGGCACATCCCCACCAAGTTTGAAGTAAATCTGGATGACGGTTTTGGAGAAGAAGTCGAAAATGTAAATTAGCATTAGAATGCCCATTGACTTACATGGTAATCAATAGGAAAGGTGCATTTACCAAAAAGTAGCCGAATTGAAAAAATAGTTAAACATCAGGAATCTGCAGCATTCCCGCATAGTGAACAACATTGTTTGACCCTTCCACAAAGAACATATCCACCCCGTTTAAGCTTAATCTGAGTGACGGTTCTGGAGAAGAAGTCGAAAATAGCTATAACACACAATGATCATAAAGAATTAGAAAAAATTTGCAGGGCCACCTGGTGAACAAATTAAGACCAAGGAGTCCCTAGGTGTCTTCCTGTGTGATATCAAAGCAATTTGGTAAGTAGTTTTGGAGAAGAATATTTTCTAAGATTTGTCAAAAAAAAAAAGAAATAAAAAATTCATTAAAAATCCAAAAATCACTGGAGCATGACCTTTTGAACAAACCTGGTAGAAACCCACCCAAGGTACATTGTCATCCAGTTTAAAGTTAATCAGGATGACGGTTTTGGAGAAGAAGTAGAAAATGTGAATTAGCATTAGAATGCTCATTGACTTCCATAGTAATCAATAGGAAAGCTGCATTGACCAAAAAGTACCCGAATTGAAAAAAATGGTAAAAATCAGGAATCCGCAGCATTCCCACATAGTGAACAACCTTGTTTGACCCTTCCACAAGGAACATATCCACCATGTTTCTGCTTAATCTAAGTGACAGTTCTGGAGAAGAAGTCGAAAATAGCTATAACACACAAAAATTCATAAAAAATTAGAAAAAATTGCGGCGCCACCTGGTGAACAAATTAAGAACTAGGAGTCCCAGGGAGTGTTCCTGTGTGATATCAAAGCAATTGAGTGAGTGGTTTCAGAGAAGAAGATTTTTAAGATTTGCCCAAAAAAGAACCACAAAAAATCATTAAAAATCCAAAAATCACTGGAACATGACTACAATTGAACAAACTTGGTAGACACCCACCCAAGGCACATCCCCACCAAGTTTTAAGTGGATCTGGCTGATGGTTTGGGAGAAGTCGAAAATGGGAATTGTTGACGGACGACAGATGGATGGATGACGGACAGACGACGGACGGAGGACCATATATGATAAGCTCAGCTGACTGACAAGTCAGCTGAGCAAAAAACCACACACACACACACACAAAATGTAAAAAAAAGAAAACACACACATACAAGCACAGCTTGCAGATAAAACATCACACGAGTCAACACTCTGTGCACAGGCCATAAATTACAGTATAAATCTCTGCTTTGACAGTACACACTCTCCAATTTAATGTCCTGTCTCAAAAAATAATTGAATTTGAAATGCCAAATTTATAGGATATATATAGAGAGAGAGACTGTGACTGATGCTGATAAGGTATATATAATATCAGCGAGCATGAAGTATTATTGTTAGGTCACCAGACCTGTCAAGTTGAAAGAGGTGATTTTTTAATGGCGGGGTGTAGCTTGAATATTTTTCAAGGTCATTAACTATTTACTAAGGGACATTTGATTCAATATGTTGATAAAGAATAAGGCAAATGATGCCAAATTCACCACAAATGTGAATAATGGAAGTTTGATATTGCATGATATGAATGACCTTGATTAGTTTCTTAAGGTCATGGAGGGAATGCATTTCAGGAAATGATTTTTATGTGATTGTGGATGGCAGAGCATTATGCACATAGGCCTCTTGTTTAAGAAGCAGAATCCCCATTTTGATCCTCTCTCCAAAATCATAAAATTTACATAGAATCCAAGAACATGGAATTGAGTTACGTGTACTTGGGTAAAGTCATCTGTCTTGAAAACAAGGTAAAGTACCAAGATTTGTCAGTTATCAACTTTGTTGTGGGGTTTCAAATACCAAAATTAATGTGATTTAAGCCAGTTGAGATGAAAATACACTTGTGTATTTATAGATGAAACTGTGTATTTGTATTTTTGTGTTTTGATAAGCAGTTTGTGCCAGATAAAAATTATAGCTTGAAGTTGAAGTGTTGTTGTCAGCACAACCAAAAAGACGTTCCTGTTATGTTTCACAGTCACACTTTCTGAGTCTTTCTTGCTTGTTTTCTACTTCACTTGGTTTCTCTTAAAATCGTTGCTGCAGCATGTGCCTTCATTACACTAACTTTACTGATGATCTTGACCACAGTGTCAAGAGTCTCATTGAGTCCGATTGGTCGTCTGTGAAATGGATGCTGCACAAGACAGATTTGGCCGCAGATTGAGTCATTCCAGTTGCCCTGAGTGATTCTGACAGCTCAAGGGTCTAGAAACTCCCTGAAATATGCACTCTTAGGAAGGTAAGGAAAGCTGAGGTACGTCTGGCAACTCTACACTGTGCAATGCAGGATGAAAAATGCCCACATCCATGTTGATGTCTAGCTCCATTGACATTAATACCATCACTGATCCAGTTGCAACGTTGACAACCTTTCCACTGCTGTCCAAGTGCCATAGAAGTCTGGTGGCGATGTAGGTACAGTAATTAGCTGCTGAGCATCAGAAAGATATGACAAGATGCGAAAAAACACACTTTGTTTCCCAAAGTCATAAAAGGCATCAGGTGCATGGTTGGTTGAGCAGGAACACGCTGGCCATTCATTTCTGTTGGCTGGATTCAAGTCATGGCCCAGTTGAGATTCAGGGTCCAGGAAACAAATGGAAAGAGCTGCCAGCACTCGGACTGTACATGGTGCTTTTCTCCAAGTCCTTCAGTTTCTTCCACCTCACAATCCTGTAGAAAGTATACGCCTATATCTGTGCCATGGAGAGTGATATAACGTAGGCTTGGCATGTTTGACATGTGTACGCTTTAAAGGCATCAAAATCTTCTCAATTAATATAACCAATGAGTGAATATAATAGTTCTGTTATCATTCTACCTAGATAATACAACAAATAACATCATTAGGAATGACTGTTAATGACATTGGATTTCATTCTATGTTTTAGAGGGAATTTCAGAATTCCAAAGGGAAATCCCAAAAGTGTTTTTACCCACAAAAGATGCACCTTATAATGGACCAAGCTCCTATTGAAAACCAACTTTCACTTATTATTTTAAAACTTTTTATGAAACTTTAAATGTATTTATTTGAAGGCCATCTAAGTGGTGTCAACCCTGATGACATTACCAAGATATCTTGAAAAATATTGCCTGCAGCTTTACCAATTTTTTCTCAGATATGTAGCTTGTGATGGACCAGGTTCCTCTTAAAAGCCAGTATCCTCTTTGTATTCATAAACTTTTCATGAAACTTTAAAGTATTTATTTCAAGGCTGTCTGAGTAGCACACAAGGGGACCACGTTACCATAATATCTCAACAACGATTCATTGCAGCTTCATCAAATTTTGATCAGAGATGCACATTATACTGGGCCACATTCCTTTTGAAAACCAGCTTCCTCTTATTATGCTCCCCCCCCACCCACCCCCCACCAGAGGAGGGGCATAGAGTAATCACTTTTTCCATGTGTCCATCCATTCGTCCGTCTGCTTTTCGGCTATTATCCACTTGTCCTTCAACTTAGATTAATGAAACTTGACACACAGGTGCATGCGGACATAAGGGTATGTCATGTACCAAAAGTAGGTCACTAGGTCCAGTATCTGGGTCACAGTGACATATTCTTGTAAAATCATGTCCTGGCCAAAATTCCTCAACTATGTAAGTTAGATCTATGAAACTTTACAAGGAGATGCATCTATACATAAGATTAGGTCATGTACCAAAAGTAGGTCATTAGGTCAAATATCTGGGTCTCAGTGACATATCTTTACTGAATTGTGTTTGGGTAATAATTCCTTTATTATTTAACTTAGTTTCATGAAACTTCACACACACACATATATGTTGGCCTAAAGGTCTGTCATAAAACAAAAGTAGGTCACTAGATAGAGTATCTGGGTCAAGGTGATACATTCATGGAAAACTACATTACACTTTATAACCAGGCTGTAATTCTGTTGTCCTTTGACTTAGAATCATGGATCTTTACACATCTGTGTATCTGGACACAAGAGTGTGTCATGCTTAAAAGTAGGTCACTAGGTGAAGCATCTGGGTCATGGTGATGACCTATTTTTATTGACTACAGTCATATCTAAAATGAGCCCTGTGGTTAGTAAGGTTATAAATGAGGTGAGTCCAGCTATCTCTAATTGCCTTTTAATTATTTTTAAACTTGTTATGAAACTTTTCAAGTATTTATTTGAAGGCCGTCTTAGTGCTGCACAAGTGGACAATGTTACCATAATGTCTCAAGAAGGATAAAATTCCTCTTTCATTTTATAGACAAGAATATGGAAATTGCATGTAAAGTGTACGTTCTACTGCGAAGTCTCACAAAAAGATTGTGGGCACCGAGGGTAATCCGTTCTCTGAATGCTATTTTGCTAAACTTGTATTGCCATGTTAAAAAGTTGGGCCAAATAATGGCTTCCTGTACTGCAGTATTGATATAGGGATATGCAAACGAGCTTTTTATTAATATAAACATTGTCACCTTAATTTGTTGATCGACCAACATTCACCAGGAAAATGAATGGGATTAATCACTTTATGGAGAAAATGAAAATTGGAATAATAATTCACAGTCATTAATTTTAGGGTAATACATATCAGTATTCCACAGACAAACACATTTAATAACCTTTAATCAATCAAAACAGGGAAGGATTACAATTAAGAACAATCTTCATGTTAAATGTGGAATTTTGGGTACCAATTACATAAAGGCATCAGAAAAACAAGACAAAAACAAACAAACAAACAAACAAACAAACACCCACATCAAAAAAAAAAAGTAACACAAGAAAAAACCCTTGATGTACTTCTATTTGCCAGCTTGGCTGCCATCACTGCATATTGCTTCAGACCACATGTGTTTTTGACTGATGGCGTTCGGGCCCGAGGATTCAAAGACCTTAAAGTATGGCAGGTAGACAGGTCTTGGAGCCAGAATAGACAAATGCAAGCAAAGCATCCAAGCCCAGCTTTGATGCTGAGGATATATTTGGGCAGCTTGTACTGGGAGCTGAGTGACCTTAACTGAAATTACTCACTGCGGTTATGCAGGGTCAGACAAACGTGTGTGTAACAACGTACAGAAACAGCTGAAGTAACCAGAGGTATGGGTAGAAGTGGCATTGAGGTGAAAGACTCGCCATCAAGCCCAGTACAGCCGTCCTGTCTGCCCTGTCACTGGGCCACCCCCTTGTTTTTACATTCACAAACATTTATATGCTGCATGGGAAAAGCAGCACTCTTTGGTTGCCATGTTGTCACTTACACACTCTTTGGTTGCCATGTTGTCACATACATTCTTTGGTTGCCATGTTGTCACATACATTTGTGAAAATTGCAAATTTGCTTTTTTCGTTTCATGATTTGTGATTTGGATATTTTGGTATCTATCTGATTTGTTACCCTTAGCACATAAAGTGCCCGGGGGGAGGGGGGGGGGCTATTTTTGTTCCCTGCGTTGTCTGTCATCCGTCTTGTCGATATTACTGTGGTATCTCAAAAAATATTCCGTATAGTTTTACAAAATTTTAATAAGAGACGCACCTTATGATGGGCCAGATTCCTATTGAAAACCAGCTTCGTCTGAGTATTTTAACACTTTTTATGAAACTTTTAATGTATTTATTTGAAGGCTGCTCTGAGTGGTCTCAGCCCTGATGACGTCACTGTGATATCTCACAAAATATTTGCCATAGGTTTACCAAATTTTAATCAGGAATACACCTGATTGCACCTGACACACTTTAAAAATAGCCAGATTTCTCTGGTTATTTTTAAAGTGTTTATGAAACTTTTGATGTATTTATTTGAAGGCTGTCTGAGTGGCGCCAGCCCTGACGACATTTAATACCACAATATCTCAAAAAATACTAACCACAGCTTTACCAAATTTTTGTCAGAGATGCATCTTATGATGGGCAAGGTTCTTTTTAGTAACCATCTGCTTCTGTGTATTTAAATTTTTTTTATGAAATATTTAAGTATTTATTTGTAGGCCATCTGAGTGGTGCACAAGGAGGCAATGTTATCATAATATCTCAACAAGGATGCATTGCAGCTTCGCCAAATTTTTATCAGAGATGCACATTATAATGGACCACATTCCTATGGAAAACCAGCTTCCTTTTATCATTTCTAAACTGATGAAACCTTTGAAGTATTCATTTGAAGGCAGTACACAATTGGACAATCTTGTTACCATAATATCTCAAGAAGGATTCATCACACTTTTATCAAATTATTAGTGCAGTTACATGGTATTATGGCACCTGTGAAGTCTTAAAAAAATGCAGAATTGAGAAAAAAAATTGAGGGCCCCTAGGGTAATCCGTTCTCTGAACGCTCTTCTTTTATTTAACTATATTTTATGTCACCACTTTGGCGGGGGGGGGGGGGATGTAGATTTTACCCTGTCTGCATGCTCATTCGTCCAACATCCAACAATGACAAGTGGGTCGTGCGCATCTCCAAAACTGTTTGACCTACAGTCATGGAACTTTACAGGATAATTATTAAAGATGTGCACCAGGGGTTTGTTTTCTGTGTGTGTGTCTGTGTGTGTGTCTGTACAACCCTAATGGATTATGGGAAGTGACCATTGTTTGCTCCACATCCAACATTAAACTTGTGGATACCTCCAAAAGTATTTGTCATGAAACTGTACAGGATTATAAATCAGCATAGGAATCAATCACATCTAACCATCCTGGAATCAATCACATCTAACCATCCAGGAATCAATCACATCTAACCATCCAGGAATCAATCACGTCGAACCATCCAGGAATCAATCACGTCGAACCATCCAGGAATCAATCACATCTAACCATCCAGGAATCAATCACATCTAACCATCCAGGAATCAATCACATCTAACCATCCAGGAATCAATCACGTCGAACCATCCAGGAATCAATCACGTCGAACCATCCAGCTGTCTCACTTTTTAACATGTTCTTTTGCCAGGGATATCTGAGAAAGTATAGACACATGAATTAACTCTTGTCTACTTTGAAGAACACTTTGTTTGTCATTCATTTATTTTTAGGTCTATAGTCACAAATAAAGCACACATCTTACAAAACTGATGCATTTAATATCATTGTTGTGGGACCAGTGGTCCAGTAACCATGTAAACCATCAATAATGCTTCATAGTGAGACAATAAGAGGAGTTATTATGTGTCTGTACTAGCCATTGCTCAGTGTTCTGTACTAGCCATTGCTCAGTGTTCTGTACTAGCCATTGCTCAGTGTTCTGTACTAGCCATTGCTCAGTGTTCTGTACTAGCAATTGCTGAGTGTTCTTTACTAGCCATTGCTCAGTGTTCTGTACTAACCATTGCTCAGTGTTCTGTACTAGCCATTGGTCAGTGTTCTGTACTAGCCATTGCTCAGTGTTCTGTACTAGCCATTGCTCAGTGTTCTGTACTAGCCATTGCTCAGTGTTCTGTACTAGCCATTGCTCAGTGTTCTGTACTAGCCATTGCTCAGTGTTCTGTACTAGCCATTGCTCAGTGTTCTGTACTAGCCATTGCTCAGTGTTCTGTACTAGCCATTGGTCAGTGTTCTGTACTAGCCATTGCTCAGTGTTCTGTACTAGCCATTGGTCAGTGTTCTGTACTAGCCATTGGTCAGTGTTCTGTACTAGCCATTGCTCAGTGTTCTGTACTAGCCATTGCTCAGTGTTCTGTACTAGCCATTGCTCAGTGTTCTGTACTAGCCATTGCTCAGTGTTCTGTACTAGCCATTGCTCAGTGTTCTGTACTAGCCATTGCTCAGTGTTCTGTACTAGCCATTGGTCAGTGTTCTGTACTAGCCATTGGTCAGTGTTCTGTACTAGCCATTGCTCAGTGTTCTGTACTAGCCATTGGTCAGTGTTCTGTACTAGCCATTGCTCAGTGTGCTGTACTAGCCATTGCTCAGTGTTCTGTACTAGCCATTGCTCAGTGTTCTGTACTAGCCATTGGTCAGTGTTCTGTACTAGCCATTGGTCAGTGTTCTGTACTAGCCATTGGTCAGTGTTCTGTACTAGCCATTGCTCAGTGTTCTGTACTAGCCATTGCTCAGTGTTCTGTACTAGCAATTGCTGAGTGTTCTTTACTAGCCATTGCTCAGTGTTCTGTACTAACCATTGCTCAGTGTTCTGTACTAGCCATTGGTCAGTGTTCTGTACTAGCCATTGCTCAGTGTTCTGTACTAGCCATTGCTCAGTGTTCTGTACTAGCCATTGGTCAGTGTTCTGTACTAGCCATTGCTCAGTGTTCTGTACTAGCCATTGGTCAGAATTCTGTACTAGCCATTGCTCAGTGTTCTGTACTAGCCATTGCTCAGTGTTCTGTACTAGCCATTGGTCAGTGTTCTGTACTAGCCATTGCTCAGTGTTCTGTACTAGCCATTGCTCAGTGTTCTGTACTAGCCATTGCTCAGTGTTCTGTACTAGCCATTGCTCAGTGTTCTGTACTAGCCATTGCTCAGTGTTCAACATGAGAATAGAAAAGGTCCAAATACATGTACACCCAAATGTCCTAATTTAGAGATGTACAGAGGACTTCCATATTTAGGTGGTTTTACTTTTACTTGGCAGTATCAAAGAAGTACATATGTAACTCTCAGTCACATGCTGTGCTCTTCAATGTTTGAGATGAGATATTTAGGTCAGTTTTATTCAAAGCTGTAGCGAAACCAAGCAGCACCAATGTTTGGGGATTTATTCAAAGCTGGGTTCCATCATAGCTTACATGTAGTTACAAATAAAAAGAAAAATTGCAGGATAGTTATTTTTTTTGTTTTATATTCTATTATTGTAGCCGTTACAAGTCAGATTTTCATAGGATTGTAAATTTACATGTATGGCACGAGACGGGATGAAAATTAAATGGACGCCTGAACCGATTTACCCATCACCCGAGGTAGATTGCAAAGCAGCCGCCCCAAGGTTGGGCCACGGTGCATACTACGCGTACTTATGGTGCAAGTAGTGTACTATCAGTCTCTTTTAGTATAATCTAGTCCTGCCAGCTTCAAGATATGACTGTATGTAGCTTGATCATGTGGGTGACACTGGTTTCAAGGACATCTTGGTATTGTATGGCATGAACACATTTAGCAGGCAACCAGTTTATCTGTCTTATGCTCATAGTTATGAAGAGTGGCAGATGGGGAAATATTAGATCATTTGGTACAATATTTGGATAAAATTTTTGTGACAAAATGCTAACAGACTCATGGACATAATAAAAAGAGTCCCATATTTTTTTTTGTTTTGTAACCAGGCAGCTGTCTGAATTGTTAGGAAAGGAGGGAGAGAGGTAAAAAGAGTTTGGAGAGGCTTCCAGGGGGTGAAAAAATTTTGGATGAATAATGTGCAACTCTTATGGAAGTCTGTGGCAAATGATAGATACATAAATTGTGGGTTAAGTACCGACCTGATCTGTATCAAAGGTGAAAGGAACTGACTGGTGTGTTGTGGATAAGAATATACATGCTGGTGACATCCCCTTAAAACTCTCAATTAGAACTGTTTACTTTATAAAGAACATTTAATTAACTACATGTATCATATGGGACCCACATATCACTAAAAAAACCAGTAAAATTGACATACCTAATGGACAGAATTTGAGTGAATAATTCGTTTGAATTGTTTACCAGGTGTGTCACTGTAATCAAGTGGCCCCTGAACAAGGAAACTGACTGTCCTTGTCAGAATAATAAGCATCAATTAACACTAGGGAATAGAACAAAGATATCATCTACACCCCAGTTGGCCTTTGAAGAACATGAGGTGTGCCTAATGCAATAGTTCAGTTTACTATAACCAACATGTATCACCAAATTCAGATTTGTTACTGTTTACCTTTTTTTTATTTCAAAAAAAAAAAAAAAGAGAGAGAAATAAAACAAAAATTAAACCAGACTCACCTGACTCCAATTTTGAAGTGTTGAAGACAAAACAATCCAAAAACTATTCAAGACGGAACTACTAGGACTCATTTGAAAGTGAAAAAAAAATAGATAAATAAATAAAAAGGGATGTAATTTTGCCAAATAATTCCAGCCTGCCCCCTGTGTCAGAGTATTTTGTCAACATAAAGATTGGGATGTTTTATCTGCCCATATTTAATCGTAGCTGCAGGCTATGGCTATTACCTTCACTGAAATAAACGTGCTTGTGTGTAACCTGTGATTCAGGAACTCGTAGATGTGTCTACGGCAGCCGTACACTTGAAATGGAGTCCATATGTGGCACTACAAAATACAGTTCTGATTTCATTGGTCTTGATGTATATAGTTTTAGAGTAAGATTCAGCTGGTAATAAGTTGGGGAATGTCCTCACGCTAGTTATGCCAAAACTATGTGCAGATGTATGCAATCTGTTATCAGTGTTAATGAATGTTAATGATTCCCGTCTCACATATAAATGACATAATTAATTCCACATGGATACAATCTGGTTCTGTATCTCCCCTGTTCAACTTGAGGACAACCAAGTATTTAATCACAGCACAAAGTTTTGAAGTTTGTGGTGAAAGCCTAACATATTGATGTTACAGATGGTGTTTTTGTTACAAACTTGGCATTCTCAGGATGTTTTGTGGTAAATGGTCACTCAGGCATGCCGTGTTTAATTTTGCTCAACATGGCCAGGTACAAACACATGTCCTTCCAGGAATGTAAAGCAACTACTCATAGTGTACTCGTAGATACAATTTTCACAACGCTCTAAGACTTTTTCACAAGTCAACAAAATAAGCTAGTGGATTCAGCCACTTTAAGCTCCTAATGTCAGATCCTTTAACTCATAGTGTACTCATAGATACAGTTTTCACAACACTTGAAGGCTTTTTCACAAGTCAGCAAAAGAATCTAGTGGATTCAGCCACTTTAAACACCTAGTGTCAATTCCTTTAAGCATCTGACAGCAACACGCTTTAAGTCTGTTAGGTCCATTTTAAGTCACGTGAGTCACGTATGTCAGCAACTTGAAGCAAGTTGAAGGTAAGGTCAGTAACTTTAACCTGTAAATGCTATCAACTGTAAGTCCCTGATGTCAGAAGTTTTAAGTTGACAAGAAGAACAACTTGAAGCCCCTGTGGTTACCATCCTTAACCCTCTAAAGTCACTATCTTTAAGCTCCAAATTAATTTAAAGGTCACTTTCTTGGAGGGCCCTGAGGAAGATAAACAGTTTGTTTATCAGGTTACCCTCGTAAAATAAAGTTTATCTATCTATCTATCTATCTTTGAGCCCCAAATACCAGCAACTTGAACCCTCAAGGTCCAAAACTTTAAGCTTAAAGTTCAGTACCTTTAGGCCTCTTAAGTCATCAACTTTAAGCTCATAAGGTTAGTAACTTAAAGCCCAAAATAGTTGAAGAAAACATTAACCATATTCGTAAATTTCTACCCAACTATGAGAGCAAAGTTAAATACAGCAACGGGCAGTGATTCAAGAATCACCAAGGCCAAGAACTTTAGGCCCCCTTAGGTCAGCAACCTTGCACATATTTCTGTTAACAGACAAAGGGAAAAGGAAAAGAAACCAGATTGGTTGTTGATGCAGATTGTTGAGCAGCGTAAGGGTTAAACGATAACCAGAAAGAGTTGACTTGTTTTTTATTATGCAGAGTTGCCCCAGGATGACACAAATAGCTGCAGCACATCAGCTCTTAAAGCAGAGATGATTCAGCAAAATACTTGGCTCACAGCAGCTCAAGCCTGACTCACCAGGAAAAACAAAAGCTACCAGCCTTGAACTGGACAATTAGAAAGGCTTCCTTAACCCTTTCCCCCTTGAATTAAGACTGAGTCAACAGCTTTCCCATGCCAAGGAAAGCTGTTGACCTGGGTCATGTTGCCTTAACAAGTCTCATGTTTAGTTCTCAGTCAAATTGTTTTTCATCGCTGTTGAAATCAGTTGAAAACGCTGAAGCAGATGACATTTGACCACCAGCCGGTTTTGGCCAGTTTAAGGGGGGAAAGGGTTAAATTTACCTTGAAAGTGCCAATATTTAGAATGAGTCGATGTCTTGCTCAGGAGCAATGCACAGGACGCAGCCTGTTGGTGGCCTGGATTTTTCTGCCGCTGCGAGTTTAGACGAGGCATATGCTGGTAGCTGAGTGATTGAGAGGCTTTTGTGTGAGGCATTTGTAGGTGCAGTCACTATGATAGTTCACATAACTTTGACTGTTGTTGTGATGGGCACCCAAAAGTTTAAAGCTTTTTTGTTAGAATTTTATTTTTATTTCAACAATTGATAAGGCTTGTTTGGGGTGGAAGAATAGGAATTAAGATTATGAGAGCTCTTGTTCTTGTCATATATGGACTAGTTTTTAAAACCAGATGAAGGTCTTAAAATGCCACAATCATGTCCCTGTTAGCCACACAATAAAATACGTTGGTAGGAATATTTAAACATTGCCTGGTTATTTTTATATATGTATATATATGTATATATATGTATATATATATATATATATATATATATATATATATATATATATATATATATATATATATATATATATATATATAGCATAAATCATTTGATGCTGAAGCAATGGAAGCCTGTTAGTATGAAGTACATGTAGATAACATAATTAGATATGGTCTGCAATCATTTCAGTTTTATATTTCGACATATATTTTTAAACATGACAATATTTTACCTGAATCATTTTTATGGCGTATTTAGAAATTTATACAAGACTGTAGTACAGAGCTAGGCCATTAACCACTTGCCTCATATCAACTCAGAAATAAATAGATAAACAAATAAATAAACAAACATATAAACAGAAAAACAAACTCATTTGTGGTCATATATGCTGTTGATATGTATACAGTGGTCGCACTTTAGAGAGACTACCTATATAAGAGGTGCAGGGCCAGAATTTCACAAAATTTTGCAAGAATCTATTTGGAATTTTGTCTATTAGTTTTCTTTTTCAACAAAGACAAGTTTAGGGGAATCTTTATGAGAATGGATTCTTGGATTCGCGGATTCTCACCGAAATTCTGGCCCTGAGGTGGGAAAGTGGTCAAATGTTTAATGGTAAATGTGGGTTGTCTCTGAAGAGAGTGTCTCTTGATGTGTGGGTTTCGTAGAGGAGGAACTACAGGAGCTAAAAAAGTCTCTCAGTGGATGGGTCTGTTAAAGGGGGGGACTACTGCAGTTTAAGGAGTGTCTCAATGGATGGGCTGCAAGTACATGTAAGTAGTTTTATAAGAGTTTTAATGAATTTGTTTTTAAACATTTTTAGATATGAACTGTTGGTTTGTGTAAGAGGAAAGGGTCTGTAACCTGCAGCTTGCCTGTGTAAACTGACACGGTTGGCATAAAGTCCTATGTAACACAAACAAAAACCTTTACATAATATTGTTTACCATTGTTTGTTGTATTTACTATGAATATATATGCATCTCTTGCTTTGTGTATTTTAGGTCTTTAATTCCAAGATAGCTGCCAAATGCTATGACCTTTGACCTTGAAAGTGACCTTGTGACTTTAAAACTGACCTTGCAAAATGAAAACCATGATGCATATTGCTAGTGCTGACAGGTTGAAATAGATATCATGAGAATGTTTTTGATACAGAACAAAGTAAACTGAAAAAGCCCGTCTCATTTTGTGCAATTTATGTTTTGTTATGGTGCTGTTCATGCTTGGAGTTGCATCGGTGACACTCACTCAATACATCAAAGGGACCAGACTTTCACTCATTCTCCTGACAAAACTACACGTGTCATTGAAAATCTGAGACATGCTTTTTCAGTTCACATTGCTACGAACAGTTTGCCAAATTTAATATCATTACATCAGAAAACAAAAAAGTTGAATCCAACGTTCTTTAAGGTTCTTTGAAAAAGAGGACGGCACTTGGTATGATTGCTGTATAAGCATAGGAAAACAAACACACAGGACAGTGGAAGAAAAAGAATCAGTGTTTTGTTAGCTTTCCAAAAATGTATATTTTGTGACACTGTTTATGCATATTGACTGTTTTGTGATAGAATCTTTACAAGCACCCTCAAAATAGCACTTATCAGACAAGTCTGAAATATCATTAGGATTCCAGATTCATATTCCTCGTAAAAAGATGTTTCATTGAAGTACCAGTATGCCTATAGTTCCTGAGAGAATACCCCAGGTCAACAGCTTTTCTTTGCATGCATTGGGGACATTGTTCCCAATACGCGCCGAGAAAAACTGTTGACTCAGTCCAAAAGTTGGCAGTGACATGGTTAATTGTTACTCAAGTTGAGCCGTTTTAAAATGTTTTTACAGTTTTAAATTTTGTGAGATAAGACTGATCAAACACCAACATAGAACTTGAATATGACAAACAAAAGGTAAAAACTCCATTTTAAGATTATATATATATATATATATATATATATATATATATATATATATATATACATTAGTCCCCCTCTTATAAGGCCACTTTTTGGCAGCATTTGGGGTGGCCTTATAAGAGGGGAACCACTATATATATATATATATATATATATATATATATATATATATATATATGTATATACCATATTCATCCTAATAGTAGCACGCTGTGCTAATGCAAAGGCTTGCTAGATCTTGCAGTGTTTTCGCGGGACTATGGAATAAGTATATATGTATATATATATATATATATATATATATATATATATATATATATATATATATATATATATACATACATACATATATACATTAGTCCCCCTCTTATAAGGCCACTTTTTGGCAGCATTTGGGGTGGCCTTATAAGAGGGGAACCACTATATATATATATACATATATATATATATATACATATATATATATATATACATATATATATATATATATGTATATATATATATATATATATATATATATTCATCCTAATAGTAGCACGCTGTGCTAATGCAAAGGTTTGCTAGATCTTGCAGTGTTTTCGCGGGACTATGGAATAAGTACCTTTCTGGATTAAAGGTTTTGAAGGCTGTACAGTTCATTTAGGTGTTAAAGAAACATTAATATACTGCAATGACATTTAATTTTTCATTTGGAAGTATCATCTTTGCTAAATTACAGGAAAAATCTTGATTTTGAATCTAGACCACTAGGATTGAAAGTGGGGGGTGTGCTTCTATGAGGGCATGTGCTACTATTAGGATGAATACGGTATATATATATATATATGTTTGTATGTATATATATATATATATATATATATATATATATATATATATATATATATATACATATATATATACATATATATATATATACACACACATATATATATATATATATATATATATATATATATGAACAGGTTTTCTCCCTCATACATACAGCTGCTGTTAGCTTTCCTGCTGTACAAAGTGAGGATGGGCCAATATGGAATTTTCCATCTATATGAAATATTCTTGAATCATCCAATACCAATATAAATATATGATAATAATAGTAAGTTTTACAGATTGACAAAATACTGAAACCAATGTAAAACACACACTTTACATAAACTTCAAAAGATTGTACAACATATTTGACAAATTTACATGTACAAATGTACAAACCAGTGGGTGTGATGCTCACTGTGGCTGAAGAGCCACGGTCTGTCATTTTTCCAAATTCACCAATAGGCGCCTTCATGGTTGAGGTCTGTAATATCAGCATTGGATGACATTTCAGTTGGTTATCTGACCTGATATCTGATATTGAAGAGTAGGTTCAATATGAATGTTAAACCATCCGTAATATGAATAATGTTTGAACATGTATTGTCACTAGTCACACATATGTTTATAGGATATTAGAACAAAGGCTAGTTTTAGTGTGCATGTATATGTGCATGTATTTGGCAGATTTGGTAGTGTGATGTGCAATGAATATTTCTGATGAGAATGAGGATGAATGACCTTGACCTGTGTCTCAAGGTCATGAAACAAAAGACTGTGAGTTCATGTAAGTACATCAACACCTGCTTTAATTAACATACTTTTATCAAGCCTCATTTGAAGTGCGTTATTTTAATGAAACTAAGAGTACACGAAAAAAGAAGTTGCTGTCATATATTACATTACTTAGAGCTAAACTTTTACAGCTTCCCTGCTACAATATGGCCATTTAGCAAGGCCTTTCTTCTCGCTTATCAGACAAAGTGCTGCTTATCTATATGTAAGAAGGATGCTATATTGTATGTTTTCCTTTGATGTATACTCAGAATGTGTATGTACATGTGTATATATTAGCCAGTGCAATATTAAAGGATCTCAAGATTTCAACACTTTTATGCCAGAAGAAAGTTAAAAGTTGCTTTGATTGGAGACAGATGAAAAGAGGAAGCAGTACATACCTGAGTTACTGGAAAAAGATCGGTCACTTACGTATATATCACTATACGTGTCGTTTTCATGTTAAGATTATTCCTATGATGTTAAGTGAAACTTGACTTTCCTTTCACAAAAACCTAGAACAAGATAAAATACCCTGCATGTATATAATCACTGGCAAAAAGTGCAATGCCAAAAAACAAGAGCAGGATAAAGAATGTTGTATCTATATATTCAATATCTTTTTATATATATATATATATATATATACACTTATCCAGCAGATTTTGAAACACAGGCTGAAAAAATCTTATTGTACTACACAATAAGGGGATATCCTGCAGACCAACTTGAAGAATCTCTATCAAAAGTGAGACAAACGGACAGAGACTCTCTCCTGTCACATGATCCCAATTCACAACAAACCAACTCCAATGAGGACAAATTGTTTCTCATAACTACATACAATCCAGCATTACCTCCATTGAAGGAGATAATCACAAGGAACTGGAATACAATTCTAGCTTCCAAGCATGCTCCCACCCTGGGAAACATGAGAATAATACTTCGATACAAACGTTCCAAGAATTTGAAGGATATCCTAGTACGTTCGCGACTTAGGTATCCTGTACAGAGACCACCCCCTGCAGTGGCAGGAGTGTCTGATCAAAATCCCTGTGAGACAATTCGCTGCAAGTATTGTGACAAAATGGACACTTCAGGTCTAGTCACAAGCACACAAACTGGACGGTCATATGACACACCCAGAGGAGGCTCGTGTAAACACAACAACCTTGTGTATCTACTAACCTGTGAAATCTGCCACAAACAATATGTAGGTCAAACGTATCGACCCCTACATAATAGATTGAGAGAGCATTTTTATTACATTAACAAGAGGGATATCAATCAACCCCTGGGCAGACATTTCGCTGATCCCAGCCACCAAGACCTTAAACTTAAGGTCCAAATTCTAGAACATATCCCAACCCCACCTGAGCTGAAGAAAACACAATCACTCAGACTCAAGAGAGAATACTATTGGATCCACCAATTGTGCACTGTAGAACCATTCGGTCTTAACGTCATGGGAAAATAGACAAACTAGTCTTGTCTCATGCAGCAAAAAGTTGACACGGTGTATGGAGACCGCCCCTCTCCACATCAGTTCATGACCTAACCGAGGTTACTATTATATGGACAAGTTACGCTTGGGTATATAAACAACGGCAATGGCCGTTTGCGCGTAACTCACAACGAGCTAGTGAGCGTTGAAATCAGTTCCTGATGAGCCCCGTTGGTGGCGAAACGCGTCGGAATGAGCAAAAAAACTAATACTGAAAATTTACCATTTTCAGCCGTTTTTTTAGCCACCAGACACTTGTCTGGTATTTACATATATATTCAATATCAATGCAAAAAAAACCCCTAAGAGTAAAAACCAATAAAAAAAAAAAACCTGGGGCAAATTAAAGTATGTCACATGCATTTACATGTACTCAACAGCAATGAGCTAGAGCAGAGTAAAGTATGTTGTACATATGTACTAAATAGCAAGGCCACAAAACTAGAGCAGGGTAAAGTATGTTGTACATATGTACTAAATAGCAAGGCCACAAAATTAGAACAGGGTAAAGTATGTTGTACATATGTACTAAATAGCAAGGCCACAAAACTAGAACAGGGATGTACTAAATAGCAAGGCCACAAAACTAGAACAGGGTAAAGTATGTTGTACATATGTACTAAATAGCAAGACCACAAAACTAGAACAGGGATGTACTAAATAGCAAGGCCACAAAACTAGAACAGGGTAAAGCATGTTGTACATATGTACTAAATAGCAAGGCCACAAAACTAGAACAGGGTAAAGTATATTGTACGTATGTACTAAATAGCAAGGCCACAAAACTAGAGCAGGGTAAAGTATGTTGTACATATGTACTAAATAGCAAGGCCACAAAACTAGAGCAGGGTAAAGTATGTTGTACATATGTACTAAATAGCAAGGCTAAAAAGGTAGATCAGGGTAAAGCATGTTGTACATATGTACTAAATAGCAAGGCCACAAAACTAGAGCAGGGTAAAGTATGTTGTACATATGTACTAAATAGCAAGGCTAAAAAGGTAGATCAGGGTAAAGTATGTTGTACATATACATGTACTAAATAGCAAGGCTAAAGAGGTAGATCAGGGTAAAGTATGTTGTACATATACATGTACTAAATAGCAAGGCTAAAGAGGTAGATCAGGGTAAAGTATGTTGTACATATACATGTACTAAATAGCAAGGCTAAAGAGGTAGATCAGGGTAAAGTATGTTGTACATATACATGTACTAAATAGCAAGGCTAAAGAGGTAGATCAGGGTAAAGTATGTTGTACATATACATGTACTAAATAGCAAGGCTAAAGAGGTAGATCAGGGTAAAGTATGTTGTACATATACATGTACTAAATAGCAAGGCTAAAGAGGTAGATCAGGGTAAAGTATGTTGTACATATACATGTACTAAATAGCAAGGCTAAAGAGGTAAATCAGGGTAAAGTATGTTGTACATATACATGTACTAAATAGCAAGGCTAAAGAGGTAGATCAGGGTAAAGTATGTTGTACATATACATGTACTAAATAGCAAGGCTAAAGAGGTAGATCAGGGTAAAGTATGTTGTACATATACATGTACTAAATAGCAAGGCTAAAGAGGTAGATCAGGGTAAAGTATGTTGTACATATACATGTACTAAATAGCAAGGCTAAAGAGGTAGATCAGGGTAAAGTATGTTGTACATATACATGTACTAAATAGCAAGGCTAAAGAGGTAGATCAGGGTAAAGTATGTTGTACATATACATGTACTAAATAGCAAGGCTAAAGAGGTAGATCAGGGTAAAGTATGTTGTACATATACATGTACTAAATAGCAAGGCTAAAAAGGTAGATCAGGGTAAAGTATGTTGTACATACACATGTACTAAATAGCAAGGCCACAAAACTAGAGCAGGGTAATGTTCTGCACATTTATTCTATGTTTGAGGTTGAATTATCGTTTTCTATAATAAAATTCAAAAGTAGTAACTCATGGTAGACCACATGACCTAAACACTTTTATACAACTTAATTGTGACCCCCCAGGATTAGTGATGTAGTGCATTAATATATGGACAAAATCAGATGTGTGCAAAGGATGTTCAATTATACGTCACATGGGACATGGAATAAATAAGACAAATGTAAACAAACACGGCAGACCAATCTACGTTGAAAGTAGGACAAGGGCATATTTTTTGCAATAAATACTCCATTAAACATAGAATAAACAGTCTTGCATGGCTGGAGAGTGAGTTACCATTTTTCTCTCATGAGGGATCCCTGCTTGTGGGGAAAAGCATGAGTGACTTCAGGTCACAAGTGTTTTTTTCCACAAACAACAATCCCTCATTAGGGAAAAAAGTAGTAACTCAATCTCCGCGATGTAAGATTCTCTGTACACTCGATAGCAATGCCGAAAAATGAGAGTGAGGTAAAATATGTGCATACATGTATAAACTCTACAGCAACCCCCCCCCCCAAAAAAAAACTAGAGCAGGATAAAATATGGTGTTTGTATATAATACAAATAGCAATGCCCTTGAATTGTGGTTCCCTGCTTACATGTATTAGGTGCTACCTTAATATCCAGCAAACATTGGCCCAATATATACATTTTTCTGTATAATGCCATATTTTGTGTTGCTTACAGACTCAATGCATCCTGCCAACCAATGAAATTTGGCCCACATTGCTTAACCTAAGCCCGCCACATTGGGCCAATGAACAAACCACACAGAGCCATGCAATATTGTTGCCAATGTTTGCAGGATTTTTGGTGGAAGGGGTTATGTTAACCGTTTTGCCCTTAAATTAAGACTGAGTCAACAGCTTTCCTTGGCATGGATTGCACACTAAGTGCCCAACTCATGCCAAGGAAAGCTGTTGAGCTGGGTCATGTGATCTTGATAGATCTCATCTGCAATTCTCAGTCAATTTGTTTTTCATTACAGTTGAAATTAGTTGAAAACACTGAAGCAGACGACATTTGACCACCAGCCGGTTTTGACTGGTGTAGCGCAGCATAAAAGTGCATGTCCCTGCCTAGAAGTGACCCCAGTCATTTCCAGGCTAGCCTAAAAGTGACCCGTCATTTCTAGGCTAGCCCTAAGGTGACCCTGAGTGTAACTTCTAGGCTAGCCTAGAAATGACCCGGGTCACTTCTAGGAGGGGTCATTTCCAAGCTCATACACGATCTGTTTTTGTGTCTTATGTGTCATCTTTATGTGTTGGGGTATTCTCTTCACAAGCCTGGGTTTTACTGCTTTTGTACTTTGGGTGGATCTGCTTGGTTTTTGACCAAACAATGGAATACAAATGTTATGCTGTATATCTGCTAATCATACACACTTTTGCACAATCCGCTTGGACACAAATACTTGTGCTTGAGTTGGACGCCTTCTTCAATTCGAAGTTTATGATTATATTAGAGGACTACACACTGCTTACAACTGCATATGATGTTTGTGGTCCAATGTACACGCATATTTCCTATCCATATGCTATACGTATGTCTAAAATTTGTGTATGGGATAACACAAATATGTCAAACTTTGTCTACTCTCATTTTGACGTGGTACGCCGGCCAGTGTGTCTAGCTACGAGGAAAATGTTGTCCACCGCCGCAACTACTGCAAAACAATTCATGTCAAGCAGTTACTTGTATTTTTCATGTTTAAGCACTGGAGCGGTGTTTGTGTATATTCCTGTAATTACATATACGTTTTGTCTAGTTCATTGGTTCTACGTTGAAAAATGTGTCATCATTTATGTTTCCTCTACTGTATTCACCGTGTTTATATATTGCAGATTAATGCTCATAGTAAATATTGTGCTTTTATATCTCTTATGTTTCGAGCTGACATGGGTTATCAGTTTAAATGTCATATTGGAACTAGCTCGTTATACGTCCAAGGTGTTGTGCAAATATCTATATCATACTATGTGGGACCCTTTATTTTTTTCTTACATTTTTGCAACTTGTGACACTGAACTTGTGCTACAAACGCGATTTGTTCCAATTGTGAATCTCAGCTTCCACGTGTTTTCTTACTTATTTTTTGCAGCAATTATCTTGAATTTGAATTCTTCAGGTAGGAAGAAGAAAATACTTCTGTTTTATCTTCTTTACATTATTTTTTACCGGCGCCAACTTAGAATTATTAATATTATAGCCTTAAGTCCCTTATTAATACTTCTAGCTGGCGATGTTCACCTGAACCCTGGCCCTGGACAGCATTTATGTGACATTTCTTTCTGTCATTCCAATATTCGTAGTTTGTCTGTAGACAAGTTGAGGTGCATTCGTACAGATCTTGCACCAGAATTTGACATAATCACCCTTTCAGAAACTTTCCTTACTCCCAATTCTCCTGCTGACAATCTTACTTTACCTGGCTACCATGAGATTATTCGACGAGACCGCCCGAATGCTGTTGGTGGCGGCGTTGCTCTCTATGTTTCCAAATCTCTACATGTATCTCGACGAAATGATCTGGAGCTACCTGATATAGAACTCCTGTGGAGCGAGATTAGACTTCATAATAACAAATTCTTACTTGGCGTAGTTTACAGACCACCATATTCTAAGGTTTCCTTTTGGAATAAACTTCAGGAAAGTCTTGATTTAGCGAATAGTACAGGTATCAAAAATATTATATTGACTGGCGATTTAAACGCTGATTTTCTGACACAGTCTGGGTTAAAACTTGATCAATTTTCCCGAACAAATTTCTTGACTCTGCATGTACATGGACCTACCCGTATAACCGAACGCTCAGCATCCTGTTTGGATCAGATAATTTCAAATATTCCTAATTATCTACGTGAAATTCGCGTGCTTCTTGCGATATCAAATTGTGACCATTGCGTTGTGGCAGCTAATCTTTTATTCCGTAAAAAGAAAGATCCATGTTTCAAATGTCGTATATGGAACTATAGCATAGCAGACTTTAATCATTTTAATACCTATCTTACAGAGGTCGACTGGACTTCTTGTTTCGTGTTTAATAATATCGATGTATGTTGTGATGCCTGGTCTAAATTATTCATGGAAGCTGCTACACGTTGTATTCCCAATAAAGATATTGAAGTTAGACCATCCGACTTACCATGGTACAATTCCCGTCTCCGGGCACTCAAGCGTCGTGTCAAAAGACAGTATGACAAGGCAAAGAGTCAAAATTTCGAACCTGCTTTATGGAATGCCTTTTGCCAATTATGTAATCATTATCAAGACCAACTGAAACTTGCTGAGGAAAATTATAATAATAAATTGCGCGCAGATTTAAATAGTTCCAGTCGATTGAGTAAATGTTAGTGGCGCACAGTGAAACAATTCATGAATAGAAACCAGTCACAATCCATACCTTCTCTTCTTCACAATAGTGAAAATATTCCAGACAGTTTGTCAAAAGCCGAAATATTTAATGCTTTCTTTCTTGAACAATCTAAAGTTGATTTCTCCTCTGCATCTTTACCTGAAATCACTGATCATCCAGAGTCTACCCTTGAGTCCATAACCATAACGGAAACAGAAGTTCTTGAAACACTCTTAAGTCTTGACACGAGCAAAGCTTCTGGTCCCGATGGAATAAGTGCAAAACTTCTTAAAGAAGCGGCACCTGCTATTTCTCCATCACTCACAAAATTGTTTAATCTTTCGCTGTTGACAAAGAAATTCCCTACAGCTTGGAAACAAGCAAACGTCTCTCCTCTTTATAAAAAAGGCCCTGATAATTTATGCAACAATTATAGGCCGGTGTCATTACTTAGTTGTACCAGAAAAGTATTTGAGAAAATAGTTTTTAAGTATGTTTTCAATTTCTTTCGAGACAATATTGTTATATCTGCCCATCAATCTGGCTTTATGCCGGGAGATTGCACCATTAATTAGTTACTACTACTGTACCACGAATTATGTCTAGCTGTGGATCAGCAAAAAGAGGTTCGTGTTATCTTTCTGGACATCAGTAAGGCATTCGATAAAGTTTGGCATGCTGGTCTGCTCCATAAGCTAAGGAAAGCTGGTATTATGGGAGCTCTTTTTGAATGGTTTTCAGACTATTTGCATAACCGTCACCAACGGGTAGTCATCCAAGGCCAGTCGTCTAGTTGGGGTAAAGTCTGTGCAGGCGTTCCGCAAGGCTCAGTTTTAGGACCTTTGATGTTTCTTATTTACATCAATGACATTGTGGACATTGTTCGATCTAACATTAAAATGTTTGCTGATGATACCTCACTCTATCTAACTATTGATAATCCTGTCACTGCGGCTCAAACTATGAATATGGACCTATCTAAAATTGACCAGTGGTCCAAAGATTGGCTAGTCACATTCAATGCCTTGAAAACTGATTCTATGCTTATTTCCAGAAAAAGTAATCCCACCTTCTCACCCCCCAATTCTTTTCCAGGGTCATATTTTGCAAGATGTGGCTCATCATAAACATCTTGGAGTGACAATACGTTCTGATTTAAGATGGTCTGACCATATTACTGATATATCAAACAAATCCTCCAAATTAATCAATATCATGAAGAGTTTGAAATTCACTCTAGATAGGAAAACACTGGAAACCATTTATACTTCTTTCATAAGGCCTATTCTGGAATATGGTAGTCAAGTATGGAGTGGCTGTACGGTCCAAGATGAAGAAAAACTAGAATGTATACAATTAAATGCTGCTCGTATTGTCACTGGAGCAATGCATGGGACCAGCACCGCTAAAATATATGAAGAAACTGGATGGTTAACTTTATCCAAATGCAGGGAAATTTCCAAATTGACTCTTATGTACAAATTGGTCCATAACCTTGTACCGGACGCACTATGCTCTATCCTTTCTACCGCTTCTCCTGATACAGGTAATTATACCAAACGTCAGCAATTTGATCTTCCTCATTTCCGAGCTCGGACCGACCTTTTTGACAAATCCTTCTTTCCTTCAACTGTTCGGTTATGGAATCAACTACCTCTAGAAATACGGAATTCTGACTCTATTCAAAAGTTTAAATCAAGTATAACTCAACCGGTGATCCGACCTATAAAGTTTGATGAATTGTATAACTTTGGTAATAGATTCCTAGCTGTTCAGCATACACTCCTCCGTTTGGATGCCAGTCAGTTAAATTCACATCTCTTCAAGATTGGTGTTAGGAACACTGCGAAATGTTCATGTGGCTCACCTAACGAAGATACGTCGCATTATTTTTTTCATTGTTCTAAATACACAATTCCTCGGTCTAACCTACATACTGCTATATCACAGTATGCTCCCTTTACATTACAAACAGCTCTTTATGGGTCCCCTAACTGTTCTTTTATTGAAAATATTGAAATATTTTCATCCGTTCATGACTTCATCTCCGCCACTCAACGTTTCAGCCCCTCTGGTGTTGGCTAATACATTTTTCTATTTTCGTTTTGTTTTTGCTATACGGTACAATCAATTTATCCCCGGTCCAAATTGCAGATAAAATGACATCCTAATACTACCAGTACAATACAATCTTATGCCCCACTGTATGTCTCGTCCGTGCTTGTCCTCTTCTCTCTGTTCCCGTGCGTCTTGTACGTCCTGTAGTGTCCTGTGATCGTCGTCTTCTGCGAGAGGGATTTATATAGGGCCACGCCCTCTTTCCCAATTGCATATAAATTTCATATGTATTATATTGTGTACTTTGTCAAAATAAAATACGTTTAAATCAAGCTCATACACTAGTTTAAGGGGCAAATGGTTAAAAGAGGGCTCCCCCTAGCAGTGGACCGGAAGACCTGTTCTGTGTGTGGCCATGATCTTTTGTCCACATTAAAGTTGCCACATACATCATGCAATTTTGCACTGTGGGTAAGTGAAGAAAAAAGTGACCATATTAATCCCAAATATGCAGCCATAAACAAGCAGTTGACCATTCATGTCTGGTCTCACAGCACCAACAATGTGATATTTGCCAGGTGCGTGCACTATCCCATTGCTGCGTAAGTGGCATCAAGGAACGTCTCTTGATATCCAAGAATATAATGTGTTTGGTTGGGCAGGAACACAGGAAAACTTCCCTCTGAGGTATTCCAAGAGCAAATGCATTATTTCTCTCCGAACTCCCATTTGTTGTAAACCAATATAAAGTATAAACACATAAACCAAACACATTCAGGTGCAAGTCATTAAGTATCCACAGCTTCTGCAGCAAAGTGACAGAGTCTATGTGTTAGCTGCTAATACCCGTCCAGTATCTGCAAGTAAAGCTCTCGTCTGATCTGCTGCCCAGCTTTCCATCAGAGATCAGCTCCCAGGCCACACACCTTGTTTTGAGACGGCCCTCTGTAAACACACCTGTGTCTGCCAGAGTTTTTGCCTTCGCCAGGGTCAGGAATGTGGGTCAGATTTTTCCCCGAAACAAGTGGCTCCAGAAGGTATATCTGTGAGGCTGCCGTACCTGTTGGCACGACCTTCGACACGTGCTCCTTAACCGACCCTGGTTGGGAGACATCTTGCTTCTAAATTATGAGCCATCAATTTTTGTGCATTGAGAAGAAAAACATCATAAATTTGGCAGGATATTTACAAGTAGATGAGATGTACTAAGGAGATTGTCAGTCGCTTTTACGCTTTACAAAACCCGGCCCTTTCGCTCCCTGGAGATCCTGAATAAGTCCATGGCTTTTTGGATGGTGTATATATTTGTGCTTCCTGTTTGGCTGACTATGTTTTAAAGGAGAAGGTCTATATTTTATATATTGTACTTGTACTTGTATTACTCTGAACATATAGCCCTGGTACAGACTGGGTAGTCTGGTGTTCCATACTAGCCTGCTATAGACTGGGTAGTCTGGTGTTCCATACTAGCCTGCTGCAGACTGGGTAGTCTGGTGTTCCATACTGCCCTGATACAGACTGGGTAGTCTGGTGTTCCATACTACCCTGCTGTAGACTGGGTAGTCTGGTGTTCCATATTAGCCTGCTAGAGACTTGGTAGTCTGGTGTTCTATATTAGCCTGCTATAGACTGGGTAGTCTGGTGTTCCATATTAGCCTGCTATAGACTGGGTATTCTGGTGTTCCATAGTAGCCTGCTAGAGACTGGGTATTCTGGTGTTCCATATTAGCCTGCTAGAGACTGGGTAGTCTGGTGTTCCATCCTACCCTGATATCACCCTGGCTATTTCTGATTGGCTACAAAAAATCCATTCTTTCTAGTTTCATAACTTTTTCCCTTTCATACTTGTAAAATGTTATTCAAGGCAGGTATGTGACTGTCTTCAACAGCATTAATCAGTATATCGTGTTCTTTATGTAAAGTTTTATTAAAGATACATGTATACTAACCAGTAATTAGTACATCGATCATGTTGCCAGGCCTAGGCTGTGGGAAGACCATAATCAAAATAAGAAAGTAGTGTGGGTGTTAAGAGCTGGTATCAGTCGGCCTAGACTAGCATTGTACTTCCCTCCGTACACATCGCGGGTATCACCCCAGTCTGTAGATTAAGCAGCATGCTGCCGTCATCCATACAATCGGCAAATAAGGCTTCAGAGTTCTTTTTTTTTTTTATTAAAAATAGGTGCACCTTATTTTCAGGAGGTATATCCTACTCACTGGTGCCAAGGATTGCCCCTTGACATCTTTTAAATATAATGATTATAATGAATAATTAATGGAAACTCCACTATGACTATAAGTCTCTTCTAATATTGTTGATATAAGTGTACTGTAGACCTAAAGATGTTATGTACAGGTAGACTCTGTGGAAGGAAGAATATGATTTTATTCATGAAAAATTTTGAGTTTCCACATGCAAGGACTATAATCCATTGTATTTGCAGGAACATGTAGAATGCAAACATAAAATTTATTTGAAAGAGGACAAATTTTCACAGCCTTCATATTTTTACGTGTCTGGGAAACAGTTCCTTTCAAACTTGTATTAAACTATTTTTCAGTCCTGTTGTTATTGTCACAATTTTGTGCCATTTGCAAAACAAGGAAAAAAATATGTAGTCATTTAATTTGCTCTTTGTAAGCACTCTTTGTGAGCACTCTTTGGGAGCAATCTTTGTGATCACTCTGTGTGAGCACTCTTTGTGATCACTCTTTGTGAGCACTCTCTGTGAGCACTCTTTGGGAGCACTCTTTGTGAGCAGTCTGTGTGAGCACTCTTTGGGAGCATTCTTTGGGAGCAATCTTTGTGAGCGCTCTGTGTGAGCACTCTTTGTGAACACTTTGTGTGCACTCTTTGTGAGCACTCTTTGGGAGCAATCTTTGTGAGCACTCTTTGGGAGCAATCTTTGTGAGCAATCTGTGCATTCTTGAGTTTTTGTACATCTGATTTTTGTTACATGACAAATACAGTGAAACCTCATGGCAACGAAACTCAGATATCTGACATAGTCATTGTAATGACACAAGTTTTGGCAAAAGTTCATTTTTGTTGTTTGATTCATGTATCTGACATGTTGAGTTATGTGACGCATTTCTGAGGAACAGATGGTGTCATTTTAATTAATTTTCATTGTATTACAAACTTCTTATTAAAAAAAAGTCCAGTCATTCATATTGATGGGCAAAGTAAATATATTGAGGATAAGTCTGGACATTTATCTGAGGCTATACCATCTGCTGACTAAATATTGACTCTTACGGCAGCTAAAACAATAAATGACCTCAAATGACCGCAAATGTCCTAAACTCTTTTCCTCTTGAGTGAATCAGCAGCGTCTTGGCCTATTATCTTAATACGTCTTATCTACATCTTCTCATTCAAATTGGTTTTTATTATTGTTGAAATCAGTCAGAAACATTGAAGCAGGTGATGTTTCGCCAGCTGGAATTTTGACCAGTTTACGCCGTTTTTCCCACATTGAAATTGAGTATTTTCTTATATATTCTTTGTCAAATATGTTCTGTACCTGATGTTCTCAATTAAATGCCCCCGAAATGGCATTTTGAATGTTGGCATCTCTGCTGGTGCACTAGAAGCTCTCGTATTTTCTCTAGCCTGTATTGGCTATTACGAGATTTTTTGAAACATCTTTATATTCTGTAGCGTATACTGTACTGAGGCAATATTATTTCTATACCAGCAGACTTCATGGAAGCTTGACCATCTCCTCCCCCCCCCCCTTCCCACATAGAATAAATTGTGCATGTGACTCTCTATACAGCTATGCTTGTTTTAACCTTTTCTCCCGTAAATTAAAACAGAGTTTAAGATGGCTTGGTAGCCTTCCTCCAAAAATGTTGAAACAGACAACATTTGACCACAGCCAATTTTGGCCTATTTAAAGGGGAAAAACTTCAGATCAACTGTCATGAAAAACTTCACAGCTTCCCCCAAGGCAATGCACTTTTGAACTGTGCTTAGCCATTATTTCAGTAAATATACCTACAATGTAACCCTTTCAGTGATACCTATCTAAATTTTAGTATTGGATTAGAGTCCACCTTTAAATTCCTCTGGCAAGGCACCCAGAGCACACCAAGGAAAGCTGTTGACCATGAACATATAATTTGGAATGATCTTCCATGCAATTTTCATCCAAAATTTTCAAGAATAATCCCTAAATTAGTAAAATACAATTAACAGACGACATTGAAATATTAGCCAGAAAAAGCGTCATTAGGGTGGAATGAGTTAAATCAGGACTACTGCTCTGCTGGGCCATGGCAGACAGGACTTCTTTGGTAGAGAAAGCATCAGACAAAACAAATAAGCAAAGTGTTGCCATTGGCCACTGGCAGGAGGCCATCGTACCTCTGGTTTAACCTTTCAGCCTTGATGCAAGTAATCCACTCCAGATCAAGATTATGTCTGCTGGTAAGACGGATTATCCCATTTTCTTCAATATATATATATATATATATATATATATATATATATATATATATATATATATATATATATATATATATATATATATGTTGTAGTATTTGGAATATACATGTATATTTGAATACTGTCCATTACTGATTGATGCAGTTATAACAAATTCTGTCTTCTATTTTTTCCTCGTTACATCGAATACTTTACTTAGTTTGTTAAGGGTATATATAGGTTAATGTACTCTTTTCTTGTACTGGCAGATGGGGAAAACAAGGACTGGATAAACAAACTGATAGACACTCTGCTTTCAATCATCCACAAATAGAAGTTTGTATAAGAAACAAGCTGAAGGCAGCAAACTGAAGGCTTAAGGTGGGGGACAAAATGATTTTGTACATCGCTAGTGTACGGAGCTGTTTGGGTTATTCTCTCCTGTATATAGTGTAGAAATCTGTATGAGTTCTCTGGTGTATATAGTGTAGGGAGCTGTGTGGGTTATTCTCTGGTGTATATAGTATAGGGAGCTGTGTGGGTTATTCTCTGGTGTATATAGTGTAGGAAGCTGTGTGGGTTATTCTCTGGTGTATATAGTGTAGGGAGCTGTGTGGGTTATTCTCTGGTGAAAATAGTATAGGGAGCTGTGTGGGTTATTTTCTGGTGTATATATGGTGCCTGTATGGGTTATTTTGTGGTGGTATAATGTATGTAGGAAGCTGTATGGGGTATTTTGTGGTAGGAAGCTGTATGGGGTATTCTCTAATGTATATAGTATTCTCTAGCCCTAAAGCACAGTTTGTTGGCAGTTGTATGAGTTATTCTCAGACCCATGACAGTCGTGCTCTGCTTTGTGCAGTGTATACATGTACCTGCTGATCACCTTTTGTTCCCAGAGTAAAAGGTATATGATTGTCTAAAGTACATGTACATTTATTGTCTTCTAGCAAAATTTTTTGTATGTCCAACATGAAATTGATTGGTGAGCATCCCTCCTGCTTAAAGGCCCAAGGGGACAGCCTATAGTATTGATCCCACAAAGTTGCCAAATCTAAATATAAATGTAAACCTTCATTCTGATTTAGTCATGTGACTGTGTAAACTAACAGTTTTTAATTAGCATTTTAAGAATTAACTTGTAATACTGAATCACATTTAGCTGTAAGGTATTGAGTTGATTGCTGTCAATTGAAATCAAAGCCAATTCTTCCCTCACTGTCTGTTTATAAATTACAATTGATGTTATAGTAGACACTTATCTTAATAACTTCTCCAAAGTAAAATATCACAAACTGCTCCCACTTCTGGCTGTCTGGCCCTGTTTCCTCATAGTTTTCTCGTATTTTTGCGGTTTGCCAAACTGACACCTTTATGCTACCTCCTGTAAACTCGTGGCATTACTGATCTTGTAGTCATATGAACACTAGAACAGTGAGGAGAGAATATAGAGCCCTGTGAGGACTCTCGCAGAGACTGCTGATAGAGGCCAGCAAACTGATGGCTAAAATCCAGCATTATAGGCATGTAGTCCTGTTAGTGTCGAGGAAAAACGTTTGTCTATCAAACCAAGAAAAAGCATTTTTATTCAATACTGGAAGCGAATTGAGCTCCCTACTTTCTGGTATCAATGTCAATGTGCTGTGTGCAGGTAATTTTAGCCATGAAGCTACATGCAGTCACAACACCTACTGAATAACATGATGCGTGGGTGTTCAGTTATACCTAGGTGGTTGGTGTTAAAAGTTGCTGGTTTGAGACCTGGCCATTTCACGATAAAAAAAAATACAAATCATATGATATCTGTATACTGATTGCCTACTGACACTTAATTATAATGAGACGATCCCTTGATTGTTTTATTCGAAGTTTGTTTTTCAAAAAGGAAATTTGTTTGTAATTTTCTTATTGCATATATACTATGTGATGTTATTGTACAGAAAACAGAAATAGAAAGAAAAAAAGAAAAGCAAAATTGACTGTGTAATGTCAAAGTGCATGTAGTGAATTTGTCTCATCTTCTCGAGGATCTTGTAAAGGTAGATAGAAGCCGGTCTGTCAGTCAGAGCTACATGTACGTCTCAATATCGGCTGTTGAGGTGTACAAAACTCCTCCATGATTTGGCACTTAACTATCTATGTGACCTTTTTAGTATAAAACAGTTGTTCATCTGAGAGGTGAAATGACTCTTTTCCTTCCATCTTCTACAGAAATTTTATTTTGGAAAGAGATGAATTCAGTATAGAGGTGCATATATGTGGAACTATCGGCCACATAAAATGAGAAACATGGAACTTATTAAGCAGTTTATATCATCCATAAAAATGAGCGTGAATTTGACATATGGCAACTTTGTCGTGATAAAACTAATCAGGTCACACGAAAACATGCTTATGACTAATACTTAAATGAAACATTAATCAGTAAACCTTTTGTGTGTGGAAACCCTTCATTTATTATACTGCTGCAAACACAGTTTGGGGGTATACATGTACATGTACTGTTTACAGCGTGTCTGACTGTCCACACAAAGGAGAATCATTGGGAACAAAATATCACATTATTGACTGGATTAATCAAACTCAAATTGACCTCAATTGTGCCCTGATACTGTGTCTTGACCTGATTACCATTTGGTGACCTTGACTCTATCTTCAAGGTCACGAGGCCCATATGTGTGTAAAATGGGATATCCAGTCTGTCCGTGACACTATTATAGTTATTTATTTTTTGGTTTAGTTTTATTGATACGAATGTAAATAATTAAACGATCTTGACATTAATCCTTTATAATTATTTGTGTTGTTTTATTGGATGACAAGGGGTATACTTACCGAACTCATGTTCTGTTGTAAAATCTGTCTTGAAATGAACTTATGCTTACATTTGACTTAGTGATTTGGACATAAATGTGGTCATGGGGGTCATAGGATTAAAGTGCATCATTGAAGTATAAATAAACAAACAAACAAACAAACAGATGGGGTCAGTTAACACCATAAATACTATTTCTGTACAAGGACATAAAGTCCCCAGCATGACAATGGTTACTGCTTCATTTGTGAGGGATTAAGAAAATTTGACTCTGAAGTAATTATAAATTCCAGGAAACTTGATTAAAAACATGAAGCCTCTTAAAGTACTGACAATATTGATTGTAGGTTAAATTAAATATGCTATCCTATTAGTTTAGACATATTTTATTTCAGAATTAAATGTGTAGGGGTACAGGCCAAACCCACACAATCTGCCCACCCTGCCGTGTTGGATCTTTCTTTTAAACTAGGGTAATTTTTCACGTGAAAACTATTCTTATAGCATTTGGAATTAATTACGTTTCCATTTTCCAGTATTTACTTGACCTTTTGAATTATGCTTCCAGACTGAGGCAGATGTGGATGAGTGGGTTGCTGACTCAGAAAATTTATGAAGATGAACCATCTATTGTACTGACACCTAGTGTCAAGAAAGGCCATTGAGGTGTTTTCCATTCAGGCTTGGCTCAATGCAAGAACTAGGTGAGTTTAATTCTTTCTGGATAGATGTGTGTGTGTGGGTGTGTAAGTATATATATATATATATATATATATATATATATATATATATATATATATATATATATATATATATATATATATATGTATGTATATAGTCAGAGTTACATTTTCATTACGCATCCCTCTGTTGGGCATGCATCTAGTGTTCAGTCCCGTCGTCGTCCGCCACCGCTGCGGTATCTTATTTTCCTTATATTTCAGTGCCCTCTTGACCTATTGCCTCCTAATCTGGTACAGATTAATCTATGGGTCTGGCATTTTTTTTTGCCATATAATAACATATAAACTTGAGGTCAAAGGGCAAGGTCAAGTCCTAGTTGCATTTTTCTGCTGACTCAGAAATTTTCACATATTTGGATTATACCTTCTGAATGGTACATTGTAGGTCCAGGTTCACTATTAAACATTAATGGGAAGTACCTATAAACCTGAGTGACCTTGAAAGGTCAAACTGCATGCATTTCTGTTAATTACTGTGTAAATCAATGGGGATTGCAATGCTGAGTCACATTTTCAAAATCTTGTCCAAAACAATTAGCCAGATTCACTGCCAAACTTGTTGGGATGCGCATCGTGTCGGTATCTACCCTCTTTGTTCAAATGGTCATGCTCCAGTGGTGTTTGGATTTTCAATGTCTTTCTTTTTATGGTTAATATTTGCATTCGTATTGATTACCATGTAAGTGAATGGGGCATGTAATGGTAGTTCACATTTTGACTTCTTCAAAACCTTTAGCCAGATGCAGTGGAAACTTTTGGTGCAGATACTCCAAAGATTTTAGGATTTTTTTCATTTGAGTGTGGGTGACCTTCAGGTCATAGGTCAAGGTCACAATGTCTTGCAAATAAAAATACCACATGTTCAAGTGGGTATGATTGAAGTCCATCAACTTGGGTCATTCTGTTCCCAAGTGAGACTTCTCTTTAATATGCTATTAGGTGACAGAGGTCAAAGGTCAAGGTCAAACTTTTTGGAGAAGAATGGTGGCCCTCTTAGAGGGGTGGGTGACCTGTGGTGAGAGATGCCTGATCTGGGGATGCATAATGATTTTGGCACAAAAAACTTACTTCTAACTTCTTAATGCTTCCATATAGTGTGTGTACAATATTGATGTACTGTGATAAAATTCATATAAGCAAAGTCTTTGTGTTGTCTTAAGTCCTCAGCTGAAGAGGACAAAACAAAAGAAAAAGTGTCTTTGCCTTGTTAACTGACCCTGATGTTGTGTCAAAGGGTTGATGTCAAATAGAGGTCAATCCAGCTATATTCAAGACATATTCATATTGAACTATTAACTGCAGACCTGCTCAGACCTCCTCAGTTGCTAGGCAACAGAACTATCACTCAGCCATGTTAAGGGCACTTGTAATAGTTCTGTTACTTCACCATCCAAAAACAACACTTTAGAATTTTCTGCCACCCAAATGAATTTGTAAATATGTTTAGCATCATGTATCTTTGAAAACTTAGTGAATCACTTTCCTGAAGCTTTTTCCTCTCTCACATTTTAATTTTTTATCATAGAAGCACATTTGGCACTGCTTAGTACATGAATCAGCCCTCCCTCCTGGTGAGTTCGTTGCTGCAGCCTAGGTGGCAGCACTGGATCCTAGTTAATATGAATACCTCCCATTGTCATATTATGATATCATTGGGTGTTTATTTTTGGGGTTGCAATAACTTTTTGCTGGGTGGTCGCTGAAATCCATGCCATGTGGCTCAGCACCTGATTGGTTGATCACTGAAGTCTTGGCCTTGTGGTGACACTTGATTGGCTGTTTCTCTGAAATGTTGGGTTAGTGGCAGCACCTGATTGGTTGTTCACTAACTGGCCTTGTAAGAGATGATAGAAATGGATGACTATTAGCAACTGCATTTACAGAATAACTTCCCTGTGTAAAGCTACAGAGGCAACATAAGATGATTTTACACAGTTATTCGGTCCATTGAAGTCATATATTTTCAGCATGATTTAAGTTTGTCTTTTTTTGTGCAGTAGTGCAGACCCATAATTATGTTTTACATGGATGGTGAAACAGCTAGGCCAATCCTATATAAATCACTTGTGGGAGAGATGTTGGCATGTAGTTTGTACCTCATTTAAAGGTAGAGGAAACTGAAAGGACTCGGCGAAAACTGCTGTACACAGTCGGAGTGATAGGAAATCTTTCACGTGCTCCTGGGGCCAAGAGTCTAACGACGGTGACAAAGGTGAAAGGCCACAGTGACAAAGGTGAAAGGCGAGCATGTTGCTGCATTGCAAACTGTGCAGTTTCATTTTGTGCGAGCTCACAATGGCCAAGTTTTACATTCCCAGGAGACTTCTTTTTGTCACAAATATTATTTGACAATGTTAGAAAGATTTTGTCTGAAGAAAATTTTGGAAGATTTTGTATAAAGAAAATCAAACTCACCACTCCCAAGTCGTTTTTGATGCATTTTACAGACTAATATTTATAAATTTGATGCAGTTGACACTGTTGCAAACCCAGGAATGAAACTGATCTTTTGCTGGTCAGTGGTCATTGATGGGTGTCATGAAGTGGCAGCTAAATCCATTTGCGTGTGACCTTACAGGTCGTGGTGCTGGGCTTCCATCCTTCACATACAAGCCCAGTAATTATTCCTGTAGCATAATGTTAACATTTTGTCGTTTCAAAAGTAGTTGGCCAAGGCTCCAGATAAATTAAATTCCATTTACCATTCAGATGTGAAAGTTGTGTCAAAAGTAGTTGGCCAAGGTTCCAGATAAGTTAAATTCCATTTACCATTCAGATATGAAAGTTGTGTCATTTTTTACAAAGGGACTTAGTCTGGTTGTCACAATGAATGTAGCTGTAAGTATTAAGTGTCATGTTTGGTGCGTGGGATGGACTGCATGAAAACATTTTGGCAATGTGCATAGTTCACATCAATCATTGTGATAGCTGCTTCAACAGACAGCACCCCACCCCCTAGCACCAGGTGATGATGCCCTTACAAACAGAATGGTAATAACAGTTTGGGTTGAGAGAGGCTAAGACAAAGGTGTTTATGAGATAATTGGAAGCGCGAAACGGGCTTTCCCCCCTTGAATTAAGACTAGTACTGCATCAACAGCTTTCCTTGACAAGGGTTATAGGCACTAAGTGCCAAAACCCATGTCAGGGAAAGTTGTTGACATGATGCATGTAATCTTGATAGAGCTCATCTACAGTTCTCAGTCAAACTGTTTTTCATTACTGTTGAAATTAGTTGAAAACACTGAAGCAGACGACATTTGACCACCACCTGGTGTTGGCAGGTTTAAGCTTCAGGGGGAAAGGGTTAATTAACTCTGATAAGGCCACCCCAAATGCAGACAAAAATGGCCTTATAAGAGGGGTGGTCTCTCTTGAGGGGGAGAATAGAATGGAAATACCATACTTTCTGCACAAGAATGCTGGCCTTTCAAGAGGATGGCCTCTGGTGAGAGAGGCCTTATAAGAGGGGGACTACTGTATAATATATTTAAATGTTGATTTATCATATCTAATGATTCACAAGTCACGTCATATGCAGGGCCACATATCCGTTGATTTATTGTCTTTATGACAGTAGGAGTTCACTTTTTTGCTCAAAGAGCCCAAATGTGTCTGAATCATCTGTTGAAATAGATGTTATTTTTCTGAGTTTTGAAATTTTCTGTGTGCAGTTTTTATGGGAAAAATAGAGAATTCTATGTACAAGATGACCATGTCAGCTGTTTCACTTTTCACTTAAGCACAGAGAGAAAACCAAGAAGAGTCTCTTGACTCTTCATTTGAAATGAGAGGGTTAACCTTCATGGCTGGCAAATGTGGCCCACTCAGGGTGGTTCAATGCAAAAGCTCAATTTGTATCAACTTCAAAGAAAAAGATTCGTTTGTGAAGGGTTGCATTAGTTCACGGGAAGGGCCAGTTATGAAGACTTGGTTCAGAAGACGGAAATTAGGAGCATGGGTTTACCCTGGCTGAAAGAGAGGCGACAGAAATCCATACCAGTTCATCGGGTGAACACTGTACACTAAAAGTTAATTGGAATCATTTGGGTCATATTATTGGGTGGTTCTGGTGAGAGTTGAGCGCTGGCAGTTTCTTCTGATTGATTAAAAGAAAACGAGCTGGCTTTGAAGAAGCAGAGATTGTTGGCCGCTGCCGACCACAGGCTGAACCCCATTGTAGTTAACCCTCGTCCTACTCCTTTCTTTCCCACGCAAAATGTTGTCTTCTCAAAATTGTCTACAGCAATTTGCAAGAAGACGAAGATTAAGAGTGAACATCAAGAGGGCAGTTGTTGGAGAAAGTGGTGTTAATGCAAACGTAGACAGATCAATAACTTTCTTTCACGAGCATGGCCCTGCTATGGAACCAAAACCATTTATAAAAACTTTTATCTTAGTGTTTTCAGGAAAAGAAGGTTAAACTTTCCTCATACTGGGAAGGACAGATTTACATTTTCCTCAATTATTCTTGTGGCATAATTTTCCAGAATGATGCACAGAGAAATGAAGGATCTACCATGAATATAGAATGGAAAATGGCATTGCATGTGGAGAACTGACAGGTATTTCTGTTTGATAGATTGTTGAATTTGGTCACCGTATATTCCATGTGAAACTGCTTAGTTTCAGTGATCAAGTGTCTCAGTATCCTCTTCAGGGGAAAGCTTATAGGAAGTTAAGCATTTGTCCTGCCGTTAGTGGCTCCAGCTTTATTGATATTCAGTTTTTATGGTCGATTGGAATATAATAGTATCCTATCAAACATTTACTTTTTTTTTCTTGATTCCACACTCACTGTAAGACCATGTTTTGTGCCCACTGAGTACCTCAGAGATGTCAGTGTTTTTCCAAAGTGTCACTGTATTAGAATATTGTACTTGTGATTAGTGTCATTGACCTGTTGTCCTACGGTAATGACCTACTTACCAAGAAACATGTTATTTCTCCTAAATTAAGAAATTTTTCCAATTCATTTTGCTTGATATTGAATTCTATAGATAACCCATCTAAAAATGAAGCTTTTTGTGGTTTCCATTTTATTTGCAAAGTTTGAAGGTCAAGGTCATATGGACATTCAAAAGAAGGAAACGATTGGCGTCTGCCTCCCACGACCCCATCCCCCACCTTGAAGGCCAATTTGATGGTCACCCAATCCCAAGATAGCTGAATGCTCCCTTGCCTTAACATCAGAATATTGTATCTGCATTGAAGTTACACAAGATATATATGTAATCAGTGTCCTTGACCTACTTTGTAGAAAATGACCTACTTATCAATTATCATGCTTTTGTATAGAAGTCAAAAGTTATTGACTGATTTGCATGAAGTTAAGCTCTACATACATGTCTAGCGTGGCACAAGATGGGATTTACACTTTATCCAAAAATGTGAAAAATGAAGGTCATATGCTTTCCTTTGAAAAATGCATCACTTTTCCAGCTTTTTTTCCTCAATTATTGCTTGTTGTTATATCAAGGGACACATCACCTTAAGGTAGTTGACCATAGACTAATGAGTGACGATTGTGGAGATATTGGACTGTGGTCAGGCAAGCAGTTGGTGGGTAAGGGCAGTTTTTACCTCAGCTATCATTTTGTTATCAAGATATAGACTCAATTCTGTGACTGCAATATTTGTCTCTCAAGGAAACTGACATAATCAGAACTTGCATTATAACTAGAAGATAATCTGGACCTTTTTTTTAATAAAGAAACGCTACAGTCCTTTAACCTGATAGGAAAGTTGAAATCCTTACATGCATGTCACTAGACAGACTGAAGATTTCTTGTCGCACTTGATAGGCTGTATAGAGTCCTGATTCTGTTAAGAGAAGATTGATTCCCTTTTCAGACATGTGAGACTGGCCTGCCTGAAACAGTGGAGTCCTTTATCCTTCAGAAGTATTGGAGTGGAGAAAGTACATTTCTTGTAAGATCCTGCATTCTCAACTGGCTCAGCATATGATCCCCCTGGCTAGCCCATCAGTCAATGTAGATATATATCCTAATACTTTTATCTTGGTTATGAGATTGATTGATCAGAAAAATCATGTGCAGAAATAATTGGAAAACTGGTAAAGTCTCATATAATTACTAGGGAAAGTGACAATGTCATTTGCTGCACATTGTAGTGTACCATTGGCTTCCGGGCAGAGGAGAAGACTCAATTAACCCATTGATTTAAGCAACAAAACAGTAAACATGCGTTTTGGGCTTTTTAGCGCCACTGACCAAAGGTCACAGAGCTCATGCGTTCATTTATTGTCTCTGCTTCGTTCCATCCATTCATTGTGAGCACAATACACGTAAATGTAACTTCTTCAGTTTTGAAGTTAGCCCTATATAATTTTTACTCTTGGCACATAAAGTGCCGAAAGGTATTGTTATCCCCTGCAGCGTCCGTCTGTCTTGTCGACATTACCACAATATCTCAAACAATATTCATCCTAGCTGTATTGAATTTTTGTCAGAGATGCACCTTATAATGGACAAGGTTCCTATTGAAAACCAGCTTTCTTTTATTGTTTTTAAACTTTTTATGAAACTTTTAAAGTATTTATATATTCCTCTGATTTTAAAACTTTTTATGAAACTTTCAATGTATCTATTTGAAGGCCGTCTGAGTGCCGTCAACCCTGATAACATTACCATGATATCTCAAAAAAGATTGACCGCAGATTTACTAAACTTTTGTCAGAGATGTATCTTATGATGGACCAGGTTCCAATTTAAAACTAGCATCATGCTTGTAGTTATAAACTATTTACGAAACTTTAAAGTATTTATTTCAAGGCCATCTAAGTGGCTCACAAGGGGAAGACATTACCATAATATCTTAACAAAGATCCATCGCAACTTCACCAAATTTTTATCAGAGATGCACATTACAAGGGACCACATTCCCATTGAAAACCAGCTTCCTCTTATTATTTTTAGACTTGTTATGAAACTTTTGAAGTATTTATTTGAAGGCCATCTGAGTGGCACACTAGTGGACAATGTTACCATAATATTTCAAGAACGATTCCTCACAGCTTTCTCAAATTTTCGGTGCAGTTACACCATATTATGGCACCTGTCCTAAATAGAGGTTACCCACAAATACTTCTATGAATTATTGTAAAAAATATTTACTATTAAGAGTCCCAGCTTTGAGTGGATAATTATCCTAAAAGACATTTTTCTGTCTAGAGCTTTCTGCTTATTCTTCTCACACTTGTACGAGTGTTTCAACATACACTTGTAGCCTATGGCTCTTGTAGCCCATGACTCTTGTAGCCTATGGCTCTTATAGTGTATTGCTCTTTCATTTTCGTAGTCTACAATTTGGAAATTGTATGTAAAGTGTTCTACTGTGAAGTCTGAAAAAAAATTGAAGAATTGAAGAAAAAGAGGTTGTGGGCACTGATGGTAATCTGTTCTCTAAACGCTTTTTTCCAATGTTCCTTACATCTTTAATAGTCGATATATTTGCTGTGTACTGTTACAAGCCCTTTACATGCACGCAATGTGTGCAGTACTGGTGCTGCCACCTGTATTATTCAGAACTAACATCAGGGAGTTGAAAATGCAAATGAGTTCAGTATACGTGTCAAGCACAAATTGAATTACCACCAACAAATTTATAACGAGCATGTGTTTGGTCAGGTATCCACTTTGACAGAAACATGAAAGACCTAACCTATTTTTAAAGGTCACCAGACACTTTACATATTATGTGTGATTAATTGAGTTAAGGTACGTAGAAGTTTACCCTGTAAAATTAAAATATATATATATATATATATATATATATATATTGTATGAAAGGAAATGTAGCTCAATTGTAATATCCATATCCCATGAGTGTTCTTGCATACAAATGCGAATTTCATCTTCATTACAGGTCTGTAGCGTTAGGCCAGGGATGTGGAAATGTCCCTTTCCACATCCCTGGTTAAGGCCCATGAGCCTCCTGGTTGTGCAGTTTTAGGGTTAAAATGGTAAAATTTACACTTTTATTGGCTATAGTATTGTTTTTTTGTAAAATACATATTTTCAGTTCTTTCATGGCATTTCTATATACACACAGACGACTGCCTATTAAGGGAGCTGTGTGTACCGTGAGAGTTTAGTGTTTATTTGCTACAAGGATGGGCCAATATTAGAAAAAGGATCTGTTGAAACAGCAGGCAAACATTAGAAAACGTAACAAGCAGTTTCTGCTCCAAGAACAGACTTGTTATCAATAATTGTATACTGTGAAAACTATTGGATATCTACCAAAGTGGCGATTACACATTAATGTGTCTACCATTGTGTTTTCATCAATAAGAACGCGATAACAGAACTTGTAGAAGGAAAAAATGGTGTTAATGCATTTTGATAACAATAGACGTTGACACCGTCCTTGTATCTTGCATGTGTGCAGAACAATAACCCTAAATAACATGTAATGTATAGATTTTGAATGCAGACATGTTTTTGAAATGAGAGGAGGCTGTCGTCTCTGTTCAGGTTAACTCACGTGGAAACTGTGTAGGAACTGGGCCTTTTTACCATTGGAGAATGATATATTCAGTTACATGTAACAGAATATTGAAGCATTGACGCATATAATGTCATGAGAAAAGTGCTGGCCTTGGGTAACAGAAATACAATAGAGAAACATTGGACAGACACTTGTCACAGTTTCAAAAACATGCAGGTGCATATTGATGTAGGGGCATAGATATGCCTTAAGTATACATGCAGCTGCTAGTGACCTTAAATAGCCTGTCTTTATGGGCTGTTCAAAAATACTGCATTTTCATTTTAGTAGAGAAAGTATACTTTAGGGGTGTCAAGATTAATTTTCATTTTTACCAAACCAGGAAAATGTTGAGCAATATGAGGCCAAGATTTGGGGAAAAATCATTTATAGTTTTGTTTTTTGTTGTTTTTTTTTTTTTTTTTTTTTAGGGGGGGGGGGGGGGGCAGAGAGGTGGTTCCCTAGAGAAGAGTGCTCCAGCTGATATGACAATGTGGACAATTTTGAGTGGCCTGTTACTCATCTTTTGATTTTTGTAGGATATTTACGTATTTTTACCTGTGTATATACACAGTAATTTGCATCATACATGTACATGTATGTACGTGTGTATATATATAAATATACATATATATGTAATCATGCCAGTTTTCTAAATATTATTTCAAAAGTATCTGAGAACATGACTGTCACGTGTACATGATAGTTTATAAACTCGCTGGAAGTTATCTGATATATTGTTGCCAGAACTTCTACACCTTAATCTGATTATCCCCACACTACACCATTCTGACCCACTTTTATGCCAGAAATGAGGTGATCCTTTTGATAAATTTGTTTTCCATCTCCAACAAGACTTAGGCGATAGAACCCGATTCCTATGCGAATACTTACATGTAATGTTTAGGTTCTACCTAAATGTAAAAATAAGATAAAGAACAGTGCACAGGTTGTCATTAAAACATCATGAACTTTTCTGTTTTTAAGTGTTTAGCATCTTGTGCAGACTGGTCTCCTCATTTGGGTTGCCACAGCCAAATGTGTACTTTTTTACAATTATGGTTAAATATTACCCTCATTGTATATTTCAATTTGAAAGTTTGAATTTGTGGTACTTCTCTGCCAAATTTGCACTGTTCAGAGAATAGCTGGAATTCTTCAATAATGTTTTGTGCATGTCATCTTAAAACAGTTTTATAGTGCATCTGGAAATAAGATCCTGTTCAAAAATAAAAAATGTATGTCAAGCAATTCACGCAGTGATAAATTAGTGCATACACACTGTGCAATTTGAAAAGGAAACTTGCCAACTGAAGGTCCCACAATTTACCTGCTTAGCATTATTCCTACAAAGAAGTATCTCCACACTCAAGAGTTGATTTTCTTTGGCATTGCTGACTCTATTTAGCTGTGTGCTTGCTCTTAGTTGCCAGTTACAGCAACTTCTTCTCTCCCCCCCCCCAAATGAAGTTTTGGGAGAATAGTATTGTCAGCTTCTCCAACTGTCTGTCAGTACATGTTGAAAATGGCCTTTTAAAGCTGGGAACATCTAGCTGTATATTTATGCACAGCATGCAGTCAGTTTATCACTGACTAGTGCCTCTGGCTGTGCCCAGGTAACAAATTAAACTAACGTCAATGGAGGTAATGTGTAAAAGGGGAAAGAACATCCATTTTAAACATGTTTCAACAAATGTCCAAGCTGCCTAAGGCCTAAGAAAAATATGCATGTGGGTCCAGTAGCACAACCAACCCTACTAAAAGGGCCTGATCCTTAACAAATTTTAAGGAGCATTAAAAAACAAGTTTCAAGCTGCTCTTCCTGAATAATAATTGATCGACCTTCACTGAAAGATTTCATCAAGAAAGTGGCTGTCGTGTGCTGTTATTTTGCATTAAAGTCAACACAAACACAGCATTTTATTGTAACTTGTCTGGAGGGTTAACTTGGGCCGGGGAAACAGCATAGAAGCATAGCCACGGTTGTTCAGTGATCATTATCGTAATATTTTTCAAGGTTCCAGGTGTCCATTCTCCGAGTTACCAGTGCAAACAGTTGTTAAAGTACTTTTAAAACATGACTTACTATCTTAACTTTAATCTGAGTGCTTGGTTGTGTCTGAAGCAGTTATCATTGTTAGTTTCAAATCCAAATGCAACACAATACCCTGACTAATTATGCACGTTAGTGAGTGCCATTTTGAACATGGCGTGATGCATTGTGGGACATTCTCACAAAAATACATTGGATTTGGATATCAAAAGGAATCGCAGCCACAGCATACATGTCTATCATATCATTATTGATGCTCTGATATATTTGCAAAATATATACATTGGTTTTATACATTATGAATCCCCCCCAAACAATATCACCCTGTTGCTATCCTCATTTACAAAACCACTGGGTGTGGAAGCCACAATTTTCAATATGTCAGTCAAGTCCATGTGGGTTAGTCCTAATTGGATATTTTGAAGAGGTAGTATCCAAAATATATGTGTGATTAGTGTTAAGGGAAGGTTAATTTGTTGAATGAATGTAATATACAATATATAATGGGACTTTTCCAGAGTGAGCATTACCTGAAAATGTAAAAACAATGCCTTGAAGTTACCAGTTGTGGGCGGCAGTGGGCCCAGAATTGGAATGTTGTATCCGACACTGAAGTCGCCCCCAGGTTATGAAGTAAGTAGCAGCACTGGGGGGACATGCCAAGTGTCTCTGCTGGGTCAAAGATGGAGCTTAGTGGAAAAGATTGCCCCTAGTGGATACAGGTCCAGAAGTACTGGGAGTTTTTAAGTAATTGGTAACAAACAGCTAAATGGAGAGGTATGCAGTTATAGTGACCAGAGTACGAGATAGCAGTGGCAGTTAATAATTTTCTTTGGTCTGTGATATGGGTATGGTGGGCATCCTTCTGTTCTTATCAGCATAACATGTACATGTATAATGCACGTATCATGGAATGCAAGGTAAAAGCTTAATGTGGACTCCCCATTATACCCATGTAGTCTTTTCATCTACTTGGGGTATGGAGCTCTTCTGTCTTTAAACAAGTTGTCTCCAGCATGTAGCAGAAATCTTGCATAAAATATCTCATGTTTCACAGGCAAATCAAATTCAAATTTACCGCCGTGTACCTTTGGCACTATTTCCTGACCTCGTTACATTTTAGTGAACTTGACCTCATTTTCAAGGTCACAGGACCCCAATGTGTGAGCAAAGCAGAGGTATCTGGTCTGTCAGGTGATTGAGGACTCTTTTAGTTTACCTCAGTTTACTTGTGGTTCAGCTGAGGTTATTAGGACGGTCTAGCATTTATCCTGCTCCATCATGAGTCCATGCTGCCTTCATTGTTAAATATGTCAGCATAAGATTGAGATGCTGAAAGTACGAAGTGTACTTCATGACCAAGATCTCAACACTCTTGCAAGGAGCACACCCTGTACAAGATTGAGGCATGCCAACTATGGTCTGGGAAGTTTCTATCAACAGTGACACACAAGCTGTTGGGTTGCAAGTAAAACATGAAGTATGATGATGATTTTATTGACATTGAGTGTCCCTCATGGTCAAGATTCAAAGATGAAAGCCGTGGTCATGCTGTGACGGGCAAGCTCAGGGTCATGGACAAGAAAGCTTGGAAGCTATTATGCAAGGGACCTAACTACAGAGAGAAGCAGACCTTTCACAGTTTTGCAGACCTTTCACCAGAAAACTGATTCGCTTGTTGAAAGACAATGTGAACTCACTCATCAAACTGGAATTCCCAGGTTCACCGATTATAAGAAAACTCTGGGATTTACTTCTCCTGATACAGAATGCATAGTCATTCAGCCATCAACTGAGGGGTCACTAGTTCAGGGAGCCAGCATTGCATGTACATGTATGCTTCATGCCCCAAACCAGTGTGAAAAAGTGTGTTCCTGTCAACACATAGCTAATAACATCCACTTTGCATGAATCAAGACCTCCACCAACATTGACATTGACTATTACCAACTATGATTTTTTCTTCGTCATTGTCTTCGTCGTCTTCGATGTCGTTGTCATCATGAGCGTCAAATATGAAAACAAATCTTAACCAACTACAACATCAATCATTACCCACTTTGGCATGTAGCAAATATGTATATGAAAAGTGCTTCATTTTACTCTTAGACATCTGCCGTCATTTCACACTTACATTTTGATCATCTTCTCCTCAAAGTGCTGGCTAGATTTTCTTCAAGCTTGGTTGAGACGAACCTTGGATGGGCATGAGTTCCTGTCCCTGTTAGTCAAAAGCATGAGAGAAAGTACATGTGCCTTGCTGAGTAGCCAATAAGCCTCGTCAATTAATAATGAACCAACTGCACTGGGCTGATAATTGCCCGCACTTGTGTGAAATTTGTTCACACGACCCAGGCTAGCCATAGTTAATGGTACCCACTAATTGATCAAGAGGCCATAATGCTTATCAGAGAGGACCAGATGGAACTACAGCATGCTGCATGTTAAAAAACCATGGTTGTAGACTAGCATGGTTGCAATAACTTCTCTTTTGCTTAATGGGGAGTAGGACAGCATGAGTCTCTACCAAATTTAAATTTGTGCAACAGGTCATGGCCCAGTGCTTTTTTACCCTTGGCACATAAAGCACCAGGGGTATTGTCATCCCCTGCATCGTCCATCTGTCTGTCCATCTGTCTGTCCATCTGTCTCTGCTTCCATTCATCTGTTCATCCGTGTATTAACAGTTGCCTGTGAGCACAATACACATACATGTCGGTTCTTCACTTTTGAAGTTAGCCCCATATAATTTTTACTCTTGGCACATAAGTGCCAGAGGTTATTGTCGTCCCTTGCGTCATCTGTCTCTCCAGCTGTCCGTCCATTCATCTTGTCAATGTTACCGCGATATCTAAGAAAAATATTCACTGAAGCTGTACCAAATTTTGGTCAGAAATGCATCTTATAATGGCCCAGGTTCCTATCGAAAACCAGCTTCCTCTTATTATTTTTAAACTTTTCATGAAACTTTAAAAGTATTTATTTCAAGGCTGTCTGAGTGGCGCACAAGGGGATGATGTTACCATAATATCTAAAAAATATTCACCGTAGCTTAACAAAATTTTTGTCAGAGATGCATCTTATGATGGACCAGGTTTCTATATAAAACAAGCGTCCTCTTTGTATTTATACTTTTTATGAAACTTTTAAATATTTGAAGGCTATCTGAGTGGCACACAAGGGGATGATGTTACATAATACCTCAACAAGGATCCATCGCAGCTTCACTAAATTTTTATCAGAGATGCACATCATAATGGACCACATTCCTATTGAAAACCCTCATTCTCTTATTATTTTCAAACTTCTTGTGAAACTTTTGAAGTCTTTATTTCAAGGCTGTCTTGAGTGTTGCACCAGTCCACAATGTTACCATAAGATCTCAAGGATTCATCACAGCTTCATCAAATTTTTGGTGCTATTGCCCCAATTTTGGCACCTGTCCTAAATTGAGGTATCAAAAAAATTGCAGAATTGAGGAAAAATAAAGAGTGTGGGCGCTGATGGTAATTCGTTGTTTGAACGCTGTTTTCAAAATTTTATTTTTGTTTTTTTATTTATTTTATTATTATTTGTCAAGACAGCATGGTAGTATTAGCAATCAGAAGAGACTTAAAGGTTGATTAAGAGATCTAACTGAGCTCTGCAAGTAATGTAGCAAAGGTTGATCTTGGGTTTATATTGAAGGTCATTGGTGGTGTTTAATAGGCTCCACTGCTTGTGTCGGTAGTTTGCCTTGTAATTTACATTTTTAGGGCCTTGTATATGGTAATTTGTTTTGGAGGTTCCTTCTTAACCTGAAATTAATCTCCAATATTTCTGGCTTTACCTACTTATTTGAAATGGTAGTTTTTTGGGGTTCAGACAGATCAAGCCATATCATTGATAGCCAATTCACATATTATCATGATACAGGTACTGTGTGATCACTTCGTGCTTGATTCATGAGCCTGCTTGTTGTTGACAGTGACCAATCAGTATTAGTGTAAATCTTTTTCAAAATGATTCACGTTTTGACTGAAAGAAAAAAAGAAAGCCAACCCAGAGTCTTGATAATGGCACATATTGCCGCTTTTTGTCTTTTAACTCATTCCATACCAGTCCCTGACTTTTTATCTTTACCTAGATTTACGACGACAATTGCATATTTAAATTCATGATAATATAGACTGTTTGCTCTCAGATTATGTCCAGTATGATAATATAGAGTGTTGGATCTCAGATTATGTCCAGTATGATAATATAGAGTGTTTGCTCTCAGATTATGTCCAGTATGATAATATAGACTGTTTGCTCTCAGATTATGTCCAGTATGATAATATAGACTGTTTGCTCTCAGATTATGTCCAGTATGATAATATAGACTGTTGGCTCTCAGATTATGTCCAGTATGATAATATAGAGTGTTTGCTCTCAGATTATGTCCAGTATGATAATATAGAGTTTTGCTCTCAGATTATGTCCAGTATGATACTATAGACTGTTTGCTGTCAGATTATGTCCAGTATGATAATATAGAGTGTTTGCTCTCAGATTATGTCCAGTATGATAATATAGACTGTTGGATCTCAGATTATGTCCAGTATGATAATATAGAGTGTTTGCTCTCAGATTATGTCCAGTATGATAATATAGAGTTTTGCTCTCAGATTATGTCCAGTATGATAATATAGACTGTTCGCTCTCAGATTATGTCCAGTATGATACTATAGACTGTTTGCTCTCAGAGTATGTTCAGTATGATAATATAGACTGTTTGCTCTCAGATTATGTCCAGTATGATAAGATAGACCGTCTGCTCTCAGATTATGTCCAGTATGATAATACAGACTATCTGCTGTCACATTATTACTTGCAATATGCCATCTGTTAGTCAAATATGTTGATTTCTCTCCGTGCCAAGTTTGGACAGAGTCAACAGTTTCCATAGCGTACTTTGGGTGTTCAAGGGTGTCACAGAAGCCTGTTGACCTGGTCTATTCTTATGGCTTCAGCTCTCATGAATGAAAGGTTGGTTTGCAAGAAATATGATTGTAGTAGCATTACATTAATTAACACACAGCTCATTGATGTCAGAGATAAACTTCAACTGATTCAAGGAGAGCATTACACTTACATTGTTACAATTTCATTGTTAGTCACACACCATTATCCTGCACCAGTCTTGTTACAATGTATCACAGCTGATGCATGTTATGACAGTGGGCGGCACATATATACATGTAGCCTATAGCTACATGTACGTCAACTGGTGGGAGCATTTAGGCACAAGGTTAAGACATTTTACAACTATGAGGTTTGAGATGTTTTGCATATCAACAATGTTTGCACTTATGTGACACTAAGTCAAAAGTTTCCAGTGTTTTCAAAGGAGCTGAAAATCATGTTTATGCAACCATGCCCCCTTTTTCTTTCGCCAGCAGTTTCAATGATGTGCCTTTTCATGTTGAGGCCACAAAAAAGTCAAAATTGGCAGTTAAAGAGGTACAGACATCACAGCCATCAAATACAACTGAAAGCGTGTGGGAAAATGCTCACATCAGGTTATATGCTGGTTTTACATGTCTGCCATTTGCTGTCTTTATAACATTAATGAATTGCGATGCTTATGTGTGTTAAAGAATTTGGTTACCCCAGCAATGAATATTCAGCAAATATTTGTTCCCCAGGGAGAACAAACAATACCATCCTACGAATATTTGTTCTCTCATGCAAAGGAAGTAACATTGGCTGAATATTAGTTGCCCTGCCTGACGGTATGTACAGCTTCCACTGACTTGATATCATTATCTTTAGTTACACGTAAGCTCCAGTGATTCTCAATTTTTCATTGTGAAGTCTTTATAATATTTATTATTATTTATTATTATTTTTTATTTATTTGTTTATTTTTTTATCATTTTATTGTTGATGATAATACTTTTCTAATTCTACAAGAGATATATATGTAACTTCCTGTCTGCCTAAGGTGTAGATTTGTTGTTGTTTTCCCCAAGCACACAGGTGGCAACAATTTTATCCTAATATAATATAATTGACTATAAATACATGCTTTCTGTAGCTGGACTTCCCCAAGACTAGTTTGTAACCACATGATAAAATATCTTTAGCAAGATAAATCATTCAACAAACCAAAGTGAGCAAATGGCTTTGTCCTTGCTACTTCAGCATGGCCCCCAGTGCCTGCGGCATTGGTCAGGTAAAGGCCAGAGGTAACAGTTTCTCTTGGAAGGTCTGACATGGCAAAAATGTCACAATATGCAAATGCATACTGCAGACACAGGGATAACGTCAGTGATGAAAATGTGGCTACGGTAGGCAATCAAAATGGGCACGGAGCAGTCCTTTGGTGGGGGCAGAGCAAATGGTGAAACAATAATTTAAGCCAATAAAAAATGAGAATACATAAATACCTGTTTAAGATAATATCATATTCTTTATCAAAAACATTACACTATAAAGGCAGGCATTCTACTTGGTAGGTGGAATAGTGTGGCACAAATATTGGGTAAATACTTGTTCCCCATAGTTAACGCCAGATTTAATATTACTATGAGTATGCAAGAATATGTCACACTTTATCAGTAACATTAAAGAATAAAGCCCAAATTTCCGTTCTTCTGTTTTAGACAAAAGGGGAAATGAGTATATGCATGTAGGGTGACACTTATTTGAAAATAAGAGTACAATGTATGTCAAGGGAACAAATACTTCTGAATATTTGTTCCCTGGGGGAAGGAATATTTCATTCCAGTAGGAGCAAATATTAAGAGGGGCCAAATATTCTGGGACACCGGCATCATAGGAAACTTATAACAGCAGGTATAAAGGGTTAATGAAACCTTGCAACTGGATTACGAGAAAGCTTTGAAGTGGGCAGCCTCAAGGCACTGAAATATTTTATTCAAAACTTTGAAAATATCATCAGGACACTGCAATAAATACTTAATGTATAACATTAACGGGGTGACACTTTTTGTCAAAAGAAAAAGAAAGAAAAACGCCCACTGCCTGAAACCCACACATTTTGACAAAGAAGCCAGAGTGTTTGTATGTTGCCTTGAGACATGGGATGAAGCATATGTATTTGATCTACATGTACCAAAACAAATAGCCAGATATCGGCTGATGGCAGCACACAGCAAGAGAATAGGCTCGACAGCTAGAGCTGCAGTAAATAATGCACCCATAAATTGATGTCAACTAGCACAGGTAAACAATGCCATAATCGTAGACTTCTGCGGCATACTGCAGGCCAATAGGGGACATTCAGATTAGCTGCAGTGCTGCTCTGTCTGGTATCATTCAACAAGGAAGTATCCACATGTGGGGGAAGATCCTCATATAAAACTGGGTCAAATAATTCTGATCCTCTTGCAAAATGACCAACTGGGATACAATTTACTGTAAAAAAAGTCCTGGTCATGTTCTGCAAACAGACAGTGAGCTTGACATCAGCAGAGTCCTCACATGCATGAAATAAGTATTCTTGATATGTATTCTTAATAAGTATTCTTTGTAAGTAGTCTTAATTCCCTCAAATGTTAGTAACTCCCTGTTTTTCCATCAGTACAAAGATATCATGGCAACTGATTGTCATTCCTGCCTGCAGTGACAGGGCCAGAGATTTTTTGGCAGTAAATTGATATGCTTGTCCCATATGATATACATGTAGGCGATTAAACACGCAGTATGCTGCATAAATGGTGATATTACTTGGAATATCATGTTTCGTTATATATATACTCAAACTAACATGGTAATTTTTCAAGTTTGGATGGGTCAAATTTTCTTCAAAGGAAGACTGACTGAACAATGCAGCCTAGAAGATAAAATTCTACCAGTGATAAATTTAATTAAGCCATACGGAAGATACGGGGTTGAAAAAGTGGAAAAAATGGTCTTCCAAAGGCAACATCAAAATATAGACCATTGTGCAACTTACAGGAGTATAGAGGAATAAAAAAATCAAACCTCTTTTAATATACAGATTTAAATACAAGAAGGATTTTTTTTCTTAAATTATTTTCAAGATACAGAGAGAAAATGTTGCACATACCCACTTTTGCACTCTCCTTTATGTTTATATAACAATCATTTTTTGTGAAAGGTTTTCTTTTTCTCTCATTAGATTCTCAAATGTCTTGCATGTATATAATCACAATATTTCACTGTGTTTATGAATGTATTTGCAGAGATATTTGGTTTTGAGCAAAGGTCACTCTAACCTTTACATTATCTTAAAATCTTTTGTTTGACTTGACTACTTTATCTCAATGGAGAAAAGCCAAAAAAAAAAAAAAACAAAAAAAAAAAACAAAAAAAAAAAAAACCCAGCCCCAAACAATAAAACAAAAAACAAAAGACCCCCCCCCAAAAAACAAACAAACAAACAAAAAACAAAAAAAACAAAAACAAAAAAAACAAAAAACAAAAAAAAATGTGACCAACTTGCTATAGGCACCTTGCCATGCACAGTGTCCATGGGGAAATGAAATTATTGACCTGCTTTGGGTCAACTCCCAAAGGACTTCTATAATAGAATTGTCTTCTGTTATACTTCATAAGCAAGTGAATGTTATTGACCTGGCAAAGGGTCCAATTCAACAGCATTATGCTACCCTCTGCAATCATCGTTTAATATAAAATTATTGACCTGACCAGGAGGTCAACTGGCTGAGGTCATTGTCATGTTATTGTTAAACCCCCTACAAATGAAGTTTGTTACATTCCCATAAACTTTTTTTTTTTGAGGGTGGTAATACAGTTTTCAGTTTGTCCAACTGTCTGTCCATAGTAGAATCTTTATGAAAAAAATATCTCCTGACTTGTGGGCCACATCAAACTCAAAGTTACCTCAAATATACTTTGAAACTATTTCTTGATAAGATTACATTTTGTTGAAGTTGACCTCATTTTCAAGGTCAGAGGATGTGTGTGTGCATGTGCAAAGTGGGAGGTCAGTCCATCAGTGGTGATTGTCCTAATTGTTACAAGGACAGCTAGAGTAAGACATAAAGGATAATACAAAAATTGCATACCATGGCTTGAGCAATAATACCAAGGCTTCAGCAATAATACCAAGATTTCTGCAATAATAACAAGGCCTTTACCAGAAATACCGAGGCTTTTAGCAATAATACCAAGGCTTCAGCAATAATACCAAGGCTTCAGCAATGATACCAAGGCTTCAGCAATGATACCAAGGCTTCAGCAATGATACCAAGGCCTTCAGCAATGATACCAAGGCTTCAGCAATAATACCAAGGCTTCAGCAATAATACCAAGGCTTCAGCAATGATACCAAGGCCTTTAGCACCAAAGCCTTCAGCAATAATACCAAGATTTCTGCAATAATAACAAGGCCTTTACCAGAAATACCGAGGCTTTTAGCAATAATACCAAGGCTTCAGCAATAATACCAAGGCTTCAGCAATAATACCAAGGCTTCAGCAATGATACCAAGGCTTCAGCAATGATACCAAGGCCTTCAGCAATGATACCAAGGCTTCAGCAATGATACCAAGGCTTCAGCAATAATACCAAGGCTTCAGCAATGATACCAAGGCCTTCAGCAATGATACCAAGGCCTTCAGCAATGATACCAAGGCCTTCTGCAATAATACCAAGGCCTTTACCAGAAATACCGAGGCTTTTAGCAATAATACCAAGGCTTCAGCAATAATACCAAGGCCTTTAGCACCAAAGCCTTCAGCAATAATACCAAGATTTCTGCAATAATACCAAAGCTTGAGCAATGATACCAAGGCTTCAGCAATAATAGCAAGGCTTCAGCGATAATACCAAGGCCTTTAGCACCAAAGCCTTCAGCAATAATACCAAGGCTTCAGCAATAATACCAAGGCTTCAGCAATAATACCAAGGCCTTCAGAAAAATGGTGCATGGTGAGTTAACCCTTTTCCCTTGAGTGAAGATTGAGTCAACAGCTTTCACTGAAGTGAGTTGAGTGCCAAGGATCTATCTGATGCCAAGAAAAGCTGTTGGCTTGGGGCAAGATAACTTGTAAAGTCTCATCTACCATACTCCTTCAAATTGTTTCTCATAACTCTTGAAATAAGTTAAAACAACATTTGACAAGCAGCCAAGACCAGTTTCGATGGGTTTAAGGGGCAAAGGGTTAAACGCTCACAGCAGTAATGTACACACGTGGCTTATAAGGATTCTCTTTATTTCATCACATTCCAGTTTGCCTGTATATGAATTCTAGATTGTGATATCCCCAAGGTAACACAATTTTATATTTGAGTAATTAAGTGCTGCCAGTACACGAGAATTCACTCGTAAGGATTCCAGTTGCCAGACATAACTATTCAGCATGACACCACTTATTTCTTTGGTCGCCCCTCTTGAATTTTTAATTTGAAGTTTCCTAAGCTGCTAAGGGAACGACAATCAATGATAGTCTGCGTGATACTTCCCAACATCACCGAGTACTATGGAAGGGTGATTTGTGTCGATCTTATTCATGTTCATTATTATATAATTCAGATTAAAATTCATTTTAACTCTTTGGTGCCAAGTTTTTTTTTTCCATCAACAGCTTTCTTCAGCTTTTGGAACATTGCACCTGAAACATGCTGAGGAAATGAAGATGTTGACCTTGATAATTCTTAGGGTCTCCGATGCTGTTGTCATGTTGGTACTTAAGTGAAAGGTCGGTCAACAAGGAATAGGAATCCAGTGCCACTGTGTCAACTTTGAGTACATCAGCTGTCGTCAAAACAGGCAATGACGGAATAGGGTTAATGTGAGTGAGTTTTCCCGCTTGCTGTCAGAAATGACATGCTGTCAATTGTTTTCTGCTGTAGCAGAGTATGTGTGGGATTTTTTTGGGGGGGGGGGGGGAGGGTAGTGGGCGGGGAGCATAGATGTTTATAACTGTAAAATTGCAAAGCAATCAAGAGAAAGAAAAACCCAGCCCCAGGAACACGATCATAGACAGGGACGACTTAATGTGGATGGTAAAGACTGGTTCATTGTATAGGTGTCAGGCTCACAACAGAAGTAAATGAAAGCCAGTGGAGTATTCACAAAGCCGTTGCAAGAAGGATTGCATGGATTATTGTTATATATACATCTAAGGATGTGTCAGAGGGTATAATGAACAGGGTTACGAGGATAGAATTATCAAGTTAAGTAATAAATATGACACAATACATTTATTGGGTAAATGAAACACTCAAATGAATTATTCAATATTTTGAGGTTTAAAACCTGACTGGACTTATGAAACCCCAAACTGCAGAAAAAATATGTGAATAATAATGAGAATATATATGTATTACACTCATATAATGTTTTCATATATCATGTATAAGTCAAAATGAGCATGAAAATAAGAACAATGGAAGAAAGAAAACCAAGAAAATGTACACACTGTAAATTGCAACAAGACTATGTAATTCAGCAGTGATACTTGATTTCAAAGTTTTGATACCAATTCTTAAGTTCGTTTTTGAACACAAAAATGCAAGGAATTTGTTCCAAGTAATTTGTATTTATGGCTGTGTGCCAATTAACATAGACATATTGTTTTTCTAGGAATTCTTTCTTTCTTCCTTCGTCCCTTCCTTCCTTCCTTCCTTCCTTCCTTCCTTCCTTCCTTTACAGGCAAATTTGTCCGACATTTCATTTGAAAAGTATTAACGTAGAAACTCCAAACTTTGCACAATTATACTTCTATAGATGAAGTCTGGCCTTTTTATAATGAGAGGTCATGCTTTTCAAAATTATGCAAATGAGGGCTAATTAAAGTTTTAAATCTTCAATATCTTATATACTATAATAGGTGTAATTCCGAGTGTATTGGGGTTCGATCATATAAAGGCAAAGGTCATCTCAAATGTCAAGGTCATGCCAAGGTCAAAATGTCATTTTAAAGCAAAAATGTCATTTTAAAGGTCAAGGACCACTTCAGGTAGAGTTCATTTCAAGGTACAAGGTCATTTCAAGGTCAAGGCCACTTTTGATGATGGCTTTCTTCTAGCCATAACTTGGTAAATTTTTATCCAATTTTGATCATGTTGGGCTCAAATTGTAGCTATTGCAACACTGCACATTTTGGAAATTACATGTGACCCCTAAAGGTCAAATGTCAATGTCATCTGGACCTTTGAAAGTTTCAGTCAGCCATAACTCGGCCAATTTCCATCCAATTCTAATCATGCTGGACTTAAATTGTGGGCATCGTAACACTGTACATTTTTGCAATTTACATGTAACCTGTAAAGGTTAAAGGTCAAAGGTCAAGGTCATTTGGACTTGGGGAATTTTCATCCAGTTATAAGCTTAATGAAATGTGAAGTGACAAAGCACAAAAGCTGTACCATTTAATATTTACAACTTTGGAAGGCACAGAGACAGATTTGCTTTGAAGCAAACCATCTTTTCTAGTTTATTCTATATTTTTGAGCCATGGTGACAAACTGAAAGTTGAGATAAGTTTGATTATAGTTAAAAGTGTAAGTTTTCCTTTTGTCATGTATATGTTAATAAAAGTCAGTCTTCTGTTTTAAAATATGTCTACAAATTACTGATATAATATCTTATTTTAATCTTGTATAAAGCTGTTCAGTATTTATTCATTGTTTAAATTTTCATAATTTTTGGAGTTTTTGAATAACCTATCTGTATAAGCATTGGTTTAAACATATTTTTATTTCTGTAAGGATACAATTGGGAAACTTTATGAGCATTATAACTTGAGAAATTAATAGTATGTGTCATCTTTTTTGGGAGTTTTTAGCTCTGCTGACTTGTCAGTCAACAGAGCTATTGGATTCTGTTTGCGTCCATCATGCATCTGTCCGTCCGTTCATCATTGGACTTTCTACATTTTGACTTCTTCTCAAAAACCACTGCATGGAATGTTTTGATTTTGCAAATGGATGTTTCCGAGGTGGACCTCTACCAACTATGCAAAGGGGATGATGATGATGCAATAACTTTTCTATTTTTTATGAATTTGTAAATTAATTGCTTGAAAAAAAATATTTCTTCATCTCAAGAACTACTGGGCCAATTGCTTTGAAATTTCACATAGGGTCAGCTGGGGTCACCTAGTTCTTATTTTGGCCACCAGGTGGTCTGCAATTTAAAAAAAAAAAAATCAATTTTTGTGTGGTAAAGCTATTTTTGACTTCTTCTCCAGAATGGCTGAACAGAATTTTTAAAAATCTTATCAGAATATAATTTAACTTTAGACAATGAAAGTTTGCGGAAATGATATGGATGTATGTTCATTTTTGACGAAGCTATGGGAAACGAAACTTAAGTGGTAATTGTTACCACTGTATAGTGTATATGGTTACTTGGATCACCCATAAAACACCGATTATGGCATGGTATGGCATGGCATGGTATATGTATAGCATGGTATGGCATGGCATGGTATATGTATAGCATTATTGCAGGCAGTGGGTGGGCATATTATCCAGATGAATCTCCCATAAAGCACTGCTACAGTTCTTGGCAAAGTCTTAGCGCTGTACTTGCTCCATCAGATCAGACACACAGTTACTCCTGTGATTATTCCCTTTCCCCATAAGCAAGCCACAACCAGCTGGATGTAAGATGATGTCTGCTTCAATGATTTTCATTAATTTTAGGGTAAAAGAAAAGTAATTTGAGTGACAATTGTAGACAAATCCCTATAAGTGCAGTGTGCCCCATGTCAACAGCTTGCCTTGTGTGCAAATGTCCCCAGGAAAGCTGTTGACTTAGTCATAATACTGAGGGAAAATTAAACCTTCTATATTTTGTACATTAGTTGCTGTTATAAAGTATACCTGACTGAAGTCTACCCTTACTGGACAGCTGTGTGTTAACATATCCCTTAATACAGAAGAATAGGCCTGGCTCAGAAGTAGAGACCTGGGTCAGAGGTTAGGGTTTGGGTCAGAGGTAAAGGCCTGGGTCAGGGGTAAAGGACTGGGTCAGGGGTAAAGGCCTGGGTCAGGGGTAAAGGACTGGGTTAGAGGTAAAGGTCAGGGTTAGGGGCAAAGGCCTGGGTTAGAGGTAAAGGTCAGGGTTAGAGGTAAAGGTCTTAGTCAGAGGTAAAGTCTTGGTGACAGAGTTGAAGGCATGGGTCAGAGGTTAAGCCTTGGTGACAGAGGTGAAGGCATGGGTCAGAGGTTAAGCCTTGGTGACAGAGTTGAAGGCATGGGTCAGAGGTTAAGCCTTGGTGACAGAGGTGAAGGCATGGGTCAGAGGTTAAGCCTTGGCGACAGAGGTGAAGGCATGGGTCAGAGGTTAAGCCTTGGTGACAGAGGTAAAGGCATGGGTCAGAGGTTAAGCCTTGGTGACAGAGGTAAAGGCATGGGTCAGAGGTTAAGCCTTGGTGACAGAGGTGAAGGCATGGGTCAGAGGTTAAGCCTGGGTGACAGAGGTAAAGGCATGGGTCAGAGTTACAGGCCTGAAATACACATGTTAGAGGTAATTATGAAGACCTGGGACATTGGTATTTGCAAGTCCTGATCATGTTGCACCATAGCTCACCAGGAAGTGCTAAGCCACTGACTGTGTCCAACATGTTAGTGCTTGGATGAAAGATTTCAAACATGATGGTTTCAGCATGCTTAAAGATTGTACAGTTCTTACCCTGGGTATCTCACAGACCATCTAGGGTATAGACAACATCTTTGCTGTATTCCCTTGTGTTTACTTATGCTAATTTATCTGATAAGGACTATAATTTTCTCAGTAGGGCAGTTCCTGGCTACTGTTACACTTCTGGTACACAATTCAAGTGCACTCTTCACTTTGATTATGACCACTGTATGCATCGAGAGTGTAACTGTTTTTTAGACCAGGGGGTCCCTCCCACAGGGAATTAAATATTTTACATGTATGTAAAATGTAGTTCTTGATCTGAATTTTTAAGGAATGGCATCAGCATGGATATGAAACTTTTTTGTTAAATTGAGGCTGTCAAGATCATGATTGTGATATGGGAACATTGGGGACATGTATATTGAGTAAAACTTACATTCTAAGCAAGGAACATTATGGTCAGTTGGTCATCAGTAGCAGTCAAGATCCATATTCCATGACCAATGTCCCACTGTCAAAGCAGCTAAGGAGACAGATCTGCCTGATTGGAATATTTCAAAATTTCTGTCAGATGCCAGTTAAACGGCTGCAGCAATTTCAGCCAAATTGAGAGATAAAACATCAACATGTCATGTATATCGTATAGACCGCCACCCACCAGCAGCCAAATAGAGATGTTTGTGGCTGGATGCTGTCACTATCCTGACCATGCCTTCCACAAAGCCTCCATCTGCGAGTCTGTACATAGAAAGAGTAAACAGGCAGTTCCATGGCTACATGTACTTGATTGATGTCCCCCGCCTCGCTCAGTATACTTGTGCCAATGCATTTATATCTCAAAGGACTGTACTTGCAGGTGTATTTACTTATTCTCAGTAACACGAGAAAAAACCAGTATAATGGCCATAAGAAAGGTCATTGTGTGTTTACTGGATATGTGTTGACCCTCTCTGTCTTACAGTGAGCCTAAATGTATGATAGGGAACATTCCTATTAGCTGCGGTACTACTTTGGCCCACATCACTCAACAAGGAAGCATCCATATGTGTGGGCAGATCCATGTCTCAAACATGGTAAAATGTCAATCTGGCCAAACTGGTGACTTAGGGAACTGTTAAAAAAGTCATAGTCATGTTCTCCAAACACACACTGAGCTTGATATATGAAGGAGTTGTCATATCTTTGGCATAAATATTCTTTATTCCCTGTGTTCACACCACCTTTAGTTTTCTGTCAGTTCACGTGTGTCATGGCAGCTAATTGTCGTTATTGCCTAGTGATATCATCATAAAGACTATGAAGGAATGCAGAGCATGGACAGAGAGGTCAGGCTCTATTTAGTTTTACCCTTAGCGTACTGATAAAGGAAATAACTGCTGGTACATCCAAACCTCACTGAATTAATTTTTTGAAGTGGGAAGCAGTTTCAGCTCATCAGACGTGTCAGTTAGCTTATCTGATCAGATGCTTATTTGTCTATTCATATTTATATGTTGGGCTCTTCTCTGAAATGCCAAATTCACATAAAACTAGGTGAGGATGTACCTTGAGAGGGTCAAGTGGTCACACTCTACTGATTTTTTGGTGAATTTTTATTGTTCAATTTTTGAGCAAATCTTATGAAAAATATTCTCCTCCAAAAGCCCTAGATAATTGCTGTGAAATTGCATATGAACACTTTTGGGAACCCCTAGACCTTAATTGTTTAACGGGTGACACTGCAATGTTTTTCATTTTTTGAAGGAATGTTGTGTTGTCATTCTTTTCCACTTCTTCTCCAATATGGTCACTTAAATTATGTTGAGACTTGGCAGAAATGTACCTGAGGAAGTGTCACATACAGTTGTTGACTAGGTGGCGTCACTGGGGATCCTTGATCTTCAACAAACTTTTTAATTCAGTTACTCATCAGCAAATGCACATTTTACTATTGATTACTGTGTAAGTCAATGGTGATTGATGGTAAATTTACATTTTCAACTTCTGCTCCCAAACAGTCAGCCAGATTCATTTCAAACTTGGTATGGATGTACTTTTAATAGGTCTCGACTAAGTTTGTTTGAGTGGCCTTGCATAATTCAGCTGAGGATGGCTTGTTCCCTCTGCCATCTAGGTTGTAAAGGCAGGAACTGCTAAAGATAACAATATGTGGAACATGATTACAAGTCAAGAGTATAAAACTGCTTCAAGAACAAAAAGAAACCAGACCCTATTAATAAGGAATGTAGGCTATTTGTCTTCGCAGTGTAAAGTGGACAAATAAAGAAATGTTGTGTATCCTCATTTTAAATTGAGATAGCTTGTCAACATTATACATCTCAATGGGAAGTAGGTTCCAAAGTCTGATTGCAGATGGATAAATCTATCCAAAAAGTGTCATTTCTTCCATTAATGTCCCGAGAGTGGTTAGAGTGTGTGTGTTATAAGCAGCCAAAATTACAGAGATAATGTCTTTGAGTGATGTATGTTGAAAAGAGATTGTTACCGATTTTACACGTATGCTTTATATACCAATTTAGCTTGATCACATCTGAATTCAGTGAGAAAAACCAAGCCAATTTCACATAAAGTTTTACATTACAATACATTGTACCATACATACTGGCTGCAGCTAGCTGAATACCTTCCAATTTGGTTTTATCCACAACAGTACAATCAGCCCAATGTGGGCTACCATATTCTAAAAATTTGGCATATGAATGTTGAATAAATAATCTGAAATGTCCCCCCTCGTGTTTCAAAGTGATACTGAAAATGAAGACCTTTTGTAATACAGTAAAACCTCATTATAATGATACTCATATATCAGACATATTCAAACCTGAAATTGTCATGTCAAAAATCCTTACTCATTCCTTCAAAGGTTTTACTCAATATGCAAAGAAGTACATCATTAATAACTATGAAACCAACTGCAATATTGTCAATTGTTATATCTGTATCAGTAACACTAATTAATAATTTACCTTACTAACCACATGTATGTATTATCATCACTTGGTCTAACAATTGTATAAAACTTTTTATTCCTTCAGCCAACAGCGTATGTATGTATAGCAGTTAACATTAATTAATTCTAGGGTGGCCTGCATGATAGCGATTCTTCAGAATCTTAGTGCAGGTCTCCCGGTTTAAACATGAGTATATTGTACTATGTATATTACTGATGTACTGAAGTTTTAGACCAAATAAAGCTTTAAACTGTCAAAAAAAACCTGTCAACTGTCAATATTATGACACAGCATTTGAATAGCAAAAATTCATTGTCTTTGTTGTTTGATTCATTTATATGACACATTTCTGGGGGGAACAGTTGGTGTCATTAGAAAGAGTTTTCACTGTATTCACTTGAGCTGTTGCCTTGGTAACATTCTAATAGATATGAAAGTTCCATGTTGAAGATAAGTGTATAAAGTACCTGTTGTGGCCAAATGCTTAAGTGCTGGAAACAAAGTCAAGCCAATTGTACTGGAAACTGCCATTGCTAAAGGTTCTGTTCTTGGACACTTTTAATATTTGTTCATGGCATAGTGAATGCATGTAGTTCTCTCTACCATAATGTTTGCTGCCCATATCTTCTTTGGACTGAGTATAGATGTCCTGTTGTAGCAAGTGCCTGAAACTTTCAACAACAATCTTTCTTTAGTTGTTATATGCATGGTCCAAAGGCTGGCTTTTATGTTTTAGTGCCGTGAACAGCAAGACTATTTTAATGGCCAACAAAAGACTTCCAACATCTCGTTGACCTCTGATCATCCAGTAAGAAGTGCATTTTCTTTAGAAACACATTTTGATTGGAGACTATTTGTACAGTTATCCATTGTAATAACTACACTTACAATTTGTTACTTCTTCATTGAAATTTAGTTTTCATTGACTTTTTCATGCCATCCAGTACTTCGCAATATAAATTATTCAGATGTCCCTTACATTCCAGCTCCCAGAGACAGTAGCATGTTCCCTCAGCAGCTGACTAGGCGTCTGTACCAACAGTAATATCAGGAGAACCAGCATGGATGGACATCCAGTGACTGTGATATTAACCATGACACCAGCATGTTTGGACATCAACTGACTGTGATATTAACCATGACAGCAGCATGGATGGACATCAACTGACTGTGATATTAACCATGACAGCAGCATGGATGGACATCAACTGACTGTGATATTAACCATGACAGTAGCATGGATGGACATCAACTGACTGTGATATTAACCATGACAGCAGCATGGATGGACATCAACTGACTGTGATATTATCCATGACAGCAGCATGGATGGACATCAACTGACTGTGATATTAACCATGACATCAGCATGGATGGACATCCAGCGACTGTGATATTAACCATGACATCAGCATGTATGGACATCAACTGACTGTGATGGACAAGTATTTGTGCTCTATCAGTGACCCCATGTTAACCAAATTAGATTCAATATCACTTCTCTTTTGTCATGATATATGTATGATAGTTCCATCTGGAATATAGATCAAACTGGAGTTTTACTCATGGGGAATGTCTGACCCAAATGTATCTTTAAACAGTGGTCCTCTGGCAAGCTGGGAAACGAACTGGCAGCCAGACGGTTTGGATGCGTTGATGACTAATCAGGAGAGATTTACACCAGTAGTTTCAGTTATATCAAGTTCAGACAGCCACCGGCCATATTGCTTAAGGTCCCAATCACAGGAACGATCACACTCAACATGGTAATAGGCATAATCCAGGTCACACGGTGGGCATAATCCAGGTCACGCCCTGGGCAGCAGGGTACAGATAGTTACTGTTACAAACACTAAAAAAAAAAAAAAAAGACTTACCAAGTTTGAAGTGCCCAGAAAGGCTGGTTTTGTGTCCCCTTCATTGAGCATGACGTGACCAGAGGGTGTGACCAGCAGCTGGGATCATTCTTCTGTTCTTTTGTAGATCTTGTGGAGACAGTTCCTGCACAATACAGGTTGTGACACAATTATGTGTAGCCAGTGGGGACTAGAGCCCATTGCCCCGTCTGTGACTGGTCTGTACAGAGAGGCAGCCCTCAGCCTTGTGCTTTAATGATTCCTTTGTCCATTCCAAGACCGCTGCAGCACTGTGAGCCTTCCCAGGTCAGGGTAAAGGTTCGAGGAATTCCTATCTGGACAGTCACAGCTTGTTGAAGGCGTGCCTGTCCTTGAGTGTACACATCATTAACACACAGGAGCCCCAGTCACACTCCTGGAAATTAATGTCTGTTAATTTAAATACCAAGAAGAGATTTACATTGTGTGGCCTTTTCCTCACTCTCATTCCTGAAAATATGCTACTTCGGTGAGATTGTGGCCTTTAAGGTTACTCAAGGACTCTTTTATCTCACAGGAACTCTTATAATGATGGGGCCTTTGGCCTGATAAGTCAGGTACCTTGAAGTACGGAAACCTTCCCCTCACTTATTCAGGGGTTCAGTTCAGGTATACGTCGGTTACTTACTTTGCAGAATATGTGGAAATCTAAAGGTGAGGGACAGAAAAGGTGCAATTATTTTCACAACTTTTATTACTCCTAAGGTAAAAACTGATTTGAAAGTAGCCAGTGAGCCAGACTGCTTCACCTGCCAGTCAGGACTGAATTCTTTCTTCTCCTAGGATTGAGCCCAAGTTTCTGTGATGAGACGCAGGGACTGATAGTCTCTCCCTTTTGGATGCTGCCGCCGGGTTAGTCAAGGATAGTTCTTAGAGAGATGCTCTGGCTCTGGGACTACCACAAGACCACAACTGCTATGCAGAAAGTGTGAAATTTCCATCATATTGCCCCCCAAAAGAGACACCAACCCTTGATAAGACCACTTTTGGGCTGCCTATGGGGTGGCCTATTGAGAGGGGTACCACTGTAATCACAATTTCAGCCATGTCTTAAATTACCCTTATAGTAACAAAATGTAATAGCGTGGGTCTGTATTCTGACATTAATATGAGGACTTTTTAGTTCTCTTATTAATAAGAAATCCTTGCTCACTTAGTACACAGAAGCCTTCCAACCCTGCCCACTGCCACCTAGCTATAACACTGATGTGTGCCTGAAAGAGAATGGAATGCTGGGTAAGGAGATCCAGCACCTGGTGGCTACTATTAGGCATTATTACTGGGTGCATGCTGGTGACCTCCCTTCAAAACTTAAAATCAGAACTGTGTATTTTATGTGCAATATTTAGTTCCCTTTGTGACACCCAGTGTAACTGATAAACACATCAATTAATGAAGCACACAATGATCACATCTGACTGAAGGCTACCTTTTAATTGTGGGCCAGATTTGTCACACTCGCCAAGAGGCTCCCAGTTAGACAATTATTTTATTATATTTTATATTTGGAATGAGCGAAGCAAGTTAGCAAAGTTCGAACTTGCTACATTTGGCACCAGTCACCTACATGTAGCTGAAATGGGAAACACACATATCCACGGGACCAAATCTCCATTCTCAAAAAGAATGGTTCAATCAAGGTAGTTATATGCGAGTGCCATATCAACACTCTTATGCAGTATATGGCCAGGTGCTGAGTCAGCATTTTATTTCCAGAGTTGGGGACTTAAATCCACCAGCATTAGGGAAATGCCAAAAATATATTTTATGTTTGGAAAGAGCGAGGCTTGAACTTGCAAGCTTTGGCACTATGTTTGAATGTGAATTGTCATTTTGTGGAGTGAAATTCATAAGTAGTAACTCACTGTGAATCATATGACCTAAACATCGTTACAACTTAATTGTGACATGCCTGCATCAATGACATAGTGCATTACCTCTTAGAAAAAATCAAATGTACATGAAGGATGTTTGATTCAATGTCACATGTGATGTTGAATAACTACGACGATAGTACATGTAAACAGACACGGCACTCCAGGTTGACATTGAAAGTAGGCCTGGGGCATATTTTTTTCGGCACTGAATACCAAATTAAACATAGAATAAACAAAATCTTACATGATTGGAGAGTAAGTTACTATTTTTTTTCTCACTCAGGATCATTGTTGGTGCGCAGAATCACTCATGATTATCCCCCCCCCCCCCCAACAACAATCCCTTGTGAGAGAAATGTATAGCAACTCACTTTCAGCCATGTAAGATTCTTTATATCTTTATCACGCCAATTACTATGAGTAAACACATCGGAAAAAAGCAAACATGTTATATATACCGTAGTTGGCCTTTGAAGTGTGTGGGATAAGACTACATTCTTTAAGCATGTGGTCACCATCATGATAGGATTTCCATATGTGGTGATGGATAGAGCTCAGCTGCTTGATTTTCAAGGGAGATTTTCCTGTGGGAGGGAAACCAGAATGTAATAGCATAGAGGTACGTGTAAGCATTTCTGTAATAATGGAATGACTGAAATTGCTCATTTTTTGGCAACATTAAATGTGATTCAAATGACATGATAACCCTATAAGCATCCATACTGAGAAGATTTTAACTCCTTTCATACATGTACTTTAAAGGCTTTCTGTACATTGAGATGGAAATTACCTACTGATTTCCTCTGCAGCAAAGCTTGTATTCAGTGGTCCCCCTTTTGTAAGACTTTTCTCACCAGAGACCACCTGTCTTAACCCTTAAAGTGCTGATTTAAGATTGAGTCAACAGCTTTCCTTGGACACTTTGTGCGCATTGCCTGCAAAGTGTCAGGAGGAAAGCTGTTGACTAAGACAACTCTTTGCTTTAGAATATGCTTGCTGGTATATGAATGAAAGGTATCTTCATGAGGAATTTGAATCTTTTATCAAAAAATGTTTAATGGTAATGAGAAAACAACTACAGCCATGATTAGCATTGTAAGGTTTAAAAGACCATAATTCCTATGTACAAAGGGAACCATTCCTATTATAGTGTCCCTCTCTCCAGAGACCACCTCTCTTGAAAGGCCACTTTTGGGCTGTATTTGAGGTGGGGGGGCACCGTATATCTGAATTATTAATGCAGTTCTAGATTCAAATTCCTCACAAAAAGGCTTTTCATTCCAACACCAGCAGTCACCTGTACAGTGGTCCCTGTTTTGAGAGACCACCTGTCTTGAAAGACCTCATCTGGATACTTTGCTTGTCACTTTTTATCTTATTGTCTGTCTCCAATGAAAGAAGCACCTGTCTTGAGTGACCACAATATTGTCCTCCCAAGCTGGTGTCTGTTAAGACAGCTTTCAGTGTATACTGGTCCCTGAGAACCCACTCTGTGGCCAGACTACCTTTCCTCACATTAACCCACTCTGTGGCCAGACTACCTTTCCTCACATTAACCCCCTCTGTGGCCAGACTACCTTTCCTCACATTAACCCCCTCTGTGGCCAGACTACCTTTCCTCACATACTATGCCTCTTCCAGATACTTTGCTTATCAGTTTTTATATCATTAATGTCTCCAACAAAATACCACCTGCCTCTAGACACCACAATTTTGTCATCCCGAAGAGTGGTCTTTTAAAAACAGGTTTCACTGAAACTCCAAAGAACAAGAAAAAATTGTGCAGGTAAGCAGCTTAACCTGATGTGCCTTGGATGCATTTTACCCAAAGTAGACTCAGTGACTCTGAAAGCTGGTGACCTGACTCTGAAAGCTCTTGATTAAGCCCCCAACTTAGCAATAAAAGGGCTAAAATTCCTCAGAAAAAGCTTGAGTACCAACATACCAGAAAAAAGTCATAATTCATTTACTTCCAGGGCAGTAGGAGAATCATTTGCGAGACAGTGGAAAAGCAAGAATGTGACGAATGACCGTGGTCATTGATGACTTTGTCTGTGCTGCCATCTGGTGTCAGTGGTCTGCAATGCCACACAACAGGCAGCAATTGTCACCATGTCCATACATGTATGACTGACACAGGCGAGACATGGGATATAAAATATACTAATAGACCTCAAGAAAGGTATAAATTACTTGGGTGTTTTACAGAACTTGTGGCCACAAATCAGGAATTCTGGTTTCAGTAAATTTGCTCATGCATTGCTGGTAAAATTATCAAATTTGACAAAACAGAAAATGTAAACACATACAGTCTCCCTGACAACTAAAGTGGGTTAATAAATAAGTACATCATTACCTGTTATACTGACACCACCTAGTCGCCTTAAAAAGTGTCAGATAACTGAATATGTCGGATAAATGAATCAAATACAAAAGAAAATGAACTGAGTGTTCCTCAACACTTGTGTGGCTAAGTAAATATGTCAGATATTTGACATTTTGCTGTATTTATAAACTATCAAGCAAAGAATAGGAAGTGGAACACTACGAACAAATATCATGCCAATATTTATAAGCACAAATAAATCCACATTATTACCTGTAAACACAAATTAATGAAATCAAGATATATACAAATATAATCTTAAGATTGAGGGTTAATTGTTGGTTATGGTTTTTGCCCTAGAAGTGGGAAGTAGATTCTTTTGTTCATGTTGATGTCCTCATTTGATATTGGCAGGTGTTACCAAGGACTATATTTTGAGCATAATTCAGACTCCACCTGCTCCAGCATAATTGTGTATGTATATATAGTATTATGTGTTATTCATATACTCATACATAGTTATGTACATTCCACCATGGGAAAATCACAGATTTAATTAGATTATCAGTAAAAGTGGCTTCTTTGTGATATTGATGGTTAGGTTCACATTGTCAACAATATTATACCAAGATTCTGTCCCAGAAAAGGAGCTATTTAACTCATTCTGTGCCAGTACCTCATTTTTTCTGAACTTTTGGCCAAAGATTGTGATGTCAAAGTCTTCAGTCACACTTAGAGGCTGCCACAGGAGGGTGCATGGACTTCCTCCGATCTTTGGTGGTGGAGCGTAGCTCAAACCGTCCAAAAACAGTCTTTATTTGGGCACTTTTCGGCAAAAATTAGTACCTTCTTGAGAGACTTCTTAGGAAAATCAATGAATCTGTTAACTCCTAAATGGGGGTATTTTACCCTTTCAAAACCTGAAATACCTTCTGAGAAAATCGGAAAGGGTCACAAGGCTTGTTTTCTTGCATGTAAAATGGAGAAAATCTGGTCTAGACCTCGGAATTGACCTTCTTGTCACCTATTGAAAAAATTCCTAAAGGAAGACGCTCAAAATAATGAAAAAAATTGGCAATCTGAGCCAAAAACTCATACTTGTTGAGGGCAATTTTAGTCAAAATGTGTCCCTTTGTTATGGAAATTTGACTGCAAAAGCCCCGGTTTTGTCCTCAAATGGACTCTTCAGAGACTGATTTGTAATGGACACAAACACCGGTGTTTATACCATAACGTAACTAACCCTGTGGTAACCTACTGTTATGTTTTGGTTTTATACTATTTTGTAAAATAATTATCTACCTAAAGTAGATTGTGGTAGTATTTCGAGCAGACCTAATAGGAATGCCACAGGCCATATTGGAACCGCTGCAACCAGCCTCTGCCTGGGGTTCCTGCAATTTGGCTTCGCTGGACTTTGTAATTGTAATGATTGAAAATTACACATGAAAATTCCCGACTCAAAGAGAGCATTAGTGTTAGTATATAACTGACCTGAGGTCCATATTTTGCATCACCTGGCAAGTCATCCTTCATGTGACCTTGTGACAAGGACAACACAGTAAGTAGAGCAATATGTCAGGGTTACACCCCAAGGGTCACACCCCAAGGGTCACACGCCTTCACCACCTCCTGGGTGGCTCACATCCACACAGAAGTGCAACAAACTTTTTTTATACTGTCTACAGACAAAGTTTTAGGTATACTGGTCTTGGGGTACACTGGTCTTAGCTTGTTTGACTGTCTGTCCGACTGTCCGTCTGTAGCAGAATCCTTGTAAGCAAAATATCTTGTGATTCATGAGCCACATCAAATTTAAATTGACCCTAACTTTACCTTGACACTGTTTCTTTACATGGCTATGTTTTCGTGATCTTGACCTCATTTTCAAGGTCACAGGACCTGTGTATGTGCAAATCGGGGGTATCCAGGCGGCTGAGGAGAACTGATCATGGTCTGTCATTTCATGTATGTATATGGATATATGTATGTATATATATATATATATATATATATATATATATATATATATATATATATATATATATATATACATATATATATATATATATATACAGTAATACCTACTGTATTTGACAACCTCTTCTTCCAAGTGGTCACATATAGCAGGTGGTCTTTCACCAAAGGTAACTTTAAAAAGAAATTGACTTCCACAGCCTCAGCAAAGTGGCTACATGCAGCAGAGGGTTGGACATGACTGTGGTCACATACAGCAGGTACCACTGTGTGTATGTATATACAGTGGTACCTGCTACATGCAACCACTGCCGTCAGCAGCCACATTGCTTTTTGTGGTCACTAGGCTCGGACATAGGAGTCAATTTCTTTGTAAAATTTACCTGTGGTGACAGGTCACCTGCTGTATGTGGTCACGTTTTCTTGGGAGAAGGGGTGGCCACATACAGCAGGTGTCACTGTATGTATATATATATATATATATATATATATATATATATATATATATATATATATATATATATATATATATATATATATGTTACACTAGGCCTAGGGGTGGGATAATTTCATAATTGGAAATCACTACTTCCAGGAATCCTATTCTTTTTGTTAGTATGTGTTAAGAGTTTTTGTTGGCTTTGACACTGGGATTGACTCCAAGAGGTCATCTGTGTTGTCGTTAGATAGGTACATGCAGACACATAATGCCATGAACATCTGACAGCATTTTTTTCATGCATTCACGTGTACAGATGCATTGTACTAGGAACATCTGCCACACTGTCATCATACCTACAGATGCATTTTTCCATGGATATAACTCAGTATTATCATCAGATTATCATCCTAAACACAGACACATTGTGTTGTGGACATATCTCAGCACCATTGTTAAACTGTCCTCATATGTTCAAATGCTTTGTGCCACTGACGTCTCATGGCATTATTGTCAGACTGTCATAGTACGTACAGATGCATTGCATCGTAACTACATTGGCAGCCACTGAGTGCTTGATGACAATCCACCAAGTTACAGTTTCAAAGGACTGAGGATTTATGTGACAACATGAACGCGTTGTTCCATGTGTTTCAATGGGCTACCTGTCACTTATGTAAATCTTCATGTAATTAAAGACTCTGTGTGCATTTGTATTCTCTGGGTTCATTTTAATTAGTACACATCACTCAACAACAGTCATTACTGCCAGAAAAAAATGAAGTAGAAAATATAAATGTCTCTCTCTGAAACTACTTTAACCCTTACAAGTTCTGAGTCAGCAGCTTTTGTTGGCTTGCTTTGGGCACTTTGTACCCACAGCGCTTATAGGAAATTGGTTAACCTGCATCATTCCTGTGGTCTCAGCAACACTAGGCAACCTGGCACTTGAATATGTATGTATGTATGTATGTATGTATGTATGTATGTATGTATGTATGTATGTATGTATGTATGTATGTATCTATCTGTCTGTATGTATGTATGTATCTATCTATCTATCTATCTATCTATCTATCTATCTATCTATCTATCTATCTATACGTAAAACATACACATGGTATCGATTGAAAAAAAAAATCTGCACAAAACAAAACTGGTCAAAAACGATAGAGACAAACAGTTATATCCAACTGCATTAATGCAGGTAGAAAATGGAAGGAGATCAGTTTACTAAGGATGTGGAACAGGTGAAGTTAGGTCAATTCTTTGCACCTGCTTTTATCAAAAACTGCCAATAAAAGAATTAATGATATTTATGTATTCAGGTTGTATGTATTGATGTATATAGACCTACATTATGAGTATAAACAGATTAGTTTTTTGTAAGAATTTTTAGTGACGATTGATGATGTTCAGAACTCCGATGACTTGCCAAGCAGTAGACTAAATAGTGAATATTTGACTGGACATTTTATTAATTTAACAAGTTTGGTATTTTCAGAAGTTAGCTGGAGTCCTTTCATCAAATTTTGTTCGAAGCGTTCTTAACAGTGGATCAGAAGATCTTTGAACACTCAACATTTTTGTTAAGAGTGGCTTGCAACGAGCATTTTATAATATTTTTCATCAAAGTTTTTAAATTTATTTATTGTGATGCTTGTTTGAATCAATTTATGACTGGGGGATGCAAAACTCTGTGGACTGCATTAACAATAATTAGTCTTTACAGTTTCTTAACATTTCCTTTTTACCTGATTATGTAAAGTGCAAAACAAAACAAAAACAAAAAAAAACGCCCCCACTTCTAAAAACCAAAAAAACACCCCCACCCCTAAAAACTTATAATTCCAGGCTGCTGAGGGTGATCTAGGCATTGCACACTATTTTCTCATGAGAAATGTCAAAGATGATTTCTGACAACCCTGATTATAATATGCAGTAATCTCCCTTTTATAGGGCCCTTAGAAGAGGCCACCTTGTCTAAAGAGGCCACTTTTAAATGCGGTGAAGATGACATTTTCATTACAGTTTCTCCCTCAGAAGGGGCTACCCTCAGAAGAGCAGTTAGGAGGTAGGTGGGACAACTTTTGCTACTAGTAACCAGCACATTAGGAAAGTGGCTTCTTTTATTGAAATTTCTGTGGTCAGATTGTACGAGAATCAAGCATAAATGTGGTGAAGTATGTTCCACCATGTCAGACACAGGGAGTACGTTCATTGATTGCTGAAATGTTAAGAGTAGTGACAGTACTAGCAAATCATTTTCTTTCAAATGGAGTCAAAATACTGAAAAAGTCTGACTTTATCGAGCAAGATCCAGTTGTTTAAGTATAGTGAGGCAGTAAGCTTATCAGAAAAGGGGCTTTACAGTTATAATTAGAACCAGCTTTTAGTCTAAATTCTAGCATATACAAAGAGAGTGAGCAGTTAACAGGCACTTCACACATTCCTATACATGTACTTTATAATATTTATTCCTACATTTTGGCACTTCATACATTCCTATACATGTACTTTACAATATTTATTCCTACATTTTGGCACTTCATAGATTCCTATACATGTACTTTACAATATTTATTCCTACATTTTGGCAAAATTTTCCCCTATATTCCTGTACTTGAAAAAGATGGTGCCTCTGGAAACAAAGAAAGCATATTTTCAGTAGAATACTTACAATAAAAGTTGAGTCAGATGCATATGATAGCCAAAGATGTAATGTTTTATTCCTATATATTACCTATGTTTTAGTTTAAAATTCCTTTATGTACATTCCTACAGTCTAAGCAAAATATTCCTATAAGAAATCCTATGCTTTCAGGAAGGCACCAGAATGTCTGAATATTGTAAAATTCAAATTTGGTGCCTATTATTAGAGCGACTGGCTTCGTATTTCCGCTCAGCTTTATGGTCTGCTAAATTACATCAACAACAATAGCAGGAGAGCAACTTTTCCTGGAGCAATGTCGCCATAGTTAACATTCTTGAAAGGCAATATTTCTTCAAGCAAAGTTAGCGGAGCCAAAATCTGTCGTTTGGAAACTTTTTTTTTGAGGAGCAGTGTATGATTCGGAAGCCATGAAAGAATCGGTTACATTGCTGTCTGTCAAGTGTACACAAGAGCGATTAGACCTTGTCAAGATCTAATCTGATCATTGATTCTGTTAAACCAGTTTGGCAGCAACAAACATACAAATAATGAAGAAAACGTTGAATGAAAAATGAGTGTTACACAGAATATAGTTCACACCTCTTCGTCTTCGCAAACACGGCACACAAACAGCACATGGATCATTTATGACAGCAGGGGAGCATCGAGTTACTGCCTGTGTGGCTGTTTCAATGAAATCCTATATTCTGGCATTGTATGAACCGCTACCTTTGATATAGTATTGGATATCAATGGCCGTGTTGTCTAAGTGTTTGTTTGGTACAGGCATTGCATTATTTAAGTTCCTCAACTAGGGCGTTGGGGCAAAATTTGATAATCTGGAAATAATCCGCAGAGACCTGTGTCACTGATGTAATATGTTGTAGACCATGGTGGTACTGTACGGAGAACTAGATATATGTATCGTGTTGCTGGCAATCTTCTCACTTGATTACGCTATTTTTTTTGTGACAAAAACTTAACATTACACGAACAAGCTCTTGTTTTGAAAGATACAAAGGATTGTCATTATGTCTGTAAGGTATTCTAGACTTCAAAGCGTGGGATACTTTTATACCTGTCAAAGTATAATTATGCAACCAGAAACATTTATAAAGGCACTTGTTAAAAAAAAAGTGTCTCAATTTCAGCATTGTGACAGAAAAATAAAACCAATCAAGACACCTACTCAAATGTACGTGAATTTCAAAGAAGCCATATTTGTCATATAACTGTACTGCATTGATATGAAGGGTAGGTATAAAGACACGAATACATTGATAATGGAAGTCCAATAGTCCATTCGTATACAGTGGAGACCAAGCAGGGCCAGGCTACAGGCAAACCTGTTTTGAGAGACAACTGTTTGGAAAGACCACCTGCTTTTTCAGACCATGCTTACCATGTCCCTTTTGCCATCTTTCCTATGTTATTGCACCTCTATTGAGAGACCACCTGTCTTATATGACCACTTTTTTTGGCCTGCCTTGGTGGGAGGGCATCTCTCAAAACCGGTTTTACTGTATTACCAGAAAAATTTGGTATCTTTGCATATGTAGCGCAATTTAAATGTTGGGTAGTGTTACCAAAATCTATACATTTTCCGACAGTAGCAGTATGGGTTAGAGTCCTAGGATGTTGTACATGACTAAAGCTTCAGTGTTATCTGTCAAGTGTACATGCTTGTCAATGACAAGATGCAATACGTTCATGTAACAGCCTATATTTTGTAACCATTAGAAGTCAGTTTATTTCAAGATTGAGAACAATTATGGGTGGTTTGAATTGTTTATTGTATCAATAAATTATAATGATGGAAAACAGAAAAGTGTGAATCATAAAGAGTACTTGTTATTTTATAGTTAGCATTGTGGCAGGAAAATAATGGTAATGCATGTTTGCATGCTTCTGATCAGAAAATAATCCACATGAGCCTAGTGCAGAAGCAGATTATCCATAAGAAATAATTTGCGTATTCATAGCCAGTTAAGATGCTGTAACCCTGGTGGGAAACCAGTGCATTCTTTTAAAGGCTTATTTCTTGCAAGTGCGAAAAATCCATCAATGTCATTTCATCTTCAAAAAAAGTCTGTGCCCTCACAGTTAATACTTATTTCACACCTGAGTGCGTTCGGGGTATTACACCTTATCATGCATGCTTCGCTGTGTTTCCATTTAGACTGATATCAACAATTATTTCTGTCCAGCTCTCTTTCAAATTCAGACGTTTTGATTGAGATGAGTAAATTAAGTGGCAGTTTGAAAGGCTTCCAACGTACTTTATAGATTTGAGCTATTTAATCGTTTCCAGGTCAGAAAGAGACAATCAATAGCTGAATATCCTTGCCATAGGGTTGGTACAGTGTGCTGAAACCTTGCCCAGGAAAACTATTGACCAGGGTTGGAATTACATGCCAACAAGACAGGTTTTTTTTCTAATTCTCAGCAAAAAATATTTCTCTTCATATGGAATTTGAGTGGAAACGTTAAAGCAAACAACTTCCATGTACATCTGGGCTCTTTGGAATTACAAGGAAATAGTCCATCATCATAAGCACTGTGGCAAATTTGAGTGTTGCACCATGGTATTGAATGGCAGATCATTTCAGAAGTGTTCAGCAGATATTGCAGCCAGAATGATGCTTTACAATAATTGGGTAGTGAGCTGCAATGCCTGACAAATATACATCACCAAGTTGAACTACAATATCCCTCTAATTTACCCAAGCTTCTAACCCTTAATTATCATAAGCTGCAGTTCTTCCCCAATTTACCCTCCAACCCTAGACGCTGACTACCATACCCCTCTTATTTACCTCAACATCTTACCCTGCTGATTTGCTGCCTAATTTTTCCAATCCCCCATGCAACGCTTGAGTCGGACAACCATACCCCTATTATTTACATGTACCTTCATTAGCATCCAACCCTGTTCTTAGGCTATGAAATCCATCCAACTTGTGATGGTACTCATGTTGTTTATGAGACAAAGGGTCCCTTCAGTTTTCCTTTCTACCTCAATCATGACACAAAGGGCTCTCTTCAGTTTACCCTCGAATTGTCATTGTAAGGCAAGGCCCCTTTAGTGGCCGTATTGAGCTTTAAGGGATCCAAGCCAATTTAGCCCAAATCCTGTTAGATTCGTACCTTACATAGGCATATTTCACTAGTGGGATATCACTAGGCATACTTCACCAGTGGGATATCACCAGGCATACTTCACCAGTGGGATATCACCAGGCATATTTCACCAGTGGAATATCACCAGGCATACTTCACCAGTGGGATATCACCAGGCATATTTCACCAGTGTGATATCACCAGGCATACTTCACCAGCAGGATATCAGAAGGCATACTTCACCAGCAGGATATCACCAGGCATACTTCACCAGTGGGATATCACCAGGCATACTTCACCAGTGGGATATCACCAGGCATACTTCACAGTCTTTAATTCCCAGACGTGTCTTTGCGATGGTGGCTGCCAGTCTTTACCTTTATATTTGGTAAAGATAACTAAGTGAAATTTAAAGAATGCAAAAATGTGAAATGATAGCAAACAAACAAATAAACATATAATGTAACACATGTTCTTGCATATAACAGCAAGACTTTGTGAAATGATATGAACTGGTACATTCACCAATAGGAGAAAAACTTGCTAAATTCAAATTGTAAGATAAAGGGCTTGTTCACTTTAGCCTTCAGCCTTGATTATGTGCTGCTAGCTGCAACACTTTGCAAACTTAAGATTTAACTTATTCATGTTTATGTGGTGGGAAATTCATAGATAATCCTTATTCAGCGAGTAGTTTGTATGCATGAATAAATGCAAGTAATTTGACTTAGGAAAGTTGTTGACCTGGACATTGTTTTCCTGACCAGTACATATTCATTGACTCATCCAAACACTGAAAAGTTGTGATGAGTTTGTTTAATTACATATCAACTCTTTTAGTGCCATGTTTGCCTGAGTCAACAGCTTTCATCAGCATGCTTTGGGTGCATCATGCCCAAAGTGTACCAATGCAAGGAAAGCTGTTGACTTGTTCCAGTCTTATGGTCTCTGCAGCTCATGCTGATGCTTGAATGAAAGGTTGGTTAACAACGAATAGGAATCTGGTATGTCAGTTCAGAAGACAATGACTTTTGTTAAATTGACAATAAAAGACTTGGGCAGGAGGTGAATCAGATTGACCCATTTCCTGCCTTCCACAAGGAACAGCCTAAACTGCTTTCCTTGAGGGACAGTGAGCAAAGCTTTGATGTTTGGTTCATCATTCCAATAAAATGACAGACAAACTTAATTTGAAAAAAAAAGAAAAAAATGAAACAGAATACATGAACAGACGGCATTTTTAATATCTGGACACTGCCCTTCAGGTGCTTGAAATAGGAGATTAAAGGGCCAAATTAGTGGGGGCACTTTGAGGGTAAGACAGTCAAATACAGGCTGCCTCCTTATTTATGATGTGCAGTACTCGCTAGTCCCTCTTCTGAAATGCTCCTCTTTTGGGAGACCACCTACCTTTTGTGACCATTTTCACTTCACATTTTACCTGTTTTGGGAGACCACCTGCCTTGTGTGACCATTTTCATGTCACATTTTACCTGTTTTGGGAGACCATCTGTATAACGGGACCAGTGACCACCTAAACTGACCACAGAAGACCACTTATCCATACAGAAATTTTCCATTTCAGATAAGTGAAACCCACTTAGTTTGTCAGAGATTTGTTAAATAGTTTTGTCAAAACCAGATATATAAATCTGAATGTTTATGATACTAATAAAACACAAGACCACAAGATGGAGTAGGGGTCGTATAAGTGTGCATTAATCATGTTTGAATCTAAATTATGGATGGGAATTCAAAGTAATGGCTAGTTGTTGGGCATATGGTGCAAGAGTCAAACTTCCTGTGAGAGACCACTTGCTTTATGTGACCACTTCTCGGAAAACACCAGGGATGGTTTCTGAAAGGAGGGTCTACTGTACATGATAGGGCCCATGGAGTGGGTGGTGATATGGTAATACAACCTTATAATGAGGACATTGAACACAGAAGTAACAGAAAGAGTACTTCAGCTGGAGCCAAGGACACACCATATCATATCAAAATCCACCCTGTAATGAGTGCCTCTTAAAGAGGAAGCACTCTGCCTGCAAAGCAGTCCATCTTGTAACGAGTCCCTCATAAAGTAGAATCCACCTTGTAAAGAGTGCCTCATAAACAGGGAGCGCTCTGCCTATAAAGTAGAATGCACCTTGTAATGAGTGCCTCATAAAGAGAGAGAGAGCTCTGCTTATAAAGTAGAATCCACCTTGTAAAGAGTGCCTCATAAAGAGAGAAAGAGCACTCTGCCTATAAAGTAGAGTCCATCTTGTTATGAGTGCCCTCATAAACAGGGAACACTCTGCCTATAAAGTAGAATCCACCTTATGATGAGTGCACTCATAAAGAGGGAGCACTCTGCCTATAGAGTAGAATCCACCTTGTAATGAGTGCCTCATAAAGAAAGAGTACTCTGCCTACATGTATACAGCTATACCTGGGATGACAAGAGGTAAATGCATTGGATAAAAGTTGTTAGAGCAACTTAAAGGTAACGGAGTCCATAGGCAGCCAGCTTAACTGTCATTATGTATGGTCCAGTCGTGTTCTTAGCAGATAAGTGCTGCAAGGTTAAAAAGTAGATTTGTGTGAATTGTAACCATGCTGAAGATAGAACCAAAAAAAACCAGAGGTTTACCAATGAAACTTGTCCCATGACCCTTAATTCTCAGAGCTGCACATTATCATCAGTGAATGATGCCACATGCCACTGTTCAATGGGAAGTCGACATGAAACGTTATCTTTTACTTGACTGGGTAAAGAAATCAGTGTGCATTGGGGTGTCACAGATCGCAGTGACAGTCAGAAGCATTCTGCCAAGCCTCTCAGATGCTGCAGTAAGGAACGTCACTGTAATGCTGCAATTAAGCATCGTATCATGGACAATTGCTTGTCTGCCTCTGGTCTTTTGAGGTTTTGTAAGGGTGTCAAGATTGGACCAATCAGGCACGTCATCGATGCTGTCAGGCTTCCCTTTGAAGTTCCCAGTTTTCCTGCTACAGGAATCACAGGTTTTGGAGATACCCGGAAACTATGGTGCAGTGGGCCAGTGAGCGAGGCCCTTTGTACGTTTATGGAAGGGCCGGATACAGCATCGACAATGATTGAATGACAATTACCTCAAAGCCCTTGCAAGGACTATCAATGATGTTCCCATTTGTTAATCTTTTTGTACCCTGCTTTGAGACCAATTGCTGTGGACATAATTTTGGGTGAGACTGTGTTGAGATAATGAAATTTCCCAGGGATAAAACTTCAAAGAGCCACGTATCCATCAGAGACATTGTACAAAGTTGCTCGTCAGCTACATGTATCTCAAAGGAGAGGGAACCACAACCAAAAAAGTATAACACAACCGCCACATCTTTTATGTAGATCAAGGTAGCTTTAATAATTAAGGCCAGGTTTGTTGTTTTTTGTACCATCCAGGGTCCATCCATCAATAAACCAGGGGCTGCAATGGGCTGCCAATAATACATGGAGGGTCGAGGACTGCGGTGATCCCGATATGTGTACAATGTACGGGGACACTGTGTGTATGGCTGTAACTCAGAGTGTGCCCATTCAAGCTACTTTGAAAGATTGCCTGCAGTGTTACAGAGTTAAACAGGTTGAAGTGAAGTGTCACTTTTTTTGCACTGTAAAAGAAAAAGATGTTCAATTTTCAACACCTGTGCCATGTATTTGTTCATACAAACTGGCAACATTCCATGGTCTGCCCATATCATGGTTTTATATTCTTACACAAGCACCATGATACCAGTGACAGAAGCACTTAAAGTGGTTCGTCTTTTTAGAAACCTTTCCTATCAAAGACCACTGGCTTTTTAACCCCTTCACCCTTGAATTAAGACTGAGTTAACAGCTTTCCTTGACATGATCTTGATAGGTCTCATCTCCAATTTACAGTCAAACTATTATCAATTACTGTTGAAATGAGTTGAAAACACTGAAGCAGACGACATTTGACCAGCTGGCAGTTTGGGCCAGTTTATAAGCTGGAAAGTGTTAAGGCTGTGTTTATCAGGTTCCCAGCACAATCTTTTCCTTGTAATTTTACCTCCATTGAGAGAACACCTGTCTTATGTGACCACTTTTACCCCAGCCCAAGCCTGGTGTGTCTCTGAAAAGAATATTCAGCGTATCATGACTAGCCGTGCCTTGGTCATAGGCCAAGATTTTAGCAATAAACACTGATGGCAGATGACCAGTAATCAGTGAAGAAAATTAGGTACAGATGACGAACACCAATTTGCAAATACCGCATTTGTCCTAAAAGGGCTCCTGCTGTAATCAGGGCCAACATCCCTGAAACCAGATTGGTCAGAAATCACGCCAAAAACTTCTGCACTTTAACATGTTAAAGATCATTTTTCATTTGCTGCCAGAAACAGAGCTAGGCATATATTTTGCTGCTAAGTTTTGACAATAGAGAATCACTACATTTACTGCAAGATCATGCAAGGAGTTGCCTGCTAAAAAAAAAAACCAATCTGCTGTCTTCATTCCACTTGAAGTGTGGTAGAGATAATATATACATTGGTGTGCTTTGGAGACAATTCAAGGAGAAGAAGCAAATAACATTTAGTAAATCCATGTGACTGCACCCTGTCCAACTCACATTGCAGAGGATGTCTTTTAGGAGAGTCGTACAACTCAGGTCATAGGTCAAGGTCACCATTCCTTGCAAAATATGTGGTTCCCTGCCACATCTCCAAATGGGTGTGATTGAAGTCCATCAAACTTGGTCATTATTTACCCAGGTGAGACTTCCCTTAAATTTTTCAGAAGTGACCTTGAGGTCAAAGGTCAAACTTTCTGCAGAAGAATGGTGGCCCTCTTAGAGGGGTGGCCTCTGGTGAGAGGTGCCTGTTCTGGGCATGCATGATGTTTTTTGCACAAAAAACTCTCTTCTAGTTGTTTTATTTTTTTTTTTTTTTTTAATTTTTTTTTTTAATTTGGGCAAATATGGAGTAGGCAGAGTTCATGAAACGTAATATAAAATAACTCTGGCCTAAATGTGCAAATATATGTGTTTATTTGTATATGTATGTAGGGGTACAAAAGGGGGTTTTCCTGCCTGTCTGTCCTATGTCAGTCACATTCCTGAATTATAATACAATTCTTGCATGATACCTAGGTGTATGTAACTGCCGCCCATGGTATCATAAACATTCCATGGGTCTAGCCTCTGGCAGGCCTTCAGGTAAACTTACCTTTGGAAAACCACTTGTTTGGGCGACCGTAGGACCATACACAAAAAAGGGTACAAGACTTACCAAGACTGGAGACAAGCATCAAAAGCCACAGCAAGAAAAGGCAGAGAGACATAAGCCTGGAATGTGACAAAGATATTGATATTGATAGAACACCCACATATGTTGTGATCTACAGTTATCTCCGTTTCCTATCCACATCATAGAGGAACATGGAACATTACATGCCTTGTTTATAAAAGTAATCATCATCCATGTGTTACACGATTCCCGTCCTGGATCGGCAGAGTTAGTGGAATTACGAAGTCATAGCTAAGCACTGCACAGGTTTCATTTCATATGCAGTGACAGCTGGTCGTCATGAGGAAGCTGAGGGCATTTCCTCAACAAATAAATGTCAAAACAGGCATACACCGTAAAACTGAATTTATTTTCCTTTGGGTTTCTCGTTTTGCTACATGTAGATACCGTTCTGGTGTTCTAGGTGTTAATAAATGTTTAGTTTTTCATCCTGTTGAAATGAGTAAAAAAACATTGAAGCAGACGACATTTGGCTCCCAACCAGTTTAAGGGGGGAAGGATTTACACGATTGTATCAACATGTGGGGTAAGCGGAGAGACCAGGATGCCTCGGCAAACCAGCGTTTGGTCTGTTGGGTTTCCATTTAATACTTCAAAATGGTCTGAAAACATCCAAATAAATGCATTCTATCACAAAATGAATCCATTGCAATACAAATTCTTAGAAAATATATATATCGGGGATTATATGTATGAATCGCAGGGGTAGAAATTAACTTTTTTTTTCAAGTTGTCTCGGGGTACCCACAGAATTTTTACAAGTTGCCCAAGCCTCCAGAAAGTTATCCAGTTTCCCACCACATGAGAATTTTAGTTACCTTGTTAAAAGACACTGACATTTATAATGTTGCAATTATAAATGAACAATCAAGACTGACGCACAAGAGCTATATTTGTCACCGCTATGAAAACATTTTTCCCGCACGAAGAAGAAGAAGATTCTGAGAACTGTATTTAATGTTGCCACAATTGTTGGAAATGACATGTTCTGCTGACGATAGAAAATTGGCCCATGGGAAACCAGCTGAGGAAATAAAGTTGCCCAACACGAATGAGAGTTTTCTGGCCACCCACACACCCACTAATTTTGAACCCTGGAATGCATTTCTGAAAGAAACAAGTTGCTACATCTTACAAAACAAAGACATTATCCATTTGATGAATTATATAATATCTTGTAAAAACTGGCCACAAAACACACAGTTTATCAATGTGGAGGCCATTGCTTTTGAACCTAAGATTTAATATTATTTATTGCAGAAAATTCCTACATGGCTTTATAAAGATTTAGGCAAGAAATGTTAAATGCATATGCTATAAATTACTTACTTACCTCGGGACCTCCCTTTGATCTTGTTACAGACGTAGGAATATGTCCTTTCAGATATGAAACACTTTTCATATGACTGAGTAAATTTACTAGAAAGTATAGGGTAACTATTAAACACCATGTGCTGATTAATTGACTATTTAAGGTCCAATATGTGTGTGACAGGCGAATTAGGTCCTACAAATCATAGCGACATATATGCTGAAAGGTTGGGGAGGCTCGCTCAGTGACAATGAAAACACATGTGGATGTTTTTGTTTTTAAAAATAGTTTACAGATTTTTTTCCAATTTGTCTCAATCAACATCCTGGCAAAGTTACATGTACATTGTTACATCAGGACAGCAGAATACTTCTTTTCATACAAATGTGTTTTATTCTGCCATTTTTCCATCAATCGTTCATAAACGGAGTTTTCATCTATGGTCTGTCAAAAACTCGGAAAGTTGAAATTGATTGAGGTTTCAGTTAAATGATTTTAAATTGATTGCAAGCTTAATACAATTTACAATTTTAATGAGGTAAAGGTTGATGTAATTCTTGTTAGAAAGAAGACGGGCTTTGGTCAGTTGCAGGCCCAAATGGACAGAATGGGTTTGGTGCAATCATCACTTGAGTAGTTTGGAATCTTTGAACTGGGCAATTTGCACTTTTTCTATCAATGTAATGAGTACACAACATAAAGCAATTAATTTCAAGGTCAAACCACCTCCATTGAAACTTTCAACCTGAAAACTGATATTTGGAATTTCGCTGAAGGACAAATCGACAATGAAGTTTTTTTTTTGAAGCAGTTCACAAGTGCATCAAATCTAATATGAGACAGAATATCTGGCTATCCTCAATTCTGATTTCTTTCTGACATACATGTGTACTTTAATACATCCAATGTCATGGTTGAATTATGTGCAAAATACTTACAATTGCACCTCATTGCCCAAATACACATTATAATGCCCCCCTCCTACCAGTGGAGGGGCATATAGTAATCGCTTTTTTGGGGGCATGCATCCGTCTGTCCGCTGTTTATGTCCAGGCTGTAATTTGCTTTTGCTTCAACTTAGATTAATGAAACTGTACACAGGTGCATCTGGACATAAGGGTGTGTTATGAACCAAAAGTAGGTCACTAGGTCAAGTATCTGGATCACAGGGACATATCATTGTAAAATCATGTCCAGGCTATAATTCTTAGCTTAGTTTCATGAAACTTGACACACACATATATCTAGACCTAAAGGTGTGTCATGTACTTTAAGTTTGTGACTAGGTTAAGTATCTGGGTCAGTGACATATTCTTGTAAAATCGGGTCCGGGCTATAATTCCTTTACTATGTAACTTAGAATGAAACTTTACTATTGAACTTAGTGTCATGAAACAAAAGTAGGTCACTAGGTCAAGTATCTGGTGTACACTATTTGTGTCGTGAGTGTAACTTGCTTGTCTTTCAACTTAGACTAATGAAACTTTACACACAGGTGCATCTGGACAGAAGGGTGTGTCATGTACCAAAAGTAGGTCACTAGGTTAAGTATCTGGATTAAATGAGGCGAGGGGGGGTAGACATGGATCCAGCAATCACTAATTGCATTTTTATTTTGTACCCTGTGAGTCTCAGTACTAGTTGTATATCTGGTATGTTTCTGTGCTCATAGTGTATCCAGGATGTCTCTGTACTATTTGATCTTGTGTGTCTCTGTACTGTTTGTGTATCTAGTGTGTCTCTGTATTATTTGTGTATCTAGTGTGTCTCTGTACTATTTGTGTATCTAGTGTGTCTCTGTACTATTTGTGTATCTAGTGTGTCTCTGTACTATTTGTGCATCCAATCCAGTATATCTCTGTACTCATGGTGTATCCAGCATGTCTCTGTACTCATGGTATATCCAGCATGTCACTGTACTCATGGTATATCCAGCATGTCTCTGTACTCATGGTGTAGCCAGTATGTCTCTACTATTTGTGTATCTATAGTGTGTCTCTGTACCAATTGTATATTCAGCATGTTCCTTTACCATGTTTGTATTCAGTGTATCTCTGTACTAGTTGTGCGTAGCCTCTGTACATGTGTGGGCACTGACTGTGTATCCTGCTTGTCACCTCATTGTTACTGGATGTTGTGCAGTAATTTACATGTTTCTGTTTGTCTATTTTTGACAAGATCTTGGTCTGTATATAGACATGCTCCTTTTGGCCAATTCTGTTTAAACTGCTGTGGAATATAGACTGATAAACATGGCTGGTGTTAGCACAGCTTACAATGCGGTCTGCTGCTTTGATGGCAGTCAGGTACAATGATACATTACCCTGCATTGGTACATAATGAATGAACCATGACATTTAAAGGTATAAAGGTATGTGATATTGTCAATTCTCTATGAGTTTGAATGTGTATACGTAATAATTAATACATGTATTGAATAAAGGGCTTCCTTATTTGGCTTCCTACAAAGCAGTCACTGCGTACATAAATGAAATCTTCATGAAGTATGGGTAGACTGAAAATTATGAGACCAGTAACCATCCTGGCTACTGTGCAAATAAATAGGAGATGAAGAGGCAATGTGCTGCCTCTTAAGTCTTCAACTGGCTCCAGCAATTCAGAAAACAGTGAAAACAAAGTCTGTATACCTTGAGGGCAAGACTCAGGGTTTGGCAGGGTGAACGTGTTCTGTATACATAAAAATAGATCATAATTTTACAGCAATGTCTCCCAAATTATCTTTTTTTTTTACATTAGTGAACCTTTGAAAACTTTAGAATTATTCCAAAATGCTTTTCTTAATGCATAAGCACAGTTGTTTAATTGGAAGAAATGTTTTGTAGAACAAAAGGTGCTAAAAACTTTTTTGATATAATAGCTTTTGACCGCCCTGCCAAGTTTTTTTTGTTTTTTTTTTCAGTGGAAAACATTGAAGAAAGTGTGTACATGTAACAGACAGATAATTTAGGGGCAAGACCCTGATGTTCCAAGTATCAGCATGTCTTTGAGGGGAATTAGAGGCAGCTGAATGGTGACCTGTGCTCTGTGGATCAGTGTCTGCGTCTAACAGTTACGCTACATGTACATACAGCACAATATATGCTTGCCATTCATGTGACAGGCCAGCTAGGTGTGGCTATCTGACCATTGCCACCTCCACTCCTGGACCACTTGAAAGCTTGCTTTATTTATATATCTTCCCTTTCAAAGTACATGTACAATCGTACAGAAGCTGTGACCCTTGACATGTGGGTACAAGGTGTTGCATGGGACAAAAGTGAGGAAGCAAGGGAGAAAAACTTCATTAAACTTTTCCCCCTTAAAGCAGCCAAATTATAAACTGGCTTGAGGTCAGATATAGTGTGCTTTGAGGTTATTGACTTATTATTCCTACCCCCCCCCCCCCCAATTCAGTGGGGGGCATACAGTGATTACTTTGTTCGTGTGTTTCCGGACGGGCAGTTTTCATGCAATAACTCAAAAAAATTTTGCTTAGGGCTTTCATATTGCATATGCTTATAGTCCTGAATAAAGTCTCCAATGAATTCGAAGATGTGGTACCTTGATCCAATTCCCAAGGTCACAGAGCCATTTTAGTGAATTTTGTTTTTACCCAATAACTTGAAAAGTTTTTGACATAGACCTGTCAAATTGCAGGTGATTACAGTCCCACATAAGGTCTTGAATGAGTTTAAAGACTGGTTACCATGACCCAATTCCCAAGGTCACAGAGCTGTTTTTACCCTCTGCACATAAAGTGCGGGATGATATTGTCGTCATCTGCGTCATCCATCTGTGTGTCTGTCCAAAGAATATTTGAAAGGTCGAGAGTACCGGTTTAAAACCACCAGTTGCCTTTTGTAGGTGCCTGCCTGTCTCAAGTCAGGTGTGAAATTTGTTTCTTCATATTGGTATTGGAAGATGAATGTTGATGCTTTGGTAACTCTGGAATCTCTTTGCTGTCATTGTTGGGTTTGATATTTATGAATATGGGTCATGTTTTTGTACATAAGTGTATCATACTAGAGATGTCCGTCTGTCTTGTCGACAATAAAGCGATATCTCAAAAAATATTCACTGTAACTAGACCAAATTTTTGTCACAGAAGGACCTTAAGTTATGATAGACCAGGCTCCTATCGAAAACCAGCTTCCTCTAATTATTTTTGAAGTTTTTATGAAATTTTTAAATGTATTTTAGTGAATTTGGTTTTCACACAATAACTTGAAAAGTTTTTTGTATGGGGCTTTCATATTCCACATGCTTATGAACTGTAATAAGGTCTCGCACGAGTGTAAAGATGGTTGACCGTGACTGTATTCCCACCGCCATTTGCCTGCTTTTAAACACAACTTGCCATTGTTCACCCTTTTGTTTGGTAATAAGTGTAGTCTTAGTCTTAACATGCTTAAGTAGCAGCTACCATTATGCTGGCTGTGATTGTTCATATAGCATAAGAATGACTCCTGTCAGTACTGACAGCTGTGGGATATGGGGGGGGGGGGGGGCATAGATCTAGAAATATCTGATTGCATTTTAATTTCAACTAATGAAAGATATTTTGGATGAAAATTGTAGATGAGATCTATCCAGATATCATGCCTCAGGTCAGGAGCTTTCCTTGGCATTAATTGGGCTTAAAGCGCCAAACTCATAATAAGGTAAGCTGAGCGCTGTTGACTCAGTATTAATGTGTGGCAGAAAGGGTTAATTGTTCTTCATGCTACAATAAGTGTACTTCTGGCTGTTGACACAAGTAAGGGCAAGTTATAATTATATGGGAGCTGACAGTTACAAGTAACACGAGTCTCCAGTCTCTGGTCAACCTTATGACAGCACGAAGGACAACATCGTCTAGACTCTTGAAATATGGCTCTTAGCCATGTTCACATTTAGTAATGGCCACATTACTATTGTGCACTCTATAGTAGGCTTCCAGGTGTTCACATATAGTAATGGCCACATTACTATTGTGCACTCTATAGTAGGCTTCCAGGTGTTCACATATAGTAATGGCCACATTACTATTGTGCACTCTATAGTAGGCTTCCAGGTGTTCACATATAGTAATGGCCACAGTACTATTGTGCACTCTATAGTAGGCTTCCAGGTGTTCACATATAGTAATGGCCACATTACTATTGTGCACTCTATAGTAGGCTTCCAGGTGTTCACATATAGTAATGGCCACATTACTATTGTGCACTCTATAGTAGGCTTCCAGGTGTTCACATATAGTAATGGCCACAGTACTATTGTGCACTCTATAGTAGGCTTCCAGGGGGATAGTTTTCTGTAGACAACTGGGTCAATTATTTGTGTACAATGTGCATTCTTGTTCCCATCAGCTGTTCCATCACAGACCATATTACATACTTTTCTGCATTACACCTCGTCACGGCTATGCAAGAGACCTCGTGTAAATGCTTATGATTATGATGTGGTTTTAACTGAGTGGTGCGGCAAACCTGAATCACCATGGGTACACCATCGTCCCATTGATACATGCGCATATCATGTTCCCATTAATACATGGGCATATTGTGGTCCCATTAATACATGGGCATATCATGGTCCCATTAATACATGGGCATATCGTGGTCCCATTAATACATGGGCATATCATGGTCCCATTAAATACATGGGCATATCATGGTCCCATTGATACATGCGCATATGTTCCCATTAATACATGGGCATATCATGGTCCCATTAATACATGGGCATATCATGTTCCCATTGATACACGCGCATATGTTCCCGTTAATACATGGGCATATCATGGTCCCATTAATACATGGGCATATCGTGGTGCCATTAATACATAGGTATGTCATGGTCACATTAATACATGCATACATACATACATACATACATTCATAATTATATATATATATATATATATATATATATATATATATATATATATATATATATATATATATATATATTTATTTTTTTTTTTTTTTTTTATAGCATGGACACATGATCCACTGCTCTATGGACATGTACTCCTGCAATCCGGTGTCCTGCAATCCGGTGTCATATCATATAGTTATGCATATTCATTTTGGTCATTGAGAATAATGCAGACCCAAAACTTTTTTTTTTCAGTAGTGCTCACCCAAATTGGAATAATGGGTGCTCCATATGACCACTGACATGAAGAGATGTCACATGTCACATGTTCCTCAACTTCTTGACCTCAGATTATGCAACAGTGGTTTGCAGTTCACAAATATGAATAATACATGGATTATGCAAGGGAAGGCTAGCCTCAGGGTACCTAGCCTCAGGGTACCTAGCCTCAGGATACCTAAGATCAGGGTACCTAGCCTCAGGGTACCTAGCATCAGGGTACCAAGCCTCAGGGTACCTAGCATCAGGATACCTAGCATCATGGTACATGTACCTATGTACTCTCCAACCCTCCAACCTTTTGATTAGCCATTTCCATGGTAAGTTTGAGACTGAATCAACAGCTTTCCAGATACACTTGGCCCACTAAGCATGCCAAGGAAAGCTGTTTACCCTTTCCTGCTTCGACCAGCCGAAACTGGCTGGTGGACAAATGTCCTCTGCTTCAAGGCTTTTGACATACACAGTAGGCAGTAGTAACAAGTATTTCTTTTACAGAATAATCAAGGACAGTATAGACCTTGAAAACTACCTCACTATATTGCCTGAACAGGCTCGCACAAGACTTACAAGGTTCAGATTATTAAATCATCATCTTCCTGTGGAAATGAAACAATACGGAAATGTTCTTAGACATGAGAGACAGTGTAACCTATGCAGTTCAAATGTAATAGGTGATGACTTCCACTATATATCTTCCACTGTGCATACTTTGCTGACTGTAGAAAATCTCTTCTGGCACATGCCAAGGAAAGTTGTTGACTTAGTTTAAATTCAAAGGGGAAAGGGTTAGCCGTTCCATTTTGCTGACACAGCAAACATTATACTACCAGGCATGTTAATATTGGAGTCAAAGGTCTTTTATCAAAAACTTGAATCTAGATTGACAAGAATCACAACTATATTGTCATGAATTGCAGGGTTGAGTTAAGACTGAATCAACAGGTTTTTTTCATGTGGGTTGGCCACTAAGTGCCAAACTGTGGCAGGAATGAAAGCTGTTGGCCTATGTGAAGCTGAAATCCTTTTAGGCCTTATCTGCAACTTTCATGCAAAACATTTTTTGAGTATAAAAACTAATAATTAAGGAACTATGACGCAAACAAAATGTTGACACGTGGCAAGTTTTGCTGACTTTTTAGAGCCGGAAAGTGTTAATGCCTAGCAAGGATCTGAGGATACTCAGGTATAACAACTCTACATGTCACAAGTAGAGACCCATTCACACCAGGAACAGGTCACTGCTAAATGGACATGTTGAACACCTGGATCAAATGCCTGCATTTTGAAGATGTACTTTGTGTTTTCACATGAAAGGGGCAATCAATCTTACTATTGACATCTGCTGGCAGAAGAGGATGCATCACAGTGCATTTGCAATTGGAACCTGGATATGTTGACACGTGGCAGAAAGGTATTTTGAGTGATCCAGTGGTTTTAGAGCCAATAATATATGAAATCAAACTTACGATGTGAGCTCTCTTTCAAGACCATTCTTCGTTCCATTTAGTTTCAGTTTCTTTTGTAAATTTAGTACATCAGATATGAATATCAAACTCTAATAACTCAGCAGAATGCCTTTCATATAAGTGCTAACATACCTGGTCTAAAATCAGCTGTTTTTTTGCATTGTCTGACAAATCGTGGCTACAGCTGCTATATAAGCTGATGGAGCATGACCTTCCAGGCATCACAAATACCCCACAGGAGCCTCCCAGGCATGATGGGGTCAGCTTTAACATTGTTAGAGTTTTATTATGAGGACTTGAGAGGCTATTAACCCTTTTAGTGTCAAATTTTGGACTGAGTCGACGGCTTTTCTCGCCATGCATTGGGTGCATTGAAAAGCTGTTAACCTGGGGTATTCTCTCTGGAACTATAGGCATACTGGTACTTGAATGAAAGGTCTTTTAATGAGGAATATGAATCCGGGGTCCTAATGATTATTCAGACTATTTGACTTTAGTAGATCAATTTAAGACGAGATTGGTACTGAAAGAGTTAAGGTACAAATAACATCTTTGCTCTATTCTTTTGTGTTGATTCATGCTGATGACATCCCTTTGAAACTGAGAACAAACAAGTATTTTGTTAAGGATATGTTAAATCGCCCAAGGGACCCTAGTGCTGCTGCTATTGGTTAAACTAAAAAGGCATATACTGACCACAGTCCAAATGAATAATGCTTTTTAATGTAAGTAAATGGGTCGCAGTAACCAAGAACACCCTCCCATCACCCTCCCATCACCCTCCCATCACCCTCCCATCCCCCTTCCAACTGGGAAAATGACTTGCCTTATCTGATTAACTAGTATCAGTAAACTCAAGAGAATAGAACAAAGATATTGTGTGAACCCTAGGTGGCCTTTGAAGTACTCAGGAGAAGACTTGTACTATCTTTGAGTATGCTGAAACCATCATGTTTATGCTTATTTAGCTTATTAGGAAAGTCATTTCCCCAATTTTGGAGAGCATTATATGTTCTTCCATTTGACATAGTAGAAACAAAATCTGACATATTTTTTCAAATGCTATTTTAAATTTTATGCAAAATGTAAGAATTTGGATTCAAATTTAACAACATCAATAGCAATACAAAAATTTTACATTCAGTATTAGAATCAAACTTGATGTATGATTTAATTCTCTCAGAAAATATATATTTTTTATGATATTAGATGGTAACCATAATTTAATTAAACATTTAGACATGAGACTCATAAAGTATACCATGCCCTTAATAGTCCCAACGTAAATTTCCATCTGCTTAAAAACTTAACTTGAACTTCGCATAAAAGAAAAAATGTTTATTGTGAATTTTAAATAAGGACCATCAGGATAAAATACCTCAGGTTAACAGCTTTCCTGGGTATGGGCTGGGCACAGTCAACCAGGTGTAGGACCACTGTTAATCCAATCTAACTCTAGCAATTTATAGGTTTAGTACCATTTATGGGATTGAAATATTTGATCTTCAATTGGATATGAATGTAAGATCAAAAGTATCAGAATTCCTCTGTTCTAAATTTGGTTTTAGCCCTTTCTCCTGAAACTGGCGTAAGCTGGCTGGTGGTCAAATGTCGTCTGCTTCAGTGTTTTTCAACTGATTTCAACAGTAATGAAAAGCAATTTGACTGAGAATAATAGATAAAACCTGTCAAGATCACATGCTCCAGGTCAACAGCTCTCCATGGCATGGGTTGGGCACTTGACTCAGTATGAATTCAAGGGGGAAAGGGTTAAAGACAGTCTCTGATCATTTGATAAGTCTTTCAAAGGAATGGCCACTGAGTAATTATACATGGCACAAGCACAAGGACTTGGATCATCAGTCATTTTTCCCATGAATCGGAATACATAAATCTACACAGGTAACTTGGTTTCCTGAAGCTTGATTACCAAAGGCCTGTGGTACATTGGCAGCAGACTAGAAACAAAGCACACTGAACAATTCTACCGTCATTTTTTGGTTCTCAGTATCAAAACATGCATTGAATGTGATTGTTTATGTAACTAATTGAATATGATTATAAATATAACTAATTATAGATTATAATTTTCACATCTTGTAGAGTGGAAATACTACAGTGAAAAAGTCTACCTTTATTTAGATCACTTTTTTGCAGAGTAAGTTTTATCTCCGTTGCAGGTTCTTTGGTATGGAAGACTACTTACATGTACCATGTCAGGGTATATGTGTATGCAGAATTTCTGGGGATATTCACATAAAACAGGTTGCACTCTATGTTAAACTGAGCTCTTACTGTGTTGCACTGTCACAAGGGCAGGCAGGCATATGGCCTGTCTTAAATGCTGTCAGTAATTCCTGGAGATTGCATGTCCATGGGAAATGCCCAGAAATATCTTGACAAGTTCGTTTTTTCAGTGCTTTGTCTTTTGTATGTAGCACCCACACCTGTGATCACCCAGCATAACTCCCTCAATGCCTACTGGAACTGAACGAACTACATGGAAGCAGCTGCTCTGAATAGTAATAAGAGTTCAAGATTCATACTCCTTGTAAACAGACCTCTCGTTTAAGTCCCAGCATTCCTGTAATGACATATAACAGCCCAGAGCAACAGCATTCCTCAGAACCCTGTGGGTGCAATGCACCCAACGAGTGCTGGGAAAACTGTTGACTCCGTCCAAAATGTGGCACTGAAACAGTTAACATCCCTGGTTCAAGAAATACATCAACTCAAAAACAAAAAAAACAAAAAAAAACATAGAAACTAAGAGCAAGGAATAATTATTTTTGCAATTGTGGGTGAAGCTGAGCACGTTAACCTTGCTGCTCTCGGGCGTCAGCGTGCAGCTTGTTTGTGACAGCCACATGAAAATGCAAGCAATTGCCTTTCCATGGAATTAAGCCAATCAGTGGCAAATTCCCTTCATATTAGAGTGTTCACCATTTTGTTTCCCATTTGGCAGCACCTCCAAGTGCCACATGCTACCTGTATTTTAACCCCCTACCCCCACTCTTAACCCTTAGTGCACTACAAATGCTGAGTCAGCTTTTCTTACTATGTTTTTTCCAGGTTGATTCATCAATTTCTGTTAATTAAGTTCTTAAATGTATGATACATGGGGGAATGTCATTGGCCGGTACTCTTTAAAAGACGATAGAAAATTTGGTATTTTTAACCCAAGTTTAATGGTATTTCTAAAGAATTTGAGACAAATCATCATATCGCCCTGACCTGCTTACCTCATGATGCATCAAGGTCACTTCTACAACTCTCCTCCCAATATTGAACCAGAATTATTGCAACATTCTCTTAAATTACTGCAGAAAAGTTTGAGCAGATGACTCTGAAATTTAGGTTCTAAAAGGACGAGGGTCAAGGCATTTACAGGAAACTTGTTCTTTATCCGTCTTGGTTGGTGCTGAACTAGGGCCTAAACGGACAGGTGCTAGATCACTGACAAAGGTAAATGACAATGAATATTGATTTCCATGTCAGAGTTATGACCTTAATATGACAGCTGTACCTTTACAAACCTGACTGGAGGGTTTTTCATCATCATTCATCTCACTGTGTACCTAATACTGGAGTAATGTGCAGCAAGTGCCAGCGATACATGTACAGCATACACCCTCGCTTTATTGTTGTGCTTCTTCCAAATTATGTGCACCCTGACACAGGGAGCAGTCATTGCAGTTGTCCTCTAACACAGGGAGCAGTCATTGTAGTTGTCCCACTCAGGAGTAGCCAGCAAATACAAGTACAATGTAAATGGTATAACTCAGTGAGCTTGTCTCAAGCACTGCTACACTTTGACTGGGGAAACTGACATTGAATATAAGACAAAATCATGGCCAATGTGGCTTCATGTCCCATTTTCAGCCTTGGACCCTGCATTTTTATGTGCATGTCAGGTTAGGCTTATTTTGAAGTACACACACAATGTGGATTTATAATTTTGTTCATTTTTTATATTTTGTACAAGGCTAGTATGCACAGTAAAATAATGTCAATTCATAAAAGGGATAGTTTCACACACACATATATATATATATATATATATATATATATATATATATATATATATATATATATATATATATATATATATATATATATATATATATATATATATATATACATTCATATATACACACACCATAGTCATTCCAGTTGTAGCACAGATCCTAATATAAGGGCACCCCCTACTTTCTAATATCTTGGGCTTTATTTAAAATTCAGTATTTTTCAATATTTAAAAAAAAAATTAACTGCTTCTGACGAAAGAAGAGGGTTCATTTGTTGTTTTATACTATATGGACTCTATAATTAGTGCAATTGCTTGTGGTATTGTGAAGTAAGACACATATCATTATCACAAAGCTCTGTGGAAACCATGTCTGCTGCAGGGAATCTTTGCATGAGCATACACAACTTGCTACTACATGTATTGGAATGAATACAGTATATATATATATATATATATATATATATATATATATATATATATATATATATATATATATATATATATATATATATATATATATATATATATATATATATATATATATATATATATATATATATATATATACTGCAAGACTATCAAATGCAGATAACCCTGAAAATGAGGGTGATCATAACTCATTTCTGTCACTTCTTAAACCTGGGGACTACTTTTACCTTCTGGCATACTGTGATGTATTCATCCACTGCCTTTGTATGGCTTTGAATTGATGAATTAAAGGCCTAGTTACATCCTATCTGCATGGATTTCCCACTCTAGTTGATTGGGATGCTGGAAGGATACATTGCTCAGGGTTTGGTGAGACCATGTAGTACATGGCATTATATTTAGAGCAAACGTTCAATTACTCGGATCATTTAATTGGTGTACTTTGCACTTTATGAGTGCTTACAGATAATGACTGCTCCTTGGGTTCAACTGTCTGTCCTCAATCTATAATAGCTTCCAAAGTTTAGGTCATACTAACAATTAACATAAGCAAACCTGTTGATGTCAATTATTAACTGCAGTTACCAGTGAAAGTTAACGTGTTTAAGCCTACAGACATAGTCCCTGAAAATGGTCTTGTATGATTTTGTGAGTGTTCATTGATGACTGCTCGCATCTGGAGGGTGCCCCAAAAGTCAGTGTCCTGACTCAAACAGCAGTCCTTTGTCCAGACCAGGGATAAGCATACAATGTAGCAGTACTGTTAGCTGCATCCCTGTTGATAAGCATACGATGTAGCAGTACTGTTAGCTACATCCCTGTTGATAAGCATACAATGTGGCAGTACTGTTAGCTGCATCCCTGTTGATAAGCATACAATGTAGCAGTACTGTTAGCTACATCCCTGTTGATAAGCATACAATGTAGCAGTACTGTTAGCTACATCCCGGTTGATAAGCATACAATGTGGCAGTACTGTTACCTACATCCCTGTTCAAACTGGAATAACTCAGGGAGCAGTAATTGAACCAGTTCAGTGACTTGACTTAGGGAGCACCCATTGGCAAAGATCAGATGAGGTAAACAATGAAGGGAGCTGTCATTGGGGAGGCATTAAAGTGGTCCTATTTAGAGAGTAGTCATGGAATATGGTCAGTGATGTGACTGTTAGAGTTCTTATTGAATCACCTTGGTGACAGGGCCAGACAGTAAATATGAGTTAGACCTAGGGATCTGTCATTGAATAGAGCCAAGGGCATTTTAGCAGTCACTGCATGAATGCTGTCAGTGACCTAAATCAGTCATCGAATGTGGTCAATAATTTCGCCTATGTGTAAAGTGGGAGACATTTATTGAATGCAGTTAACGATCTGAAACCATCATTGGGTGAGCTCAGTGACCCAGCCCAGGGAGCACTCATTGAATACAGGCGGTACATGTATGACTCGGGGAGAAATCATGGACCATGGTCAATACTCTAACTGCAGGAACAGCCAGTGAATTCTATGCTGGCCAAATGGCTAGTTAGTTTAGCAAACAGGTTTTCAGTACAGCCTGTTTACCTGGCCAATGTATAGCCCGTGCAGGAAGACCTGTCTGCAGTCAGCATTACCTACTTTGACATGTCCCTAACATGGCCATTGGCTGTCAGTCTATTATCACACATACTGCAGGTATTTCCTCATTTACCTGGGATTGGGCCTACAGTACTCTTACCGTAGACACACAGCACGGAAGCCATTATCTTTGTTGGCTGCACGCCCAGGGCAAGGCCAGGCCATTATAGGCAGGTTTGCATGATCAAAAGGTATACATGGACTGCATAGGCGTACTTTGAAGTCCCCCCTCACTGTTAATCACCCACTAAAGACATGGTCCACTTCTATTATGAGCCTGCAGATGTATAATCTGGATTGTCTTGCGTTTGGGTCAGAAGGGTCAGTTTATCCAATTAAGCACAAATGTGTCATAGTTGAATGTGAAATATAATAAACATGAGACTTGATCATATTGTGTTGGACTGTTGTCCTCCATCCTAGCGTGGGGCACAGCTCAGCTTTAATCACCAACGTTAATGAAGTTTCATTTTGTGGCAACTTGAAGGCAATCAGCTGAGGAAGTGTCCAATTCTGTCAATATCATCCCCGTCAGATTTAATAATCACATTGTGCAGGGTCCGTGCATCCAATCCTCTTATACCTCCAAACATGAAGTCTGTTTAAGCCTCGCCTAAGATATTGATGTTTTGTGTGTGGCTGAGCCCAGAGGTCTCAGGACATTCAATGTACACGTCTCCCCATTAGCAGTATCACTATATTCCATCCCTGACCACCAGCCATGGAGAAACTATGGATCTTTGCCAGATTATCAAGCAGTCTGTCCTTGGCTCCTGCACCAACTGACATATCTGCTTGAAGTGATAGAGTCCAAACAGCAATGTGTAGCCATCACTTGATGAGCATTGAGTGACCCTAAAGAGTTCAATTGGGGAAGTCTCGTGACTTGAATACCAAGTAACCCTTGTCCCACAGAAATGCCTTGGTCAGTCAGCTTTTTGTCCGTTCTTTTGGCTGCCTCACCTTATCAATGACATCCCTGTGGATGCTGCTTTGGGTTGCCTTACCATCCCTGGACAACTTTCATCCAAATATGGGACTCCAAGTCCCAGGAGTTTTTGTTCTCAAAGGCTGCAGGAACTTTTAAGTGGATGACAAACTGAGAACCGAATGAGGATAGAGACTGAGCAGATTGACAGAGAGTTAGGCAACAAAAGATTTCACCCTGTCTATTTTATGGCTAGATAGTCTCACCATGTATTTATACAAAAAAAAAAAAAAAGGAAAGAAAATACAACAAAAGTACAGTTCAGGGTGCAGCAAGTTGTATCAATATTTGGCAACAAAGTTACAGTAGAGTTTTTAATTGTTAGAGCAAATGTATGCACGAAGACTTCTGAGAAAAAAAGAGTGGGAGGTGTCTTAATCCAGCTGATTATCATGAAAAATAAAGAGCCTTTAAACAACTTCCACACCAAAGCTGATAATTGTCTTTAGTTTTTCTGACATTCACATGTAACTGTTGAAGCTGAGACTGCAGCAAAAACTGAGTGCACACCATCACTAGTACAGCTGTTAACCAAGGAAATATGATGTCTGAAGTAAAACTATCTTATCTTATCTTGTGCAAAACTTGTTCTTTCCAGTTCAAAACATGTCTTGACGTGTTACCCCTTGAATTAAAACTGAGTGTATGATTGGGTCAACAAGTTTCTTTGGCTTCACTTGGGGGCTGAACGTCTATCTAACCCATGTTAAGGAAAGCTGTTGACTTAGGACATATAATCTTAGTATGTCTCATCTACAATGTAGATTGAAGAAGAGAGTTTACTTTCCAGCCTTGAACCGGCCAAAACCGGTTGCTGGTCAAATGACGTCTGCTTCAGTGTTTTCAATTAATTTCAACAGTAGTGAAAAACAATTTGACTGAGAATTATGGCCGAGACTATCAAGATCATGTGCCACTTTCTTTGACATGTGGTGGGCACTGAGTGCCCACCACATGCCAAGGAAAGCTGTTGATTCTTATTCAAGGGCAAAGGGTTAACTAAAGGAAGTTTACAATAAATTGAGGCTGAGAGAGCCTGAGAATTACTTTGGGCCATTTGGCCATTTGGAGAGTCAATGGGTTAAGGGATTGACTATGTATATACCATTCATACGCAACTTATGAGGGAAAAAATCTAATTGTACACAATGAAACTGTAAAAACTTCAGCAAGAGGCACAAAAGCTGAGGGTGTCACCTTGGAACTGTCTAATCATTGATTATCGCCTATAACACAATAAAGACTCGTATCTGCGGCTGGAGTCTTGAGTCTTGTGAATGCATGGATCCACTCGGTGTGTAGGTCACGTTTGAGAGCCAGCGTGGCCTGTGTGGATAATACATTGTACAGCTGGTGACAACTATTGATATAGATACTATTGTCAAAGGAGCGGAAATCTTTGGAGACCAGAGGAGCATCTTTGTAAGCCTTACCATGCAAAGTTTGATCATTTTGTGTCAGTTTTATTGATTACTTGAAGCTCAAACCTGCTGTGAGGAGTTTATTGAAGCACAGATATGAACACTCCTTCAGCTCTCTTTGTTAATCTGTTTGGCCGCCTGTTTGCCCTGCCGTATTGAAATTAAAGAAATGTACATCAAGGAAAGCGTATTCTCATGTTGGCCTCTCCTCTTGACCTGACCTTCCATTTACTGTGTAGTCACCCTGCCACATTATTTACGGATGTTACATGACACTGCATGCTTTCGTAGAGAATGCTAGCACTATCTTAACAAATGCCAATGTTCATTGCACAGAAAGTAATTGGACTTTCTACAATTGCCAACACTCAAGACAGAAATTACTCTAATGTACATACATGTATAGTCAGAAAAAAAATACCAATGTCTGTAACGTGTATACATACTTGTTCTTACTTTTTGCAAATACCTGTTGCACATATTGGCATAGTAGTATAAGTGACACATTGCCATCAACTATCATTGTGACACGGCATGTGTTGAAAAAAAACAAACTTTCTAGACTTCCAACAGAAATTATCTGGATAGTCAGACAAGAATGCAACTCTGAATGGTACATGTTTGTAAAAGTTGTTTGGACTTGTTAGATATCAAAACAGTCTGTGGTACATATACTTGTATTTGCTTTAGAATGCTAATGCTCCATTATAATTGTACTTGTGGCAGAAATATGGTATTGTATTGTCTAAGATTGTCAGTGGTTCGAGAAAGTATTTGGATAGTCTGAAAAAGTATACAATGCTGATATACCCTGACTTACTTACACATATATATATTATGTCTGTGCATGTGCGTCACGGTACAAATTGTGTAGACTTTCAGAACTGCAAGCGGTTCATGGTAAATGTTGGTTTTGTGTTGAAAATGGTTGCCTTTTTTCATGAAATGCCAATATTCCATCATGTAAGTCCAGAAATTGTGGAAATTTTTGAGTTGTCAAAAGTCCAAGAGAGAAATCACTTTCAGACTCAGACAAGAAATTGTAGCACTGAATGAGATGTGTATTTGTTTGTAGAAATTGTTACATCATTTTAAAAATGAACACTCTGTGGTACACAGCAGAGAATAGAGCATATGCTACAGAAATGGCATTAGGCTGGAGGCAAAGGGTAGAGGGCAGCACTGGTGAGAAGAGAGGTCACCTGACCAATTCTGACCAACACTATGGTCACAGTAGGTCATGTGATACCTGTCAACCAATGCCATCATCTGCTACTTCTTGTCCCTGGGCATATGCCATTGATTAGAGTTTCTGCAAACGGCAACATGTACAAGATACTATAGAAATAAACTGTACTTTCTGGAATTGCCAACAGCTCAAGACAGAAATTCTTTGGAAAGTCACAAAAACTGCCAACATTCTAAGGATGATGTACAGTATATACTTCTTGGTCGTTGGTCAAGCCGTCTAGAAATTCAAACAGTCTGTGGTATATTTTCAATTTGCCGAATATGATTGGTCTTTCTCATTAAAGACTTCTAGGCTACCAGGCTATACTACTAGGTCATGTGACACTACCAGGCTATACTACTAGGTCATGTGACACTACCAGGCTATACTACTAGGTCATGTGACGCTCAGTTGTTACAGAGATTGACCAGTGCTTATGCAGGTGTCCGCAGAGCATGCAAACATCTGGCATCGTGGATGTACCAAGCGTTCCAGGTAGATGTCTGCACAAATTGCTTCAAGCATCACAAAATGTCATCACTGTCATCCACTTGAGTTGTAATTATTGCTTAGACTAATTTCCAGTCCAGGGCACTTGTCAGTAAGAATAGTTGGGAGTTTCTTGTAAATGATGCCATGAGCTATAGTCAGCAGTATATCTATAGATGTAGGGGATTAGGTTGGACTTTCTGGAAATGCAACTAGTCCATGGTATCTGTTAAAATTTCATGACATGCCAACAGCTGATGTGGTTGTAGAATTTTTTGGTGCTTTTTAGGTTATGCTGACCCTGTGTAGGTGCTGGCCTGCACTGTAGCCACAGGTACTGGCAGTCCATGGTACATACTGGTACAGAATGGTAGCATTACATGTATGAAACACTAGACCTTCAGTCTGTATGTTGGCAGCATTCTGAGAACTTGTTACATTTTCAAGTAAGCTGATGGTCACATTACTTGTTTTGGTAGCAGTTCAATTGACTTTAGGTCAGTGCTCACAGATATTTATGAATAGTCTGAAAGTTGAAGTTCTTATTCAGTTGGTTACATACTTTTTAGAAGGAATGACTGGTATCAACATGACACTAGATTCTGACTTACGGAAATGCCAACATTTCACGCTTCATGTTGCAGAGACTATAGACAGACTTTACAGAAACATCAAAAGACAATGCATAGTATATTTGGTGGAAAGAGGATAGAATGCAAAATTGTTGTAATGTGTTATTAGAAACTGTTTGAATTTTTCAAAAAAACAAACATCTGTGGTATAAAATGTGCATATGATACGGTGGTGATTCTAGGATTGTGAATTAGTGAGCTTTACTCCCTTATTATGACAACTTTTGGCCCAGACTGACAGCCAGGAGGGGCCAAGCCCCACCCCCTTATGCATATATAGTGAAACCTTGATATAACTCAGATATTCAACATTTCCATTTAGTGACACAAGTTTTGAGAAATGTCTAGTCAAACCCCTATGCTATTGGACTTGTCTAGTCAAATCCCTATGCTATTGGCCTTGTTCACCAGGCACATTCAGATATCGGACACTTTTTGCAAGGAACACATGGTGTCGTTATAATGAGGTTTCACTCGATATCATCTATTTTTCTCCACATGTTGGCGTATTTCTGTGAGTATTTGGTCCTGTTTGGAAAATCAAAGGGGCCAATCTGGCACCTCCTACTACAATTGTAGAATCAGCACTAGCTGTCAGAGAACTGGGTTGGACTGTGTGGAACAGAGACAGAAGGAGAAGTGTGTTGATGCCAGGAGGTCATCAGTGCAGTGCATACATTATGCTCAGTGATGTCTTTGGCTACCTGCAGAAAAACCAACACACTACATTTGGTCATTTAAAGCAAAACTTCACCACTTTTACCACTGGTGTCTCTGTGTGTTTTGCAAAACTGAAAATTGGCTAAAACTCCTGGTATCTATGCATAGTAAAGTAACAGCAAACTGAAAGCAGGTCAACTTGTCACCAGCTTTTCCCTTGTGATTGGCAATATGATTGGGCACAGACCAAGTGAAGCTATAAGACACTTTTGTATCAGAATATAACTGTGTGAATCCAGGAATCCACTAATCACATGCATGCACAAGAGCATTTCATGATAGCTCCTTCTCACCCTACACTGTACATGTATGGTTAAGTAGATTTATGAATGCCTTGTGTGCAAAATTTGTAATATCGGCAATAAGAATTATGATGTTTTCAGGAAAAAAGTTCTTAAGAGTTTGTGTTTTGTTCCTGGTAAATAATTGGTGTTGGTAAATAGTTGTTGGATTAGACTCATTCATGCATGTTACTTCATGGTCAGAACATGGAGCATATATCATCAATGGCAGACCAAAACTGATTCTTCCTAGGAGAAGTCATGCCTCAGTTTAGCTTGTTTGAACATGGGGCTTCTGTTATTAATTGCAGACCAAAAGTGCACAATTCTTCATGGCAGAAGTCGTGCCCTAATTTATTTCAGTTGTTTGTACATGTTGCTTCTCTCGTTAATGGCAGATCAAAAGTGCACACTTCTTCATGGCAGAAGTTGTGCTGTAATTTATTTCAGTTGTTCGTACATGTTGCTTCTATCATTAATTGCAGACCAAAAGTGATTGTTCATGGCAGAGGAGGCCTATGATTTTCCCCAAGAGGATTCTTTTTTTCCATATCATAAATACTCTGCATGATGTACATGTTATGAAATTAATCCGCATGTAAAAGAAATCTGAATAGATCAATGTGGGTTTTTTTTAGTGCCTAATGTTTGTCACCAGGTGGCCCTGTCACAAACAAGACTAGGGTGATACAATGTTACCGTGCAATCAATATTTCTAATGGTGTATACAACCAAGGGCAGATTTTATACATACATATGGTGCAGCTTCATAACAGCTGCCAGTCGGGCTGATTGGACATAAGTACCGCCACAAAGCTTCCTTGAATATGAGGTGATAAGCTGGCATCGATCGAAGTTTTATGTGCGTCACAGCTTGATAAAGAGATACAACGTATGTAAACAGTCTGCTTCATGTAAATTAAGCAGTATGTACACAATTTCTGCATATTTAGCCCCGAAGGCTTATAGAAGATTGGGAATTGTCAGGTATGCTTACATGGCAAACTGTTTAACACTCCATCACTGTTTAGTATGCTGTACTGTTTAACACTCCATCACTGTTTAGTATGCTGTACAGTAAGAAGTGGTATTCTTCAAAACACATGGAACAAAAACTAATAAATGAAACAGATTGTAAAGCAGAAATTTTTCTTCAGGGCGTGTAAGACTGGGACTGCAACATATCTCAAAAACATACATGGATGGTTGCATAGAAATTAGAGAAAATTTCCAGACTTGTATATTTGTTTCTCCATACTTTGGTGACCTCTTCCTCCAACACAGTTCTAAATGGTATGCTTGAATTGCAAGTAAAGCATATGTGTAGGGCTGTGAAAGGCATGCTTGATGTGGGCCACTGATTATAGCTGTTTGCATACAAGTTCGAGTAGTTAGCTTACATACTTGCAACATGCAGCGCATACTTCACAGAGAAAAAAGAATGTTTACAAAATGCAAATACATGAGACCGGCAATGAAAATTTGATCATTTGTTTACCAGCTGTAATTAAATATCTGCATTTTGCACATGCACAGATATTGTAACTGATAGATACAATTGCTGTATGAGCTTATTGCCGATGGTGTGGGCTGGCTTAACAGTGGCATGACAGGCCAGTACAACCCGCCACCTGGTGGTGACAGTGAGTTCCAAGCATTGGCCTGACTGCTGGCAGCTGACATGACAGATAGGTGTCTTACATCGTATCAGAATGTGTTCAATTGTATGTGTGTATGTGTTACAATGTAATACACAGGCCAGCTGCTGCCTACATCATGGTCCACAGTCACACAGCATACTAGACACGCAGCCTTGTGGTGCCAACTGGGTTAATGCTCACTGCCATTTTTGTATATTGAACAATAAACAATTCAAAATACTAATATTAACCCCACCATAGATTAACTACTAGATATTGCACTCATAACTCTTTGCTCATCAAATTGAAAGTCAATTGACAGCTTGCAACCTGAGTAATGAGAATACAGTATACTGAGCATAGCCATAGACTGCAAGCTTTTATTATATATTTATAGTCTCATTGGAGATTTATTTAAAATACATTTTAAAAATGTTCAATTACGGACAAAATGGGAATGATATTTGCAATACCATATACCCTCAGATGTTTTCTATATGATATATTTAAAATGGTTTATGATGCCTTCATTTAAATATAGATATATACATTATGGCATTGTATTCTTTTTGCCTTCACATAAGCATACCCCATTTTACTACTGAAATCTTTCAGTATCTTGGCTTTTATCACTGAGGTATACTTTGAGCTAGTTTTGATCAAAATGTTTTATATGAAGGAGGAAATTAAGTAAAATAACCAAAGGAAAGAATCTTTAACATCTGGAAACTAATGGTAGGTTTTGAGTGAACAAGATGTAAGTATTTTTGATTTCCAGATCTTGTTTATGGTCTGTTTGGTTGGCTTCATGTGGTGTATAAATTTTATAACTTGTAATGGAAACCAACTAAAATGGCGTACAGAACAAGCTGTGACACCAGGCAACTGGCAAAGTACAGATTCTTGAAACTGATAGAGTTCTGCCACATTATCCAGTAACCATGATGAACCAGGACTGTCTTTTGTCCACAGATTTTGTTGTTATTTAATTGATTCATATCCAACATGCATCTCATGGGATAATAAATGGAGAACCAGACAAACAGAGGCAAACTATAAAGTCTATGGCTTAGTTATATTGAGGAACCAGACAAACAGAGGCAAACTAAATTCTATGGCTTAGTTATATTGGGGAACCAGACAAACAGAGGCAAACTGAAGTCTATGGCTTAGTTATATTGGAGAACCAGACAAACAGAGGCAAACTAAAGTCTATGGCTTAGTTATATCGGAGAACCAGACAAACAGAGGCAAACTAAGGTCTGTGGCTTAGTTATATTGGAGAACCAGACGAACAGAGGCAAACTAAAGTCTATGGCTTAGTTATATTGGGGAACCGGGCAAACAGAGGCAAACTAAAGTCTATGGCTTAGTTATATTGGGGAACCAGACAAACGGAGGCAAAGTCTATGGCTTAGTTATATTGGGGAACCAGACAAACAGAGGCAAACTAAAGTCTATGGCTTAGTTATATTGGAGAACCAGACAAACAGAGGCAAACTAAAGTCTATGGCTTAGATATATTGGGGAACCAGACAAACAGAGGCAAACTAAAGTCTATGGCTTAGTTATATTGGAGAACCAGACAAACAGAGGCAAACTAAAGTCTATGGCTTAGTTATATTGGGGAACCGGGCAAACAGAGGCAAACTAAAGTCTATGGCTTAGTTATATTGGGGAACCAGACAAACGGAGGCAAAGTCTATGGCTTAGTTATATTGGGGAACCAGACAAACAGAGGCAAACTAAAGTCTATGGCTTAGTTATATTGGAGAACCAGACAAACAGAGGCAAACTAAAGTCTATGGCTTAGATATATTGGGGAACCAGACAAACAGAGGCAAACTAAAGTCTATGGCTTAGTTATATTGGGGAACCAAACAAACAGAGGCAACCTGAAGTCTATGGCTTAGTTATATTGGGGAACCAGACAAACAGAGGCAAACTAAAGTCCATGGCTTCGTTATATTCGGGAATCCTCAAGGGGAACATTTCTGACACACTGTCAGCCTGAGCCCTCTCTGACCAGACTTGGGTCTATGTCTGGCAGGGCTGATCTTAACTCAGTCTCACCACTGGCAGGGCTCATCTCAACTCAGTTGCACCACTGGCAGGGCTGATCTCAACTCAGTCTCACCACCACTTCTGTACCCAGGCCCTTGGTTTTCCTGCTGTCCTGATCTTTAGATGCTTATAACCCTCCATGGAGCTCTCGTGTAATGTCTCCTATCATCAGGCAATTTCTTAATACATGGGCCCTGAACATGAGAAAGTCTGCAAGTCATTCAGCATTTACTGCAAACACAATGTAAATACAGAAGGTTAGCAGAGCATCTCAGCCCCTCCCCCCCCCCCCCCCCCCCCGCAAAAAAAAAAAAGTTTGCTGTTTGGATGATAATCAGTGGGATTGTGTTGTACATTATAATGTGATACACTTTGCCAATTTCAGCAAAATTTGATGTGCTGTGAAATGACCTAACAATTCTCCATTCCTATATTCTTTGTGAACTGACTTTTTATTTCTGTAGCTGCATGTCCACAGTCACAGAGGACAATCTTATATGGCAAAGCATTTAGGAATTTGTTGGCACACAAATTGGGGCATTTTTCAGTTTTCACGAGGTTAGACCAATCAAAAGCCAAAAAGTGACCAAATAAGTGTCTGAACACGGTTCTGTATATGATCGAGGCATACAAGATTGTTTTTCTCACATACGTAATTTTACATACTTAATCACCAAATTATGTTCTGAAATGACAGAAGGTTATCCAGTATTGCCATTTTGGGAGAGCGACTTTCATAAATATAGAACTTATAGTCATGCATCAAAACTGCAAACAGCTCCATGCTCTTGTGAGCGTCATTCCATGGAGTGACATGACTGCTGCAGTTTTATACAGTTTTACTACGAGAAGTAGAACGTAGCAAACATGATGTGGCCACCTCCATTACACAAGCCATGCCATTTAAAGTTGTCTCATGTTGGCAGGGAGCAATTTGATTGGCTCTGCATCAATACAAAGGGGTATGGACTGAAATTGGTATTATGTAGGTAAAATGCTTTGGGTTTATGTTTAGTGACGCCCACATGACTGGGTCTGTGAGAGAGTAAGAGAGCATGTAGGGATGGCTGGGTCTGTGAGAGAGTAAGAGAGCATATAGGGATGGTACCAGTTAACAGCTTTCCTTGGTCTGCTTTGAATGTAGAGCACCCTAAACACACAAAGGAAAGCTGTTGACTCAATCCAAACGACACTTAGTTAGTAAAACATTTGTGTATTTATATCCTGCAGGGCCAGAATTTCGCAAAATTTTGCGAGAATCTGTTTGGATTTTTGTCAACTAGTTTTCTTTTTAAAGAAAGGCAGGTTTAGGAGAATCTTTACGAGAATGGATTCTCATATTCTCGCCGAAATTTTGGCCCTGTCCTGGTATTTTATTGAAAACATTTTTGTATGCAGTATATAGTCAGGAATCAGATTGAGAGACGAGAACTCTTTGATGATGTTAGCAAACTCAGAATATTCAGCACTTTGTTTCAGTTTGAGGATAAAATTTATTATTTGAAAAAAAAAAATCATATTTTGAAAGATGAGAACATTGTGAAGGGTAACAGGGTTAACTGGTTGGCACTCAATGTGTGCCGCACTGTAGTTCAGCAGTGGATCATTGTGAGAAACAAATTAACATTAATGCAGTTTAAAGCCAAGCGGTCCTGGGTACGTATACTCTGTTGACCAGTTTTATGAACATACAAGTTTTTATTTGGTCATTCGTGACATTATATAAAGCCAGCAATAAGTGGGTGGCCCTGTGTGACTCCCAGTGCTTCACAGACAGTTGATGGTGGCATCTTCACGTCTTAACCATATTCATTGTCAGTGTCATTGTGACCTCTATGACTTGGGTACGTGGATTATACTGTGTTCCAGACCATTAAAGGTAAATCAAGTCCGGCTGAACTTTGTTACCAGGCAGTACTCTGGGGTGAGATTTGAAATGGATTAAAACTTGGAGAATCACAAGCTCGGGCATTGGCGTGACTCTGTAGTGGTAATGAAATCTTAACTCGCCCACAATGATTGGGAATCAATGGTGCCCACCTCCACTGGCACCGAACGTGTTTTACGTAAGTTGGTGCAATGCCGGCCAAATGGGCAACAGCCATTATTTCTGCAGAACACGATATTTAACAAGCTTATGGATCAGGGTTTTCACTGCTGTGCCATGGTGGAAGTGCAGTGTAGCTGCCGCCTGTTAATGCAGGGATAACGCAGTATGGCAGTATTTGGAATTATTGCTTCTCTCATGACCAGCTGGCCTCACACACCCCTTGAGAAAACTATTACAGACTGCAGTAAACCAACTCGCAGGCACCACTTACATTGTACAAGACGTAATGAAATCATTTCAGAATGCTTGCTTTTACCCACTAAGATGATTCTCTCATCCCTCGGCACAGAGAAGCTGTAGGAATTTCAGACCAGCCAGTGCCCATTTGAACAGAGTGCTGCTGATGTTTCTGCAGACTGTTGGGCCACATGGACTCACACTTGGCAAGCTGTTCCCTACACTCAACATCGTCACCAAAACAGATTTTTTCTTTGCGGATGATTCCTTCCATCCATTTATTTTGTATAAAGGCTCTAATTTTTGGACTGTTTTCCTTTTGTTTGTTGATGTTATTATTTTTTAAACATTTTAGCGGAGAAAGTATCTTTGAAAGTCCTTGACTCAGCCATCAGAAGGTGTAATTTTACTGTGACACATCTATCGTTTGTTGCAAAGAGTTAATCATGCCTCCAAAGAATTGCACCAAAAAGGAAAAGTAATGCACATAAAATGCACTAAAATTGATCAAGGCCTTTAAAACTGCCAGACAGGTGCCCTCAGCATTAATGTCCACAAGGTCTAAGAGCAGTGTTTGGAGACTGTATATTCAGTGTTTTGACTGTATATACTTGTGTATACCTTCCACCTGCTCACCCACCCCTTATGATGTTAATGTGACCCTACAATGTAAAGTAATATGCAGATACATTGTAGCTTATTTAAAAAATGTACACAAAATATAACTTATTAATCATATACAATGTATATGGCATGTAGCTTATTAAAAACTGTTCTAATAGGAATCATCCTTTAATTTGCCCGAACATGGCCTTTAACCCCTCAAGGCCTGGCCTTTCTGATTGTGTGATTTGAGAGTATACTGATTGTCCATGTATATTTAACCCATTGGGGTCCAGAACATTGCATCAGTTTAAACTCTGAATTGAACATAAAGTTAAACTTCAAATTTTGCTGTAAGGCTGTGGCACGAGGCTGGGATAGGGTTAATGTTGAACAACTTTTTGACCCGATAACGGAGCAATATGCCTTTAAAAGTAAAAGGTGCAGTGTCAAGAACACTGATAAAGATACAAAATAAAAGAAGTGCCAGACACTATTGTTCCTCAATCTCCCTAACAAATGCTCCCCTGGGAAGCCAAGAGGAAATAGAAGCTGTATATAAATAGGTTAGGTAGAAGTGCTTGAGCATCTCATTGGTCGACTTTACTGTGTATTTCAATGAAACTTAAGCAGGATGAGTAGAGTCTTAGATGGTACCCAGTTATCAGTTAACACAGGTGGCATGGCAGCAAAGGACACTCCTTGTGTGTGATTTCTAAGCTTGCATAAGTAGTTGACAGCTCTATCTATCCCTGCAAACTCCCCGTATTGTTGTCAAGCTTCAAGCTAGAGATTCCTACAGCAGTCCCTGGTATCGCTGCAGGCCTCTGTTTTTGCGCGATAACGCCGGCAAAGCTCGGACACCCAGGGCTTCACAGCCACCAGGCCAGATACATCTTGCCAGAGCCGCTGTAATCCTGGGGTTTTCATAGCTGCCCACGGGAAGCTGAGTACATCTTTTATCCCTCATTATGGAGGGGAAAATTCATTTCCCTTCTCTTGAGTGCAGTAAGCATTGCCGCCCTGCTAGTCCATTAAACATTTTCTTTGATTTCAAATTTCACCTAATTTGTCAGAATCTATGAGACTGGAAAGCCTCCTTCAGACCTCGTCAAAGTCACTTCCACAAAGCACCCCTCTCTTAATCAACCATTTGGCCAACTCCAAAACTGAATTTGATTTTCCTGGTAAGCAGCTTACCCTATGCAATGCCCTGTGTGGTGAATCCATTCAACGTAACTCTCTCTCATTCTATTCAGAGCTCAATTAGAGATGAACATTGCAAACTGGACTCGATTATGAAATCAAATATGTTGTCCACATGTACTGGGAAAACCTCAGACCCAGCATCTTGTCTCTGGACTTGTCCGTGGCCCCATTAAGGGATAAACTTTTCAGATTAAATGTTCATTTCAAAGTCTTTTCGGGTGTGAAATCTGTTCTGCTTGTATAGGTCTCTGATATTACTTTATTTAGTTATCACTTTGGTCCAGGCATATCTTTGAGAGGAAATGTAAATGTGGAATTGCTGACTCAGCATTTTTATTATGGCTTGTATGAGAGTGGGATCTTGGAACAAAGCATGCAGATCAAAAGTGGCTTCTAACACCAAATTACATGTATTATTATGTATACAGTCATGCATCTTGTATTTTTATAAGGGGGGGGGGTTCTTTAAATGTATTTAATGAATTAAAAAAGTCTGCATTTGGACACAAGGTATAGTTACCTGCAGTTATCTTCATGAATACTTAGGCGTGGTTGGCCTCAATGTAAACACAGTGCTTGTAAATTGAAGTCCGTCAAGCATTTTACAAGGTCTGACCTGCACACTCCTACCAGCTATTTGGATAAGTGACCATCCGTCAGCAACTACCAGGCTTTACGTATCCTATAAAAAGAATATAGTCAAGCATATGTCACAAAAGTAGATGCTACATTCATCATGGATAGGTGCATGACAGAAAACAAGGGTTTATAAAAAAAAAAAAAACAATTTTTTTTGTATGGTGTAATAGTCTTATGAACACTTAATTTCCACGTTAAGCAGCTAACACTGGCTGAGGGTCAAATGTTATGTGCTACAACATACATATGTTTTGGACAATTTCAACTGCAGTGAATAATAATTTGAATGAGAATTTGAGATGAGATCTGACCAATCAAGAAAACATGCTCCAAATCAGCAGTTGTCCTTAGCCTGTGCCATATTGAGGAAAGCTGTTGACTTAGTCCTAAGTTATCTTAATTCAAAAGGAGACATATTAAGTTTATTCTATGTTTGAGGGTGAATTATCATTTTCTAGAGTTAAATTCAAAAGTAGTAATCAACTCACTGTAGATCACATGACCTAAACATTGTTACAAGTTAATTTTGACACGCCTGGTCACGACGTGATGCATTGACATTTAAACAAAATGAAATGTGTGCGAGCGATGTTTGATTATACGTTATGCATGACGTAGAATAACTGTGACAAATGTAAAAAAAACATGGCACACCAGGTTGGTGTTGAAAGTAGGCCTAGGGCATACTTTTTTGCGATCAATACCAATTAAACGTAGAACAAACAAAATATTACATGGCTGCAGAGTAGGTTACTATTTTCTCTCACTCAGGATCGTTGTTGGTGTGGAAAATCAGTCGTGACCTGCGGTCACTTATGATTTTCCCCATCAACAACAATCCCTTGTGAGAGAAAAAGAGTAATTCACCCTCAGCCATGTAAGATTCTCTTTATCCAAGATGCTTAAGAAATTTTTTGCAGATGAGACTCAAATTCAGACCTTCACTTGAATATTATAACGGTACTGTTGCATAATTAATGGTCAAAATTCACATAAATTATTTTAGCATTTCCCTGCTACCACAAGAGTACTCATTTAAGAGAGCTCCATTACGACAAATAAAATGCTTAAATTTTATGTCTGGATTGTCTTGCTAAAATATTAAAATGAGAAAAGGAGCCTCTATCATACATGCATGTCTGGCTATTTCATCTCTGAGACATGCTCTGATAGTTTCCACTGAAGACCCCCCCTTTTTTTTTCTTTTTAGACTGATATTTAATCTTTTTGAAAAACTGTCTTTTAAATGTGTTGGAGCAAGTATAGTTATTTTTAAAAAGCACTATTTTTCGATAATTCTCTATATTTTTTTAGGTAGGCAGTGACAGCATTGGATATGAAGAGAATAGAACTTGGTTGATGAATTGAATGTATTGATGATGTGGAGGTGTCACAGGTCATTTGACTTTGAAATAACATGGAAGAACGGGTACATGTGTTAACCCATTCCTGGTCAGAATACAGTTGAGTCAGTAGCTTTCATTGGCATGGGGTGGGTGTGTTGCCCCCAACCCATGCTAAGGAAAGCTATTGAACTAGGGTATGCCATCTTGAATGATCTTATGTACAAATGTCAGCAAAACTGTTTTCTAGTACCAAGAAATAAAAGTAAAAAATGTTAAGGCAGACGACAATTTACGTCCAGTCACTTTTGAGTGATTTGAACAGAAAAGGGTTAAGATTTGAAAAGCAGAGGTAAGTGTGGTCTACAAACTTTTCAACATCTCCTGATAAACCATGTGGACAGTTATTCTCCATGGGAAGATTTTATAACAAAGGAGAAAGAAAAAACAAATGGATTTTCATGAGGAAATTGCCCCAAAATAGCCGAATTTTTTATGACAAGTTTAAGAAAAAAGTTCCAAAATTGAGAGATCTCTGCCCCATTGGGGGAGACTTGACAGCTGTGGCTTGTGATAGCAGGGTTTTCTCAAGGCACAGATCTCACTAATTATATCCCCAAAAGCATGATAGATATAGCTTTGCTGCAGTAGGAGCATTGTCAGCATAGACACACTTAGTGTGGCTACTTTTTACTTGGCCATAAAGTGTGAGATTCTAAGCCGTTTACTGATAGAAAAAAATCAGGCTCGTGACACATCAGATATGTCCAAATCAGGCACACAGGAGACAGTCAGGCTTCGGATCTATCAAATATGTCCAAATCAGGCACACAGGAGACAGGCTCAGAATATATCAGATATGTCTAAATCAGGAACACAGGAGACAATCAGGCTTCAAATCTATCAGATATGTCCCAATCAGGCACATAGGAGACAGGCAAGCTCTGAATATATTGGATGTGTCCAAATCAGGCACACAGGAAACGTCCAGGCTTCGAATCTCAGATAGGTCCAAATCAGGCACACAGAAGGCAGATAGGCTCAGAACATACAAGATATGTCCAAATCAGGCACACAGGAGACAGTCAGGCTAGGCACATACCAGATATGTCCAAATCAGACACAGGAGTCAGTAAGGCTCAGAACATATCAGATATGTCCAAATCAGGCACACAGGAAATGGTGAGTCTTCGAATCTATCAGATATGTCCAAATCAGGCACACAGGAGACAGTCAGGCTAGGAACATACCAGATATGTCCAAATCAGGCACACAAGTGACAGTCGGGCTCAAAACATACCAGATACATGTATGTCCAAATGAGGCACACAGGAGACAAACGGGCTTGGAACATATCAGATATGTCCAAATCAGGCAGACATGAGACAGTCAGCCTCTAAATCTATGAGATATGTCCAAATCTACTGAAATGACTCAGAAAGAAGACTGCCAGAACTGATGCCCCAATTCTTATGTACCATTTAACCCTTTCAGGAATTATATATTGTGATCTGCCTTAACAATTTTACTTACATTTCTTGTTACTAAAAAAATTTTGCTGAGATTTATATGTAAGACCATTCGTGATGACATGCCCTAGGTCAATAACTTTCCATGGGAAGGGTGGGGCACATTGCACCCAACCCATGCAGAGGACAGCTATTGACTCAGATGTACTGAGACCCGGAATGAGTTATGAGTGATTCTGTATCACACTTTTGTGTGTAAAAAAGAAAACTCACTTGATGCCGTTAAAATCAGTGTTTCCAGAGTATGACTTTTGCAAAATACTGATCAATGAAAAAAAAATAAAATAAAACTAGAAAAGATGATTTGCTGCATAGCAAATCAGTGTGTGTGTCTTCAAAGCATATTGGTATGGCAATGTAGAACTATTCCATAACACAGGAGTAGAAGTTGGAATGGCATCTCTATCTATTATAGCTGTGAAGTTATTCAAGATTTAAAATTTCTAATGGTGCTATTTAGCATAATTCAAATTGCTACAACTTTTGTTTTAGATTCATTACATGCGCAATGGTCAGGAACCCCCTAGTAGAAGTTAAACTGACATGAACATGAACCAAATCGGATGAAAATTTACCAAGTTATGGCAAGATGAAACTTTCAAAGGGCCAAATGACCTTGACTTTTGCCCTTTTGAGGTCACGTGTTCTTATAAAAATGTGCAGTGTTGCAATACCTACAATTTGAGTCTAACATGATTAGAATTGGATGGAAAATAGCCAAGTTGTGACTGGATGAAACTTTCAAAGGTTCAAATGACCTTGACCTTTGGCCTTCAGAGGTCACACATAAATTTTAAAATATGAAGGGTTACAATAGCTACAATATGAGCCCAACATGATCAAAATTGGATAAAAATTGACCAAGTTATGGCTAGAAGAAGGCCACCAAGGAAAGTGGCCTTTAACCTTGAAATGACCTTTGACCTTGAGATGACCTGTACCTTAAGTGAACCTTGACCTCAAAAATGACATTTTGGTTTAAAATTGACCTTTGACCTTGACATGACCTTTGACCTTGACATGACCTTGACATTTGAGATGACCTTTACCTTGCTATGATCGAACTCCTATACACTCGGGACCACATCTACTATAGTATATAAGATATTGAAGATTTGAAATTTTAATTAGCCCTCATTTGCATAATTTTCAAAAGCATGACCTCTCATTATAAAAAGGCCAGACTTTATCCATAGAAGTATAATTGTGCCAAGTCTGGAGTTTCTACATGTAATACTTTTCAAATGAAATGTCGGACAAATTTGCCTGTAAAGAAAGAAAGAAAGAAAGAAATAAAGAATTCCTAGAAAAACAGAAAAGTGTGCGTTGACACACACACTTTAATAAACAGCCCTGAAGTTAGTACTAACATGCCAAATGGTGCACCATTAGTGGCAAACACTTACACTGTGGGGTCAAATCCCCGTCCCAAGTATTCCTACATGTATTTCTATGTTGGGGGTGTTGGGGGGGGGTGTGTGTGTTGGGGGGGTGTTTCCTGCCCCCCCCCCCCCCCCAGCCAGCACAGGTTTGGATAAACCATAAACCTATGAATTATTGGTAACACTATAATGGATCATTGGTCAGTTAGAAATTGTTGATCAGACATTAAAATTTATAGTGGCTCCAATCACTGGTTTGCAAGCACATAATATAATGCAAGAGATCTCATGTTGTTTGCCTTTTTTCATGTCCTTCTATGAAAAGAACCTTAAAATATTTCTGATAAAATAACCAGTAGCTTTTACAAACCTTATGAAACAGATTATTTTGTGTCCCTAAGTTAAGGTCAAGGGTCATTCAAGATATGATTGATGCATTTAATATGCCTCTTTCTATGTCGGGTTAAAAGATGCATGTTATTTGCAGGTGGTGATCTCAAGTAGAGCTCTGGTTAGTCACACAATACTAATTACCGCAGGCGATCTCATGATCTCAGTAGATTGAAGTTTTGCAATTACAGGATCAATTCCCAGTCCGATGTGAGTGTAGTCACGGAATTGTCTGATCATTTATCATAACCGTTGGACTCTTTTTCAAATTAATATGGGGTTGTTGCCCTTACAGAGGCACAGTCGTGTCTAATTTATTGTAAACATGGGAAATTCCAGCAGAGCAGCAAGACAAAACAAAACAAAACAAAACCAAAAAAAAAATGAAAATAAAATATTTCATCCTGAGGTGTATTTCTGATGAAGAAGTTTGGAGGGAGACTTGTAATGTGAGCCAATACCAAACACTCACGGCTTTTGATGTCGATACAAACAGCAGGTGGGTGAGTTCCCCAAACTGAGATGCTTATATTATATTATTTCAAAGAAGCAGAAAGCCTGTTTCATGTGATATTATCTGTTCCAGCCAGCTGCCTTCTTGACACATCGTGCCATTGGCATGCGTTCTATCGACTTGTGTGTGAAACTTCTGCAAAAAGGTGAGGGCTCTTTATTTTTCTACCCTTTTTTACAAGCAGAAATTCCACCCAAGCAAGGGGGTATACTAAGTATACCTTCTTTTAAATGCAAAAGTGACAACTTAAACCAGTAACCATGTCAAAAATGGCATTTTCTAAGTGCCTGTAGCTTGTGGGAGATACAAACCTAGGTTAACTGCATTTCTTTCAAAAAGAAGGCAGTTCTACTGGCATCTTAAGAGAGCACCATTTGGGCCATACAAATTACAATGAAATTCTCAGATTCAATTGGAACAAACTTGGGAAGTTAGGGCAGTGATTTTCCATTTTATATTTTTGCTCTTATTTTTTAGACATGGGATAAAATAATACCTAAATTACATTAGAAGAGGCCAAAATTACTTGACAATATACTTTTTTTTGGGGGGGGGGGAGGGTGGGAGTGTGGAAAGAATTGAAAAGGGTTTGACAGGATCAGCTGAGATGTCACTCAGCAAAGGTGTTGTGATTGTCTATCATCCACCACCCAGGGTTTGTATTTTTAATTTCTTCAAAAGCATCGGTCAGATGCCCTTCAAACCTTGAATGTCTTTCAGCCCAACTGTCCAAAATGTCATAGTACAGTGATTTTTGAATTTTTTGTATCAATTTGCCTCAACTTACTTTGTCAGTCAGCTAAGGTTATGTGTCAGTCAGCTAAGGTTATGTGTGTCTCCTCTTCCACCTTCAAGCTGTCCAATAGCCACAATTCACATTTTTGACTTCTCCAAAACAACCATTGGCTCTGTCATCTTTAAACTTGGCGGGGACTAATATTGGGAGGGTCTCCACCAAGAATTACAGATGGTCACACTCCAGCGAATTCGGGACTTTATATAATTTTTTGTTTTTGCAATTTTTTCTAAATCTTAAAATATCTTCTCTAAAACTGCATGGCCAATTGCTTTGAAACACTTCTAGGTTCCCGTGGACTAATTCAGCAGGATTTGCTCAGTGGCACTGTCATTTTTTCTACTTTTTAATAAATAACACCAGGAATAGATAAATGGTCCAAGAATAGAACCTTATGGAACACCACAGGTCATTTCAAACTTCTCCAATACTGAACACAGCAATGCCTTGCTGCAGATCAATTCAGTTAATGTGAGCAATGGACACCATAATATCAAACTTTTAAAATGATGATTTCGTGACTTATTGTATCGAAAACATTTGGTCAGATTTTAGAAAATGCCAATGGTAATATATGGTGTATCAACTGCAGCATGGTAAAAAATTATTAAAGAAATTTGCAAGTTTTACTTTCAAAAATTAAGTTTTCATTTGTAGTGCATTTATGTTCAATTATTCCCAAGACTGTCACAAAATATGGTAATTATATGGATTTATTGTCTTCATATTCCTATGATTTTAACCCATCAAATAACAAGGGAACACCATTAAGCAACAGAGGCCAAAAATGTTATAGGCACACAAGTCCTGGAAACTTTTGACAGCAAAGCATTTCCTTTGATATCCAATTTCAAGGTAATCTTTTCTCCACTGAAAGCCTAATCACTATGGTACTGGCCTCATATCACGAGATGGAGAATGTCGGGTCAAAATAAAAGGAGTTAATTAGTGTGAAAAGATACGTGTAACACAGTATTTTACATGCAGGCAAAGGAAAGGGTTAAACGAATGACATCACCTTATTAGCAAAGACTAACCCCATAAATGTAGGTGTACAGCACATTATAAATCAATATGTGACTAAGTTGTTGTTATTTTGGAAACAGTGTGCTTAAAGCTAGCCAATGACAGCTGTTGACTTGGACCATTCTTCTGCTTGCTGCTGTCCTGCAGTATTTCTGTAGGCATGCTGGGACTGAAATGAAGGTTGGTTTCCAAGAAATGAATCGGGCATCATAATGCCAAGAGAGAACACATCCATCCACTGGTGTTGAAAGTGGCAGTGTGAGGGTTAAGCTACGTAGCCAGAGAGAATTGTCATTGAGATAAAGCATGATCCAGATCAGTCTTATTTTGTGTGAAGATGTAGCAATGTCTGATCCAAATTAAACTAGTTTCTGTTCTATTTCCCCAAGGTTGAAGGAAGACATAGTGGGTAGAGTCACAATTAAAGTACTTAATTCTGTGAAGACCTATCGAAGATAAACATCAGACAAAATACCTTCTATTGCTGAGTTGAACAGCTCAAATGTGGATCTTATCTGGTCTGATCCATGCTTAATTTCCACTTCAGACAGACCATAAATGACTTCAAACAAAATTGGAGGATCACTGTTAGAAATAAGACCAACAACATGTATGCTCATAATGTTGACGATGAAACTAACAAACAACAGTGAAAAAGAGTATATTTTTTATCAGCATTTCCCAAATTGGTGAACCTACAATATTAATGTACAGGTATTGTGAGGAAACCTCCAGTTATTGTCAGTAAAAGGCAGTTTGCTTATTACTGACAGCAATTCAACAATAAAAATAGCATATGGGTCTATTTACTTTTTGTCTGAAAGTGATTAAATCTTTAAGTTTCAAAATAAACTTGGCAAACTGTTTTTCTTACCTTGACCTTGAAATATAGGTCAAGGTCACCCCCCCAAAAAAACTTGGCAAACTGACCACACATTCCATGACACTTATTGCAAGTTGTATATTTGCCTATACGTTGAGCTGCAGTTAGGCTTACACATGTATTTTTAACTCTTTCAGTGCCACATTTTGAACCGAGTCAACAGCTTTCTTTGGTATGGTTTGGGCACAATGCGCTGAAGGTTCGTCCAGAAAGCTGTTGACCTGGACAGTTGTAGTCTATGTAAGGACAGGGATAGAGGGGACTTGAATGAAAGGTCGTACAAGCAACATGAATCTGGCACCCTGAGAGCAGTTTGTTTTAAGGAGTTCAGCTTTAGTTGCAGTTGGAACTGAAAGAGTTTAAGTACTCATTCGTATTTTTCAAACAAAGAACTTTTTCTCAAGTTGGCCAAAAGTGCCTGGATATAAAATGTTGTCTATTTCATGTTTTTACTAGAATCTATCCCTGGGTCAACAGCTAACTTGGCTCAGTCCCATACTCTGCAGCAGAGGGTTAATAGATAGAGCCCTGCCAACATGGTTAATAGATAGAGCCCTGCCGACACAGGGTTAATTGATAGGCCCTGCCAACATAGGGTTAATTGATAGAGCCCAGCTAACACAGGGTTAATTGGTAGAGCCCTGACAACACAGGGTTAATAGATAGAGCCCTGCTAACACAGGCTTAATTTAAAGAGCCCTGCTAACACTGGGTTAATTGATTGAACCCTGCTGACACAGGGTCAATTGATAGAGCCCTGCCAACATAGGGTTAATATATAGAGCCCTGCCAGCACAGGGTTAATTCAAAGAGCCCTACTAACACTGGGTTAATTGATAGAGCCCTGACAACACAGGGTTAATTGATAGAGCCCTGCCAACACGTAGTTAATGTATAGAGCTCTGCCAGCACAGGGTTAATTGATAGAGTCCTGCCAATACTCCCAGAGTAAAGTCGATGTTTTTCAAATTGTCTGCGTTAAGAACTGCAACACACATGCTTTTATTGCAATTTTCCTCAAAAGACTATATTTGGCGATTATCCTGTCAGTGCTGGAGAAAAAATGTTGCATAATTAGAGGCAGCTTGTTTTAACTTCTTGACTTAAAACACTACAAAATTCATTTGAAGTTCTCTGTGAAGCCCTCCAACCGGACCACAATGGTGTTGTAGAAAAATGTTTTAATTTTGGCATTGAATTGAATAAAAATGAAGGTGGATGACTTGCGGTTATGTAGTGTGCTGAGAGTGTAGTTGGACACTGGCAGTGTAGTCTCTACAATTTGAAATAAAGGAAGAGTGTTACACATAAGTACTATGATCATCCGACTTACTGCCTTCTGAATTATCCTGATTTCCAGGGAGGAAAAAAAATGACAGCTTATGTATTTATTGTGGAAGCTTTGTTCTTAGAAGACATGCCTCATGGCATTGCATCAGGTAATTAACCATGTGATAACTACATATATTGTTGTTTTCTAGTTAACCCGTTATTGAATCACTGCAAATGCCATGCTTGTCTGAGTTATCATAATGGTTCTAGATTGAAATTCCTCATAATGAGACCTTTTGGCATACAGAAGTACCTGCAATTTAAGACCATCCCTATTGCCTGCAAAAAGTGGCCCCTATTAGTAGTGGTCTTAAAATACAGGTAGTTTTATTGGAAAACCAGACTGTAATGTCATAAGGGGTGGTCATAAAAAGAGGTGGCCTCTCAGGATTCAATTAATTTGTTAGACCAGGGTAGACTAGTTCAATGCATGTATATGTACAAGGTGATTTCATACATGGTACATTACACTGTGTTTCTGTTAATTTCTGAAATACAATGATCGATTATTGGCTGGGAGGCTCGTAATAAGGTTTCTTTTTTTTAAATCGCTATCGTATGAGGCACCTATTTCTACCTAATGACTGGTATTTTGTACCATGTGGACACTCTTTTTTAAAATTGAAGTGCTTTCACATAGGTGTTTCATTGCAAAGGATAAATATAAAGGAAAATAAAAAATTGGAGATAAAATTTGATATAATTTTAGGAGTTGCACTCATGGTCGTCTTGGATTTTGCAGGATGTTTATACTTTTGCACAAAATATTGTTTGATATATTTCTTAAATCCTAGATAACATTTATACAATCCGATCTAGATCAATGTTGCCTCATCATCCATGTGGCTCTGACCCGCCCCCACCCCCGCCCCCACCAGCAGAAAGTTTTTTTCTGTAACGGCAGCTGCTTCTTAGCCTTGCGTATGGTGAATAAAATAAAGTAACAAAAGTTCTTGCTTATTATGGACTTCATGATATAAAATGAACTAGTAGATACGCTAACATATGGAAAAAAAATAGCAAAATTCCAACATCTATTTACCCCTAGGAAAGGATTGAGGATTGAGGGGAGACATCCGGAGGCAGGCTGCCGACTCAGTCTGAGTCCAGCATTAAAGGGGTAAACTCAGTCTGTGAATTATCATGACACTCGCTTTCCTGGAACCTGAGGTAACATTAACTTCGAGTCCCGCTCGTTCTGAACATAAAATATATATTTTCGGCATTTCCTTAATGCTGGTGGATTTAAGTCCCTGATTCTGGAAATAAATGCAGACTCAGTAGATATACTGCATAACCATGTTGATATGGCACTCGCACATAACTACCTCCATTGAACCATTCTTTTTGGGAATGGGGATTTGGTCGAGTGGATATGTGCGTTTCCCATTTCAGCTAGGCGACTGGTGCCAAAGGTTGCAGGTTCGAGTCCTGCGCATTCCGAACCTAAAATATAAAAATTAAGTGGAAAATTCATATTCAAGGTCTTGGCGAATGGATTTTTTTGTTTCTTTTGTTTGGTTTGCAAATTCTAAGGTCATTGGGTGTTGTGTCTGTGACCATTAACACTGTGTAGCTACCAAAGGAGCACATAATGCATCACCTGCCAGGCAACGCTAAAACCACTGGCCAAGGTCTTTATCACGTTATATGGACTGACATAATGGCCATTATATTCTTAGAAGTTTGTCATAGATTTTTACTGTGAGTGGGTCAACATTCAAGTGAACAACTTAAAATTTGAGTATGGAGTACAAACGCACATGTCTACTCCATAGCTGTATTGTGAGGGTATCAGTGCAGATATTGCTCTGGAACCCCAGCAGGTTACTGTTATTGTATACTGGTCCCCCACTTATAATGCCACCCCTAACTCAACCCAAAAATAGCCTTTTACAAGGGATGGCCTCTAGAATGGAAAATGTTATAGGAATGTCACACTTTATCATGTAGGAATATTAATGGTGGGCCTTTTAGGTGGCCTCTGGTGAGAGTGTGTTCCAAGAAGGGGAGCACTGTGTTCATAATAACAGTGCACTGTGAGTACATTGGTTATTGCATTGGAATTGAATCCTGGTATAACCTGGCAGCATGGCTGTTGTATTTAATAACTGCACTATGAGCCCATCGGTCAGTTTATTCATTGGAATTGAATCCTGCTATAACCTGGCAGCATGGCTGTTGTATTTAATAACTGCACTGTGAGCACATTGGTCAGTTTATTCATTGGAATTATGTCTCCCAGTGGAAGCCGGGGGACATATTGGATTAGTGCCCGTTTCTTCCGCTTCTTCTTCTTCTTCTTCTTGTTGTTGTTGTTGTTGTTGTTCAGGTTCTTCAACACTTGGTTTCCGTGCGATAAGTCTTGAAGGACTTAACAGAATTTGATGAAACTTGGTAGGATTATGTATCTAGGCAAGACCTAGGTTGGGATTGTATTTGGGTGACCTTGACGTAATTCTCAAGGTCACAGGGTCACTTATGTGAAATTGGTTTCCGTTCGATAAGTCATGAAAAACTTGATGGAATTTGATGAAACTTGGTAGGATCATGTATCTAGGCAAGACCTAGGTTGGGATTGTATTTGGGTGACCTTGACCTAATTCTCAAGGTCACAGGGTCACTTATGTGAAATTGGTTTCCGTGCGATAAGTCATGAAGAACTTGATGGAATTTGATGAAACTTGGCAGGATTATGTATCTAGGCAAGACCTAGGTTTGGATTGTATTTGGATGACCTTGAGCGAATTCTCAAGGTCACAGGGTCACTTATGTGAAATTGGTTTCCGTGCGATAAGTCATGAAGAACTTGATGGAATTTGATGAAACTTGGCAGGATTATGTATCTTGGCAAGACCTAGGTGGGGATTGTATTTGGATGACCTTGAGGGAATTCTCAAGGTCACAGGGTCACTTATGTGAAATTGGTTTCCGTGCAATAAGTCTTGAAAAACTTGATGGAACTTGACGAAACTTGGCAGGATAATGTATCTAGGCAAGACCTAGGTTGGGATTGGATTTGGATGACCTTGACCTAATTCTCAAGATCACAGGGTTACTTATGTGAAATTGGTTTCCGTGCTATAAGTCATGAAGAACGTGATGGAATTTGATGAAACTTGGCAGGATTATGTATCTAGGCAAGACCTAGGTTGGGATTGTACTTGGGTGACCTTGAGGGAATTCTCAAGGTCACAGGGTCACTTATGTGAAATTGGTTTCCGTGCGATAAGTCATGAAGAACTTGATGGAATTTGATGAAACGTGGCAGGATTATGTATCTAGGCAAGACCTAGGTTGGGATTGTATTTGGATGACCTTGAGCAAATTCTCAAGGTCACAGGGTCACTTATTTGAAATTGGTTTCCGTGCGATAAGTCTTGAAGCACTTTATGGAATTTGATGAAGCTTGGTAGGATTATGTATCTAGGCAAGACCTAGGTTTGGATTGTATTTGGATGACCTTGAGCGAATTCTCAAGGTCACAGGGTCACTTATGTGAAATTGGTTTCCGTGCGATAAGTCATGAAGAACTTGATGGAATTTGATGAAACTTGGTAGGATTATGTATCAAGGTAGGACCAAGCTTGGGATTGTATTTGGGTGACCTTGACCTAATTTTCAAGGTCACAGGGTCATTTATGTGAGATTATTTTCTCTGCAATAAGTCTTGAAGAACTTGATGAAAATTGCTAGAGTAATGTATCTAGGTGAGAGCTGAAGTAGGATTGTAATTTTCACGCAAACTTGGTCATTTGTAATTTGTTATCACCTGTAACTTATTCAGAGACGTAAGTGTTCCACCGGGAGACATTTGATTTTCTGTTGGAAAATCAGTCTGTTCGAGTTGAATCCTGCTATAACGTAGTAGCATTGCCATTATATTCATAATAACTGCACTATGAGCTCATTGGTCAGGTTGTTCATTGGAATTGAATCCTGGTATAACCTAGCAGCATTGCTATTGTATTCATAATAACTGCACTGTGAGTACATTGGTCAGGTTATTCATTGGAATCCTTGTATAGTCTTGTTTTGGCTCCACAAAAGTACTCCATGAAAGGGTTCAATGTAGATGATATTCAACAATCCTTGGTGTGAATAGAACAATATGACTGCTGGCTGTCTGCTGTAATCATGGAATACCCATGGAACATGTAGAAGTTGCTGCATGGGGAGTCAAATATTTTGTGTTTATTCTGTACTCAAAGTTAAAGTTGTTTGGTTTAGGTTCCATGTTTGCGCTTACTTGTTTCATTAGTGTTTGCATTATCTGCTCAGCATTCCAAACAGTGAAGAATGAGTAAATGTACATATACTTGAACGTACACTTGGTTCAGTCCTTTACCAAACAGGGGTGTACCAGTTTCTTGTGAAAAAAGCACATTTTTGTGTGCGATACATCTGGCATGGTCACCATGATCACTAATGGCTGAGAATTGAGTCAGTGTTTTCAAGTGCAGTTTGTGTATATTTTCAGATCTTAACTCTTTCAGTGCCACGTTTTGGACTGTCTCAGTAGCTTTCAGCACAATACGCCCAATGTGTGCGGAGAAAAGCTGTTGACATGAGCTATTCTGTTTGTAACTAGAGGCATGCTGGCACTTGAATGAAAGGTCTTTTTAGGAGAAATATTAATCTAGTATCCTGATGAGAATTCAGGGAAGTTTGACTTAAGTCACAATTGGCACTGACAAAGTTCTGGAAAAGAAAACCGTAGCTTCCATGTGTGTGTATTTGGGGTACATTGTGCCACAATACAGCAAGGAGAGAGGGGTTGATTGACGGCCGTCTATTCTTATAAAAACAGAACAGCAGAGAACGTTTACAATGTCAGACACTTTCTGCTAATTTTTAATGAGAAAATGCTGTCTGCCAATACATGGCCAATAGTTATAGGTCCTTGAGGGCTGATTATCATGAAAGTGTATATCGTAGATATAGTATGGTAGCAATACCCCCTTACATTTAAGAAATATCTGGTCTGAAAAAACACATTGTTTTACAGTGAGGAGACTGCCAGCATGACTTTCCCACCCAGGGGAACTTATCCTAGGATAACTTTCCTCCCCCTTGGATAACTTTCCCCCTGGTTCTCCAGGGTGAAAGTTATTCTGGTACATCGACAACAGTGGTACAAATAGCAGTCAGACCTGTCATTGCACCACTGGTACCAGTACCAGTACAAATAGTAGTCAGACCTGTCATTGTACCACTGGTACCAGTACAATTAGCAGTCAGACCTGCCATTGTACTACTGGTATCAGTACCAGTACAAATAGTCAGACCTGCCATTGTACCACTGGTACCAGTACCAGTACAAATAGCAGTCAGACCTGTCATTGTACCACCGACAAGGACTCTGCTAGATCCCTGGTGGCTGGCCAAGACGAAGACAAACTTGGATATATTCTGTCAACTTTGCACGGCCCAGCAGTGACTGTATTGTGATGGCTACTGTCTCTGCTTGTATTGGATACATGTAACTGTAACGTTGCTGATGTAAACTGTTAGAGAAATGTTTCGCCTGGTTAGGACTTCATATCATGTGGACTCCATGTGGCTCTGCCTGGAGACCTGTCGGTGTGAAGTAACCCTGCATGTCAGCTGACTACTCACATGTGACGCACACTTGACTGTAAAGTCAAGAGTCACACAGCATCTGTTGGCCTCATGATGACTTGGTGGCTTATCAAGGAGGGTAGAGCTCTACCCACCTTTCTCCTACTTTGGAAGTCTGTGCTACCACAGACACAGCAAATATGGCAGCTTACAGATGCCTCAACAGAGTGAACTTGTCAAATGAAATCAGCTTTGCTGAAAATTTGTGCAGCATTGTAAAAACAGATGAAAGTTTCTCAAGTCTTGTGTGGATTGTCCTGCACAACACATTGTTTGTGTATCTGTAGCGTCTTTAATGACTTTGAGCTGATTACCTGTGATATGGACTCCTACGTGATTGACAACAATGAGAGACTGACTGTCTAGTCTGTGCTGCATCATGGGAGGAAAAGTGTCCATTTTATGCTATATCTTGGGGGGAGGTGTCCATTGTATGCTGTATCTAGGGGGAGGTGTCCATTGTGTGCTGTATCTAGGGGGAGGTGTCCATTGTATGCTGTATCTAGGGGAGGTGTCCATTGTATGCTGTATCTAGGGGGAGGTGTCCATTGTATGCTGTATCTAGGGGAGGTGTCCATTGTATGCTGTATCTAGGGGGAAGTGTCCATTGTGTGCTGTATCTAGGGGGGGTGTCCATTGTATGCTGTATCTAGGGGGAGGTGTCCATTGTATGCTGTATCTAGGGGGAGGTGTCCATTGTATGCTGTATCTAGGGGGAGGTGTCCATTGTATGCTGTATCTTGGGGGAGGTGTCCATTGTATGCTGTATCTAGGGGGAGGTGTCCATTGTATGCTGTATCTAGGGGGAGGTGTCCATTGTATGCTGTATCTTGGGGGAGGTGTCCATTGTATGCTGTATCTAGGGGGAGGTGTCCATTGTATGTTGTATCTTGGGGGAGGTGTCTATTGTATGCTGTATCTTGGGGGGTATCCATTGTATACTGAAGGGGGAGGTGTCCATTGCATTGCATCTTGGGGGAAAAGGGGGGATTGGCAGCTAAAATGCAAGAATTACTACCCTTGAGTTGTGAAATATTTTAGATATTTTCAATCTATTAGGGGCGGTCCTGAAAGCATGCAAATTTTGGGATGGTACTAGGTCTGGAGTCATATTGTACTGGGTCTATAGTCATATTGTACTGGGTCTGTAGTCATATTGTACTGGGTCTGTAGTCATATTGTACTGGGTCTGTAGTCATATTGTGCTGGGTCTGTGGTCATATTGTACTGGGTCTGTGGTCATATTGTACTGGGCCTGTAGTCATATTGTACTGGGTCTGTGGTCACATCGTACTGGTTCTGTAGTCATATTGTACTGGGTCTGTAGTCATATTGTACTGGGTCTGTAGTCATATTGTGCTGGGTCTGTGGTCATATTGTACAGGGTCTGTGGTCATATTGTACTGGGCCTGTAGTCATATTGTACTGGGTCTATAGTCATATTGTGCTGGGTCTGTGGTCATATTGTACTGGGTCTGTGGTCATATTGTACTGGGTCTGTGGTCATATTGTACTGGGTCTGTGGTCATATTGTACTGGGTCTGTGGTCATATTGTACTGGTTCTGTAGTCATATTGTACTGGGCCTGTAGTCATATTGTACTGGGTCTGTGGTCATATTGTACTGGGTCTGTAGTCATATTGTACTGGGTCTGTGGTCATATTGTACTGGGTCTGTGGTCATATTGTACTGGGCCTGTAGTCATATTGTACTGGGTCTGTAGTCATATTGTACTGGGTCTATAGTCATATTGTGCTGGGTCTGTGGTCATATTGTACTGGGTCTGTGGTCATATTGTACTGGTTCTGTAGTCATATTGTACTGGGCCTGTAGTCATATTGTACTGGGTCTGTGGTCATATTGTACTGGGTCTGGGTCTGTAGTCATATTGTACTGGGTCTGTGGTCATATTGTACTGGGTCTGTGGTCATATTGTACTGGGCCCGTAGTCATATTGTACTGGGTCGGTGGTCATATTGTACTGGTTCTGTAGTCATATTGTACTGGGTCTGTAGTCATATTGTGCTGGGTCTGTGGTCATATTGTACTGGGTCTGTGGTCATATTGTACTGGGTCTGGGTCTGTAGTCATATTGTACTGGGTCTATAGTCATATTGTACTGGGCCTGTAGTCATATTGTACTGTGTCTGTGGTCATATTGTACTGGGTCTGTGGTCATATTGTACTGGGTCTGTGGTCATAGTGTACTGGGTCTGTGGTCATATTGTACTGGGTCTGGGTCTGTAGTCATATTGTACTGGGTCTGTGGTCATATTGTACTGGGTCTGTGGTCATATTGTACTGGGTCTATGGTCATATTTTACTGGGTCTGTGGTCATATTGTACTGGGTCTGTGGTCATATTGTACTGGGTCTGTGGTCATATTGTACTGGGTCTGTGGTCATATTTTACTGGGTCTGTGGTCATATTGTACTGGGTCTGTGGTCATATTGTACTGGGTCTGTGGTCATATTGTACTGGGTCTGTGGTCATATTGTACTGGGTCTATGGTCATATTTTACTGGGTCTGTGGTCATATTGTACTGGGTCGGTGGTCATATTGTACTGGGTCTGTGCTCATATTGTACTGGGTCTGTGGTCATATTGTACTGGGTCTATAGTCATATTGTACTGGGTCTGTGGTCATATTGTACTGGGTCTGTGGTCATATTGTACTGGGTCTGTGGTCATATTGTACTGGGTCTGTGGTCATATTGTACTGGGTCTGTGGTCATATTGTACTGGGTCTGTGGTCATATTGTACTGGGTCTGTGGTCATATTGTACTGGGTCTGTGGTCATATTGTACTGGGTCTGTGGTCATATTGTACTGGGTCTGTGGTCATATTTTACTGGGTCTGTGGTCATATTGTACTGGGTCTGTGGTCATATTGTACTGGGTCTGTGGTCATAATTTACTGGGTCTGTGGTCATATTGTACTGGGTCTGTGGTCATATTGTACTGGGTCTGTGGTCATATTGTACTGGGTCTGTGGTCATATTGTACTGGGTCTGTGGTCATATTGTACTGGGTCTGTGGTCATATTGTACTGGGTCTGTGGTCATATTGTACTGGGTCTGTGGTCATATTGTACTGGGTCTGTGGTCATATTGTACTGGGTCTGTGGTCATATTGTACTGGGTCTGTGGTCATATTGTACTGGATCTGTGGTCATATTGTACTGGGTCTATGGTCATATTTTACTGGGTCTGTGGTCATATTGTACTGGGTCTATAGTCATATTGTACTGGGTCTGTGGTCATATTGTACTGGGTCTGTGGTCATATTGTACTGGGTCTGTGGTCATATTGTACTGGGTCTGTGGTCATATTGTATTGGGTCTATAGTCATATTGTACTGGGTCTGTGGTCATATTCTATTGGGTCTTTGGTCATATTGTACAGGGTCTATGGTCATATTTTACTGGGTCTGTGGTCATATTGTACTGGGTCTATAGTCATATTGTACTGGGTCTGTGGTCATATTGTACTGGGTCTGTGGTCATATTGTACTGGGTCTGTGGTCATATTGTACTGGGTCTGTGGTCATATTGTACTGGGTCTGTGGTCATATTGTACTGGGTCTGTGGTCATATTGTACTGGGTCTGTGGTCATATTGTACTGGGTCTGTGGTCATATTGTACTGGGTCTGTGGTCATATTGTACTGGGTCTGTGGTCATATTGTACTGGGTCTGGGTCTGTAGTCATATTGTACTGGTCTGTGGTCATATTGTACTGGGTCTGTGGTCATATTGTACTGGGTCTGTAGTCATATTGTACTGGGTCGGTGGTCATATTATACTGGGTCTATAGTCATATTGTACTTGGCCTGTGGTCATATTGTACTGGGTCTGTGGTCATATTGTACTGGGTCTGTGGTCATATTGTACTGGGTCTGGGTCTGTAGTCATATTGTACTGGTCTGTGGTCATATTGTACTGGGTCTGTGGTCATATTGTACTGGGTCTGTAGTCATATTGTACTGGGTCTGTGGTCATATTGTACTGGGTCTGTGGTCATATTTTACTGGGTCTGTGGTCATATTGTACTGGGTCTATAGTCATATTGTACTGGGTCTGTGGTCATACTGTAGTGGGCCTGTAGTCATATTGTACTGGGTCTGTGGTCATATTGTACTGGGTCTGTGGTCATATTGTACTGGGTCTGTGGTCATATTGTACTGGGTCTGTAGTCATATTGTACTGGGTCTGTGGTCATATTGTACTGGGTCTGTAGTCATATTGTACTGGGTCTGGGTCTGTAGTCATATTGTACTGGTCTGTGGTCATATTGTACTGGGTCTGTGGTCATATTGTACTGGGTCTGTGGTCATATTGTACTGGGTCTATAGTCATATTGTACTGGGCCTGTGGTCATATTGTACTGGGTCTGTGGTCATATTTTACTGGGTCTGTGGTCATATTGTACTGGGTCTGTAGTCATATTGTACTGGGTCTGGGTCTGTAGTCATATTGTACTGGTCTGTGGTCATATTGTACTGGGTCTGTGGTCATATTGTACTGGGTCTGTGGTCATATTGTACTGGGTCTATAGTCATATTGTACTGGGCCTGTGGTCATATTGTACTGGGTCGGTGGTCATATTGTACTGGGTCTGTGGTCATATTGTACTGGTCTGTGGTCATATTGTACTGGTCTGTGGTCATATTGTACTGGGTCTGTGGTCATATTGTACTGGGTCTATAGTCATATTGTAGGCCTACTAGGTCTGTGGTCATAGTGAACTGGATCTGTGGTCATATTGTACTGGTTCTGTAGTCATATTTTAATTATCTTTCAATGGGTTTTACCTGAAGTTGGCAGAACTGGAAAGTCTCGTAAAAAAACTCAAATGGTGGCTACACTAAATCAGCTGATTGATTCATCAAACATAACTTTGTTGAATCAATATCTTCATGGGCATAAAATGTGCTACAACTTAAGGCCAAACAGAAGGTCACATTATGATTGGCTGAAAGTTTACAAACAACATAAGGTCAGATTGAAAGCTTTTTTCCTGATTGGCTAAAAGTCGCCAACAATTTGGGGTCAAACTGAAAGTCATACCAAGAAAGCAAGGCTAAAGATATGGACCAGAAGCTAGAGGTCACCTTCTGCTTTTTGAGGGCATATGCAAGCTACACTAACTGGTGTTTGTGTCTATTTGCATGTATATCTTTCATAGATTTTATAAACCATAATTTTTTGTTCATTTGTTAGGTGTTTACAAAGGTTTCTTGGTAAGCAGAGCTAAACCAAAGTCATTACTGAACAATCGGAAACAAGTTTTCCATTAATGCTGCATCAGCTTTTGCTGCTTACGTCTCTGTTCTCAGATTTTTTTTTTCATAAAGGTTAAAGCTTTCCAAAAACTTTTTTTTCATCAGCGTAGAGTTCTTCCTTTACTTTAACTTTGCATTGGAATGTTACACACCAAGTGGTGGCGAGGATGTTTGTAATTTCATCTGTATAATGTGTAGAAAAAGTCTGAATTCTTTGCGCTTTTTCCAGTTTTATCCACAGTGATTGCTCTCAAAATAGCAATGAATTCACCAAGCAAATGGCACTGTACCGAAACTTATGTCAACATAGTTTTTAATTTACGGGTACATTTCAGGTACTAGTTTGTTGAATAGCGTGGGTGTCCCCATGGTAATCAATCTTCTGTTAGTTAGGATGACTGAACACTGGACAGCACTGGGGCTGCCAGATTAGTTGAGATGCTGGGAGGTTTCAAAGCCTGCCGTTAAGGTATAACAGACATGACACCTTGTCAAGGATAGTAACTAATTACCTCTGGCACCTTACTGCACGTCTGTCTGTCACCCTCCCGTGTTGCCAGCTACAGATAACGCTCTCTTAATCTTTTAACTTCAGACTTAGCTGAGGGTAAATTGGCTAACGCAATATCTTGGGAAAACATCCTTTGTTTCGGTCCAAGGCTAGTTTACTTGTGGAATATCAGTAAACATTCCTACGTCACATTTACTCAAGTCAGCGCCAGATTCACTTTAGGTTCATGTTTAAAACAGTACCAAAAGTATCATCAGTCATTAAGAACATTCAGTTTGGCTCTAATTGCTACCTGAACTGTGAGAGTTCTGCAGAAACTAATTTTTCTTTGCGAGGAGATTGATTATCTTGCTCATGAAAAAGTAAGACTGCTTCAGCCTGTTACACTTGCCTGTGAATTAAGCCTCTACTTTCCACAAGGATGAGAAACAGGAAGAGTAAAGGACAGTTTGTTCTTTGCAGGCAACTCTGCAGTCTGTGTACCTTCTACTGACATTTTGCTGAAAGAAAGATATTGGACAAGGCCATGTGTCCATTATATAGGAATCACACAAATGTTGCATATTGGGAAAATATGAGGGAATAATGAAGGGCCATTGGCGTGGGCTAGTTGTGGGGGCTAAGATCTGGAGGTAACAGCCCTGTAGAATGATGGGGTAACATATGGAGGGTAAGGGTGAAGGGAACAGTGTACTAGCCAGCCAGGCCTGGAAGCCAGGTGTGGGTGGGTGTGGGTGGGTGTGGGTGGGGGGGGGGGGGGTCTTTTGCACTAGCTGCCAAATTCTCAAAATCAAACCCAGTTTTTGATGTACACTCCAAGGATTTTAGTCAAATTATAATGCAAAAGCCAGGAGATACACACCATATTTTAAAGTTTGCACACCCTGTTTTTTAAATTTTGCTCAGCCAACTTGTCCAATTCTTGCTAATTCTATGGTAGGGTACATACGTACATGTACACTGCCAAGTGATTCCATGCTAATTTGTAAGGAGCTTGAATGGAAATCTGATGTTTTTATCACAGAGTTCCTGAACTTGAGTAAAAGATACTGATCAAGAAGATGACATGATATGTTTAGATCCTGAAGAGGCTACCAGCCTGAGTTTGGCTATCATGAGTTGGGTTAAAGTCCTGAGTTGTGACTATGCCCAGGCTGGTTAAAGGATCCAAACACCAAAAGATTTATTTTTGTTCAAAGTGAAGGACTTAGGGTGTTAAAGCACTTTTGTGAAGAAAATTTGCCATATTCACACAGGAAAATAACTTTATTTGGAAAAAAATTTTGTTGCCCATGACAGGCCTGAAATTGACAAGTGTATGCCTTTTTGGCTATCAAGTGGGCTCTGGGTCGTGACGTCATGGAAGGGAGTCTATATGATACAATGGCGGATAGCGCGATAGTGAAAGCATGAGAGGTAGCCATGCTGAGAATGAGCTGGATCACAGTTTTAGCTGTTCCTTTTCCAAAGAGGAACTTCCTGAGGACGAGGGGGAAGATGTTAGGAAGGGAGAGGGACATAGAAATTCATCCTTACTGGAAGGAGCCATGGCTTGATGGGCTATGACAAAGCCTGGCTTTACTGGTACAACTGGGACTGAGTGTGTGCCCAGCACTGACACGCCGTAGATCACCAAAGGCAAAGCTGGCGCTTGGGAAGTTTAGACTGGCGAGGGATGCTTTTCAAAAGTCATTGTGCAAAAGTTCCTACATAATTGACTGGTTACTACAGTGGCAGCTCTCTGGTCACATGGTCAGTGCTGGACACAGACTCACTCCCAGTTGCAGGAAAAATTTCCTGTTTGCATCCCCTTTTTAATCCCGTAAGCCATGAGAACATTGACATTCACTGCTAAGAGTCAATGTTTACAATGGGAGTTGGTGTAGAAGCTCCCATCCGTGACGTCACAGACACGGTGGTCAAACTGTGACAGAAAGAAGCAATACTACTACGTGTATTTCTGGCCTCTTTTTTTTTTTTTTTTTTTGCTAATAAACTATAATTTGTTGTCTAATTAAACAGAAGATTCCATAGAAACATTATGGGATAAATACAAACCATCATTCATGTGTGTTTGGGGTTGAGACTCGATGATTCTGCGCCAGACAATGATGGGGTTTCCTGCCCAGAATCACTTTGTCCCAACCAAACACACGGCTCATGACAGTTTGTATAGGCCGGTATTCTGTGGGGTTGGTTGCCAGGAGGTAAACTATAGTTGTTATGACACATGTACTGAGGGCCTCAGGTTACCAGCAGGTTGGGTAGCCGTGTACTTGGGGATGGATGGCTTAATATGTTGTTGGCAAGGGGCTGGTTACATACAGGGGTAGGTTGTCAGGAGGTTGGATCAATACTTGGAGTAGGTAAATATACATGTACAAGGGTTGGTTGTAATGAAGGGGGTGAAATATTAGGAGGTGGGGTTGATATATACATATACAAGGGGTTTGTTGTCAGAAGGGTGAGTGGATACTGAAGATGGAGGGTGTGTCAGTATAACCTCTGTGGTTTCTTAAGAATGTTAAAGTGCTTTCAGGGTGGTAGAAAGGTGCGTAGAATGCGGTAGAATCCCGGAATTTGGCTTTAAAAGCCAGGAATGTGAGATATGACTGAAAGTGAACTTAAGAAAACAGCACTAATTAACCATATCTGTTTGGGGGCAGTTGTACGTGAAAAAAAAAACAAACAAAAAACAAACAAAAATAAAACCATTTACATGTATTTACCAAGCCGTATGGTGTGCCAGACAAAACCTGCTATAAAAACCAGTACTATACAGTTGCAATTTGAGCATCAGTTTGTTCTCTCTCAGCGTGCAGTACATGTTTAGCTTTATTGCATATTTTCCCTTCCTTTTGTTGGTACACGGATGAGGGACAGTATGCGTAGCCCATCAATGAATTAAATGTGTAATCAGATTGCCATGCATACCAGATCAAACTTACATGCACAGTACAAGGGTAAATTTACGTAGCAACTGAATGGCTTTGTAGCACGAGTAGGCAGACATTCCTGTCAAGCCTCCCCCCACCCCCACCCCCATCATCTTCAGAACAATCGAAACTACAACCATCAAACCTTTTACATCTGTAGCATCTTACGAGAACCTTGGATGAGGTCACTTCATGGTGACCTTGACCCTTTTTTCAAGATCATAGGCATTGACATTGAAAATATAGTAAAGGCGACATGTATATCCTCAGAACAAATGAAGCTACAAACATCAAACCTTCACCGCTGAAGCATCGGACAAGGACCTTGGGCGTGCTAGACGAGTTCTCCCACAAGGTGACCTTAACCTCCTTTGACACTAACACTTCGTTATACATACTTTTTAAGTATTTTTGACCCCTCATTAGTGCTGACTGAGGGGGCCTTATTCTGACAGCTATATTTTACTTTCACTTCAATTTCAGACTACCCAGCAGAAATTTGGCCCATCTTGGACGATCCATGGAGATATGTCCATTTCTTCTTTATTACTTGTTAAATATAAAATCTCCTTCATGAAAGCAAAAAGTCTCCCGATTTCTTGTCAGAGGATACTGACAAGTATACATAGAGAGTACCTGGCAGGCCAAATGTGTTCATGGCAGTGTCTCTTGGGACCAAGTGATAATTGTCTGATACATTTATAGCCCTGAGAGATCTTATGCCAATTAATTTATCAGTATACAACAGCTCTTTTGATTTTAATTTTGAAAATCTTATAGACTACACACTGGTATTTGAGGCTCCGAAACATGTTCTGTCAGTTACCTTATGAAGACCTGTCATTATATTTCAATCTTCTTTAGCCTTTTAAAACATTATCTGTTCAGCATGTTTTGATAACAATTAAAATAAAAATAGAAAATAAACTCATTGTGTTCTTGTATGAAAATTTTCAGTGTTTTTGTATGAAAATAAACTCTTCAGTGTTTTTTGTATATGTACATATCAGGTAGACACTGGCAGGAACCGAAGTGGAGTTTATAGAAGAACTTGGCTAAAAGATTCTGAGTATTGAGGATGTGAAAATGCTGCAAGACATGTCACTTCTTGAGATAAATGGATGCTTTATCAATAGCCATCATATTGAACCCAGAGAGGCACAAAGGAAAGCTGTTGACTCGGATCCCAGAGGGTTAACCCATTCCTGGTCAAACTACAGCTGAATCAATAGTTTTCCTTGGGTTGGGTTCATTGTGGCCAACCTGCACCAAGGAAAGCTGTTGATCTAAGGTGTGCCACCCTCAATGGTCATTGTGGCAAAAACGTTTTCTAATCATGAGAAATTTAAGTAAAAATGTTGAGGCAGACAACAATTCACGTCCAGGCACCTTTGGGCATTTGGAGTGGGAAAGGGTTGAACAAAATGGCTTGTTGAGTGACAGGCACTTAAAATGCTGATTATGTTAATCAATTTAACATTCAACATAAATATGAGGCTTCAGGCACCAATTAGCATGTGCAAGATGTGCTCAAGTGAGGCAATAACTACGAATTGTTGTGTAAATTGCTTGTACGAGTCAATCTTGTACCGCCATAACAAATGGGGCTGTTAACCCAGGTATGTGATATGCCACGTGTAGGTGTCACACCTGTAAATCACCTGTATGGACTGCGTCCCTCTAAAAACACACAGGAGTACAGAGAAAGTGCAGTTAACTTTGCACTGCTTCCATTAAGCCTCCTCTCTAATACAATCCACAAGCACAGTTGTAGCTCTCATAAATCAGCGCTGACTGCTTTTAATATTATGCCTCCGTGGCACAATTTTATAACAAGCCACAAGTCTTTTAAGGCCATATTGCTACTTGTGGGTAAGTATCCTTGCATCTGTTTAATAAATGAAAAAAGTATCAGTTGAAAGGATAGCAAATTTTCTTTTCTTTTGAATTTGTGGGAATCGTTGATTTTGATGCAATTTTGCCCATTATAAAGGACAAGATAAGACTTGTCCATTTTGCGGGCTCTCACTTCAAAGGCATAATGTATACACTGCCACTGTATTTGTCCTGCTTGGGTCTGTTAACTCTCTCCTGTTCCTGATGAAAATTACCAATGTGCTTAGGGGTTCAATGTTGTCTGCATCAGTGTTTAAACTGAAGGTTCTTTAAAGAAAGCATTGTCGGGAGAGGTATCAGAACATCTCTTATGGCAACAGGATCCGTTGCCGAGGGTTTGGCACTTATCACCTAACCCTTGCCATGGAATGTTGTCTACTCTGTTTTATTGCAGGGCAGTAAAGAGTTAAAGTAGTTCATGATTAGAACTGTGATTTGTGTTGACTAGTCACACACGGCAGACTCTGACTTTTTAATGGATTAACCCTTGCACAACAACAAAATGCTGGGTTGATTTGCTTTCAGTGATTGCCTGCCCAATAGACCAAAATGGCAGGATATATGTTGTCAGGTGTCCTCGGGGCCTTGATACATGTACAATGTGTATGTAGATTTGACCCACAAGAGTCACTAGCTGCCTTCAAACCACTGGGGGACACCACTTTTCAAGAAAGGTTGCCTACTCTGTGCAATATTTGATTGGTCAGAAGATATTGGGTGTTCTCTCGTGATCAGTGGTGCCCCCTAGAGTGATGTAAGAGCTGTGAGCATAACCCGTAGATGGAAGAAGTCCTTGAGGTGAAGCTGGAATAATCGGCATCAAGGCAAATGCTTTTATAATGCAGACAAAAGTGGCCCTGGATCGACATTTTCTAAGGTATTTAGTAAGTGGGAATGGCCAAATTGAGCACATCTAGGTGGTTAGTTCAAGTTTCACCACAAGGTGTCACTTGAAGCATGACCCAGTACAAGTGAAACATGGGGAGGTACATGAAGAGGAATTATGCTTTTAGGGTGGGAAATCATGAGAAGTGATTCATGGTATATCTGGGTAATTCTCCAGCTGGTCCAATTAACCGTTTTCCCCTTGAATTAAGACTGAGTCAACAGCTTTCCTTGGCATGGGTTGGGCACTTAAAGTGACCAACCCATGCCAAGGAAAGTTGTGGACCTGGGGCATGTGATCTCGATAGGTCTCATCTGCAATTCCCAGTCATATTGTTTTTCATCACTGGTGAAATTATCTGAAAACACTGAAGCAAACAACATTTGACCATCAGCCAGTTTTGGTCGGTTTAAGGGGGAAAGGGTTAAATCAGAAGTGCAGCTTACTTTACTGTATTTCAGGATCCAAACAAGCATTTTGATGGGATCCCAGAGATGACACTGGCTTATGAGGTGTAGGATGGTCTATTCACTCGCAATGCTACATGATAGTTGCCTGGAAACTGTCTCACCTGACTACACTTGAGTTTACTTGTGCTATGGGTAATCCTATAATTGGCACCTGATGGGGATACTCTGCAGGCAACATGGGATTGCTGCTAGTAATAGAAGTGCTTTGAATGTCTGTGGTAAATCTTGTGGCCAGAAAAATGTATTGAAATTTCAGTCTAAATTCATCTGTGTAATTTAAAACGTCCTCTTGGCATGTTACTGGTGTTTTAACGTCTGCAGTGTATTGCAGGTTCATAGGTTGTAGTGTATTTTATTTCCCATCTGGCTGTGTAACGGGCTGGGCTTGCTGGCAACACAAAAACGGCCCTCTTGGGACTGGGCATACTGGTAATAAAAAAAACAAAAACGGGGCCCCTAAAATGGACTTTAGACAGGGCATGCTTGCAATACAAAAATCACTGACTAACGGCTTAGCATGCTGACAATACAAAAACCTTACTTCCAAAGTGGGCATGCTGACATTGAAAAAACTTTACTTTAAACTGGGCATGCTTACAATACAAAAATGTTACTTCAAACTGGGCATGCTTACAATACAAAAACCTTACTTTAGACTGGGCATGCTGACAATACAAAAACCTAACTTTAGACTTGAAAAACAATTGACTGCCTTTAGGCTGGGCATGCTGGCTCTCACTCTAATATTAGAAGGATCTGAATGTGCATGTAATTTGTATTGAGGTTCAGATAAGTACATGTAAGGGTGGAACCACATTCCCACAGTGAAACCTGTCTTAAAAGACCATCCCTACTATGGGCTCTTAATAGGAGTGTTCTTTCATGGGACGTAGAGATAAGGTGAAATGCTCTCAGCAAAGTATCCTGAAAAAGGTGGTCTCTCCAGACAAGTGGTCTGCTTGGAGTGGTCTTTTAAGACAGGGACCACTGTAGTATGAAATGTGTTAAATTGGAATAAGATGCAGGCCTGAAAAGTACCAACTTTGACTACTATTGTCCAGTATTGACAAGGAATGCAAGGGTTAATAGTCTCAGTCAGAGCTCTGTGCTGCCACAGCAAGGGAACCTTGTCTGCTGTTAAACTATAGGTTTCCATGACAGAAATCATTTAGGTGGGTAGAATGGATGTAAAGTTATTAGGTGTGAAATGTAGGCACATTACTAAGTGGAAGAGGGATATTACATTGTGTACTTAATTGTCTCAGGAAAGCTTAATTCTGTTGGTTATTGAAATTGTTAGCCATAAAGATAAAAATACATGCAATAGGAACATAATAGAACACATGCTGCCGGCCGCCAGTGGTTCATTGACATTGTCTTCTAATTCTTCGCCATTCAATAAGTGGCTCCATTTATATTTCATTATAGAAGGCTTGTCTCTGTGGCTCTGCTTTGGGGATATTTTCCCTTCTTCTTTTGGGGTTTTTGGCATCTACATGAACCTCGTGAAACTAGATCTCTTTTTCCTTTTCTATTATTTCTGATAAACAGTTTTGCTTTAACTTGAAATTTGCATTAACTGCTGATCATGACATTGAAATAATAAAAAGATGTGGTTTGGATAGGACCACATCACAGCTTCAGTCCCTTATTTTGTTTTTCAGCCCTTAAAGTGCTAATCTTGGCTATAGTTGTTTTCTTATTATGGTTTAACATAGAATGGTTAAAAGATTCTAGTTCCTCATGAAGATACCTTTCATTCAAATACCAGCAAACCTAGTCTAAAGCAAAAAATAAGCTTAGTCAACAGCTTTCCTTGGGATACTTTGCACACCGGTCATGAGGAAAGCTGTTGACTCAGTCTTAAATCAGTGCTTTAAGGGTTAATACAGGTTTAACCCATTGCACTCAAACTGGTCCCATTCTGATATGTAGATTTCAGTTGCGTCCTCCACTTCAACATGTAGATTTTTTAAAAGTAAATTTCTACTTCATCGGAATTTTGAATGAGAATTATAGATGAGATCACTTGCGATACAAGCACTTTCTAGGTCAACAGCTTTCTCTGATGCTGGTTGGGCTTCCAAGCGACACCAGGGACACCCACTGATTCATTTTTATTCTTACATTGATATGGTGAAAAAAAGAGAAAAATTTTTCAGCTGTTAGCTGTAGTTGATTTATAATATTAATGTATTTGATAAGGTACATGCGGTAACTTTATGAATCTGAATTATGAATGGGAAACATCGGCAGGAGAGAGGCATAAAAAAGCAACAGGAAGCCTGACATGAATGTTGAATAGTTGAACAAAACATCCTATGTAACCATAATAAAAAATTACATGTTCTCTTTATCATTGTAATACAGTGGTCCCTGTCTTGAGAGACCACCCCGAGGGCAGGTGATGATAAAAATTATATGTTCTTTATCATTGTAATAGTATCAAATCCGAAATTCATGAGAAAGATATCACTAGCTCTCTTCAAACATTTGATTATTTATTTACAAATTTTGTTATCATTTTTGCCAAATGGGAGGGGGGGGGGGGATAGCTGTAGAGTCTCCAGACACTTGCAGTTGTAGTGTCTGGTCTCTTCAAGCACACCACTTTGCCAGGTTACTTAGCGTGTACTCGTCATGTTATTTATATGTAATGGCATATAAGAGACCAGTATTTGTTAATTCATAACTGTAGATATGGTGTGTACTATGACCATCATGGGGGCTCCCTGGTATCTCATGTATAATGTGGGACTACTTTCAGCCATATATTTCACACCCAATTACAGAGTGGCTTGATGTATTTTAGTGGCCATTCCTACAATTGAAGACCGATCTTTTGTTCATGGTGTTTGAGCCAGGTTTCACTCTACAGATTTCTGGCTACAGAAAGGCACACAGGTGTACAATAACATATAGGTACTTCTATTTCAATGTATTTTAAACTACCCATGACACATACATGTATTGATGTTGGCCAGTATGGCAACAAATCTGTTTCCTTTAATAGCGTGTATTAGCAGTTTATGGATCCACCCCAAGGGACAAACCATTATGTTTTTGGCTGGTCTGTCCATGCATGGTTCTGGCCCTGGGTCCATCTCACCCCCAGGGGAAAACCATTATGTTTTCAGCTGGTCTGTCCATGCATGGTTCTAGCCCTGGTTACATCTCACTCCCAGGGGAGAACCATTATGTTTTCAGCTGGTCTGTCCATGCATGGTTCTAGCCCTGGGTCCATCTTACCCCAAGGGGAGAACCATTATGTCTTCGGCTGGCCTGTCTGTGCACCGTTCTAGCAGTGGGTCCATCTGGCCACCATTTATTTTGTGAACATGACATCTCCCGACTTCTGTGCCACCTGAAACTCAAATTTATCACCTTTGTACCTTGACACCATTTTTTGACTTGATAACATTTTGGTGACCTTGGCCTCATGCGAGGTCACAGGAGCCTTGTGTATGCAAAGATGGACCAATGAGCCAATGCTTTGTATTGAAGTGACTCCAGTACCATTTGCATGAGGCTAAACGAGTCGGCGCCTGGCCCAGCTTGTAGCGTGTGCATGGTGAATACAACATGATGAAAGTCGGCTTAACACTAGGATGAAAACATGGAAATCAACGCAGCACCAGTTGGATTTTGGATCTGTATAAGATTGCCTGATTACCAGATTTCCATTTTTTTTTTGCACTGTAGAAATCAGATCTTTCAATATTGAAATTGATGATTTGATGATGAAATCAGATTGTTTGATGTTTAAATCAGATCATTTGATGTTAGAATCAGATCATTTGGTATTCAAAACTGATAATTTGATACTGTAATTAACCATTTGATGTTGAAATAAGATCATTATCTCCCACCCACAAAATGGGGAAAATATGCTGATCACGATTGTTTGACCGTCCATCTTTCTGTTGGTCGTTGCATTCATCCCAGGATCTGTCCAGTCTATTTCTCAAAAACTAGTACACTTAGCAATCTGAAATTTTTCAATGTTGAAATCAGATAATTCAACTTGATGGTGGAACTGATTATTCTATGATGAAATTGACGCTTGATTGGCACTGTACATATACCGTGCCACGGAAGTGTGAACCAGATGTGTTTTGTTCTAACACAATTAAATGACCTACAATTATTATTCAAATTATTCTCAACAACTGAGACATTATTGCGCCAGACACTTTTGGCAGGAAAAGATTGTAGGAGACGGTAGGCCTTAGTGGAGTGACTGCAGAATGAGGTACCATGTATTGACGTACAATAACTGGCATAATCTACTGGCTAGCTTCACCTGTAGTTGAGGTCTCTCCTCACACTATTGTAAGACAACATCTGTCAATCATAAGCCTTACTGATACTCTGGAAATGGACCTGCCCAGGAAACAGGAATAGAGTCAACCTTGATATATTTTCCATCACAGATCAGTGACCCGGAAAGAATTGGAGATAATTTGTATGAAAGTAGCCTTGAAGGCCAGCGCGGAATGTGTTTGGGATCAGGGGAGGAGGCTACGCCTGGCAGGACAAAAGGTGATGGCCATAAATCTTGTGGAGTATGTTGAGGTGATTGGAATGTGTAACTTATAACAGGTATACATTGACCCTTTCCCCCCAGGATTATGACTATGTTATCGCCTATTCTTGACAATTGTTGGACAATGAGTGCCCAACCTGCCTTGAGGAAAGCTGTTGACCCAGACTATAACATTGGGATAGATCTTATCTACGATTATTATTCAAAATTTTACCATTGACACTAAAAGATTAATGATAGATTTTGAAGTAGATGAGATTTGACATCATTGTTTGTAGTGATTTGTGGGATCGCAGAATTTGTCACATGCATGTGGCTGTGTGGTTCTGCAACATGGGTGAAGATGGTTGCAACATTGGGTTGTCCAAGTTATTATGGTGTCATGGTGTCTTCTTTTAAATGGAATATCATTGTCTTCATGAAATAGCATTGCAGGGCATCAAAGGTGTAACCGATTGGGTTCAGGAGAGGCTTTGTGGTTTTATTCAAAGGGTGAAAAAAAAACCTTGTATTTTATTGCCGTGAAAAAAGACAAATAAATTCACTAGTCCATTATATATCATGCATACCTCTGCAGGATAAATGGTAATAAGTGTGTATTGTAATCACAGGCCTTCAGTTGTGGTTTCACTCCTTTCATACTAATAATGACAGACCTTCCTGTACATTCTGCTTGGATTAACTCTTTCTTCTTTTAAGCAGCCAAAACAGGTTGGAAAAAAATGTCTGCTTACATGACTTTTTTTGGTCATTGTAGCATAAATGAAAAACAATTTGAGTGAGAATGTGGATGTGCCTTTCAGAGTACCAAGCCACAGGTCAACAACTTTCCTTGGAGCTGGTTGGATACTTAATCAGCACTTAACCTGCCAAAAGGAAAGGTGCTGACTCAGTCTTAATCCACGTTTAAAGGGTTAAGTTCATGGTAGTTATACAGTCAGATTGCACATGAAATAAACTTTCATATTACATGTAGTACTAGCATCAGGTGTAGACTCATTGGTTTGTACAGATTGCCAGTCGTCAGGTGTCAGCCAAAAGACAGGGTGAATCATAGTTAACCAGGCAATGGGAAAACCACTCACCAAGAGCAGGACTAGAAAAAAATATGATGTTATATTTTTGTAAATTAAAGGATTTGTGACGGGCATGCACGGTTGAAGGAGCATATCCAGACATTTGTTAAAAACAAAAAACAAAAGCAAAAAAAAAAAAAAGCCTCAAACTCTATTCAGCACTGGGTGCCTCAAATAATAAATACAGATTTTTCAAATAATATTTTCATTTTTAGCAGCATCGAACTTGTTGTCCTTAAGGGCAATGATTCAATCCATTCCCATCCCCAGGTTTTGTTTGACCTTTAGTTCCATCAATAAAAAATGTACAAATACTGAATGTTGCCTTTTTTTCTTTTTTTTTTTTTTTTTGGCAGGAAAAATAATTAGTGGGCAGAAGAGCTGGAGCCAATGCAACAGTTTGATTGGATTTATTTTCCTCAGATAAAAGTATTTCTCGACACAAAATCCATACATAATGGTCTGTTAGAGACTAGACCAGCTGAGGTACATACAAGCAATGAACCTGGGAACGGAGCTGACCAGCAGACAGTATGACTGCATCCAAATATACACAGCCAAGAGCTTGTTTGAAAACACACAGAATAATTCCCTGATTTGCTGCAAGAGAAAGTACAAATAAGAGAGGAGTTGCTATTATCTGCTGAGGCTGGGGCAACTGCATGCTTCGTTTGTGACAAGGGGGCAGATATATGACCAGAAAACGGGCAAATTTATGCAGCAGGTGTAAGGTCAGTGTCAGTGCGGGAAATGTCGAGCAGAATGAACGCGCCTTTCATTCACAATTCTGACATTACATCAGAAATTTTGCTCAGACAGATAGAATTTCAGATCTACCCCACTGCACAGCACCTGTTTAGTTTATATGGAGTGTGTAAAGTTACACTCAAGAGATTAGATTTTCTGATGAGTTTCCATCAGGGGAGATTGTTTTATGGCCATAGTACACTGAAGTAGAGAGGGAGGCTGTGATTCATTGGACGGATACTGGTGAAGAGAGGATCCATTCAAATTGAACTCTTTTATCCAAAATTCAGCTCAGTGTTGTTGACCATAAATTAGGATGTCTCATTTGTTATCATTCCATGCGCCTTGACACGTGTGATCGTAGAAGAATTCACTTCAAAAGCACATGAATATGCATACTCGACTGATTTATATTGACTGTGTTTAATTTGACGTATGAATAATGATGTACAATCTATGGACGACTTGTTTGCAGGATATTAAACCTTTAGCATTCAAAGATAGATTAGGTCGAAACTTCTCTCATACGTCATATACAAAGGAAATGGGTGAGTAAACAAGCCGCATGTTCGTCTTAAAATGATCACAGGAAGACTGCCTTTCAGGTTATCATTCAATTCCAAAAATAAAACGTTGACTTTTTTTACTTGTGAAAATAAATCATGATCCGTAACGTTGTGGATGCCCAGATTACGCTTTATTACAATGTAGGAGTCCATAAACTGCAGTCTTAATTATCAGATGTATTTGCATGTAGTTCACTCATTGATAATAGAGGGAGCTGCTGTGACTGCCTAGCGTCCTGGTCTGGTCTATACGTGAACATGTACATGTAAATTTCCATTTTGGCAGCCTAGATATACAAGTGTGGAGTACTTGAATTTGTATCCTTTATTGCTCCTGTAAAGATGTTATGTAAAGCTTACGTCAGATGCGTGGGGAGTGGTGACCTTCAAGCTTGGCCCAGCCATATCTGTAAAGGTAAAACTGCACCTGCGTGAGAAAAACTGTATTTCAAAAATATATGGGAAGTGAAAGGCCCCAGACTCCCTGCTGGGAAAATTATCTCTGTCTGACAGTGTGAATCTGAACAGTTACATGTACATTCTGGTGAAAATATGGTGGTTTTTGGTAAAAAAAAAGTCAGAGTGCTATCTTGTTATGTTCTCCAAACTGGTTTTAATTTGAAGTAAAACAAAAAGATACTTTTCCAAGGCACAGCTTTATGGTGTGTGTGAGAGCCTGTGCCGTAAGAAAAGTTGTTGGCATGTACTGAAGTCACGCTGCTAGATCTCAACCTGCAGACTTCAGTCACAACATTTTCAGTTGACTATACCTTGATTAAAATTATTGAAACATGAGACAAGTTTGGCCAATTAAAGATGGAGAGGTTTAAATAAATCAGTCCTGTCTTGGGACAAGTACATTGTATATACATACACATTTACATACATACGTGCGTGCATGCATGCATACATACATACATACATACATACATACATACATACATACATACATACATACATACATGCACATGCACATAATATATTTTAGCCAAAACATGACACATTTTATGTGTGCGTATGTATATCCATGCATGTATGTCCGGGACGTTCACAGTCTAGTTTAGCTGGTTGACGTACCCCGCAAAACTTTTTAGCCACCGACTAAAATTTCTGGCCCCCTGTAAAGCTCATTTTTAGCTCAGCTGACTTGTCAGTCAGCTAAGCTTATCTTATGGTCCTCCGTCCGTCGTCAATTTACATTTTCAACTTCTTCTCCGAAACGGTCAGCCAGATCCACTTCAAACTTGGTGGGGATGTGCCTTGGGTAGGTGTCTTCCAAGTTTGTTCAATTGGTCATGGTCCATTGATTTTTTGATTTTTAATGAATTTTTTTGTTCTTTTTTGGGCAAATCTTAAAAAATCTTCTTCTCCGAAACTGCTCACCCAATTACTGTGATATCACACAGGAACACTCCCTCGGACACCTAGTTCTTAATTTGTTCACCAGGTGGCGCTGCAATTTTTTTCTATTTTTTTATGAATTTTTGTGTGTTATAGCTATTTTCGACTTCTTCTCCAGAACGGTTTCTCAGATTAAGCTGAAACATGGTGGATATGTTCCTTGTAGAAGGGTCAAACAAAGTTGTTCACTATATGGAAATGCTGCAGATTCCTGAATTTTAACGATTTTTTCAATTCGGGTACTTATCGGTCAATGCAGCTTTCCTATTGATTACTATGAAAGTCAATGAGCATTCTAATGCTAATTCACATTTTGGACTTCTTCTCCAAAACCGTCATCCAGATTAACTTCAAACTTGGTGGGGATGTACCTTGGGTAGGTGTCTACCAAGTTTGTTCAAATGGTCATGCTCCAGTGATTTTTGGATTTTTAATGAATTTTTTGTTCTTTTTTTGGACAAACCTTAAGAAATCTTTTTCTCCAAAAGCGCTTACTCAATCGCTCTGATATCACACGGGAAGACACCTAGGGACTGTGTTTTCTTAATTTGTCGACCAGGTGGCACTGCAATTTTTTGCTAATTTTTTTGAATTTTTCTGTGTTCTAGCTATTTTCGACTTCTTCCCTAGAACCATTACTCAGATTAAGCTGAAATGTGGTGGATATGTTCCTTGTAGAAGGGTCAAACAAAGTTGTTCACTATGTGGGAATGCTGCAGATTCCTGATTTTTAACGATTTTTTCAATTCTGGTACTTATCGGTCAATGCAGCTTTCCTATTGATTACTATGAAAGTCAATGAGCATTCTAATGCTAATTCACATTTTGGACTTCTTCTCCAAAACCGTCATCCAGATTAACTTCAAACTTGGTGGGGATGTACCTTGGGTGGGTGTCTACCAAGTTTGTTCCAATGGTCATGTTCCAATGAATTTTGAGGTTTTTTATGATTTTTTTTTCAAAAATCTTTACAAAAGTTTTAATAGTAAAGTTTTAACATGGGAATTTCTTGTAATGGTTATAACTTAAATAATTTTGGCCAGATTGACTTCAAACTTATTGGGGATGTGCCTTGAGTGGATCTCTACCAAGTTTGTTCAAATGGTCACGCTCTATTGATTTTTTGAATTTTTATGAATTTTTTTGGTTTTTTGGGGCAAACCTTAAAAACTCTTCACCTCTGAAACTGCTCACCCAATTGTTTTGATATCATTCATAGACACTTCCAGGGGCACATAGTTCCCAATTTGTTCACCAGGTGGCACTGCAATTTTTTCTATTTTTTTTTTTTTTTTTATGAAATTTTTATATGGTAGAACCGTCACTCAGATTAAAGTGAAATGTGATGGATATGTTCTTGTGGAAGGGTCAACCAAAGTTGTTTACTAGGTGGCACTGCTTTAGATTCCTGTTTTTTTAAGTATTTTCAACTCGGGTACTTGTCGATCAATGCAGCTTTCCTATTGATTACTATGTAAGTCAATGGGCATTCTAGTGCTAATTCACAGGACAACTGACACAAAATTTACTGTTTACTTGATAACTTGAGATTTGTTTTGAGTTAGTACTGTGATGCTGCACATGTTAATGTTTTTGTATGAAGGTCATGCTCAGACAGTACATGAATGACTTTGACCTCGTTTCTGGGGTCACAGTGCAACATACATGAATTTTACTCTTCATTATAACTTGAGAACTGCTTGAACCTTGATGTTGCACATGTTAGTGTTCTTTTATGATGGTCAGACTTACTCAGAACATGGGTGACCTTGATCCTTTCCCAAGTTCATAGATCTGCTAGTGTGATGAATGTCAAGATCAGCTGAGCATGGGCTGTTCACACAGCCCTCTTGTTCATTGATAAACTGAAAATAGGTCATAATTTACAACAATTTTCCAAAATTATCTTTTTACACAAATTATCTTTTCAGGACTATTAGGTTGTTCCAAAATTTACTTTTAGCACTTTATAAATATGAAGTTGTTCAATTTGGAATGGTTTGTAGCGCAAAAAATGCTGTAAACTATTTAAACATGATGGGCTCTGAACACCCTGCCAAAATGGTTTCTTGTTGAATATTTTATTTTATTGAGCACCTGAAGTCTGTCTCAACTGCCAATGGTACTATACATGTTTTTTGTTCTTGCTATATATATTTATGTTCTTTAATTGGTATAAATAATATAGCCTTAATTTATTCATGTGTTTGTCTGAAGTATGTATGAATGTTTCCCAGGGCCCTGTGGCAATCAGCTGGTTACACATCGTCAGGGCTGCCCTGGTTACATCAAATGACAATCACTAGACAGACTACAGCAATTGCGGCTATCTGGACCCACAGAACAGAGAGTGCTCCAAAGAACACACAAGTCTGTTCTGTGGGCCCACTTTCTGATACCCCAATGGGCTATGCTTTGTATTTATCCCATGTTTTACCGTGAAATAAATCCACAAAAAAAGGATTTCAAACAGTGTTTTATTCATGTCGAAGGCTTGATTGTTACCCTAACAACACATGGCTAATTTGCATATGAACTATGTAATATGAGGAAGCAGATCACATAGCCTGAGTGCAAGTGCAAACATGGGATAAACAGTAAAAAAACTGATGTTTCTTAGCTAGGTCTGTGTTGACCCTCCTAACATAATGCCACCTGACCTGGTCAGTGTATCCGTAATTCCTGTACATTAATCAAACAGCTCTCGGAAACTTTCCGTCTGTGGTGTAATACAACAAAAACCTTTAATTAGCAGCCCTATAGTTCAATAAAGTGTTTGTGCCCAGAAAATTTACACATAATTTGTCCTATATGATGGACATATACCAAAATAAATGTTGTTAATGGAGGGAGAATAAAGGGCATAAGCTGCCGCTTTTCAGCTTTGTATGAGGGAGGAAATTGGAGCGGTAACTGTACCCTGTGCTTGGCCTGTTACATGTTACCAGGCAGTCAGTCAGGGATATGGCATAGTTCCTGTCAGGTGCTGTGTTTGCCCATTATATTTGACAACACACGTGTTCCATACCTGGCTTTTTTTCCTCTCTTTTTTTTCTGTGATTCTTTGGTGCCTACCCAATGTTAAGTGTGATTGAAATGTCTGACATGGCACTTTGTATCAGTGATTGCTGCAGCTAGGAAGTCTAATTGTTCTACTGTTGAGTCTGCCACTGTGTGTGACACATTGTAGTACATTGTAATTGGTCTGCTATACTGGTTCCTTACATGTTTATAAAGTGTGGATTTTCAATATTTCTTACTGACATTGATTTTGGTTATTAACTACATCCAGTTGCAAAATACATTTTTTTTCTCGTGAACATCTGCATTTAATTTCCCTGCATTACAATGCAGATAGATTGAGGACATTTTGAAAATATTTATGTGCCATGTTAACACATTTATATTCAAGACATATTTTTGTCCTTTAGAATTATGTTTACATTAATAATTTTGCTATAAATTGTACCAAACATTATTGGATATGTTTTGAATGTATATATTTTTTTTGTGAGGAACCCAAAAAGCATAAAAAAATTTAGCACAACACAACATTTGCACTGTATCAGTCATCTGTCTCAAGCCTGGGAGATTGATAGAGACCATTTAAAATAAAAAAAATTTGCTTGTGCAAGAAAGCAGGGGAAGGAAGGCCAGACTAAATGTGGACCTAATTGGACTACATTTAGACTTAATCCTTGCTCTTTCAAAAATAATGCAGAGCATTAGAGTCAAATTTTAAATTTGTTGATGCAGATCCATGGAGAGCATTTGAAGTTAACCAATGCTATGTCAAAACATGACAGAGAGCATTCAGGGTCAAAATTTGTCAAAACAGATCTATGGAGAGGATTTTAAGTCGAAACATGCAGAGTGTGTGCTCATGTAGGGCATATGAAGCAGAGCTGTGTAAATTATAGATCATTTTAAAGTTATCAAGACCAAGTTATGTAGACAGTAGACCTAGGAAAACAAGAGCAGAAATCAAGCATGCATGATGTAGGTTCATAAAGATTCACATTCATGATGGTGTCAGCATGCTTAAAGATTGTACAAGTCTTATTCCATGTACTTTATTCATGATGGTTTCAGCATGCTTTAAGATTGTACAAGTCTTATTCCAAATACTTCATTCATGATGGTTTCAGCATGCTTAAAGATTGTACAAGTCTTATTGCAAGTACTTCATAAGCCAGATAGGGTGTAGATGTGCAACATCTCTACTTATTCTTGTGGTTTTTTTTAATGGAAATTAGTCTGATAAGGATTCATTATTTTAGGTTGGGGCCTCTTGGTTGTGGTGGCACATCTGGTATACAAATAAAATACATTGTCCATTAGGGCTCAGGCCATCATAAATAAAATACATTGTCCATTAGGACAGGCCATCATAAATAAAATACATTGTCCATTAGGACTCAGGCCATCATAAATAAAATACATTGTCCATTAGGACTGAGGCCATCATAAATAAAATACATTGTCCATTAGGACTGAGGCCATCATAAATAAAATACATTGTCCATTTGGACTGAGGCCATCATAAATAAAATACATTGTCTATTAGGACTGAGGCCATCATAAATAAAATACATTGACTGAGTCAACAGCATTCCTTTGTGCACTTTGGGTGCAATGTGCTCAAAACATGCCAAGGAAAGCTGCATGTTCACCTGGACTGTACATTGTGTGTAACTTCTGACATGCTGTACTTGACTGAAAGGGCCTTTCACAAGAAAAACCAATTTTGCACCCTCTTTATAATTCAGAGTAGTTTGTGCTAAGTAGTTTGACTTTAGTCACAGTCAGTACTGAAAAGTTCAGTTCAGCAAAGCTGGCCTTAAAAACACTATGATGACCTGTTGTCTGCAGCCCACTACCAGCCGTGGTAAAGTGTTAAAAATGTTGCTGTTGTTCACAACACTGGAATATGTCATGGTTTTGTTTATTTTAGAACACGTGTAATTTACTTGAAAGCATAGAGAAATTAAAAGACTAAGTAATCTGCATGTATTTGATCACAGGCTGCATGATGGAAAACTCCAGGGTTGTGTAAAATTAAAGGGAAAAGTATCTTTCTTGGATGAAAACCTAGTCTAACTTCAGCATTACTACAGTTGGTGGAGGTGCGGCTGCTTCTGGTGAATGCCTGGCACAACTTTGACACTGTGTCTTACTTTTGACATTGTAGTGCTAGATTGAATTAAGACAGTCGTACCTGCCCCTTATTGCTCATTGATATACACAACAGCCTACTGTAGTAGCCACAATGTCCAGACAGTGGTACGCTCAGTCTACAATATGGTCAAAGTTAAGGCGACACATACAGGAAATGTACATTAACTTATATGAGAAGAGTACATAATATTATATGTGTGTGTGTGTGTGTGTGTGTAATATTGAAAACCTTGATCTGAGACTAGGAAATATTGTCTCTGTGTTTCCTAGTCTCCGCCTTGATAGAATACATTCTGTGACTGCCCTATGAGGACTTGCATGGTCATAGGGCCCTTCAGGTCATCTGCCTGGTATCTTAGTCACAGGTGTCGGCTGCCTGTCTGCAGTTGTCTGTGGATACATGCATACTCCCCTTGAGCCAGTTGTAGAGCCATAACAAGAAAGAAAGGCCAACTTGTGGAGACCAAAGATTTACAGCAAGTACATGGACATGTATGCAGTTGACATATCAGTGGAGAACAGCTAATCAATCAAACTGTATGTGGAGACTGCACATCAGTGGATAACAGTTGGATCAGTCAAACTAACTGCCTATCAGCGGAGAACAGTTAGTCAGTCACATTATGGAGACTGCATGTCAGTGGAGAACAGTTGAATCAGTCACATTGTCGAGGCTGCGTGTCAGTGGAGAACAGTTTGGTCAGTCACATTGTGGAGACTACGTGTCAGTGGAGAACAGTTGGGTCAGTCACATGGAGACTGCATGTCAGTGGAGAACAGTTGGGTCAGTCACATCATGGAGACTGCATGTCAGTGGAGAACAGATGGATCACACAAATTGTGGCAATGCATATCAGTGCAGAACAGTTGGATGAATGAAATCATAGAGAGTGCAGATCATGTATATTGTGCAATGAAACAGAATAGAATTGAATTAGAATTATGCCTGAGACACCTCATGAAATGACCTGTTTGTGGATGAGACACATTAGCAAATGAAGTTGTGTGTGACATCTGTCTGGGTCTTGTTAGTGACAAGAAAGCTCGATGAATCAGCCTGTTATGAACAACAGATGGCCATTTCATTCCATATTACGTGTAAGTTACCGTAAATACCCATATGTGTGTTGAGGACAATATGGTAAGTTTCAACCATATTTTCAGGATATAAATGTGATGTAGAGCTTAGAATTTCTACAATAATGTGGGAGTCTTTCAGGTTTCAACATTGAGGGATCAAAATGCACAAATTTTATGGCATTTTAGCAATGGAACAAAGAGTTTGAGGGCATGGTTGGAGGGAGATGTCGAGGTGGAAAAATCTGAAAAAGAGCATGCAAATGGATGAATTTTCATGAAACCTGAGTCAATGTTCAATCCATTTATCAAAAAAAATAAAACATACATCTTTGAAATATTCAGGAACTTTGTTGGAAAGTGAATAGATATATAGGGACTTCTGAAAAATATCTTAAATAGGCTGTTTATTTATTTATTTATTCATTCATTCGTTAATTCATTCTTTTTTAGGTTGTGAATGTAGAGAGGTTGAGAAATATGGTAGAATAAACAAGAATGGGTAGATCATGAAATATATGTATCTCATACAAAAAGTGGCTGGTTTAGCAAAACTGTTATTTCAGTGAAATGACTGTTGACGACTGGTCCAATCAGACATACAGGTAGAGGGAAAGGGGCACCGGCTGACCATATGGTCACCATGCCTGCAACTGACCCCTCACTCTGGACCTTAGATGCATGGCCTCAGTCCAGTCAACCAAGACAGACTCTGACTCAAGCTTAGGCTGCAAGAGCAGGAAGGATGACACACTCAACATTAGCCCCCCACCCCGCCACCCCACCCCCACCCCTGTGCAGAGCTAGGAAAGTCAAAAGCCATACTGTACAGTCTGGCTGCCCATTATCCATATCCCTTTTAAGCACACACCCCTCTTTTTTTCCAGACACAATAGCTGATGCTGTTCCAAAGCCAGGCTTCCCTCTTTGAGAGAGCAGTGGGATGGCAGGGATGATCACTGCTTCTGTACCTTTAGCAAGACAATCCTGGGATCATTTCACAGGCCAAATTCTCTCAGTTGCAATCTGTGGACTCTTGTAAGCAGCAGGAGGTATTGGAGAGCTGGCATGATGAGAACAAGACAGGGATACACTGAAACACTTCATTCCTCAGGGGCCCTCTTTCAAGGTAGCAATGTTAGGGCAAGAGACTATAAAGCTAGAACCGTTACTGTGTTGGCCCGTGTCAGTACAGCACCACGAAGGCACTGGCCAACAAAACCAGTGGGACCTTGCTGTCTGTATTTGTTGAGCACAAACTGTTGCAACAGGATAAAATAGTATGACGCGGACCCTTACTCCAACAAATAATAAAAAGAAGAAAATTAAAGTAAGCACTCTCTTTCCTGTACCAAGGCGGTTCATAATTGTAAATAAGGTCTTGACAGAGACTTGATTTTAATGCATGACAAGGTAAGGCAGGCTTTGAGCTTTAACCATCAGCCAGCTGTCAGTGTCATGGTCTCAGGAGATACCCTAGCTCGTCTAGAGAAGGACTCGGGGGGTGCTTACAGTGGTTCCCTCATTCTCCCATGTGGTGAGAGTGACAGTTACATGTACTAAATTGATCAAAGATGTAGCAGACTTTGAGGCTACCTGCCCAGTACGTACCAAAACATTGCTGGGACATGCTCCTGAGTTTGAACAGTTCTCCACTTTGACATTTGAACATTCATTCAAGTCCATAAACCACAATCCCAAAGTCGTACTCTTTAAGGTTTTCACCTTCACAGCTTTGTGTGTGGCAGACAGACTGTCAGAAGTTGACTGTCTGCTTTCAGGTTTGAGTTTGACAGGTCCAACCCACAAGAAAGGCAAGACCAGTTAACTCTTGTACTATTAAGGCAGCAAGGCCAGGTAGAATTTCCAAAGATTATGATTTCTGGTTGGATCAATGCCACCAAACACCTAGGATGATGCTGACAAAGTTTGAGAGCTAAAATTTGCAAACAAAAGCAACCCCCACCCCCCACCCCCCACCCCCCAAAAAAAAGAAAGAAAAAAAGAAGCCAGCGTTAACAATCTCAGCACCCTCTCCTTCTCCCAGAACACATTGAGGCAATTAAATGTCCATTGAAGGCATCACAGCCTTTTACCAAAGTGGTATAAGACTCTATCTTTATACTTAAGGGTTTCAATGGAGGTGAAATCAGGGTTGCTAACATTGAAGGATGCTCCTAACCCATGTATATAGACTTTGCTGACGATGAAAGTATGCCTTGGTCTGATGAAGTCTTCCTTTCCATCTGGTTTTGCTGTGTTCACCTGTATGGTCTCTGGTCGTGCCTGGTACCATATACATCTACACCAATCTGTTAATGAGCCAGGCGGGGGAGTGGGACATAAACAATAGGAAATTCAAGTAATTGCTTGGACTGAGTCAACAGCTTTCCTCAGTGCACTTTGGGTGCATTGCACCCAGCATGCACTGAGGGAAGCTGTTGACTGTTGACCTGGACCATTATATTCTGTGTAATTGTGGGCATTCTGGTACTTGAATGAAAGGCCTTTGTACAGGGAACATGAAACTAGCACCATTATTATGTGAACACCCCCCCCCCCAAGAGGGGGCATTTGGCCATTGCTTAACATGAAACTAGTACCATTATTATACACCCACCCACCCCTACCCCCCAGGAGCAGGAGGGGGCATTTGGCAATTGCTTTGTCCATGTTTGTGTGTGTGTCCAGACTGACAGTTTTCACGTGATAACCTATAAAGTTTTTTGCTTAGGGCTTTCAAATTCCACATGCCAAAAACCTGAATAAGGTCTCTGACAAATGCGAAGATGGTTGACCTTGACCCAATTCCGAAGGCTACAAAGCCATTTTAGTGAATTTAGTTTTCACATGATAACTTGAAAAGTTTTTTGCATAGGGCTTTCATATTGCACATGCTTATAGTCCTGAATAAGGTTTCCAAGGAGTTGGAAGATGAGTAACCTTGACATAATTATTAAAGTTACAGAGCCATTTTTGTGAATTTGGTTTTCACAGTATATTTGAAAAGTTTTGTGCATAGGGATTTCATATTGCACATACTTATAGTCCTCAAACGACATCGAAGATGGGTGACCGTGACCCAATTCCCAAGGTCACAGAGCCATTTTAGTGAATTTGGTGTTCATGTGATGACTTGAAAAATTTTGGCATAGGCCTGTCCAATTGCAGGTGATGACAGTCCTACATGAGGTCTTGAATGAGTTTCAAGATGGCTAACCTTGACCGAATTCCCAAGGTCACAGAGCCAATTTTTGTGAATTTGATTTTCATAGAGGTTTCATATTGCACATGTTTCTAGCCCTGCATAATGTGTCAGATGAGTTGGAAGATGGGTGACCTTGATCCAGTTCCCAAGGCCGCAGAGCCATTTTAGGGAATTTAGTTTTCACTCGATAAGTTGAAGTTTTTAACATAGACCTTTCTTATTGCACATGGTTTTAATCCTACATAAGGTCTGAGACAAGTTGGGAGATGGATCACCTTGACCCAAATCCCAATTCACAGAGTTGGGGGGGGGGGGGATAGATCTAGCAATCTCTGATTGTGTTTCCAACTCAGAGCAGTTGGTTTTCAGAAGGCTGCCCAACCTGCTCTACTATCTGAATTGCAAATGTTCCCAAACTACCAAAATTTTGGTTCTACCACAAATCATGTGGGTTTTTTATGTTTGCCAACCTTCTGATATATATTGACATGACATTACACATTTCTTTTGGAAATGGTTGTGAGTTTGACTCATCACAGGACTGTCCAAAGTAACAGATGCTGGAGTAAAATAAAAAGTGCCTTTAGCAGATTGTAATTTTTCTTTTGGGGGGGGGGGGTGGTAGGGGCCAAAGGGGGCCCCCATCAGGGTCCAGGGGCAGCATCCCAGATGGGGCCAGGGGCAAAGCCCCCTGAAGCTCATGAATTCTAAGCAAAATAAGGGCTTCAGATGAGCCATTCTGGCAACAATTTTTGGACACATATGCACGTTTTAGCTGAAAAAAAAGTATGGTACAATAGAATCAGGTGAAAACTACCAACATATATCTGCTCATCAAATTCTTGCGATGAATTACTCGTAAAGTTGTTGTCACAATTTTTGAAGTCTCTGTCACATTTTTGGCAAATGTGCTATACAGTTGGACAGAACTGCATCAGACATCTCAAAATTTAGTGGCACATTGAGCTCTGTATGAACTTTTTAACTGAAAACCTCTCAGTTTGACGGGGCTGTGCCCTATATAGCTGTTACTACCACCTAAATTTTCAAAGTTTTTGCATTTTAGGCATGTAATGGAAGTTGTAATTTCAGTATTTTGGACGTAGTTCCCAGTAAACCTACATGTATGTTAACCTTTTGCCCCTCATATTACTTGGGTTTCGGTCCACTCTGCTTCTCGGATTGATTCTTCATGAACGGTAAAAATGTGCTATGAACACACCAAAACAGTGGCTGTCTGTTCCGGCAGTGTAGGAACAGGTGTCGGCACGTGTGGGAAGTAGGACTCGTTCAACATCGTAGTTTTTGGTAGTGACGTTTCATTTGTGTTGAAATATACAGATTTATTTGTCCATGCAGTATAAATAATCATTGATAGTTGTTTATGGCAAGTAAAAGTGTTGAAATCGGCAGAAAAATATGTGACTTTTTACAAGTTTGTGTTCCCTGTAGGGCCATATTTGTTTACAAATGTCTGGAATGTTTGGTACCATGGGAAAGCTCAAAGTTTCTTTGATTTTTATGATACTCTCTTCCAATTGGCTAAATTTGATGCGTGTCAACATTCCCCGCTGAAAAATCAGTCAAATTTGATAACAATATCCATATTTGGAGACTCTTTCGAGGTTATTGGGTCATCGTTCCAACTATGGTACTCCTTATACTTTGGCACCATCAGAAAGCACTTTGGGCTGCTGACAATAACCAAAAAGTACTTTGGTTTGTGATAACTGCCAAGCAATGCATTAAAATCAACAAACATGGATGCTGTTCTCCGAGGAACTTTCCAAAATGGGTGAGATAAATGTGAGGCAACAAGTTTATTTTTGCCCTCCATTATTAAATTTTGACGGAGAAACATCCCACACAAACTATTCTAAAGGGGAAAGATGCATGGTGAACAAAACACATGGACATGAGCCATAGGAAGACTCCAATTCATTGAATGTTCTGGATATGCATTGTAAACAACGTAATGTTGATCGATGGTCTTCTTTGCACGATTAGTAATTTCACCCAACAAACACTCCATCCTGCTTTTTAGTCACAAGGTTGGTATGGCAATATGAAGGAAATGATGTAAAAATGCCGAACTCAGCTGATTGTATGCAAGATTTTCCTATAAATGACTTGAAAAATGGTTTCCATGCATGCATTGAAAAAGGATAGATTCGGTTGACTTGAGGGGGAACTCAATGTGACCGGATACAGCTGACTTTAGGGGAAAGGGTTAAAATATCATTTCACTGTGTTTTATTTTCATGGTTTTGTGCCATTCTCATAGGCCAAAATAAAATTACATCAAAATGAAGTGAATTTGCAGTGTTATGAATCCACACATCTGGCGACAGAATCCACCTTAATTCTTTACCTCTCAAAATGCAGAAAATCAGCTATTGGTAAAATAAAATATGTGCTTCAATGATTTTTGTATTGATTTGATGTTAAATATAAAGCAAAATTGATTGAGAATTGTAGATGAGCTTTATCAGAATAGAGTACCCTAATACATGTAATGCTTTTGACTGGGTCTTCATTCGAGGAGGTAAGAAAGGGTTAAGTCTTGCTGCAAGTTTGTTGTCGAGGAGTTGATCTCAGTGCAGATTAACACTTTGTAACCCAATACATGTAGGTAAGTATTTCTAATAAAGTAGGGGAATTACTTGAAATTGCTTATTTTGCTTTTGGCCTAAATAGATTATGTTGTGTATAAATAGTGTTTCTGATACATAGTGTTTTATTGATTCCCATACATTATTAATTATGGACAGCTCTTGTCATAGAGCTAAATCCTGTGGTTCACCCTATCTCTTCTGTAGTCCAATTTCATATCGATCCGATGTACGGGTAAATTTTTAATGATGTATGCAAACAAACCACCAAAAAAGTGTAATTCTGAAAACAAGGCAATCAGCAAAACCCAATTACGAGAGTTCTTTTTCAGTCTCCTGAGGGGTGGCCTATTCAATGTGCATATACTGTGGTTATACATGTATATCTTGAGTGAGAGACAACCCATTCAAGGCACATGCTCAGCAGTTACAATGGTTGTCTTAGGTGAGATACAACCCATTCTATATACATGTACTGTGGTTATTTGCTAGGTGAGATATAGCCCATTCTCTATACATGTACTGCGGTTATGTTAGGTGAGATATAGCCTATTCTCTATACATGTTCTGTGGTTATGTTAGGTGAGATATAGCCTATTCTCTATACATGTACTGTGGTTATGTTAGGTGAGATACAACCCATTCTATATACATGTACTGTGGTTATGTTAAGTGAGATATAGCCCATTCTCTATACATGTACTGTGGTTATGTTAGGTGAGATACAACCCATTCTCTATACATGTACTGTGGTTATGTTAAGTGAGATATAGCCCATTCTATATACATGTACTGTGGTTACATGTATGTTAAGTGAGATATAGCCCATTCTCTGTACATGTACTGTGGTTGTGTTAGGTGAGATAGAGCCCATTCTATATACATATACTGTGGTTACATGTATGTTAAGTGAGATATAGCCCATTCTATATACATGTACTGTGGTTATGTCTGAGGTGAGTTATAGCCCAGTGTATATGTATATATATGTACAGTGGTTATGTCTTAGGTGAGCTATAGCCCAGTGTACATGTATATATATATATGTACAGTGGGTATGTCTTAGGTGAGATATAGCCCATTCTATATACGTGTACTTTGGTTATGTCTTAGGTGAGCTATAGCCCAGTGTACATGTATATACATATACTGTGGTTATGTCTTAGGTGAGCTATAGCCCAGTGTACATGTATATACATGTACTGTGGTTATGTCTTAGGTGATCTATAGCCCAGTGTACATGTACTATGGTTATGTCTTAGGTGAGCTAATGCCCAGTGTACATGTATATATATGTACTGTGGTTATGTCTTAGGTGAGTTATAGCCCAGTGTACATGTATATATATGTACTGTGGTTATGTCGTAGGTGAGCTATAGCCCAGTGTACATGTATATACATGTACAGTGGCTATGTCCCTCGCAATGTCGTACTTTATCTTGGCCCATTGCCAGACTATGTATTGCATTTAATTACTTCTTCAGCAGCTTATTAATTTGTCTGATATTAACTGATTGTTTACCATATGTTAACTCTGAAGTGTCTGTTCCTACAAGCAATAAATACTTGATGCAAGGAATTTTGGTGTCTTCTCTAACCAAGACATAACAAAAAACAGAACATTTTGACCAATGGCAAGGGATTGTGTCAAAATACCTTCGAAAACTCATTATAATGACACCATTTGTTCCCTACGAAATGTGTCGGATAACTGAATATGTCAGATAAATGAATCAAATAACAAAGAAAATAAACCTTTTCCCAGGAAAGTTTGTGTCATTATATTGAATATGTCCGATATCTGAGTGTTGTTATAATGAGGTTTCACATTACAGTGGTACCTCTTTTGAGAGACCACCCCTACAGCGGGTCAAAATGCGGCCTCTCAAAACAGGTGGTCTTTCATTAGAGGTACAACAACATGGAAAAGATAGCACAGTGTTCTGAAAGAGCGGTCTTAAAAAGATATGCGGTCTCTCATTAGAGGGGTCTCTCAAGAGAGGTACCACTGTAATTGTTTCCAAATGTTCACCAGGTGACATCTCCATTTCCATCTGGTAGGTGTGCAAAATATTGCCTTTGAAGATAGTTTTTCAAAGTTTCTGCATGTACATGGCCCGGATAATATTTCTTGTAAGTTACCTTGGCATGCCAGCTAAGGTTATTCATTGGATTTCTGTATACTCAGATGTGTTGCAGTGACATATATCAAGATTTTTCCCTGAAAAAAATATTTTTTCATGTGATGAGACTTCAGAACTTTACATTTTTAGACATATGTGTGTGATGACAAGACACAACTAAGCATAACAACAGTTAAGGGTGACTTAAAACAGCTAGAATAAAATGTTTACATAATGACACACAAGTAGGATTGAGTACATGCGTAGAAGAAATAGGACACCTCTCTGTGCTTTGTTTGGTGTGGTTTGTTATTTATTCTGAAACAAAAAAAAACAATTACAAGTGATTTAAAACCATATTGTTTGTACATGATTTTATGAGATTAATATTCATCCATACTTTGAACTTCGTGGTTTGCAACAAGTTTAGAAACCCCATTGTACTATAATTTCAAACCTTTGATGGACTCCTTGCATAACAGGTCCTCGCACCAATATGTTCACCAAGAGAAAGAAGAGAGTTGTTCAGCTCAAACAGACCCAGTGGTGTAATGGTGAAGACAGGTCATTCAAATGACACACTTTTTATAGTCATCCAGGGTCAGCATCCACATGGATCCCTTGCTTCTAATGTAAAAACTGAGGGGAACACCTCCAATGTTTGACTTCATACACTGCAAATGGTTCCAAAAACAAAAGAAAGCAACAGCAGTTTCAATGAAATAATTGAAGAATAAACTGCTGGAGGAAGCAATAGATCCATGTTTTTCAGTGTCAACTGCAACCGAAGTCAAACTACTTAAAACAGGCTACTCTGAATTATAGTAAGGGTATTAGATTTATGTTAATTGTAGATAGAATATAATAGTCCAGGTCAACAGCTTTCATTCAACTACCAGCATGCCTGTAGTTACTTTGAATATAATAGTCCAGGTCAACAGCTTTCTTCGGCATACTTTGGGTGCCTAGTGCCCAAAGTAAGCTGTAGACTCATCTCAAAATGTGGCACTTAAAGAGTTAAATAAATTGCTGCCTGTCAGAGGATTATACCCCTCAAGGATTGTGGTATTCTATGGTACCTGAAGATGAAGGCTACAGCAAGGTAAATTGTATTCCTATTAAGACCACAGTTTTTCAGTTTTGGGTGGTCTTAATATGGGGTTCAATTGTACTTGGCATATGGAGAGGTGGCCTCTGCAAAAAGTGTTGGCCTCTTGATGGGGGGGGGGGGCTTTTTCAAAGGGCCGGGGACCAGAGTATTTATTACACAGATTGAAATATGTCAAAAAAAGGACAATGGACTGCCTTTTTTATTTACTTGTCCTTATAAGACTAGTAGGTATCAGCTACATCCTGTATCCTAAAGGAACATGTTTGGAAGTTTCAATGTGTTCAGTACCCCAAGTTTTTTTCTTTTTTTTTCTTTTTTTTTCTTTTTTGTTTTTTGTTTTTTGTTTGTTTTTTGTTTTTTTTGGAGGGGGGGGGGGGCTATACCAGGCAGAGACAATTTCAAAAAGTCTTTGAAATGAAGAAGGTTAACAGTCAATAGCCAGGAAATGCAGACAGAGAAACAAAGTGTAAGGCTTCCAAGTCTCAGCAGTTAATTAGTACCAATACAAGCTGTACTGACATAGACACTGGCTAGCAGCAGTGAGCAGGCTTCTCAGATAAATATATCTGTTGATGTTGGCACAAATGTGACATATACTTCATGGTTATCCCTCAGTGATGCCAGTACATGCATTCTCTCACTCCAGCTGATAATTCTCTCATTTCTTATTATAGTGACAAAGTGTCCTGTTGATTCAGCTTAAATCAACTCCTCCAGTGGAATCACAACAGAAGTTGTGATAATCTGCATCAAGTGATTCCAGATTCAAATTCCTTAAAGACGTTTCCTTGAAGTACCTGACCATGTATTTCCAAAGTAAAAGCATGCTAGTGACATCCCTTGAAAACTGAGAACAAGAACTATATATCGTATATACCATTCCTAGTTGGCCCCTCGTATCACTGATAAACAGCTGAACTCTTAGAGCATGCCTGTGTAATGGTCAGCATCCAGCTGAACAGTGAATTTTAATTGTGGACTAGATGTGTTACAGCAACCAGATAGCCCCCAAGTGGGAAAATAACTGTCCTGATCAGATTCATTAGAACGTTAACTCTTTCAGTGCCAACAGTGACTAAAGTTGATCTACTTAGAAACAAACTTCTCTGGATTATAACAAGAGTCCTAGACTTATGTCCATGTAAAAGGACTTTTCATTCAAGTGCCAGCATGCTGTAGTTACATAGAATATATTAGTCCAGGTCAACAGCTTTCCTCAGCATGCTTCGGGTGCAATGCATCCAAAGCATGCTGAGGAAAGCTGTTGACTCAGTCCAGAACGTGGCAATGAAAGAGTTAAAGCCAACTGGGGCAAAAATCCATGTGCTCTGAATTAACACAATGATACTGGATTTATATACTTTGTGAATTGACCTTTCTTTCCAGTTTCAGCATATCATTGCAAAAACCATAAGAATTGCCCAGGTCAACAGCTTTTCTCAGAGCACTTTGGGTGCAATGTGCAAAAATCATGCCAATGAAAGCTGTTGACTTGAGACGTGGCACTGAAAGAGGACAGGTTAATTTGATTTGTGTCAGTTTTGGAGGCAGCAGCAAGTGGTTAAATGTTGGTCCCTGGAATTCACCAGGTTAATGTATATGGACCTGCACTGTCAAATATTTCTTGTGTTTAATTAACTTAATCAAATAAAAAAAGTCATCATGTGCTATTTCCCTAGTTTTGTAGGTCTGTGTTCAATAAACTCATTTTAAAACATCAAGAAAGAGTGGGGGAAAAAAAGGAGTCGGTGGTATATAACTTGTGACTTCGCAAAAGTCAAAACAGAGGTAAGGTAATGTGTAAGTATTGGATTACCAGCACAAAGTGTAAGCTTGTCATGAAAGTTACAATGTAACATGTAGGTCAGACACTGTGTACATAACACAGCACTTCAACTGCAACTTTCTACACTTTGTATGTCCTCACACCTTGCTACCTGTCAGCACGTATACACCTAAAAAACTGTTATGATCAGGTAACAGCTGTTTGGTTTGGAAACACGTGTCAACAGAAAGGTCAAATTTTTGCAGTCAAGTGTTAAGTTAAATGGGAGTACCTTCAATCAAATAGAAATCCTTGCTGTAAAATTTCTAATTTTGACAAATTGGTGAACATTAAAAACTGTTGTATCAAAAGTTGTGTCAACTGGGACTAGAGGAATGGAGACTATAGGAGTTCCATGAGAGAAACAGAAAAGCTATTTGACATAGTCTTTTACATGTACATGTCCCATTTTTCACTTGTAATAAAACAGGGATTAAATTTCCTCATTGGAAGAGCTTTTGTGTTTCCACTAAAAATGTAAAAAATAGGCATTTTAAGGGCTAACTAACTATTTTGGGGAGCAAGGGATGTGTTTGGTCTTTGGCTTTGCAGCAAATAATTGACAGAACTACGAAGTAACAAAAGGTACATGTACCATCAGTGAATGGGGAAAAGATAAAGTTAGGACAAGGATGGACTGCAAAGACAGGACAGTAGAGCTTCGATGGACCATGTGTTTATGAATCCATAATAAATTACTATGGTACAGTACTTCTGTACCCAATCTTCAAATCCTATTATCCCTTGTTTTCTGGAAGATTCAGATAAGAAACATTGTCGTCATTAGCTGGCAGACCATTTTCCAAGCCCTTTTCACCCAGCACATATCTGGTGGAAGATCCATCAAGCACATTCTGATAGAGTTTTGCCAAGGTGAGATGTTGTACGTGTTAAATATCATCTTAGACATTGCAGTTTTCCTATGTCTGCACGAAAGGAGGAAACTTTCTACCCTCCTTGTTTTAGTTGAATACAGGAACATGTACCTGCAAGAATAAAAATAAATTGCCTCCTAAGTAGTGATGAGGTGTAGACTGTGTATTTTATGATACATTGTGTCCACTTGTACAGACATCTCCTGTCTATAGAGGCCACTTTTGCATGCAGCAAGTAAATGTATGATATTCAGGCAGCCTCCATAAGGGGATATGTGGGGCGCTTGGGAGAATTTTGCTCTCCTCTCACTGCCTTAAATCTAATTTTGAGTATTCTACTGGTACCTGCTCACATATAGTTTGAATTTTGATACACATCCTCTGCAGGTCTACACTATTCTTCAGTTTTAGTTATGGTCATCCTGCATTAATTTTTAAATTTTTAGTATTTATTTATTTTTTTGTATTTATTTATTTTTTGTTGTTTATTTTTGTTTTTAATTGCTGACTCAGCAAATCTTACATCCTGGCTTATAAATATATCTTGGCAACTGATGGATCCTAGATCCATGATTACTGTTAAACATTAATAGGAAAATGCCTATAAGGTTTCCTTTAGTGTTGTTATTTTTGACCATCAATGACCCTTAAACTATATAGGTCAAAGTAAAGGTCAAACAGATAGTCAACATACATGACTGTATTGGTGCATACATGTATCTTGGCACTGTTGGGTCCTAGGGTGGTGTGTATCATTACATTTTAGTAGGAAAACACCCATTGGGTTTCTTTTTGTGTTGTAAATTTTGACTTTCAATGACCTTGAAGATAGAATTATTGGCCAAACTGACATATTGGCTTATATCTTGCCAATGATGGATCAGGGCCCATGGTTACAATTAAACATTATTAACATGGAAACACATATTGGTTACCAGTTGGTCTTGTTTATTTTGGCCGTCAGTGACCTTGACAGGTTAAGCTAAAGGTCAAGCTAACATATTGTCATATATTTTGGCTATGGTGGACCCTATGCCCATGTTTATTATTAAACATTAATAGGAAAACATCTGTTGGGTTTCTTTTGGTTTTGCTAATTTTGACCTTGGGTGACCTTGAAAGGTCATGCTAAAGGTTAACTGACATCAGCTTATACCTTGGTAATTATGGATCTGAGACCTATATTTTCCATATGAAGCAGTAATAGGAAAGCACCTACAGGGTACCTTTTCATATTATTAAAGTTGACCTTCAAAAGGTCAAAGTAAAGGTCAAACTGATGTTTTGTCCTCTATCTTAGTTTGTAATGGTGGTGGAAACATGATCATAAGCTCATGATTATGGCTTAAGTCTTTCAGTGCCAAATTTTGACTCTTTCATCAGCTTTCCTTGGTGCACTTTAAGCAGGACAAAGCGTGCTGAGGAAAGCTGTTGACCTGGACTATTATATTCTGTGTAATTGTAGGCATGGTGCTACTTGAATGAAAGACCTTTGTACAGGGAACATGAAGCTAGCACCATTATTATAATTCAGAGCAGTTTGTTCTAAGTAGTATAACTTTATTCACAGTTGGTGCTGTAAGTTAATATGATTCTACAATCTTGACCTATTTTCATGGTCACTAGGGGTCAACATGCATGTGGTAATAATTTGATATGGGGGGGAGGGGGGCGGAAGAGGCAAAATATATTTTTTGTACAGCTGCAATCGAAAAGCTGCAGTGTAGTTGTATTCTTTATTTTGCCTTCAAGAGAGGCTGCCAGCCTGTCCTTAGAAATGGGTCAAGTATCAAGTCAGGTTGTACCGAACACCAATAGCACCAAAGTGCCAATAAACCAAAAAGTCTTCACCTCCCCTCTGAGAACTGTTCTCACAGCGTGAATACTCGTCAAAATCCTTTCCAGCTCCGATCACCAAAATAGATATTTAAATGAAATTTAAATAAAAAACATTAAAGCAAATGACAACTTACATGTGAAAACATACCATTTACGCAGTTAGGCCTAATGTTTTGAACTGGAATCCAGACTAGACAATCTTAATTCATCATCGTTTGGAGAACTGTCACCATCTTGTTACCATGACAGTCCCTAAGTCTTCCATCCACCAATACAGTCTTGTCTGCAAATCCATGTCATGTTTTAATCTTTTAATAAAAAACTGTACTCATACATAGTTGGTAGGAAGTATACGCCACGATCTGTGCCATGGAGGGTGATTAACATAGGCTTGGCCTGCTTCGCAATCCATGTAAAAGATATGGGTCTATACTTATACATAGTTGGAGAAAGGGTCAGCTTATTTTATGCATAATAGTTGGTCAGTAACCGTGATACATGTACGTGGTTTTAACATTACCCAGAATGCCATGCTGTTGCTGTCCTACAGCAGTCGGAGTATCACTTGACCAATCCAGGCAACAACATTGTAGACTGCAGGCAGGTTGTTACATGTACATGGGAGAACACGATTTTATGAGTGAGTCAGCAGTTGGGGCTTAACTCGTTCACTGCTAAATGGGACAAGTCAAACTACTCAAATTGAACCACTGGGAATTATAAAAAGTGTACCAGATTCATGTTCCTTGTTAAAAGACTTTTCATTCAAGTACCAGCATGCCTGTAGTTACATAGAATATAATAGTCTAGGTCAACAACTTTCCTCAGTGCCCAGAAAAAGCTGTTGATGCAGTCCAAAATGTGGCACTGAAAGAGTTAATTCGCTCAAAATTTTAACTATGTAGCCAATTTACAAAAGAATGTCAAAGTTAACTTTATTCTACCAGCCACCGGTGGTTGTGAACTTTTACTTGCCACTTTTATTTTTGGTAGCAACTTGACAAATGGCAAGTAAACCAGGACCACTCCCTTTACTGTTGATTTGGGGTATAAAATATTATATGACAGATCTTATCTACCTTTCTCACCAAATGTTTTTTCAATTGACAAGAAACTAAACTGAAAAATCTAAGCTCAGAATGAAAAAAGGAGCTTGGTTTGAGAATTTTGAGTGGAAAAGGGTTAAACCAGATAAGGCTATTGTACAGACCCAAGTGCACCCCTAACAGCCAGCCTGTCATTGTACAGACCCCAGTGCACCCCTCATACCCAGCCTGTCATTGTACAGCCCCAGTGCACCCCTTACACCCAGCCTGTCATTGTACAGCCCCAGTGCACCCCTAACACCCAGCCTGTCATTGTACAGTCCCAGTGCACCCCTCATACCCAGCCTGTCATTGTACAGTCCCAGTGCACCCCTAACACCCAGCCGGTCATTGTACAGCCCCAGTGCACCCCTAACAGCCAGCCCGTCATTGTACAGTCCCAGTGCACCCCTAATACCCACCCTCTCATTGTACAGCCCCAGTGCACCCCTAACACCCACCCTCTCATTCTACAGCCCCAGTGCACCCCTAACACCCACCCTCTCATTCTACAGCCCCAGTGCACCCCTAACACCCACCCTCTCATTGTACAGTCCCAGTGCACCCCTAACACCCAGCCTGTCATTGTACAGCCCCAGTGCACCCCTAACACTGCATGTATCCACAAGGCTATTTCTCCGTACGGTATTTCCACCAGGCTGGGAAGAGCCTTCGTAGTCGGAACACGCATAGGAATCAGCGTTTTATGACTCTGAAATCACAGAGTGATAGATATTGATGAGCAGAAACATGTTATTTATGAGATTTGTGGAACACTTGTGTGTGTGTACATTGCAGAGATGTACAGAATCAATATAGTACCAAGAGGCAGTCTGTGTTGGCAACCTTTAATAAAGACAAATACCAGATAAATCACAGTGAAAACAAGATGCTGACAATTGATTGAACTTCACTCCACTCTACATTGTCTTTTATGGCTTCTTCCCACTCCATTGTTTGTACCACATATTCACTTGGTGCTGGAGTAAGTTTGCTTCTCAATTACCATTACTTCTTTTTTTTCATTCACAGAAGGGGCACGGTAGACATCACAATGAGGCTCTTGGGACAGATCAAATGGGATACACAGCTGTATATCCAAGAGGTATGTTTATAGTGATATTAATTTTCAAACCTGCCCCACTAATATTGGCCAATTAACAATATTTATCATTTGAATAGCCAACAAATTACCTAAGATTTATTAACTGCTTGAGCCTCTGTAATTCTCTTGGACATTAAATTTTAATCAAAATTACATTTCAGGTATGAAAGGAATTAGTTGCCATAAGATGGTGACAGTTTTTTGTATAAATATAGATTTTTTATGTGCCTGTCCTACGGAAAGGCTGCATGTTTGGGTCTTTTTTGCACATTTGTCTAATACCTTGCTGCCATAATACGTGTATATCTCAAGAATGTTGTGACAGATTTTGCCGCGAGTTAGCACACAGTAACTCCCACGAGGCAAAGGTTAACAGAGGGGATTTATTGGTTGCGCTGACCTACTTGCCAATCAAAGGGAAAAACTGATCCACATTTTACAAGTGCAATTTGTTCAATTAGCTATTCATGTCCCCCAAAATTAATTTGCAGTCTCTTCAATTTGAATACCAAATGGCTGGGCGAATGTCGTTAAGTTGTGGATTGATCGTGGATATCCACCTGTTACATGCCACACCAGGCAGATGCAGGATAACCCCGGCACAAAGTGGCTACAGTCATTGGCATCGCTTGAATGTGTTTATACATTGGCAGGTTACATTAAATTTCAAGCTGCCCATTCCCTTGTGATTCTGTCTGCTGTACCAGCTGCTATTGCACATGTACTCATCATAGCGTGATCCTGTCTACTGTACCAACTGCTTTTGCACATGTACTCATCATAGCGTGATCCTGTCTACTGTACCAACTGCTATTGCACATGTACTCATCATAGCGTGATCCTGTCTGCTGTACCAACTGCTATTGCTCATGTACTCATCATAGCGGGCATGATTCCATGTGCCTATAAATGTCTTTAAAAGGAGCAAGAAGTTGGTTTCATAATGTGTCCTACGTACCCCTTTGGGGGTTTGACAGCAATTTATTCTCTTTTTGTACCATATTACAAGCAAATTAACCAGATTCCAACATCATGTGTACAGTTTCTTTATCACAGAGGAAAGAAAGGAACATGCAAGTTTGTTTTGAGTCATTGTGGCATATGTTAAGCAGTACAGTGTAGACCTACCAAAACTATTTTGTCAGCTGGGAGATGACCATTGCAAGACCTAGCCACTAGGGGGCAGTTCTGAGCACAGCAGGCTGTAAGGAGATAACTTAGTGAAAGGGTTAGGGAAATTGTGTCTGGGTCACTGAACGCTGGGCAAAAGTGCCTTGATTGTACAAAAAGGTAGTTATCTGTGGTAATGACAGCCTTTAGTTGAACTGGGCATGCTACATGTAGATCGAAGTATCATATGCTGTTTACAGACCTGTACTGTTACAAGTGTTCTGTGACAGATAATGCATGGTAAAGAAAATATGCTGAATACAATAAAACCTCCATACAATTCTGAAGTTACACGTAGTACATAGAATCAGTATGAACAAGAAACCTGGATTTTTTTTTCAACATGAGATGCAGCCAATTGACTGTGACTGCAAGTTAAAGTCACTGTCATAAGTGGGTTGAAATGCCATCCATCACTGGGACATTGTCTTCATTCATTATCATAGTAGGGTGGTGACAGCATGTGCTTTAAACTGTGTCATATATCAATCTCCAACCTTGTTGTGGTGCTTATAGTGGGACTTTTCCAGGCAATAAAGCAAACACTGACTACAAACACCTCACATTTTGGTATTTAGATGAACATAAAATCTGCTGGGAACATACAATTCTTATGTAGTTCCAATTAAATGTAGTAAGGAGACACCATGATCAAGAGTGGAATCTTGTGTCCGAAAGAATAAAAAAACCACATTGCACAGACTGGTTCCTTATTGTGACATCAGGCACAGTGACGACATGTGGTTTCTCTTCTACCATACTGTTTCTACTTGATTTTGGAAGATTAACTTTCATTCATACTTTGGTACTCAATGAATCAGATAGAACTATTTTATAGGTGACCCCAATGATAGAGGAACATATTCCTTAATTGGGGTTATCCTGACAAATGATAATAATGCAAAGTGATTTTCTTTCCTGTATTTAGATTGAATACATGTAGGTCCTTTTCATTTCCTATCAACTGTTCAACTATGAACTGACGTTATTTATTTGTCAAATAAATGAATCTTGAATTTTTTAACTTTATGTTATTCAACAAGTGTAGAAACTGAATTGAACTGTAAGTTTCAATCTCCAGTACACTTTTTGCTTTATAGCTTACCCATGCATGCACTATAGTAATGAAGCCAACCAAAAGAAAAGAGCTGTTCTTGCAGTTCCAACAGACCCAATGGTGTAATAGTGAAGACAGACTGTTCAAGTGACACTCTTGTCCAGGGTCATTAAGGTTTGGATGGTTGTTTTAAATATAAACATCAATTGCTGCACGTTTTAGAATACAAGAATTTGCGCATGTACATGTATGATATAAACTAAAAGTGAATGACATATATATATATAGTTTTCATGTCAAGGTGACCTTTATTTGAAAGAATTAACATTAAATAGTAGTGCATTTTAAAAGGACGGAGAAGTATTCCTATGCTTAACAGGTTTGTCCATTGGAACTATAGTAATATAAGCGTTGAGATAAGCACAGTTGGTCAAGACAGATCAGGTTTTGGAAGAGGGGACTGTGGAGACAGGTTTATGAGTCACTGCCAGTTTCATTATTTTGTGGTTAATCAAGTGCTGTGAGTGTTGAGTGACAAAAATGAAGAAAATTTGGGGAACGGAAGCCAGTTGTCTACTTTGTCCCAGCAGAAAGATGTTTGATCGGTATGCACATCGTGGGTCTGTAGATTGCCCAGATTTTATCATGAACACCCCAGTGATGGGAAGTTGCCAGTTCCGATGGCCCAGTGATGACGGTTGATAACAAACGTGGTTTAATTCCACCTCTATTTTACCTGGTCTTGGATTGGATAATGAGAAGGATCTGCAGCCATAGCCTGCAATTTGCACACCCTTACCGCTGCGTTTATCTCTAGCCCTGGCCAATTAGCCTTGGTCTGCCTTACCCGCTGTTGTAGCAGCCGTGCAATCAATAGAAAATCTTTGATTTTTGCTTTTTCTCCTTTTGTTGAGAACATATCTGTAATCTTCAGCTGCATGGCTGCAAATTATACTGAACACATCATGACTTCACATTGAAATCACCATCAGAATCGATAAAGAAAATCTTTAATTTTCAGAAAATTTCCCCATGTGAGTACAATCCTATCTTTGTTGATTGTACGATTGGCATCACTCAATTTTCTACAAATTTTCCATCGAGGCTATCAGATCTTTAATATCTACTGGACCACCAACATGGTTTAAATTACAACCTATTCCAGAGGATTTGAGGCTTTCATTTCTCTATGAAAAGCAACTGCTTAAAACCATTTAATGGCGCTGTCCTCGGAGGACTGGGCTGTTACATAAATACATTTATGGATGGGAAATTCTGTAAGGGTTTCTAATGCACACAAATTAATATGATCTATAAAAGCGATACTCTGTAAAATTCACAAGATTGTCACATTGTAGAGATTAGACCATTATTGAGAATGCGTAGACAAAGCAAAGTAGTGAGAATTGCTTTTGATGGGATTCGACGTTCCAATATTGCAATCACTCAGAAGGCGTCCCAGGCAATATAAAAAAGTGGCCAAATCGTCATCATCGTTACTTATTCTAATTGAGTTCGTTCATCATTGGCCAGCACAAAGCAGCATTTACAGGCATGAGATAAGGACACGAGGTAGCAACAGTATTACATGCTCCAAAGTCGACTTTTTTTGTGGGCCAAAATGTATAAAATTTGAAGGTTCAAGGAACTGGTTTACGTTTTGTCAAAAAAAAAGTGTGAATGAGAGCTATGATTGCAGGGGCAAAATCTATATTTGTATGCCACAGAACCGGCACACTAACAGCCGCTTGACAGAGCTCTGTGAGTACTTTAACCCCCGCTGGGGACTACATGAACCCTTTTCCTCAGTACACTCATTGTGCATTGCACTGCATGAAGAAAACTATTAACTGCTGCCACTTTAACTTTTGATTACACGCAAGAAGTATATCGCATTGATGACATCAGAAGATAAATGCTGGTCACTTCAAATTGGAAAGATTTTTTGACACATTTTTTATTCTGTAACAACATACAAAGGTGTACATAGCATTCAAGATATTTTAACAGTAGCACCATTAGATCATAACTTGGTCCATGGGTAGTGCTCAGTTAGCATCATTAGATCATGACTTGCTTAAAGTATATTGCTCAGTTGGCATCATTAAATCATGACTTGGTCGGTCAGTGTCCATGGACAGTATTCAGGTGGTATTTTAAAATGTTAAATAACATAAAGTTGCTCTGTGAACAGTGCTCAGCCAGCATCTTAAGGTCAGTTTGCAGTATGGACAGTTCTCAGCTAGCATCTCAAGAATAACTGATTTCATGGACAGTACCAGTGTCTTAAGATCTGCTTTTACCATGGACAGTACTCAACTGCCATCTTAAGATCAACTTCCTCCATGAACTGAACCCATCTTGCATCTTAAGATTAACTTGCTCCGTGAACATTTACTCAGCTGGCATTTTAAGATCACCTTGCTTGATAGGCGATGCTGCTATTGTCTCAAGATGGACTCACCTCATGGACAATGCATGCTCACCTCATGGACAGTGCATGCTCACCTCATGGACAGTGCGTGCTCACCTCATGGACAGTGCATGCTCACCTCATGGACAGTGCATGCTCAGCTACATACAGCATCCTCAGATCAAGGTGCATTAATATTTAGGGGCTTATTTCACGGACAGTGCCTGCTCAGCTAGACTCGTTCATGTACACAATTAAAGGAGCAGTACTGAGAGCTCAGCAACAACATGTAAACATGCTCTAGGGGCATATTGCTCAGCATCTACAGACTTTCTACTTGTTCTTGCATTAATGTGATAGGTTGAGCCAGCTATAAACAAATGCCTTAGTGTATAATACAGTCCAAGTATTGGGACATGTACATTGTGATGTACACGCATCTCATATATATATACACATACATACATACATGCATATATACATGCATACATATATACATACATATACACATATATATATACATATGTATATTATATATATATATGTATATATATATGTATGTATATATATATATATATATATATATATATATATATATATATATATATATATATATATATATATATATGAGAATGAGACAGAGTCAACAGCTTTCCTTGACATGGGCTAGGCAGCAAGCAGTCAGCCTATAAGGAATATTGTTGACGTGAAACATTCAGGCTTTTAGGTCATTTGAATGATGAAGATGCAAATCTTAAATTTACGAAGGCTTGGAGTCCTGCATGTTTGTAATAACTTAAATTTTATTTTGATACTCCTGGTTGACTTTATTCATCCCAGAGTGAGATTTTTTTCCAATGGACAGGGTTAAATGTTTGGGGGTTTTTTATTAGCGTGAAAAATGCCATATCTTAGGCAAGTCAATGGGTTTGCCTGTAGAGTGCATTAAGGCCAAAGCACTCACTCGGTATCTCAACAATAGTCAGTGATAGCCTAGAATATGGAATCACGTATGTCTGAACTGTTGCTCATTTTTCACCTCACATATTGAACTCTTCTTATCTTATCCTCTGCTGTCTGTGTTTTTTACCCATATGAGATGCAGAAGAAATCATGCCTCACACTGCCAGGTCCCTCAATAGACATTGTTATAATGCTACAAACTGATTAGAACATCCCAGCACAGGCAACCGCAAACTGCAATCAGTTCCATTCCAGAGAACTTAACCTATGTTGATATGTATTTTGCTGGACATTTGAGGTGTTTAGCCACCCATACAGGCCTATAGGGTCATACCTATAGGGTCATACTTTCTTCAGCAGTGACTTTGACCTTGATTCAAGGTCAAGAGGTGAGAAGCAAGGGCCACGTTGCAATCTTTTTTGCTCATTTTTCAATCCATTTAAGAGACAAAGTTGGGTCGCCTTATGGCCCGCTCCAGTCATCTGTGCCAAGGAGTCATTCAACTAGAAAAAGGATAGGTACATCGGGGCTTGATAGTTGTAATAAAAAGACAGCTAATACCACTCTAAAGAGACTTTGCTAGCAGTGAATGGGCAAGGTGGAATTACATCAGGTTTTGGCTGCAGACGAGGACATTTAATCTGGACATATTGTTGGCAGGGTTATCAGTGGCCGAGTAGTGCAGCCTGCCTCGCTGGTGCATAGAAATCCTGCAGGATTCCTCCTGGTTGCTGTTTGTCACAGGGCAGGCTTTATATTGCTGCACTAGAGATCAGGCAGGTATAATGACCAGACATCAGCATACTTAAAGATCTTGAGTATCAACCAACCATTTAACCTTATTTCTCTGGAAATCATTGGTCGGATTCTACTCTGATGTTATTGGCCACAGCCATGAGGCTCCAACTGATGTAAAATATTCTTCATCAGGATTTTTAAAAATGCAAAATATGGTGTTCGCTAAGCTGAAAAGGCCTGATTGGAAGGAAATGCAAAGCTAAGTCCCTGAAGTTTTACAAAACACATACATGTGCAAGTAAAATGATGCTACACTGATATCAATTGTATTGCAAAAAGGATGATCAACTTTGAAAATTATAGTATTCCTCTAATTAAGGTAACCCTTTTTTACCACTGTAACCCTCCACAGAGCGGCCATACATTTCGACACCATAAATTGCCAGAGTCAGCCTCTTTAGAGGGTCAATACCTTTCATCACTGTAACCCTTTGTAGAGGATCCATAACTTTCATCATTGTAGCTCACTCTAGAGGGCCCATACCCTCTGCCATGTAACCCTCTGTAGAGGATCCCTGCCTTCACTCTAAGTATGTCTGTACAGGATCCACACATTTCATCAGTATAACCGTCTGTAGAGGGGCCCTGTCTGACCACTGTAACCATTTGTAGAGGGTCTGTGTCTTTGATCACCCTCACCCTCTGTTAGAGGGTCCGTACATGTACCTTAATAGCTTTCATCATTGTAACCCTGTGTAGAGGGTCTATGCCTGTGATCACTGTAACCCTGTATGGTCCATGCCTTTGATCACTAACCGTGTAGGGTCAGTAGGTTTCATCAGTGTAACCCTATGTAATGGGGCCATGCCTTTGATCACTGTAACCCTGTGTAGAGGGTTTACACATCACTGTAAGAGTTGATATTGTCCATATCTTTCATCACTGTAACCCTCTGTAGAGGGTCCATGCCTTTCATCACTAGAAGAGTTGATATGGTCCATATCTTTCATCACTGTAAAACTACAGAGGATGGATGGATACGATGTATGTAAATGCAAAAATGCATTTTGATATTTTAAGCTCACCATTACGAGCAAAGTAGTACTTCACAAGACAACAATGGCTACTGAAACTGTGGGAATTAAACCCTGAGCTTTGACTCCTGCCTTTTAAGAGTTGACTTACAAATTATGAAAAACCATTAAATGATACTTATAAAGAAGATACCCTATCCGACTGCTCTCTGAGGTTGTCAGGAGTTGAATGCCTGTTTAAGTCTCTATATCTCATTGAATCAGCCACCTTCACACCTGACTGGCTCATACTCAAAGTATTACCCATCATGCCCCAGGAACATTTGAGCAGTCATGTGACATGAATTTTACTACGGCACACATGTGAAAATATGTTGCCCTATTAACTTCATTAATTGTCTATCTATGTGATGAGGTTAATCTGTTGTATGTTGAACGTAGATGTCTGGAGAGAGCAGTGCCTCAGCTTTCTATTGATGGGGCACATATCAGACATGTATTTTATGACAAAACACAGCAAACATATTACAGTGAACATACTTATTTGTGCAATCCAGCTGGCATGGTTATAGGGACAGAATTGTAATGTGCCAGTGTATAAAGCTTTGTGATAGGATGCTGGAGAGGGGGTGTCGTCATTAGAAAGGTTAACGCTATTGGAGAACCAGTTGACAACAATCTACACAGAGAGTCACATGAGCCAGTGGAGGAGCTGTGTGGCAAAGTCAGTCTTTTACCATTTAAAAGATCAACATATGTTGTCACAATATAACCTGAATTGGTATTAGAGGTAGGTCAAGATGGTGTCAGAAAAAGGAATAGTTATATGCATGCAGATGCACTCCCAGTCTCAACCAAAAAGAGATTGTCCCAAGGGTGGGATCTCAATTCAGGACTTTCCCCACAGGTGGACCACTGTGCCCAGTGATTTTCTCACCTTCAATGCCTAGAGAAAGCCCCTTTGCGGGGTAAGACTACTTGATTGTCTAGTTTTAACATAGGCACTTGTCACAGAGCAAGGCTTACATGGTGAAATAATATGAATATCTCAGCTGAACAATTAAGTTTAAGTATGGAAAGAAAATGGCCTCTAAACTATTAATGAAACCTTTCATAAAATGTTGAACTTATAGCAATAGGTTAAGAGTATTTTAGGGCAGTAAAGCTTGCCTAATCAGTGATGTGTCTGCCATAACTGAAACAATGGCTATTTGCCCTTTAAACACCACACTTGTATAAATGGTTATATCCCACAGAGCCATATGCTGTGTCATCATGAGCACATGCTGCCAAAATGTACTCAGTTTAGAGGTTTCACAAACTACTCTGGTGATTAACCCCACAGGTGTCAGAAACCAATTGACACCTATGCATGTGTGGTGGTCAGTACACAGGTACTGTATGAGGGTCTCATTAATTTTGCCTGTAAAAAGTTTCTAACATCTTCAAACCAAAAATGACTGATACATTGCTGATATTGACAGGCATACTAATCAAAAGTTTTTACAATTTATGTTAATGTTGCTATAATTGACCTCAAATTTGCTTTGAAGATTGGTACTTTTAAAATGCTATGCTCACAAATGTCCACCCTTTAAAACATTATCTGAATTATGTGCCTAGTAATTATTAATTGCTTTGTACGTATTGAGCCCCCTATCTGTCCCTGTCCAACTGTGATGTCTTCTCACTCTTGTATCCTGGCAAATCGGTGGGCCCTGCCTCACTTTGCAACGATTGTGTGCCTATTGGTGCCCTGTTTAATTGTTGTCTATTCTTCCAGGAGAGGGATTTATATAGGACTAAGCCCTCTTCCCAATTGTTAATTGCCGATGAGAATATTGTATTTGTACATTGTTGAAAAAATAAAATACATTTAAACCAAGTGTCCACCCCCACGATGCCCTCTCCAGTCAGCTGGAGGTGAGAAAATTCTATGCTTTGCTGGTTCTGTGAAAGGATTCAGTTGGTCTGTTGACATATTTAGGCCTAACTGGTGCAAAATAGCACTGGGAACCGGGTATAATGTGATGTCTCATTACAGGGCGTGTCTATTGTGCAAGGAACCTCTGGTGAGTGAAGCCATCTAGTGATCCTGATACAGTAGTTCATTACATTACCACTTATATAAAAAACCTGCCGGTACTTAAGGACCTGTATCTACTATCAGGACAACCTCCCCCCCCCCCCAAGCTCCATCTTTCACTCAACAGGAAGGCTTGGCAGGTTTGACCATGCAGTGATGCTACTTAATTCATAGCCTGGGGGCGACTTCTGTGTTTATAGGCACCTTGGTTAGTACCATTAACAGGTACCTCTTGTATGTAGTACCATCTGATAGTACCACTTTTTAACTTGCCCAGCTTGCTTGAGCATCTGGATTTTAGACAAAGGTTTTACTATAGTTCTAGCTTAGATGGTGAGAAGAGTCTATCTTTGGATTACACACAGCATGCTAATAATTTTTGACATGAAGTCACCATCAGTATGCTGATGCATTATGACATGAAGTCACCATCAGTATGCTGATGCATTATGACATAAAGTCATCATCAGTATGGTGACATATTATGACATGAAGTCCCCATCAGTATGCTGACATATTATGATATAAAGTCACCATCAGTATGCTGACATATTAAGACATGAAGTCACTATCAGTATGCTGACATATTATGACATGAAGTCACCATCAGTATGCTAACATATGACATGAAGTCACCATCAGTATGCTGACATATGGCATGAAGTCACCATCAGTATGCTGACATATTATGACATGAAGTCACTATCAGTATGCTGACATATGGCATGAAGTCACCATCAGTATGCTGACATATTATGACATGAAGTCACCATCAGTATGCTGACATATTATGACATGAAGTCACCATCAGTATGCTGATGCATTATGACATGAAGTCACCATCAGTATGCTGATGCATTATGACATGAAGTCACCATCAGTATGCTGACATATTATGACATGAAGTCACCATCAGTATGCTGACATATTATGACATGAAGTCCTCATCAGTATGCTGACATATTAGGATATAAAGTCACTATCAGTATGCTGACATATTAAGACATGAAGTCACTATCAGTATGCTGACATATTATGACATGAAGTCACCATCAGTATGCTAACATATGACATGAAGTCACCATCAGTATGCTGACATATGGCATGAAGTCACCATCAGTATGCTGACATATTATAACATGAAGTCACTATCAGTATGCTGACATGGCATGAAGTCATTATCAGTATGCTGACATATTATGACATGAAGTCACCATCAGTATGCTCATGTATTATGACATGAAGTCACCATTAGTATGCTGTCATATTATGACATGAAGTCACCATCAGTATGCTCATGTATTATAACATGAAGTCACCATCAGTATGCTGACATATGATATAAAGTCACCATCAGTATGCTGACATATTATGACATGAAGTCACCATCAGTATGCTGACATATGGCATGAAGTCACCATCAGTATGCTGACATATTATGACATGAAGTCACCATCAGTATGTTGATGTATTGTGAAATGAAGTCACTATCAGTATGCTGACATATTATGATATAAAGTCACCATCAGTATGCTGAGATATTATGACATGAAGTCACCATCAGTATGCTGACATATTATGACATGAAGTCACCATCAGTATGTTAACGTATTATGACATGAAGTCACCATCAGTATGTTGATGTATTATGGCATGAAGTCACCATCAGTATGTTGATGTATTATGACATGAAGTCACTATCAGTATGCTGACATATTATGATATAAAGTCACCATCAGTATGCTGACATATTATGACATGAAGTCACCATCAGTATGTTGATGTATTATGGCATGAAGTCACCATCAGTATGTTGATGTATTATGACATGAAGTCACTATCAGTATGCTGACATATTATGATATAAAGTCACCATCAGTATGCTGACATATTATGACATGAAGTCACCATCAGTATGTTGATGTATTATGACATGAAGTCACTATCATTATGCTGACATATTATGATATAAAGTCACCATCAGTATGCTGACATATTATGACATGAAGTCACCATCAGTATGCTGACATATTATGACATGAAGTCACCATCAATATGTTAACGTATTATGACATGAAGTCACCATCAGTATGTTGATGTATTATGACATGAAGTCACCATCAGTATGTTGATGCATTATGACATAAAGTCATCATCAGTATGCTGATGCATTATGACATAAAGTCATCATCAGTATGGTGACATATTATGACATGAAGTCCCCATCAGTATGCTGACATATTATGATATAAAGTCACCATCAGTATGCTGACATATTAAGACATGAAGTCACTATCAGTATGCTGACATATTATGACATGAAGTCACCATCAGTATGCTAACATATGACATGAAGTCACCATCAGTATGCTGACATATGGCATGAAGTCACCATCAGTATGCTGACATATTATGACATGAAGTCACTATCAGTATGCTGACATATGGCATGAAGTCACCATCAGTATGCTGACATATTATGACATGAAGTCACCATCAGTATGCTGACATATTATGACATGAAGTCACCATCAGTATGCTGATGCATTATGACATGAAGTCACCATCAGTATGCTGATGCATTATGACATGAAGTCACCATCAGTATGCTGACATATTATGACATGAAGTCACCATCAGTATGCTGACATATTATGACATGAAGTCCTCATCAGTATGCTGACATATTAGGATATAAAGTCACTATCAGTATGCTGACATATTAAGACATGAAGTCACTATCAGTATGCTGACATATTATGACATGAAGTCACCATCAGTATGCTAACATATGACATGAAGTCACCATCAGTATGCTGACATATGGCATGAAGTCACCATCAGTATGCTGACATATTATAACATGAAGTCACTATCAGTATGCTGACATGGCATGAAGTCATTATCAGTATGCTGACATATTATGACATGAAGTCACCATCAGTATGCTCATGTATTATGACATGAAGTCACCATTAGTATGCTGTCATATTATGACATGAAGTCACCATCAGTATGCTCATGTATTATGACATGAAGTCACCATCAGTATGCTGACATATGATATAAAGTCACCATCAGTATGCTGACATATTATGACATGAAGTCACCATCAGTATGCTGACATATGGCATGAAGTCACCATCAGTATGCTGACATATTATGACATGAAGTCACCATCAGTATGTTGATGTATTGTGAAATGAAGTCACTATCAGTATGCTGACATATTATGATATAAAGTCACCATCAGTATGCTGAGATATTATGACATGAAGTCACCATCAGTATGCTGACATATTATGACATGAAGTCACCATCAGTATGTTAACGTATTATGACATGAAGTCACCATCAGTATGTTGATGTATTATGGCATGAAGTCACCATCAGTATGTTGATGTATTATGACATGAAGTCACTATCAGTATGCTGACATATTATGATATAAAGTCACCATCAGTATGCTGACATATTATGACATGAAGTCACCATCAGTATGTTGATGTATTATGGCATGAAGTCACCATCAGTATGTTGATGTATTATGACATGAAGTCACTATCAGTATGCTGACATATTATGATATAAAGTCACCATCAGTATGCTGACATATTATGACATGAAGTCACCATCAGTATGTTGATGTATTATGACATGAAGTCACTATCATTATGCTGACATATTATGATATAAAGTCACCATCAGTATGCTGACATATTATGACATGAAGTCACCATCAGTATGCTGACATATTATGACATGAAGTCACCATCAATATGTTAACGTATTATGACATGAAGTCACCATCAGTATGTTGATGTATTATGACATGAAGTCACCATCAGTATGTTGATGTATTATGGCATGAAGTCACCATCATACATCACACTTGAGCATGCATGATGTTGATACATATTTTTGTAGATTAATTATCTAAATGCTTAATCTTTCCCTTGTTCCCATTGCCTGATTTAAGGCATATACCATAAATGTTAACTTTCACTATAATAATAAACCACAAAAAAAAAACTATTGAAGAGAACATTTAAAAGAAGAAGACTGAAAGAAATCCTTTTGCATATATGGCTTCTTCCAAGTTTTTCTGATGTCTTTTGGGAGCTAAAATGTTTTATTGGTCAAAATAAGTGCCAGTGTGAAGACTTTTAAGGCAGAAATGCAGATACTTCTCCTATAACATCCTCCTCCAGCGTCTGTCATCAAGTGATACTCCAGGCTTTGTTTTTGTCCATTCAAACAAATGAAATCTCCAACTCAAATAGATGTTAAAAGTTGCCTTGTTCAGGTCACATGACTTGCTGCTGTAACAAGAAAGTTGTCCCTATATTGATGATGAAGTAAGCACATTGGTTAGAATGTACATGTCAAATCTTGTAGGAGCAGACAGTCTCTTATATCATTACTGTTGATGTACATGGCCAGTGCAGTGTCCCAAGTGGTCTGATCTGCCATTTAGGACTGGCGTCTCCGTTCTGTCTCTTGAGTCTGCATCCCTGATTGAGTTGAATCCCCTGTAAATGAGAGCTAATGTAGCTGCATCACTTTTGACCTTGGAAAAGGTAGACGATATGATTCAGTCTCACATGAAAATTGATGCCAGGCAGATCACTGCTTTACGACAAAAGGTTTGGACAAGTAAAACACGTTTATGTTTCTGTGTAATATACGTACATTTCATATTTAAATCTTCAAAAAAATATATTGGATTACATTATATTGAAGTAACATGAGAAATTTGCGCAGATTTGATTTGATATCCTTCTTTCTTGTTTGTAACTTGATGCCATCATGTTTTGTGGTATGTATTTTGGTATATATCACATGTGCATGCTTTTATGTGGTTGGGAGTGTTGTTGAAATACTGACTGGTCCCTTCTGTAATTGGAGTTGCAAGGCCAAGCTTGCAGCGGCATCTGGAGTGCCAAAAGCACTTGAAAGTGCCACAATGAATGGTCCCCTGACAGTAAACATCAGCTCCAGACCTCTGCAGGTCACATGACACTGCCAACATCACCTCACTGGTCCATTAAAGTGTTTGAAAAAACAGTTTGAATCTCCGGATGATTGGAAAGTTATCAAATGGCAAGCATGCAGGTGACCTGAGTGTCAGTCCTAGGATTGCATCAGTCCAGCTTCCAGTGGTGAAAATAAGCGTTATCCATGCAGAGAGTTCTAAGGAGAGCTGGCACTTCAGGTCATGATGGCACTACAAGACACAGTCTTACAGGTCCCTATGGTCAAATAATGACTGGTCCCGCCTCTGGTAGTGTGGTGTGTGTTGGTGAGGACACTTACCACCAGGTCTCCCTGAGGAGAGGGCCATCAACTGGCATGTCACAGAACACTTATCAATGCCTTCACATTTTCTCCAATTATACAAGGCATGGTCCATTAACTGCAATGCAAATATGTCACCAGAATAGTTATGAAGCCCCTTTTCCTGGAAAACATTGGAAATAGCTTGCTGGTGTGGTGATACATTAGAGAAGCAGGAAGCTGTGAACTTGAAGAGAACTGCTAAATGGGTCTTACATTCCGTGACTCCAGCGTACATACCGTCGCTGAAACAATGACGCCAGGTAAATGCCATCCTCCATACTCCACTACAGGCACACAATGTAGAAATGGGACAATATTATTTCTGATTATAACATGGAATTACGCCTGATATCTCACCTACCTGGGTAATTATCTGATGGGGTCAAAGGTGACAAAGCTGATGTGATTATCAAAATAGCTTGACTGTTACAGTGTCTTTTGTGATGTGCCTGTCTGGTACCTGAGCACAAGATAAGACACCTTCCTGTAGTATTGTTATGCCCATCTTTTCTCTTGATCACCGTCAATTTCAGTTCACGCCAAAGCACATATCAATCACAGTCATAATTGATACCCTAATTATTCATCATGGAACTAAACCTCAGTTTTGTCGATGGTTATGGAAGCAGTTTAGCCAGGTCTTAATGAGGTATTCTGGTCATATTTCACCTTTATGGCTTACCACCATCCTCTAGGGGCAACTTTTGTGGAAGATGGTGTATTTACAAGTGTCATATTTATGGAGATATGAAGGGATATGCAAAAGCTGCCCATCTCCATAAAGGCAAAAACAGGTTGGCTTAGTTTATGGGTTAACCCTTTATATCATAGAATATGTGCACAGATAAGTGTAATTTTCGCAAATTTTTTGTAGTATCTTGTGTGATGAAAAATGCCACAATTTAAAGAAAATTTTGAGTTAGGTTGAGTTATTTACATTGTAATTTCTGTGAAAATATTACACACGCACATTAGACATTCTTGGCAACAGGAAAATAATAAATCGATAACAAGTTGAAAATAGACATGCCAGGCACATGGGAGTTAATTCAAAATAAGCTGCATGAGTCAGCAGCGGTGTTCACAGACTAACAATATCAGCAATGATAGCGATACTGTATGGCCAGCCTCTGTCACAATGACTTCACTTCTTTGTGTGTATACGACACAACAGTGTACATGTATCAGCGAGTAGACAATGTGCCACCATGCAACAAATTGATCAGGTTTATACCCACTTGTAGTGCCTAGGTGATTTTAAGAGGAGTCAAAGTTACATTTCCATCCATTTTTAATCGAGGGGGGGGGGGGGCCATGTGGAGTGATCAGGCATATGTATATATATATATATATATATATATATATATATATATATATATATATATATATTTCGTCGCGTCTATCTGCTCAGTCTTGTCTTGTCTGCAGAGAATCCAAGGACTTGCTGTAGTAACAGCCTTTTCTGTATGGCGTACACCATGAGGTATGAGTATACAATGTACATGCACTTGAAGTTATGTAACAAGTTTGTTTTTACATCTAGACTTCAACCCAAGGCACTGTGTGAGAGGGAGACTCTTCCTCCTGTATAAATGTGCAAACTGAAGATCCGAGGAAGTTGATACCAGATCAGGCAGGGTCTGCCCTCTGTCAATACATTTTGCAATGATTAGGATGAACTTTTGTTTTTTGTGCATTTTTTCCCTGATCTGCATACTATTATTTTTATCATGTTTTTTATTTTGTCAGGATGAAACTTTGTCTGAATGGAATAATGGAAGAACTGGCCAAAAAAGGGAGATGTAACAGGAGAGTTGGAGTCTGTACAGTTGGATGAATTCTGGGGACCTATTTATGCACATAATTGGCCTCCATACCATATTATTCTAATAAGTGCATAATATCCGTAGGAAAATAATTTACATAATTTGGCAAAAAAAAACAGGCAATCAGCTAGAATTAAGCATGAAAATACTCGTATACCACATAATCAATAAAAATCAAGGCTTCTTTTCGGAAAAAAAAGTGTGGTTGTGCCCTCATTAGGCCATGTGCCCCTAATAGAATGAATATGGTATATAGAGTTATTTGTTAGTGGTTACTAAACAGCTGTAATAGTGAATTATTTTGGACACAAGCTTTAATTATTGATGTATTGGCTGGTGATGAACAAAGCAGGGCAGAGTGTGGCAGGCTCTGTCAGGGCGGGCTGCTGGCTGTGCTGACAGAGGTCAGTCACTGCCTGTCATTACATGGCCATTGCCTCTGTATACAACAAGTTCATTGCTCTATGGCATGCAGTCACACGGAATACTAAGGTAGGACGGGTAATGAGGACATGTTTACAATGTTGGTGAGATCTACGACCTTTGTACTTCAAACTTACGTGTACAATATTAATTCTTGACATATAACAATATTAACCCTTTACATGCAGCATTAACCCTTAACATACAGCATTAACCCTTTACATACAATATTAACCCTTTAGATACAACATTAGCCCTTTACATACAATGTTAGCCGTTTACATACAATATTAGCCGTTTACATACAATATTAGCCCTTTACATACAATATTAGCCCTTTACATACAATGTTAGCCCTTTACATACAATGTTAGCCCTTTACGTACAATGTTAGCCCTTTACATACAATATTAGCCCTTTACATACAATATTAACCCTTTACATACAATGTTAGCCCTTTACATACAATGTTAGCCCTTTACATACAATATTAGCCCTTTACATACAATATTAGCCCTTTACATACAATGTTAGCCCTTTACATACAATGTTAGCCCTTTAGATACAATGTTAGCCCTTTACATACAATGTTAGCCCTTTACATACAATGTTAGCCGTTTACATATAATATTAACCCTTTACATACAATATTAGCCCTTAACATACAATATTAACCCTTTACATACAATGTTAACCCTTTCCAAGTCAACAGCTGTCCTCAGTGGAAGCTGGGCACATTGCACCTACCCTACAATGAGCAAATCTATTGACCTGGGGCGTGCTATCATAATAAGTCTAATCTGCAATTTCAGCAAAAATGGTCTATTGAATATGAAATAGAAGTGGAAACGTAAAAGTAGCAGACAATTTAAATCTGGGCACTGCTGGGCAACTTGAGCAGGAAAACGTCAAAATCTTGTCATGCCAATACACGAGAGATGTTCTGCAGGCAAGTGTCTTTTATAATGAATGATATTTTATTTAGGTTTGACAATGTTTGGTTTCCTATGTCACAGATGATGTAATTTTTACGTATATTTTCAAGTTGCTGATAAATACCTGTGAACATTCTCTGACAAGAAATAGGGAGATGTTGTGTTCCTGTTGGAGAGTTTTACACTCAGTATGGACTGAAGAGGAAGTAAAAAGATTTGTCCTGGGGAGACTTTACTGGCATGCTGACATGGTATGAAATATAAAAAATCAAGGGGAAAAAGCCATTGTATAAAACTTATTAATTCAAGTTTTCATATAGATAGTTGTCATCCAAGTACATGTACACAGTTAACGTGCATGTTGTAAAAATATTGATGTCTGCAGGCATGACAGTGTGAGCACGCTTCAAGGTTGTACAAGCCGTATCTCATGTAGCTTCAAAGGCCAACAAGGATACATCTTTGCTGTATGCTCTCGTGTTTACTTATGCTAATGTAACTGATAAGGAGAGTCATTTTACCCGTGCAGGTAAGGGCCTCTTTTACTGTGACCCATGTGATACACTGTCAGAGTACTATGTTCAGTCAGACTTTGCTCTTTTATGTCTCATTAGTTTGACTGTTTACAGTGATATGAGGGTCCCACATTTAGTTGAATAAAGTGTACAAAATATACAGTTGTTGTTATGAATTTTAAGGGGATGTGATGAGCATGAGTGACAAGTCATACTCCAGGTTAAGAGTAGCTAAAATGTGACTTGCCAATCAAGACAGAAACAACTGATTTAAGGCTTTTACCAGTGATGAATACCTTCAGACAGCCCTGTGCAGGTACATGTTATATTAGGGAATTAAACATAGTATATAAATGCACAGTACTTCTTGTAATTTTTAAGGGGATGTCACCAACATGAGTTCCACGTCATACACTGTAATCCAGGTTAAGATTATCTAGAATGTGAATTGCCGGTCAAGACAGGAATCAAGGACATGAGGCCATATTTAAAAAAAAAAAGATTAAGTTCAAAATTCAACTAAGTTAAAAAAATTGGACTGTAACGAGGGTAACACTTGACACACTTTTCTGCTCTTTTTTCCTTGACATGCATGTAAACACTTTTATACTATATTAATTAGCATCTTGGCTGGACGAATGTGTATGATTAAAAGTATTTTTCATTCACAAAATGCAAAATGAGTGTTACCTTAGTTAAAATTCAATTTTTGAACTTGGTCTGAATTTTGAACTTAGTTTGTTTTATGAATATGGCCACTTGGCTTTTACCCAAGATGAATACCTTCAGATAGGCTAGTACATGTACATGTGCCAGGGAACGAAGTATAGTGTAGTTCTTGTTGTGAGTTCTTAAGGGGATGTCACCAGCATTAGTGACAAGTCATACTTCAGGTTAAGAGTATAGCTACATGTAAAATGTGACTTGCCAATCAAGGTAGAGACAAGTGATCAAGGCTTTTACCAGTGATGAATACCTTCAGACAGCCAGGTACATGTACATGTTGTACCAGGGCTGTGGTGCACCTTTCACACTAATCACCGGCTTGCATGCAAAGTGAATGTGAGCCGCCAAATGGAGACTTAATGAGTCACATGATGCAGCTGTGACAAGCAGACATGACTGGCTGGTCAATGCAAACACCAACACTTCAACACTAGACCACCACAGTAAGGAATAAGTTGATAAATTGTGTGTGAAAAGATTCCATAAAACATGTCGCTTTAACAGCTTACTGAATGCTGACAACAGAGTATGGACGCGTTGTTGTCTGCGGAGCACCATGCTCGTGTATCTGTGTAGCTGGAATGCACGTGTCATGGGAAATTAAGCCTGGAGATGGTCATGTTGAGCCTTAATGAAAAAAAAATCCATTACTTATGTGGTAAGAGATCAAATGAAAAATTAGCACTAACACATAACGGTGCAGTGGCATACAGACGCCGCCAGGGATTTGTGCGGATGCATCAGGCCTTTAACCAGATCGAGAATTTATTACCAGCTGATATGTACATTATTAGAATAAGACTGTGGAGAAATGCCAACTATCATAATTAACTCATTGCCCACAAGTAATAATTGTTCCCAATGACTCTTCCCACATATATCATGGGCTTGATTATTGATGAGAACTGCATATTTAATTTGTCATTGAAAAGAAGAGTCCGTTCATTAGTATGATTATGTCCTGTCAAAAGTGAGTGGGGTTTTTTTTTACAAAACTTGAGATTCTGGCCAAGTCTATTGCCAGTGTGGTATGCAAAGAGGCAGTCCTATGTGCCTGGAAGCCTATCCCATGTAGGCTTCACTCATACCCCATAGACTGGCCAAACCCAGCTGGTGGTCAAATATTGTCTGTTTCAATATTTTGAATAATTTCAGTGGTAATGAGAGACAATTTAAAGGAAAAATATAGCTGGGACCTATCAATATAATACGTACCAGGTCAACAGCTGTCCTTGGTGTGGGTTGGGTGCTGAGTGTCTGTCCCACATGCAGAAAGCTGTTGACTGAGTCTTAATTCGGGAGGAAAAGGGCTAAACCTGGTAATCAGCAGAAGTCATCGTGACGTTTGTGAAGCTATAAGAGATGACCACAAATATCTTGGGGAAATGTATGGAGCTGATCCTCCATGCTGGGATCCCCTCAACAGCTATCATCCAAATATTGATCAAAAGGTCTCAAAGGTTTTCCTGAACGTTGCCGGAACATTTTGAGAAGTAACACTGATTGCAGAGATTGCACTTCTTGAAGGATGGCGGCTAAACTTATTTTCTATTGCCTACTACTCCTCCAGAAATAAAAATGAAGGTCAGCCAATGACTTGTGTACGGATGATGGATTATCAGCCAATGACTTGTGTACGGAAAATGGATTATCAGCCAATGACGTGTGTATGGATGATGGATTGTCAGCCAACGGCTTGTGTACCCATGATGCATTGTCAGCCATTGGCTTGTGTACCCATGATGCATTTTCCTGTATATTTTCCGGGAACTAATAGAGAATCATTTCAAAGTTCTCCTCAACCCTTTCCCCTTTAATCAGCCAAAAGTGGCTGGTGGATGAATGTCATCTGCTTCAATGTTTTTTGATAAATTCCAATATTAATGAAAAATGCAGATGAACCCATCAGGAAAGCATGGCCCAGGTCAACAGCTTTCCTTGGTGCAGATAGGGTGCTCAGCATGCAACCCGCACCAAGGAAAGCTATTGACTCAGTCTTAATCATATGGGAAAGACTTAAGAGCTCTGATTCAGCAAGCTAGTTAGCCCATGGCTTTTGCATTGCCTGTTGCTAAATGTATTGTGTGACTAAAAATTCTAATTTTGGGGGGACTAGTTACAATACATTCATTGGCCTGATAGATAACTTCCAGCAAACTTGCACATATACCAGAGAACTGACCAAGGAAGTGATTGTCACTGATGTATGCCATATCCACTGTAAGGTTGAATGTCACTGATGTATGCCATATCCACTGTAAGGTTGAATGTCACTGATGTATGCCATATCCACTGTACGGTTGAATGTCACTGATGTGTGCCATATCCACTGTAAGGTTGAATGTCACTGATGTATGCCATATCCACTGTATGATTGAATGTCACTGATGTATGCCATCTCCACTGTATAGTTGAATGTCACTGATGTATGCCATCTCCACTGTATGGTTGAATGTCACTGATGTATGCCATCTCCACTGTATGGTTGAATGTCACTGATGTATGCCATCTCCACTGTATAGTTGAATATCACTGATGTATGCCATCTCCACTGTAAGGTTGAATGTCACTGATGTATGCCATATCCACTGTATGATTGAATGTCACTGATGTATGCCATCTCCACTGTATAGTTGAATGTCACTGATGTATGCCATCTCCACTGTATGGTTGAATGTCACTGATGTATGCCATCTCCACTGTATGGTTGATTGTCACTGATGTATGCCATCTCCACTGTATGGTTGAATGTCACTGATGTATGCCATCTCCACTGTATGGTTGAATGTCACTGATGTATGCCATCTCCACTGTATGGTTGAATGTCACTGATGTATGCCATCTCCACTGTATGGTTGAATGTCAGGCCCTGATCAGCAGGAATGTATTTTATTAAGCACATATTTGTCCCAAGGTGGACACCGAAAAATGGAAGTCCAGCATATGGAAAGGCTTGAAATATCTGTCTATTTGTTTATATGTTGACCTATGTTGTTTTGGATGAGTTCCAAAGATCACAAATTCAAATCTAGTCAATTAATGCATGAACACATTACCAATGATATTTTGAAAACAAATTAATGCTGGCCTGTGACAATAAAGCAAAGCTGGCCTCAGGCAATAAAGCAATAAAGTTGGCCTCTGACAAACCAATGCTCACCTAAACAATAAAGCAATGCTGGCCTCCCACAATAAAGCAATTAAGTTGGCGTCTGACAATAACCAATGCTGGCCTCTGACAATAAAGCAATGCTAGCCTCCCACAATAAGGCAATAAAGTTGGCATCTGGCAATAAACCAGTGCTGGCCTCTGACAAACCAATGCTCACCTAAACAATAAAGCAATGCTGGCCTCCCACAATAAAGCAATTAAGTTGGCATCTGACAATGAAGCAATGCTGGCCTCCCACAATAAAGCGATAAAGTTGGCATCTGACAATAAACTAATGCTGGCCTCTGACAAACCAATGCTCACCTAAACAATAAAGCAATGCTGGCCTTTGCAATAAAGCAATAAAGTTGGCGTCTGACAATAAAGCAATGTTGGCCTCTGACAATAAAGCAATGCTGGCTTCTGACAACAATGGGGATAATCATGGGATTTAGTAATTGCTCCCAGGAAAAATTTGGTGGCTATTTTGTGGTGTGCATTCTTGTTCATTTTTGCTTGCAGCATGGTGCTGGTTTTATGGGCCATATTGTACACAAGCATGTATATAGTGAATAAACTTTTGAATCAGGACAATAGGCATACAAGTGTGACAACTTGCGCTTGGCAATAAATATTCTCATACACAATCAGGAGCACAAACAACATCTTTCTTACTACACAAGTCTGATATCACATGATAGATTTAAATGCAGAAAAACATGTCCTTCAGAATTTGTCCCGAGATACATCAATATGCTCTTTGATTGTAGAAACTTATAATTGATGCGATTGATTTGAAAGAAAATTGGCAAGTGTCCAGTGGACCACACTCAAGAAATCCTTCAAACTGGAAGTTAAGGAGATAAAACATTTCAACCTTGCATTTTGAGAGTTGATGGATCAAAAAGATTAAATTTAGAGGTCGGGAATCAAGTTACACGAATACTAGAGGTCAGAGCCCAGCTGATGTCAATACCACAAGTAGTCAATAAGAGTCCTAAAGGTCATTCCCAGCCTTAACCTTTGAGACATTGCTACAATCTGCCAAAATGAAGAGCCAGGCATTAGCAAAGAGTTTGTCAATTGTCTCTATAATTAGATCAACAAATAAGTTGGGTTGGCAAAACTTATTTGGAATGTAATCATAACTTTAAAGCTCACAAGAGAAATGTCCGACTCATTGCTCATGGACTGTCTGTCTTTCCCAGGGACTCAAGTCTTCAGAAACTTCTAGAACAAAGTGTAAATGGCCCAAGGTGAAGCCGTTGAGGGAATATCGCCCATGCCAATATTGAAAGAGGGAAATCATTCATTTAGGGGTGTGTCATTGCAATCTAGCCACACTCTTCAGTTTGTTACATACAAGCCAATCCTGTCTTAAAGACTGGGGCCGTTGAGAGACTACCCGCAGGCTGTGTTGACCAGCCAAACTAGCACCCAGAAATGTTATTTGCCAGGCCAGGGCCTCAGGCAGTGGCAAGCAATTGTGATAGCGGCCACTTGCAGCTTCCCTTTGGTTGTGTGCATTTTTGGGGAAAGTAATGTAATTTTAAAGAGAGTTCAGCAGAAGATGTGTGCGTTGAGTCAACATCAGCCATTGTAACAAGGTGGTGTGGCCTAGGGGCAGTGTATTGACATCCTTCAACAGGACGCAGGCCATCAGGGAGCCAAGTCAATTCTTGTTACACTCGCTTGGCTTCCCCTGGCCAAATGCTGAGATTTTCTAACCTGGAAACATCATCTGCTTGTTATCTTCTCCATTGAAATACAAGTCAACTGGAAAAATTTTTAAAAACACTTTGAGTAAATTTTGTAGAGGGTCCTTCCCATGTTGTGTCAACAGTATACATGTATAATGTAAGGTCTGCTGATGGCTTGGTCTAGCTTGCATGTCCAGTAAAAGTTTGGCGCCAATTAAATCTTTCCTGGGGTCACAGGAGTAAAGTGCCGTGTTCTCTACAGACAATATCAGCGCTTATTTAATACCTTTCTGGTGACTTCAAATGGATCTAACGTGTCTGTCACTCCTAACTTGATCATGGCTTGTGCACAGTCTCAGGACTTAAAATGCTATTTGCTTATTTGTACTACTAGCCAGATGTCCTCATTTGATCAATACCAAAAATCTATTTATCAAATTCTATATCCTTCCTGTCCAATCCTTTTACTGCATATCACTGACTGATACATATAGGGAAAGTTTGATCAATTTTGTTTTTACCATAACACATTCAACAGGTACAGTTTCTAGACGGGCCACATCAAGCAAAGTGATAGTCATGCATCTTCAGCAGGTAACAACCAGAACGTGTTTCAGAGCTATATCCATCCACATGGTAGCAGCTCCTTGTCTTAGTTTAATATTTATTTGAGAAAATCCGTATATGAATATTTTATAGAATTCAGAATTTGAGCTGAAAGTAATTGGAAATTTTATATGTATAAGTACCAGTGTATAAAACAGAAATCAATAGAATGGTAATGTATACTTCATGTATAATCTTGCAAATGATGTACTAATTAAGATACATGTATTAATTTTCCCCCTTGAATTAAGATTGAGTCACGAGCTTTCCTTGGCATAGGTTGGGCACTACCCATGCCAAGGAAAGATGTTGACCTAGGGCTGTGATCTTTATAGGTTTCATCTACAAATCTAACATTGTTTTATATTACTGTTGAAATTAGTTGAAAAAACTGAAGTAGACATTTGACTGCCAGCCAGTTTAAGGGGGAAAAGGGTTAATTGTGACTACACTGGATGTCACTGTAAGCTATAACTAGTGTTCACTTGGAAGTTTCTGTGTACCAAAATGACCACATTCAAAGTCAACCTATTTGCACAAAATAAAGAAAGTACTTGAATACAACATTTTCATAGCAGTCTATGGGGGAGCTTTTGGTTTAACATTTGGATAAAAGTTGGGCATAACCTCAATATATGGGCACAATTGTGACAGGGTGCACAGTTGGCTCCATGAGCGTTAAGATGCTTGCCTTCCATCTCGGCGACTCGGGTTCGATTCTCATCCTGGGCAGCATGCAGAAAAAGTTCCTGCCACTTTAACCATGCACGGTGGTTTTCTCCGAGTTCTTCGGTTTCCTCCACCTTAGACAAGGTAGGAAGTATACACCAACATCTGTGTTATGGAGAGGGACTCGATAAGTCAATGCATGACTTCTTTCACAATCCATGTAAAACAAATATGTCTATAGTCTACACTAAAAGTTGTGCAATGGAATATAGTCCTATAGGCCTACATGCTATTCTGTCATGCAGGCACAGATGCACAGAGCACTAGTATAATGAGGTTTCACCAGATGTTGGGGAGACCTTGATGCCTGAAATCAGGGCAGCTGCTAATGTGAAGGTTTGGGTCCAGGTTACATGACAGAAAAACATGAAAATGGCAACTTGGATTTTAGCTTTATAAAAGGTTGAATGCAAGGAAGAGCATATTATTCTTGACATAAGTTTCTAATTGTATGCATTCCTTGTACAAATCGATAGCAAAAAAAGAGGGAAAAAAAGACTAATGAAGTAAATGCCATATACGACACAGGGCAGTTTCCATTAACTTGGAATGTGAAATATATCAGCATTTAATTAGTAGGGCTGTATAGTGGGATTACCATGCAAGTCTGTGAAGAAAGCAAGCAGATAGGTCACTGTGGTGTCTTACCAGGACCTGGAGAAGAAAAGATCGACCAGAAAAAGGAAAGTTGTTGACTGTTGTTGTTCTGGGGAGCAAGGGTTAATGTAGACATCAGGGGGTTAACTTTCTGCTTGCTATTGATTTGTTTCTTAAAGACAGCTAGCTATAGGTTAACTCTTTGCCACACTTGCTAATGATGAACTTTTGTGTAAAATAATTTACACAGTCATATGGGAACTGCATACATTTCTAACAAAAGAGGTTTCGTTCAAGTCTAAGTGTGCAGTCTCTGTCAGTGGTTTTTGCATTGCCTGACAGGCGTGCTGTTGATTGTTATTGTTGTATTCGGAACACCACTTGTCAGCTGCTAGGCAAATACCATTTTGAAGCCCGTTTCCCAACATGATATAGAATAAGCTACCTGGGCAATTCTCAGCACGAGAGTGGTTGATGCCACTGATATTTAGACCCAAATGTCTCCATCTCAAATCTGTGAATTTACACCTGTGGTGAACAGGTAGTGAAATTACCCAACCAAACATTTGTGCTGAGTAGTTGTGGCTGTATAGTTATATAGCCGATGCTGGTTGAAGCACTGAGTAGATATCCCTGAGCCAGTCAGGCTGTGTTATGGAAGGTTAAACATCTATTGCCATAGACACAATGATACAGCTGTAATTAAAGAGCAATCCAGTACTGAAGAGGCTGGTGGGGGTCAGGATTTCGTGCCTAGCAAAGTAATTCCTTCGTCTCTTATTTCAGGTGAAAATGTGTCTTGTTTGAATTGCTTGAAAATGTCTCTGCTGATTCACAAGTGTTATAAAATAAAATTGACCAGTTGCGTTTTATTGAAGGAGAAATAAGTCTATTATCCCATAATAAAAATTTCCTTTGCCTCCACACCCCCCAACCCCATCCCCCAGAGCAAAATGATAAACCAGCCTCAGAGGCAGTGGCTGGACGGAGCGTATGTAAACACAGTTTAGAGGTGGAGGCCGGGAAAGCTGGTAAAGGTGAAATGGCACTACGATTCTCGGCAAACTTCATTTGTGTGAGATGGGAAATTTGTCAACACAGATATCCAGAGATGTATTGCCTTGCCACAGCTTGCTGGCCGTTAAAGAGCGCTGCAACACTTTCAAGATATGAAAATTATTGCAGTTAGTCCTTGGGCTACATATGTTATTATTATGCATGTAAATTGTATATTTTTGATGTAGATAATGGATTATTGGTTGAATTACATATACATGTACATACATACATACATACACACATGCATATATATGCTTAACTCACCTATTTCTGATATGCTCCTGTTTCCAATAATTCATCATAGCTTTACTAAATCACACTCATATGCAAATTTTGGTCACAAATTTAAAGACTGTGAAATGGATGGTCATTACAATACACCTGTACCTCATTTTTCATGGTTTGTAATATTTAAAGATGTTAGTCAATAAAATATCTGAATTTTTTGTTTTTTGTTATCAAAAAGTTTTGCAGAGATTTGTGAAAATTTCCAACAAAAACAAACTTCTTACAGCAAGTGTTTTAAAATACATAAAAGGAAAGCCATACAACTTAGGAAAATACTCTCACCTGCATTTTAAGAGAAGTTTTAACTTGACAGCACCTGAAAGGAAATGTATGAAGGAGAGGCTTAAAAGTATTATATTGATATTATTGTGTCTGGGTAGCTGATAAACTGAGCCTTTTTTGCTGTGAAATAATGAAAGGATTTGATCATTTTCCATGTTAGATTTTATGAATTTATTCTATCTTTAAATATATAACCTTTAATAGTTATTTGCTTCATCTCATCTTCCGTAAGAACAGAGGTACATTGTTGCCCAGTTTACTTAGCCTATCAGAAATAGAAAGATTTTGCATGTATATATATATGCAGTTCAGAGCTTATTGAGAGTTTCATTTGTGGCTCAATAGCCTGAGAGCAGAGTCCGTTAACTTCTCATGTGGTGTTACAAATATATGTACTTTATACTGTCCACTGACATATCTTTACCCATCTGTTGGCACAGCTGTTGTTCATCATGCACTGCCCAGTAGATGGCACTGTACAATTAGCTGGTGCCCTGCAGCAGCAGTAGAGTGCCAGCAGGGTACCAACCATGAATGTGAAATGTCTTCTGCAACTGGACATGGCAGTTGGGCCTCTCACAACTATCATCAGCCACATGTAAAACATAAAAGAAAAGTTACCAGCTGTACTATCTTGCTGAATGTTAGACGAGATGATGTATTCACCAGATAATCATGATACATATATTTTGTCAAAAATCTCTTGAATTTAGAGATATGTCTGCAAGAAGATAAAGTTCAGTAATGAGTGATTTTTTTCATATTTGCACCACTGGGCCTATGGGGCAATAGAGTATTGTTGTTACCTTTACCATCCATCTGCCTGTGTCCATAACTTGTGGCCACTATATCTGTTGAACAGATTGCAGCTGGTCATTGTAATTTCACTTCAGCTAAATATCTTATAATACGTGTTTCAGAAGCCAGGTGATGGTCTGAAGGTCATATCTCTAGATGTGAACCAATTTCGAGAGGTTAATGTGCAAAACAGTGTTTTGAACAAATGCTGTTGGCCACCTTCATTTTACAAGACTTCAGCTTCTTTGTGTTTTGGAAGTCAGTTGAAGGTCAGGTTCACATCCATATATTTGATCCATTTTTGAGAGCTCAAAGACTACCAACCAATGACAAGACAGGTCACACCACTAGCCAATGACAACACAGGTCATGCCACCAACCAATGACAATACAGGTCACACCACCAACCAATGACAATACAGGTCAAACTATTGAATGAATACAGCCAGTCATCTGAATTTTATGTGATCCAGGCATCCAGGAGTGGTACAGAAGTGTGTCAAGGTCAGGGTCATATCTGTGTATACTGCCCATGTTTAGAGGCTAATGGTCACTAATCGTGTATAAAACTAAAAATGGCTTCTATCTGGACTATATAGTGGATTTGATGACTATAATTAAACATGAATAAGAAATGACACAGATTGTTTCAGAGCTTTTACATTTGACCTTGGGTGACCTTGAAAGATCAAATCAAAATCAGCAGGCATTAATTTTTAGGTTTTACTTCTTTGCAAGAAGTGATAAATATAAATTCATTCTAAATTTGCTGGAGGTTGCTCTGGGTGGAGAAGAAGGGTTGCACTGACAGGTATTTTGTTGCTTTGCATTACATTTTGAAATGTTGAGATAACTACTGTCATTTGTAATCCTTGAACTCAATATCATCATTTTTGGAGAAGAGCAAAAAAAAAAAAAGTAAAAAATAAATATGTATAAGTCATGGTCTCTCACCTGTAGACATCTCGTAATTATAAATCCCTTCACCCTGTACTTTAACGAATGCTGAGGCAAAAGCATATATACATATAGGACTGCTCCCATACAGTCAGAGTTAACCAGAAAATGTGTTGGTCTTACTGTGTGTGTATGAGAGACGCTGCTGGATGCTGGTATTAGCAAGTCGTAGCCAGCAGACCTTTAGCTGGAAGTGGGTTCAGTGGGCGGAACTAGTTAATTTCTCAGTCTGTGAAGAAACAGTGGTGTACCGCAATTTATGAGTTTAACTGAAGACATCGTCATTCATTGCTCTGTCAAAGCCTGTAGGTATTTACATGGGTACACCAGGGGGTACGTAATTCACCGCCATTTACGACTCCCAACTTTCATTTTTCTTGCTACAGGAAAATGTCAAACTTTTCTACTTCAGCAAGCATGACACAAGTTTTAACCGAAAGTTAAAGATAAATGGAGGTTATAGGGATTTTTTTTATCTCAGTTGCCAGGGAAAAACGGAGCATGCACTGACACACATAAACAGGCAGCATTGTGATGCTACCACCACAGGGTAGGTAAATGGAGGCTGTGACAATTCGGGGCTCAGCTTGTAAGTAGTTTCATCATGCTCAGGCCTCCTGGGCCAAATTACTTACTCAACCCAATTACTCAGCCCCAGGGTGGCCGCTGGGGTGAGACTTTATATGTCAGCCATTTGGGAGCTGTTTTCTTTCCTTTCATGCCTGCAAAATACTTTGCCAAAGCAGCTTACTCTGACCAACAGAATTCTCTATGGCCAGGAAATTATTCCACTACAGATTCTTCTCCTGTTTCAGTTTTTTTTTTTTTCATCAGGGACTGTGGTTGCCAAAGGCAGACTGGAACTACTTTTGAAGCTGTTTTATCACATTGGTGAATCTGGAGGGCAAAATATTGGAAATAAGTTAAAGAGCACGGCTTGAAGAGATGACGCGAAGAATGACGTGGACATAAGTTTTCTAGCATCACAGACATGTACTGTAGGTCCCTGGAGCAGAGACATTGTTGTCAGTAAATTCTCAAATAGACACAGTGCCATTGACCCCTCACATGTTGGACAATGTCCTTTAAAGAAGCAGCCCAAAAATATGAAGCAGATTTGATTGGATTTATAATGGGCAGTTGGAGCCTATTTTTGAGCGGCAGTCCTACGATCACTGTGGCAGGGGCCGAGGTATATGTAATGTGAAGAGACAGCAAAAAAAGGGTTGTGTGTATCATCCTGTATCAGGGCATGCACTCTTACACAGCATTAAAGCGCCTCAAACCCACCATCATCCCATATAAGCCAGTGCCCTGGTGGGTCCCGGGGGAGACGGAGGTCAGTCCACTGTATACAAGAGTACATGACCAGGGTACATGACCAGCATGTACCCAGTGTTAACTCATTCACTGTAGCATTCACAGTTCCTTAACCTGTGCACAAAGCAACTGCCACCACCCCGTGGATACAGGCATGACAGTTAACCCTATCCCACCCCATGGATACAGGCCTTACAGTTAACCCTATCCCACCCTGTGGATACAGGCATCACAGTTAACCTTATCCCACCCCATGGATACAGGCATCACAGTTAACCCTATGCCACCCCATGGATACAGGCATCACAGTTAACCCTATGCCACCCCAGGGATACTGGAATCACAGTTAACCCTGTCCCACTTAAGTCCCCTAAAAGAGCCCAGAAGTAAATCATTGTCAGCTTGAATGTCATGTAAATAGAGAAATTTTTTGCTGAGAATTATAGTTGCTCTGTCTGCTGCCAGTTGAGTGCATTGCACGAAAAATGCGTGCCAAGGAAGGCTGACCAGGAAAGGGTTGAACACGCAAACAAGGTCTCAGTAAACTGTGGCAGCTATGATGAAGCTTTGAACCTTGCCATAGCTATACCACTTTCAACTTAACCAAAGGTTACCTTATTAGCCATAGTTTGTAGGTTCTAGTAATGCACCATCAGGTGGCCAAAAATGCTGTTTGGAATATATTTGGCCATGAGGTTTGCAGGTTTATTTCTGTCACAGCCCACCTGAAGTTTACACAAACATTTTTCTGTGTAAATGATTGATAAACAAGTTGTTGGGACAAAGTGGACAAGAGAAGAGTGTGCAGACCATTTGTTGAAAAGATCAGCATAATTATGATCAACAAGGCACGCCTCAAGGCACACAAACGTCTACCCAGGTGCCCTTGAGGTGGAAGGTTTTGTGTGAAAATGAGTCTCTGACCAAGGATGATTTAAGATAAGGACTTGAACCTGCAACCCTGTGGTCCCAGGTTGACCAGGCAGAGCATATGGCCAGTATATCAGTGTCAGTATGTACAGATACAGGGGAAGGAGCTTGTTACAGATGACCTTCAAAGAGTGCTCTCAGGGCAAAAATACTTCAAGGTAAAAATAACCTGTTTGTTTTTAGTCAGAATAAAAGTACTTCAGAGTAGACAAAATCTGTTTTCCTTTTGTTGGGATAAAATTACTGCAAGGTAGAAAAAATTGTTTTCCTTTAGTTGGGATAAAAGTACTTCAAGGTAAAAAAATTGCGTTCATATAGTTGGGATGAAAGAACTTCAAGGTAGATACAATCTGTTTTCTTTTAGTCAGGAGAAAGTACTTCAAGATTGACAAAGTATACTTTCCACCTTTGTATTAGAGGACCATATAGTTATAAAACCTATGAGACAGCATGTGATTTGATTTTTTTTGGGGGATGGTAACCTTTTGGAAACTGAGTCAGCAGCTTTCCTCATTGCATTCTGGGTAAAATACATGTAGAGAGGATGGAGTAAAGCAGTTGACTATTAACCCATTCCTGGTCAGTGTTTAACAGTCAATAGCTTTCCATGGCACAGGTGAGACGCATTGCACCAAATCCATCCCAAGGAAAGCTATTGACCTAGGGCGTGCTATAATGAATGATCTTGCATGCAAATCTCAGCGGAAAGGTTTTCTGGAAACGTGAAAAGTATGTTAAAATGTTAAGGCAGGTGACAATTTACCTCGGGCACTTTTAGGCAATTTGAGCAGGAAAGAGTTAATCACGTAAGATAATAATGATGATGATGATAATAATAATAATAATAATAATAATAATAATAATAATAATAATAATAATAATAATAATAATAATAATAATATAGACAAGGCAGTTCACATTTATAACACAGGACCACTTTTTGTGCTAATATTTGGAAGGGAAATGTTGCAAAACAATCTACATGTACATTGGCACCATTAGGGTTAAAGGTTCATATATTGTGAAGATGATTAGGGTTAAAAGTTCGAATATTGTGAAGATCATTAGGGTTAAAGGTTCACATATTGTGAAGATCATTGGGATTAAAGGTCCACATGTTGTGGAGATCGTTAGGGTTAAAAGTTCACATATTGTGAAGATCATGCATGTATTGATTAAATATATCCCAGTGTGATAATCAATAATTTATGGCATCTAAACAGAATGCTGCTTTAGGTAACAAAAAAGGCAATTACGTCAGTGTACATTTTATCATTGCTACCATCTTAGCATGTAGGGGCTTAACCTTAGTTTGGGTCAACAGCTTTCATCTGTATTTTCATGGCACACCTGACGGAATGCTATTAGCTGCTTTTATTACCATACATTTACATCTGCTCCCTTCTCTCATACTTTAAAATCATAAAACCACAAATTTGAGAAATATGACACAATCTTAAATTCAACCATTTTATGCTCTAAAGGGTTCATTATGTTTGATTGAATTTGAATAAGATGTAATCCTTAAGTTGATCAAGAATGGGGTTTTAAATTATAAAATGAGTATTAGTACATGGCAAATGAGGAAGAAAGATATGGTATATATATGCTTTAATCATCTGCTTCATGAAGGGAAGTATCCTGCTGACAGTTAAGAGCCATTGTTATGATTGCAAGCACGAGCCAAAAGTTCCCAGAGATTTTCATTCATACAATCTGACGGTTATTTCATATGGACCTCATGTGAACTGAACATTTTACAAAATTCCAAACAGGTCAAGATGTACGTCAAGAACCAATCACTTGCGTGGTCCCTGCGGGCTGCCTATTGAAGGAAAGCGGAGATTGGAGAAATTCTACACAGTATATTTAGGCTTCACAAGTTAGGTAAGTGTGTTTTGATTTGGTCTGGGGCAGGAACAACCTGGTAGTTTACGCAGTGGTCCAGCAGCTGGAGTTTGGGTTGAAACACGATAACACCACCAGTTGTACTGACACAATGACAGGGTCAGTGAGCCAGAAGAGCTGATTCATTCCAGGCCCAGGTGCCACAGTTGCCATTTACGCACACCCGCACACCTCAATGGATAAAGCAACAAGCCTCTGTGCCTATTGAACTTCCAAAGGGCTGCAAGATGCCAGTCCTGCACAGAATGAACCATTCACTGGAGAACAGAGACCCAAACCACAGATGAAAGTGATCTCCATGAATACCCCTTGACACAATTTGGCGAGCTTTCTGTAAGAGAAAGTGTACTAAGCATGGAAAGAAATGGAACTTCTGTATTTACGTTGCCCAGTGTTGCCAACCTGCCAAACTTAAAATCTGGGAGATAGAAAGTAAAATTAAGGGACATTGATAAATTAATGTGAAATGTAGAAGGAAAATATTTATGAAATTCCAGGAGGGGCTAAAAATTTTTTAAAATCTACATTTTTTCAATAAATTTCAGCATAAATTGTGGGAGTGTCCGGGTAATCCAGGAAGGTTGGCATCAGTGACTGCCACTTACAAAATATATTGAGATTATACATTTATTGCAAATTTGTACAAATGTGTCAGTTTGATGAAACATATAACATTTTCTATTCCACAATAACAATTACTGTGTTTTTAGAAAGAATGAATAGATCTGGGAATTTTCATTAGAGGAATTGTTTGAAAGCTAGGGACTTACCTCCCAAAAAGTCTTAAAGAAAAAATAATGGGGGCTTTAACTTGAAAACAACACAATGGGAGACTAACTAATGAGGACTGAGTGACAGGTGCACACATAGGAGGGACATGACTTGAATACAAGAGGATCCTAGTCATTTAACCTTTTCCCCCCTAAAACCGGCCAAAACCATGCAGCTGGTGGTCAAATGTCATCTGCTCAGTGTTTTCTACTAATTTCAACAGTAATGAAAAACAAATTTGACTGAGAATTGTAGATGAGCCCTAGCAAGATCACATGCCCCAGGTCAACAGCTTTCCTTGGCATGAGTTGGGCACTTGGTGCCTAACTCATGCCAAGGAAAGTTGTTGACTCAAGGGTCATTTCAAGGGGGAAAGGGTTAACTCATTCTACACCAGTGATGGATTTTCTCAGAGTGGTCCCCTCTTGTAAGGCCCCTCTCAGAGGCCACCTGTCTTAAAAGACCATCATTCTATGCACACAGCTTTCCTTGGCACACTCTGGGCACAGTGCCCCAAGGAAAGCTGTTGACCATGAGCATATGATTTGGAATGATCTTTCATGCAAGTTTCATCCAAAATTTCGAAAAATAATCCTTAAATTAGTAAAATACAATTAGCAGATGACATTTGGATATTAGCAGGAAAAAGCATCATTAGGGAGGAAATTATGAGTTAAAGGCTACTCTTGGGCAGCCATTGGGATCGTCTTATCTTCAAAGACCACCTTTCAGGATACTTTGCTTGGTACTCTGTCATTTTGTTTATTTATGCCTCCCGTTAAAAAAGACCACCCACTTTGATAAACCCCAATTTGGTCATCATAAGGGGCTGGTGGGTCAAGCCAGGTTTCACTGCATTTGTTCAATTGGAATTAAACAATTGGACAATCAGATTTCTTACAAAAAAAGAGAATGCTTTTGTTGCAGTATCAGTAGCAGCAAGCCCCAGACTGTGGTCTTCTTGTTTGCCTTGTTAGTCTTATGGTTCAGCTGCCAGCCAGGAAGCTGGAAAATGGCCTGCAAGTCTGTACACAGTGGTCCCCCTCAAGTAAGGCCACCCCTCACCAGGGGGCACCTCTCTTAACTCTTAATTTCTATGCCACATGTTGGGCTCCATGGACCCAAAGTGTGCTGACAAAGATTGTTAACCTGGATTGAAATATATTCAATGTAAAGACAGACATGCTGGTACTTGAATGAACTGTCTTTTTACAAGGAACATGAAGCTGGCACTCGAATTATAGTTCAGAGCAATTCATTTTAAGCCGTTTGACTTAAGTCATTGTTGGCACTGAAAGAGTTGTAAGACCAGCATTCCTATATGCTGAAAGTTTACCATTCATATTATATTGTTCCTCTATACAGAGGCCACCCATCTTAAAAGGCCACATTAGGGATGTCTTTGGGGTGGCCTTATAAGAGGGGACCAGTGTATAACCATGAGGGGACCAGTGTATAACCACGAGGGGACCGGTGTACATTTGTATAACCATGAGGGGACCAGTGTATAACAAGGGGACCAGTGTATAACCACCAGAGGACCAGTGTATAACTAGGAGGGGACCAGTGTATAACCACGTGGGGACCAGTGTATAAGTACGAGGGGACCAGTGTATAACCAGGAGGGGACCAGTGTATAACCACTGAGATTATGGCCTGTACCATTGTTGTAGTGGAGAACCAATGCTGTTTGTGATCACTACCTTTATTCTGTACAAATCACAGCAGAAGATTTAAAATAAAGAAAGGCCTACCATACAGTGTAGTTCAATTTTTAATTTCCTTGAATACATCTTCTTGAGTGAGATTTTCAGTTTTATATCAAACCCAATAGGCAATTTCATGTTCAATTATGTGTTAAAATCGCAGCATAAACACTTCGTGACAAAAAAATCAAGGACAAATAAAATGACTGTGATAAGTTTTGCATCAAGACCGGCTACAATTTCACAAGTACAATGATTGCAATTTGTCCATCTTATTGCACAAATTGGATTCTGTAAGATTTCAGTCACATACAGAATTGTGCTGGTTTTGCTGTGAGGCCTGCCATTACAGCTTTTCCAAATTGCTGGTACAAGTCAGTACGAGAATAGGAGTGACTGCTTGACAGTTTAACCACATGTTGTCTAAAATGACTACTGCAATTTTGATTGTCATTAGTGATGAAAATACTGAGTTGTTTATAAAACAATTGTCTGGTATTTGGTATAATAGTGGTATATGGGAGAAATTAGTGTGGTAGACACTGATGAATTGTCAGCTCTGGCTGAGATAGGCTCGATGTTTATAATTTGTCAGTATCGACTTTATAATTGCTTCACAGCCTAGCATGAGAACAGTCCAGGCTGTACAGGGCAGTTAACCCCTTCATTGCCAAGGTGGAGATGTAGTCAACGTGTGCTTCCTCATCATACTTTATAAATAGTGTACCCAAAGCACCGAGGCAAACTGTTGACCAGGATCATTTTACCCTCAGCACAAAAAGTGCCGAAGGGTATTCTCGTCCCCTGCATTGTCCGTCTGTCTTGTTGATGTTACCATGACATCTCAAAAATTGTTCACTGTCTTTGTACCAAATTTTTGTCAGAGATGCACCTTAAAATTGACCAGGTTCCTATTGAAAACCAGCTTCCTCTTATAATTTTAAAACTTTTTATGAAACTTTTTCAGTATTATTTCAAGGCCATCTGGGTGGCGCCCAAAGGGATGACATTACCATAATACAAGTATCTCCAAAAATATTCACAGTAGCTTTACTGAATTTTTGTCACAGAAGAACCATATGATGGACCAGGTTCCTTATTGAAAACCACCATGCTCTGATTATTTTAATTTTTTTAATGAAAATTTTAATGTATTTATTTGAAGGTTGTCTGAGTGGTGTCAACCTTGACAATATTACCAAGATATCTCAAAAAATGTTAACCGCAGCTTTACCAAATATTTGTCAGAGATGCATCTTATCATGGATCATGTTCCTATTTAAAACCAGCTTCCCCTTTGCATTTATAAATTTTGTATGAAACTTTAAAGTATTTATCAAGGCCATCTGAGTTGCACGCAATTAAGGGGACGATGTTACCAAAATACCTCAAGAAGGATCCATCGCAGCTATATAAAGTTTTTATCAGAGATGCACATTATAATGGACCAGATTTCTATGGAAAACCAGCTTCCTTTTAATATATTTAAACTTCTTGTGAAACTTTTGAAGTATTTATTTGAAGGCCGCATGAGTGGCGCACAAATGAACAATGTTACCATAATATATTGAGAAGGATTCATCACAGGTTCATCAAATTTCTGGTGTAGTTACACCATAGTATGTCACATGCAAAGTCTCAAAACAATGCAGAATTGAGGAAAAAAGATTGTGGTCGCTGAGGGTAATCCGTTTGCTGAACACTGTTTTTTGTGTTGCAGTATAAACATGCTGGCACTTGAATGTAATGTCTTTGAATTTGTGTCAGAGGAATTTTTATATGCCCTGTCGTGTTTCGCAATTGCCTTTTTTTTTAATTCAAAAAAGTTTAAACCAAAGATCTTTTCAATATTCACTAGGGTTTTGAACTGGGAATCATAAAAAATAATTCACATGAGCACAATGAACTTTTGTTGTGATCAGAACTGGAAGATTCAATAGGACTGCTGAAAGCACACCATGTACAACTCTGGCAATGTAAAGAGTGAGAGTACTACTACTCAAAGCACACCATATAAAACTCTGACAATGTCAGGGGTGAGAGTACTACTACTCAAAGCACACCATGTAAAACTCTGGCAATGTAAGGGGTGAAAGTACTACTACTCAAAGCACACCATGTAAAACTCTGGCAATGTAAGGGGTGAGAGTACTACTACTCAAAGCACACCATATAAAACTCTGACAATGTCAGGGGTGAGAGTACTACTACTCAAAGCACACCATGTAAAACTCTGGCAATGTAAGGGGTGAAAGTACTACTACTCAAAGCACACCATGTAAAACTCTGGCAATGTCAGGGGTGAGAGTACTACTACTCAAAGCACACCATGTAAAACTTGGGCAATGTCAGGGGTGAGAGTACTACTACTCAAAGCACACCATGTAAAACTTGGGCAATGTCAGGGGTGAGAGTACTACTACTCAAAGCACACCATGTGAAACTCTGGCAATGTCAGGGGTGACAGTACTACTACTCAGAGCACACCATGTAAAACTTGGGCAATGTAAGGGGTGAGAGTACTACTACTCAAAGCACACCATGAGAATCTTTGGTAATGAAAAGGGTGACAGTGTTACTTGAAGCACACCATGAGAATCTTTGGTAATGAAAAAGGTGACAGTTCTACTTGAAGCACACCACGAGAATCTTTTGTAATTAAAAAGGTGACAGTGCTACTCGAAGCACACCATAAGAATCTTTGGTAGTGAAAAAGGTGAGAGTGCTACTCGAAGCACACCATGAGAATCTTTTGTGATGAATAAGGTGACAGTGCTACTCAAAGCACACCATGAGAATCTTTTGTAATTAAAAAGGTGACAGTGCTACTCGAAGCACACCATGAGAATCTTTGGTAATTAAAAAGGTGACGGTTCTACTTGAAGCACACCATGAGAATCTTTTGTAATGAAAAAGGTGACAGGCTACTCGAAGCACACCATGAGAATCTTTTGTAATGAAAAAGGTGACAGTGCTACTTAAAGCACACCATGAGAATCTTTGGTAATTAAAAAGGTGACGGTTCTACTTGAAGCACACCATGAGAATCTTTTGTAATGAAAAAGGTGACGGTTCTACTTGAAGCACACCATGAGAATCTTTTGTAATGAAAAAGGTGACAGGCTACTCGAAGCACACCATGAGAATCTTTTGTAATGAAAAAGGTGACAGTGCTACTTAAAGCACACCATGAGAATCTTTGGTAATTAAAAAGGTGACAGCGCTACTCAAAGCACACCATGAGAATCTTTGGTAATTAAAAAGGTGATAGTGCTACTTAAAGCACACCATGAGAATCTTTGGTAATTAAAAAGGTGATAGTGCTACTTAAAGCACACCATGAGAATCTTTGGTAATTAAAAAGGTGACAGTGCTCCTCAAAGCACACCATGAGAATATTTGGTAACTAAAAGGATAAAGAATACGACTCAAAGCATATCATGAATTTTTGATAATGAAAAGGGTAAGAGTAGGTACTTAAAGCACACCATGAGAATCTTTGGTAATGTAAAGTGTGACAATACTATACCCAAGAATCTTTGATAATGAGAAGGGTGACAATACTACTCCAACCTAGCACATCATGACAAACTTTTGTAATGTAAGGGTTATAGTTCTCAAAGAACAAAATGACAAACCTGCACATTGTAAGGGATGACACATATCCTACCTCACGATTTTAAAACACATCACCAGAAACCTTAAACTGGAAGGATTTATAGCATTTTTCACAGCAGTGCAAGATCATTGAAACATTGTACACTGTCAGGGATCAAAGCTCTGCTCAAAGCACAGCATTACAAATCTTTACACCGAGGCATAATAGCACTTCTCATGAAGCCTGCCATTGTACGCCCGAGCACCACCAGGGATGAGAGTACACCATCCACTGATGGATTTCCATTTCTGTCTTAGCACTTTAGCCAAAGCTGTCAATTACTAAGTCTGGGGAGCAAAAGATACATATTTGTGGTTTCCTTTGATCAGATGGCATTTGAAACAATATAGTAACATGCTTGCTTAGTCTGATACTTACAGATACAATTTATCTAAATTGTACTGCAGGACTACCTCTGGAAATTTTAATTTTGTAGCCATGAACATTATGAATATTTGCATAAAATCTGTGAAAGAGCTAATTTGTGGAATACATTGTGCATTGAAATTATAGTCATACATGAAAAGAGAAGCAACAGCTACAGATCATAGCATTTGGCTACAAATTCTAAAATGATTGAGGATGCATGACAACAATTGACCAATGACATTGCAGGATACAGATCACATGACCAATTTTTACCAGTTTGATTTGATGTGACTCAAATGGTCTAAAAAGTGCTGCAGATCTACTTGTAACACACGCCCATCCCTAATCACTATTGTTGATGCAGAATGTTGAGCTGTTGATTTGTATTTTTTGTTTTCATTGACATGATTTTTTGGGGAAAAATTATACTCTTTTAATATATGGTATTTAGCGATGACTAAACAAAGCACACATAAAAATCAGTAGTAAATCTTGTTAAATCAACCAAATTTAGGCCTACTGGTTCATTTGCGCTCATAACCACAAGATGGCTCTGCAAAACATATGCGGGGGTTTGCTCAATTATCAGAACAGCTGAATGAGCAGCGAAACATGGACAACACTTTGAGGATTTTGTGGAAATATAAGTGGTTTTGTCAGGTTTGTGGAGAATATTGAAGGACTGTTATGCAGCAACATTTCAGAATAAGCTTTAAAGTGACCCTTTTCAGTTTTGGTTGCAGAATCGAAATCGCTCAGGCAGCCCAGGAACCTCGAGCTTTGCTCTTTGTTCCTGGGCTGCCTGAACAATTTCGATTCTGTGACCAAAACCTCAAAGGGTCACTTTAACCCTTTCCCCCTCAAACCAGCCAAAACCAGCTGGTGGTCAAATGTCGTCTGCTTCAGTGTTTTCAACTAATTTCAGCAGTAATGAAAAACAATTTTGACTGAGAATTGGAGATGAGCCCTAAACAAGATCACATGCCCGAGGTCAGCAACTTTCCTTGGCATGACTTGGGCACTTAGTGCCCAACTCATGCCAAGGAAAGTTCTTGACTCAAGTATCAATTCAAGGGAGAAAGGGTTAAAGCAATAGCCGAAAAGATTCTGGTGGTATTAATCCTTGGAGATCAAGACAAGCTAAGAGGTCAAGTACCTGTTACTGTTCTGTATAGGCAAGTATTATTAATAAACATATGAAAATTAAGTTAAATTTTCCAGATTTGGTTACAAATGCTGTCTTCCCTCCCCCCCCCTCCCATTAACACCCAATGTGTATTTAGCACAGTGTTTTAATACATGTAAGTGGATTATTGTGTATCCAGGCAACCAGTATCAAAATGCACTCACAATTTGACCTAAAGATCTACCTAAACCTTCTGCTGGGTTATGTGCCAGTAGAAAGGAAGATTCGTTCCCCCCAGAAACAAATATTCAGCAAATATGTGCTTCCCCAGTGAATGAATATTCACTCCCATCTATGAATATATGCTGCCTCGGTTGTATGGGGAACAAATGTTCTCCAAACAGTTGTTTCCACCCACAAAGTTCAATGTCTTCTTCCATTTAACCTTATATACATATAGTTAAGCTGAGCATAGGCTGATCAGGGTAAATGTGTGGTAGATGCTCCCAAGTGACAGTACCATATGCATGGAATAAACGTAACTGATAATACAAAGTGAATGGTACCGTAATAAATATTCGTAACGTGAACAAATATTCATTCCAGGGAGAACCAGTATTCTGGGGGAACAAATTGTCTTTGACACTGTATCACCCCCCCCCCCCCCTTGGAAATGAACCGCTCCATTTTTCCATAAAGACCACAGTGGTACCTGCTATTTGAGACCGCCTTTATGATGCCAGACAAAAGTGGTCACATATGACAGGTGGTCTTTCACTGAAGGTAAGCTAGCAAAGAAATTGAAGGGCAGTGTCTTCAAAGAATGGTCTTAAAAGCTAGTGCAGTCTTTTCACAAGAGCTGGTCTTGACAGCAGGTACCACTGTACTTCATCGTCAGGAACCTTTACTTCGATATTTTACATTCAAGCTTTATTATCGATAAAACAATCTTCAATGCCAAGTGCCATTGTATCAGCTAGCAGTTTCAAGAATATTGTGGCAGGGGACCTAGAGCCTTGGGATCAGGGGGCATTTGTTTATTCTGGAATTGACTAGAGTTTGGATTCCAATTTCCATGTGCAAAAAAAAAAAAAAAAAAGATTCAAATTGATTATTTGTTGAATGCAGCTCCTTGGGGAAAAATTAAGAACACTTACCCTTGGGAAAAAAAGTGTAGTTGTGCAAATCTAGCACAATAAGGCATCCATCCCCCATCTCCTCTCCCCCCCCCCCCCCCCAATAAAAAAACAAAAACAAAAATACAAAATATAGGAATTTGAATTCACATTTAGAAACTGGTCTAGCTTTATCTCGCTGTTTGTGTTTTCCATAAATGGCCTAGCCTGGTTGTTTCATTCAAAATATAGGAAGAGGCTTTGCCAGATGCATGGTTCCTTTGCCATCTTGTACATGCTTTAAATATAAATGCATGGTTCCATTGCCATCTTGTACATGCTTTAAATATAAATCAGTAATTCAGATTTTTGTAGTTCCCCTTGGTGCACCACCAGCCCTGTACTTACTGCACATTTTTAATGGGTTTTCACATGTTTCGTGAAAGTACGAGCAGAAGATGTGTCCAGTTTAACTGCTATCAGGATCCAGAAAGCATTGACCCTAAGTTTCATCAACTAAACAGAAGGTAAACTGAAAATACTGCAGTGGATTTCTTTGATGTTTGCTAGTTTATTAAACATGAGTGTTGCACGCTGGCATACAGATCCCAAATGACCAGGTCAGTACACCACTTTGCCTGGTTTTTAAACAGCAGGGGCTAGAGCAGCTTCTGAATGTACAACATTTTATGGTCAGGTGCCAACTCTGCCAAGGCTGATGGTTCTTAACCGTCGACATGCTATTGTTGCTCTGCCAATTTTTATGCTCAAAATATTGCCTGCTCAAAATTTCCCATGGCAATCTACAAGAAAACAGGAGGAAATCAAAGTGGATATTCGGCTGAGAGTTGTACACGTACATATTGACCCTTTCGCATCTTAAGATCAAGTCAACAAATTTACTCCAAAGGGTTTTTGCTTTTTGTTTGTTTGTTTGTTTTTCTTTTTTTGTTTTTTTTTTTGTTTTTTTTGTTTTTTTTGTTTTTTTTGTTTTTGTTTTTTTGTTTTTTGTTTTTTTGACCACACAAGTTGGAAATAACTGAGAGGAAAAGGTTAATAACCCCAGCTAATGAGCCATAGAAGGGTTAAACAGCTGCATGCAGGTCACATGACATGGCAAATGTTTGGAAACAAAGCACCAGAATAAATATACAAGTGAAGCTGTAAGAACAAGAGGAATACATTGGCATTGACAGCATTCCCAGGTCTAACACTTTTGTGTGACGGAGACAGCTGGGGCACATCAATCAGAGTTCAAAGTTGCATGTTCAGGGACATTTTCTTTGACATATATTGAGTTTTTAAGAGAAGAGTGGATACTTGGTTGTTTACAAATTTGTCCCCATTTTGTTAATACTGAAATGTACATAAAGATATGCCTTAAAACAAAGTTTTGCTTCTTATTTCTCAAGAATTGAGTACATTATACAGCACCCCACACAACTTCCATGTCTCTGGCCATGTTTTCAGGCAGAATAAACCCAAGTCAATTGTCACATTTCCTTGGTGTATATACTGCGCATTCTCACTGTTCAGAGAACAGTAGGGAAAACTGTTGCCCCAGTGTACATTATTCTTCCTGTTATGCCTCACAAACTTGAAGCAAAGTTGTCCTGCTGAATATTAAATCAAGTACAAATTCTACATGTACAATGTATTTGAGCAGGTGATATTTTCTGTATCTTTTACACTCTGCGCTCTCTTTGGACAGAAGGAGTTAACTATCAGTACGTGACATCATCAAAATCAATGGGGGAAAGTCAAGAAATCAATGTAGAGTTAATAAGCGTCCAATGGTGAGCTGTGGTTTGACCGCCTGCAGATTGGGCTTCCATGCAGGTGTGCAGTAGGGGGGGCTTGCTCAGGATCAAAGGTGCACCTCGCAGACCCTGAGGGTGTCTGATAAGCAGGACAAGTCAAATGAAACTGAAACTAAGACAAGATAGAATTGAGATCTTCCTGCTGCCGTTGCTGATCTGGTTTCAAAGCTAGTACTGCGTCAGCTGAAAGAGGAGCAGACGGTGTCCAGCGACTTATTGAAACTGTATAAGTGGCACATGGGCTGCGACTTGGGCATCCTTTGATTATGAATCCAATGCAATGCCCACTTGAGTAGGAGTCACTGTTTTCAGCCACTTGTTCTGCTTGGTTTTGAAAAAGCTGATGACATTGTAGTTGAAATGTTTTTAATCAGATATCAGTAAATGTATATGTATACCATCGCAGGCACCCAAATTCTTCGTACTTTTGCTGTAAATTGAATAGTCTTCTTTTGATCTCCAATTTCAGAAAGAGTAAAATTTGATACTTGTACCATACAGCCATCTATATGTTCTATATACCAATAGAATAACAAGCAGCACAAATAGTCTGGTACCCATTTTATCTGTAAGATTAAAGTCTCTTAAGTAATCCTGTATGTGATTCTTACAACAGCCTTAAAAGGTGATACTGTGGTTACATGGTCATTATCTCAAACTACCCTGGAAGGTACATGTGTACAACACTTGGATTCATTCTGAATGTCTTCAAAAGAATATAACTGAATGCCTGTACAGAGGCAGGCACTATTTTTGTTCTCTTTAAGCTCATAACTGATGCTTGTGCATGGTTGGTCTTCCAGCTACCGTCCTCACTCCCCCCCCCCCCCCCCGACATCACTTACACATACTTACGTGTGATTAATTTTGATGCAGACTGGAAGTAAAGTTAGTTCTGTGTTCTTAAGTAATAAAGAAGGAAAAACATATACGGTTTTCTGTGGACTGTCCGTGGCCAAAATATTGTAACTATTATCCTTGCCTATGCACATTCACTTGCACAAATTTTCATACAAGGAATAAAAAACAGCCCTTAAATTGGTTTATGAACATACCTTGTAGTCAAACTTGCACTGATCACTGACATAATTTTAGTGAGCTGAGCAATATTTACTCTTAACCTTTATTACTCACTCAACTTGAGTGAGCTGAGCAATATTTACTCTTAACCTTTATTACTCACTCAACTTGAATGAGCTGAGCAATATTTACTCTTAACCTTTATTACTCACTCAACTTGAGTGAGCCGAGCAATATTTACTCCTAACCTTTATTACTCACTCAACTTGGGTCAGCTGACCTATATTTACTCTTAACCTTTATTACTCACTCAACTTGGGTGAGCTGACCTATATTTACTCTCAACCTTTATTACTCACTCAGCTTGGGTGAGCTGACCTATATTTACTCCTAACCTGTATTACTCACCCAGCCTGAGTGAGCTGAGCAATATTTACTCTTAACCTTTATTACTCACTCAACATGAGTGAGCTGACCTATATTTACTTTTAACCTTTATTACACACCTCAAGTGAACTGACCTATATTTACTTTTAACCTAAATTACTCACACACCTCAAGTGAGCTGACCTACATTTACTCTTAACCTTTATTACTCACCTAATTTGAGTGAGCTGACCTATATTTACTCTTAATCTTTCTTACTCACTCACATTCAGTGAGCTAACCTATATTTACTCTTAACCTTTATTACTCACCCAACTTGAGTGGGCTGACCTATATTTACTCTTAACCTTTATTACTCACTCAACTTGAGTGAGCTGACCTATATTTACTCAAACTTTATTACTCACCCAGCTTGAGTGAGCTGACCTATATTTACTCTTAACCTTTATTACTCAACATGAGTGAGCTGACCTATATTTACTCTTAACCTTTATTGCTCACTCAACTTGAGTGAGCTGACCTGTACTTACTCTTAACCTTTATTACTCACCCAACTTGAGTGAGCTGACCTATATTTACTCTTAACCTTTATTACTCACCCAACTTGAGTGAGCTGAGCAATATTTATTCTCACTTTGATGAGGACAAATATTGCTAAGCTCATTCAAGTTGTGGCATCATCAATTATTTATGACAGTTGGTCCTAAGGATGCTTGGGAAGCCTATCAAAAACTAGGTCACTGCGTCACCTAATTAGGTCACAGTGCTGTATTGAAAAAAAATGGCAGTACCATGATATCTTCAAATCATAATATTCTCATTGTAGCTGCACCAATTAGTTATGATAGTTGGTTCTAAGGATGCCTTAGATACCTAGTGAAAACCAGGTCACTGGGTCACATATTTAGGTCACAGTGCTGCATTGAAGGAAAATTGCCTTGCCTTATCTCTGCTCATTGCATTTGCACCAAAACTTTGTCATTAGGTCAAACAGAAGTAACCTTGACCTACCAGAGGGGTATTGATGTAAGCTACTTGTCCATCCGTCTGCTCTCTATCTGTCCTAGCAGAGGGGTTTTCGGTCACTGATCGCCTTCAAGTCTCTGTAGCAGCCTTTACTGTTGCCCTGAATCAATGGCTGCTCCTTGTGGCCCCATGTTCTCATGTGCTGATACTGAGATTGTTATCTTTTCATACTAATTAACTCCTTTCACTTTAATCAGCCAGACTTGCTCCCTTCTGTGATACTGTGGCAGTATGAAAGTGATTAAGCTTCCAGGGGAGAAAAGATTATCCTGAAATTAAGAGTCCAATTGCGTATCAAAGGAAATGTTTTGCTGTCAACATTATCCAGGACTTGCAAGCTTCATGTCAATTTAAAGCCCAACAACAGAGAAAAATATAATATTTACCATCTTAAGTTTTAACATGTATCAAATTATAGAAGTACATGGGTTAGAGAATGGTATATAATGATATCCCAAGCATATTTAATGAACTGCAAGCCTGACTTGTGTTAACTACACTGACATCTTGTACAGCTGTAAAGGAATATTTGTTCCCTCGCATAAATATTTGTAGCCCTCCACTGTGGGGATGTATGTGCTGCAAATATTTGTTACCACCCACAAACTGATGATCAATTTTGTGTGTGAACATTGACTTATTGTGTTTGCTAGTATTTTTAGCTCAGCTGACTGACTAGTCAGGCTGAGCTTTTAGAAGGCTGAGTTGTCTGTTGTCTGTCCGTCGTCCGTCATCTGTCCCTTCATTCAAAGTTACATCTTTTACTTCTTCTCAAAACTCAAAACTCAAACTCAAAACTCATTTATTTTAGCCAATCAATACAATGACGATTTCAATATTGAGATATATGTAAATAATGATAAAAAATTGATGTGGCTAGGGGGACTCCTATTAAGACAAATACATGTCGCTCTCATAGGAGCCACCTTTAAGTCTTAAACATTTGAAACAATATAGATGGCAGTTACTTTAATAATAAATGTCGAAATAAACTTCAAGATATAATACAGTTTACACACACAACATGGGTGGGAAAATATAATTGTTAATTATTTTGACAAACATAGCAGTTATATATATTACAACTCTGTTCATAATTATTCAAAAAGATATTTTTAATATAAATATACAAGGAAAACCCTTGTAAACTATGAGTATGTATTTTCCGTATAACATTCTTATCTGTTTGATTCACTGTGACTGGAATAACATAGTTTAAACTCTGTTTTGCAAATATTTTATTGACTCTATTAATAAAAAGGTTATCACAATGTCTGTTGTTATAGTTGTTTATTTCATTTATTGGGATGAATTGAAAATAGAATAATCTTATGGGTACAAAACCATTTGCCAGATTCACTTCAAACTTGCTCGCAATGTACCTTTGGTGGGTCTCTACCAAGTTTTTTCAAATGTTAATGCTCCAGTGATTTTTGGATTTTTTGTTTTGTTTTTTTTCTGGGCAAATCTTAAAGAATCATCTTCTCCAAAACCGCTCACCCACTTGCTTTGATATCATACAGGAACACTCCTGGGGATTCTTAGTTCTGAATATGTTCCCCAGGTGGCACTGCAATTTTTGTCCTTTTTTTATGCTTTTTTATGTGTTTTCACTGTTTTCAACTTCTCCTCCACAACTGTCACTCAGATTAAGCTGAAACATGGTGGATATGTTCCTTGTGGAAAGGTTAAACAAAGGTGTTCACTAGGTGGCATTGCTGGTGATTCCTGATTTTAAACGATTTTTTTCAGTTCGGGTATTTTTTGGTAAAGGCACCTTTCCTATTGATTACCATAATTACTATGCAACTCAATGGGTATATTTTAATGCTAATTCATATTTTTGACTTCTTCTCCAAAACTGTCATCCAGATTCACTTCAAACTTGGTAACAATGTACTGTGGGTGGGTCTCTACCAAGATTTTCAAATGGTCATGCTTCAGTAATTTCTGGATTTTTTTACATTTTTTTGTTGTTGAGTAAATCTTAAAAAAAAAAATTTCTTTGCCAAAGCTGCTCACCCAATTGCTTTGATATCACACAGGAACACTCCTGGGGACTCCTAGTTCTTTCTTTGTTCACCAGGTGGAACTGCAATTTTTCTTTATTTTTTATGTTTTTTTTTTTTATGTGTTCAATATTTTCAACTTCTCCTCCACAACCGTCACTCAGATTAAGCTGAAACTTGGTGGATATGTTCCTTGTGAAATGGTCAAACTGAGTTGTTTACTAGGTGGCACTGCTATGGCTTCCTGATTTTTGAACAATTTTTTCAGTTAGGGTACTTATTGGCAAATGCACCTTTCCCATCTATTACTATGGAAGTCAATTGGCATTTTAATGCTAATTCACATTTTCAACTTTTTCTCTGAAACTGTCATCCAGATTGACTTTAAACTTGGTAGAAATGTACCTTGGGTGGGTCTCCACCAAATTTGTTCAAATGGTCATGCTCCAGTAATTAAAAAAAAATTGTTTATGATTAGTTTTGTTCTTTTTGGGGCACAAATCTAAATATAAAAAATCTTCTTTTCTGAAACTGCTCACCCAATTGCTTTGATATTACAAAGGAACGCTCCCAGGGTCTCCTAGTTCTTGACTTGTTCACCAGATGGTGCTACAGTTTTTAGTTCAGCTGACTTGCTAGAAAGGCTGAAGTTTTATGAAGCTGAGTCGTCTGTCTCGGAAATACTTCCAAATGTCATATGCCTCAACACAGGTCTTTTCAGTCCTAAACTTGATTTTGTGGGACAAGCTTAGGTCAGCTGAGCACGGGCTGTTCATGCCGCCCTAATATTTTTTTTCTGTCTATTTTTCATTTTTGTCAGTTTAAGACAATTAACTCAGCATAGGTTACCTTAGTTTTTGTTTAGTCCAATCTCAATAATGTGCAGCAAGGAAATCTGTGTCTTCAAGACATCTATATATTTGTGTGTTGTCACCATGGTAATATAAAATAATTAAACAAACTTTATTTGGGTGGCTCACATGCTAGCGATTGTTGAACAATCTTAATATGAGTCTCCTCACCGCCTCCATGTTTTTAAAGAAATAAATTATCAGATTGATTGTTAATTTCTACTGATACAATATGCTTATGAATTATACTATACTGTATTATATTGGTCAAATAAATGAATTGAATTGAATTGAATTGAATTGAATTGAACTGAATTGAACTCTTCTTCCATTAAGCATATATAGTTCAGCTAAGCATGGGCTGATCATGATAAATGTACATTAAATATTCCCAAGTGACAAGACCATTTGTATAGAATAAACTTAAATGGTAATATGAAGTGTATGGTAGGGGAATAAATATTAGTAAGGGAAACAAATATTCCTGAATATTCATTCCAAGGGGAATAGTGTTTGGGGGGAACAACTGTTGTCAGCATGATCACCGGACTGTTCCTTAAGTATTAAAGATACACCTAGCACCAATGTTCACTTGTTTGGCATATTGTGGTGTTTATAATTGCTCAGGTTAGTTTAGCCTAGTTTTTGGGTAGTTTAAGTTAAATCTCTTCGGGCTTTTTGCCATTACTTATATTTAAGAATGTGTGTTTTGCACAACTGAACCCCAACCAGACATCAATTGCCTTATATGGTAGTGCTATGTTCTATTGCCAGAAGTTTACTGTCCATTTTAATATTCATATAACATGATAAACTGGCCACTTCAAATGGACATTTGAGCAAGTTGTTTTTATTTTTACTCATAGAAATTTGCAGAGAAGCTGCATTTCATGGGTTAAAAAGTTTTTACGGAAACCATAAATCTATTGTAACATTTACAGCACCTTCTGCTAGGAGCTTCAAATGCCAGGGCAAAATGACCACACAATTTTTCAAACTTTGCAGCAGGGAAAACTCCAGGAGAGCAGATGTAACAGTTTAATGATATATCTGGTGATCCCAATGCTTGGTCATCTGAGTCAAGAATTTTCCTCAGGATGTATTCAGCCTTGTAAAGTGCATGGTTGAAAACATGAGACTGCAGAATGCCTCGCAGGCAACCTTTGTGGTGGATGAGAATTTACAATCAGTTTGCAGTTACCACTGGCAGCATTTTACAGCTTTTAGTTGCTGATGAGAGAGGGATACAGTATATGGGGCTACATGTATGTGACCTTGACCTAAGTTTTTTATGAAAGCTGGTATGATTGTGTATTATTAGGATTTTCAGAGGGTTTCATGAACATGAGGGTCACCTTGACCTACTTTTCAACAACACACCCATTGATAGAAAAGCATTTAGCTTACATAAGGTCATGATCTTTAAATCTGACCTTGATGTGTAAGATCAAGTAGAATCCCTGTGGTCGAGTCTGGTTCATGTTAAGGTTAAACTGTAAAAGTTTAATTTTGCTGTAATAATTGATATCAGTTCATGCTTGATTGATTTTTGAGTGAAGACAACAGGATTCACTGAGCATAGTACTGTCACAGTCCTCTTGTTCTCGTGACTGACTGGTTTGCCTTCTGCTAGCACCCTCTGTACAAAGGGTATGACGAGTCTCTGGCCATGACGGACCCAGGTGGACGTATCTTCCAAGTTGAGCTACAGCACAAGAATGAACAAGGCAACGCTTAAGCTGTTGGCTACAAACAAATTACTTCACAGTCTTTCTCTGCAAAAATCGTTAAGTCTGACATAGCTGACCTTTCTTCCACAAAGCCTTCTAATTAAACGAAGCACAGGTTGGCATTGAGGGTCATAAGTGGACTTGGTGTACGTGAGACACAAACGCGATAAGATCTTTGGCTGCTCACCCTGGGGGGCCACTTGGAATTGAGTATCATCATTTTGACACGATACCAAAAAATGATTATCTTTTGTAGCACCATCATTCCCCAAAAAAGTTCAAGGTTATGATATATCCTGCATTTGTTTGGAGTTCATCCTCTTGGTGAATTCTGGGAGAAGTCTGAGTATGTAGCATGTTTGACAGCCACATGATATAAAATTCCTACATCCATTGTCCTGCTTGGACCAAGATATGGCTTCTACCTTCTATTTTTGCTGGGATTTTTAACAAACTCAATGAAATGTGGTTAAATTTCAGGCCAAAGTTTTTGAGGAGAATTTGATGTATTGTGAGGGAAGTTTGCATGGATTAAGCAATTCTGGGAGGATGAAACCCACTTTAGGTGAAGCTTCTTGTCCTGGACCTTGGTCGTGTGACCTTGGTTGGGTCAAGGTCAGGTAAAGGTCAGGTAACTTCATTGATGGTGAGTGGTTCACCTGAACAGCTTGTACCTTACATTGAATTGTTGTCAGTCTGGATTGTATCACATTGCTCTTGACCCTAGGTCAGCTGCGCAGGCAAAAATATGCAGCTTCCAGTACCAGCATTGTATCAAACATTGATATACTCGACATTTTGAGCTTGGTCCTACTGACGAGGTCATGTCTGCAGCTTTTGTGCAATTTTGCTGGATGTAGTTTTGAGCTTTGTATTTGCATCTGTTTGTCCAGAACCACTTCCTAGTAGTCATTACCCTATTCCGTAGTCCGAACTCTTGACTCTCCTAATTAAGCTAGCCTGTCACTGTCTAACCTATATACATGTGGAAGTACTATTATCCATACTGCTTTGGTGTATATGGGGCTTAAACCTTATCTAAACTCTCTTTGGCATATTCAACCAAATCTTTGGCATTTTCTTCCAGTTTGCAGATAAAATTAGAAGCAATAGATGTTTTTGGAGTAGATCGATAGATCCATCAAAAATGGTACATACATACATACATACATACATACATACATACATACATACATACATACATACATATATACATACATACAGTAAAACCTCTGTATGTGGCCACCTCTCCAAAGTGGGCACCTCCTTAAAGTGGGCACTTTTCTTTGGTCCCGTTTCATTTTTCCTATTGACTACATTATAAAGCCACCTCTCTAAAGTGGGCACATCCCTAATCTGGGCATTGGGCACCCTAAACATATACCAAAAATCTCTTAAAGTGGGCACTATTATTTTCAATAAATATTTTACTTTGTAAAAGTGTTATTTTTTTGGCATCGGACTTGCCACCATCACTTTTATTTCTTCAAGTGTCATTTTTCTATCAGTGCTCACCACCTAATATAATTTCCTTATCATAACAGAGCACAGTATATGTATAGGCCAGCATCAACAAAACATTCAAGCGTAACAGTTGTTTAGTCCACAATGAAACCATAGGATTACATTATCAAAGTGGAGAGAATAATTGACTCTACTGGAAAGCAAGTTGGTGTAGGGATGAGTGTCAGCTCAGTGATTTGCTCAACCTTGCAGTTTGATAGTTTGACGTGCCTGCTGGTAATCATTGAGTTTGACCTGTTCTGGACTTTATTTTTCTACATAGTACATATAATTAACATTTAAAATTGATTTTTTTTCAATAAATAAGGGCAATATGTTGAAAAAAAAAATACTTTTCTCATTTATTTCATGTGGGATAAAGATACATGCATGTATATATATATATATATATACACATGTACATGCATACATGTAGATGTGTATACATGCATATGTATAACCTCTCCCTTATCTTTGTTGCTCATCAATATAATCCAAATTGGCCGACCCTCTGTAAAGTGGGCACCTCCCTAAAGTGGGCATTTTAATTGCTCCGGTCCCAAGGGTGCCCACTCTACGGAGCTTTTACAGTACATACATACATATTAAACATACAAGTGAGTTTTTCTTTTCTCCTTCTTTTTCCCTTTTTTTTTTTGTCCTATTTTCTTATGTTTTTTTTTTATTGGAGCCCATGAGAAGCCAACAAATGAGAGAGTTTGACTTGATGCGGTTCCTGTGTATGCAGGATGTGTCTTTTCATTGACTCTTTCATTGATGTGCCCAAATATCAAAGTGCTGAGGCAGTCATGCTACTATAACCTTTGACTTGAATGTGACCTTTGACCCTTCAACTGGCTCCAACCCTGCAGGTGACTGAATGTACACATTTACTGGTGAATTACAATATAGTATTGTGACCTTTGACCCTTACATGGCTATTTATTGGTGATTCCTGTATATATCAAAGGTAAGGAAGCCATGGAACCCATGCCGCTTGTTCTAGACATATCTGGTAGTTCCATAATTCATTGATTTTTCAGCAGCAGGAAAGTTTCACGAGCCTCTGCAGGTAGCTCGGCTTAACCTTTATACATGTACAGTACAAAATGCAACACGCAACTCTACAGTAGGCATCCAAAATGGTCAAACACTACCAGAAAAAAAGTTCTTGTTTTGTAACAGTCATTTATCATGTGACATTTGTCTTGATGAACAGAAACAAAAATAACATAGTTTACATTTCTAGAGCACTTTGCATTTGGTTCTCAGTGATATTTCCTTGTTGAGGCATTCCCGTCAGGTTTACCGGGAAGCCACCATTACCTTGTCTCTTGTACATTGTAGCCATGTCTTGTAAATGTAAATAAGTTAACGTATTTAGTTTAATGTATTAACCTGGTGGCCCTGGCTGGGTCTATACTTGTAACCCCTTTAGAAATTTCATGAAAATGCTTAGCAAAAGTAACAAGAACATTTACATGTACCAATGCACAGTACCACTGGAGAGTTCTGCACCCTTTCTTTTGAGTGGTGGCCCCACTAGGGTAGTTTCATGGAGGTATCTCGACCTGAGGGACTTTCAAACATCCCATGCAAAGTGGATTTTAATTATCCAATGTACCATGGGGTCCAGTATAAGCCTACACTCATGCCCGGAAAACATTCAAGAATTTTATTATAATCACAGTGTGGGCAGTGGTACTGACCAATGCAAGTGGCAACGCTAGTGACCCACCAGTGGATATGGTGCAACACCTTCCACTGGCCCACCAGTGGGCATGGTGCAACACCTCCAGTGGCCCACCAGTGGGCATGGTGCAACACCTCCAGTGGCCCACCAGTGGGCATGGTGCAACACCTTCCAGTGGCCCACCAGTGGGTATGGTGCAACACTTTCCAGTGGCACTCTACTTGCTTATGTATATTTATGATTGGGAACTTCAAGGGCAAACATATAGTTTTATCTTTTCTATAACAGTTTTGGCATGCTACATGTACATGCGCAGAGTCAACGGGAAACCATTAAGTACTTTAAAAGTTGATCCAAATTTGTCATAACAGCTCTGTTCTGCATTGGCTAGAAAACTGCATCCTGCAGAACCACACTAGAGCAAAGCTAACACAGTTCATTGATATACCACTCTAGCTCTATGGCACGTCATGATAGGGTTCGTAGGCAGATAAGAACCTTGGAATGGAGTGGACTGTATTATCAGAATGTTGCTTCAAAGAGACTCTTTGGTAGGGACTGGTACAGCATGGAAAAACAGACCAAATACATGATTTGTACTATTATCAACTCTGAGCTGACAATTTGATCAGAATGTGCTCCACCTGACTGAATTTTTCTGTGTGGCGTATTTGTAATGAGTATTTCTTGAAGGGAAATCAGTAGTAAAACAAAAATAATAGCTTCTTTCTTATCAAGTTTTGGGTGAAAAAGTGTCAACAAAGAGGTGTTAACATGGTTTATGTTTTAAGGAGATGCCTTCAACATGAGCTGTAGTTTCAAGTGGCTTGTGTTTTAAGGACAAACCTTAAATTTTGAGCTGTAGTTTCAAGGGGCTTATGTTTTAAGGAGGAACCCTTGGCATGAGCTATAGTTCAGGTGGCCTATGTTTTAAGGAGGATTCTTCAGCATGAGTTATAGTTTCAAGTGGCTTATGTTTTAAGGAGGAACCAAGCTTCAGCATGAGTTACAGTTCCAAGCAGCAGGCATCTATGTGCAAAAGCATGCAATATGGTAGCAGCCCAAGGGTTAGACCATATGTCGTATAGGGCTATTTATCGACCTGCTTTTTTTTTGCTAGATTTTGAAGGAGAACAAATATATCGTGTTAAGTCGTCAGTGTCTGCATGCGCTGGTCTTGCTGGGAAGCTAATCGCTGCTGTCAGCCCTGTGCCTGATATTCTAACATTTCCATACCTCCACACAGAACCCAGCCAGAGCTAACCAATCACTTCACTGTTCCTTGACAGGTCCATGAAGCTGATGAATTCATCACTAGTTTAGCAACTTTGAAAGCTTCATGGTTCAAATCCCACCAAGAATGTGCCCCAAGCCACAAAGTATGTGCAGTATCCACAGGCATATCTAAAAATATATCTTCATGTCACTATGTATTATAGTCCTGCATTCTGCATGCACGTCAATCATGCAAAAATATACAGAGCAGTCACGAGGTAGGTGCTTGAGGTAAAACACCATCAATTGTAAAAAATTCACTTTTATCTGCCAAGGTCACTCAAGATCAATGTTCCTCATGATACTGTCCTGACCAAGGTCACAATAGGAATCTACTAATTATAAATATTCTGATTTTGTCCATATGCTTGCCATTTTGATTACAGTGGTCTTCAAAGGATGCTTAGAAATACTAAGATATTGGAATTACAAGCATCGTCTTTTATCTGTCCCAATAATTTAGTGCGTGGTTTTTATGACTGGGCCAATGTGTTGACAATATAAAGGCATCAGTGTCAAGTGGAAGATAGAGGGGGTCGTTTATCAGCGCAGGAATAGCAGGCATGTAATAAGACCTCTGTGATGTCCTCAAGTTGATCTTCACGTAATAACCTATATACGTGATGAAGATTCACTTTGGTCTTCTTTGCCAATTTCCCCACATTCTTGTGACAGGATCTCCATCTGTGAACAAATTTGTTTTCATGTAGTAGCAATCAGAAAGGTTTATATTTATGGTTGTTTGAGGGGCGATATTGTTGATGGGGGAACATTGATGTATGCTGACAGAAAAAATGCGGAAAAAATTTCTTAGATCCAATGGGATTATTCAGATCTGTTCTTTGATAAAGACCTAGAGAGGTTGGAAATAGGCAACCAGGTGGCAGAATGAACTAGCAGACAGTGGCATCAATCACGCTCAGGAGTGACCTTGAAATGACCTTGAATCCATCTGCACCTTGTTTGGCTTCTTGCACCGGCTAGAATGCACAAAAGAACTGTATTTTTCATCAAAAATTTATGTATGAAAATATAGAAATTGAGAGATTGTTTACATGGACAAATGTGTGTGTGTTTCATTTTCTAGACAGATTGTTGATCATTTTGGATTTTAGTGCATCTTAATTTTCATGTAAACTTGTAGGTCAGAGCTTTATACCTTCAGAATAGTTTCTTTTGGCATAGGAAATGGTTAAAGGAAACAGAAGTATACAAAGAAGACAATGTATAAACTGAAATTTTAATGAAATAATTGGGACTTCAGCTATTTTTAACTTCTGGTAGTTAACGGAAGCAGTAGTCAATACTTGCTCTGTCTCAATGTCTCCATGATATGCCAAGTTGTTGAGCAATGCGGCTCTGATAGAAGTCATCTGCAATGCTCATTCACAAAGATGTCTATTAATGCGACATTTAGGGTAGCCATCAAAACATTGATATGTGATATAAAGAGTATGAAGTATTTTGATTGGGAAAGGATCCAGTACAGGCTCTGTTTAGTTTTCTATCAAATAAAATCAATGTTCATAAATGAAAACAAACGGTAACATGCATGAGGACCTCTGATGTAAAATAACATCTGGGTTTATTTTAATATACAATCAGAGATACTGATCAAGTCTTGACACAACATGATGTTGAGAAAAGTGTTTTTTGAGCACCAAGCAAGACAGGATATCATTTCAGTATATCCCTGATGGTTTCACAGTATGATGCAGCACAGAATAAGGCACTGTACATGTACTGCCAGTATACTGAACCAATGCTGCCTTAATGCTGCCTTTTGAATGAAGCATTGATGCAGTATGTACTGTAATGCTGCACTTACACTGGGTCTATGCTGAAAGGGAGAAAACTATAGCAATGTTGGTACGTGGTATATAAACATTGAACTTTTCATGGCTTGTCTTAGCACCCAGGACATTTTGGCAAAAGACATTTTAGATCTGTGCACTTTTGACCAGTTTGAGCAGTGAAAGGGTTAGGTCTGTCTCCTTAACCCTCGCACCCCAAAAACATGAGGTCTGTCTCCTTATTAACCCTCACACCCCAAAAACATGAGTGGTACATTGATTATTTCAGTTGTGTACTGATCAATGATATGCCTATAAAACAACAGCATTAATATTGCAGTCGGAGTGGACCAGTTGTCTTACTACTTATCCCTAATTTTCATTGAATTGTGTTTTAAGTTACCGTCTTCATTGACCAGCTGATGTCATTTGGTGAAGTTTCATATTTATTTCCATTTAATCAGCTGTCATCCTGCTTCAAAGGATTGTCACTTGATTCACTGTACTCTGTGACCTTTCAAAGAATTAGTCACTTGTATTGCAATGCTCTTACTTCTCTTTATTAAAATATGGCTTCAGGAGAGTGACTCTTCAGTGTAGCGTTAAATTAAAGGACAAAAAGTGATGCTCAAGCAGGTTATGTAACAATGACTTCCAAAACCTTATTGGAACTTTGGTGCTACTATTTGGAGCAAAACATAAAGATACGTGTATAAATTACTAACTGGTTTACTGGTCTATCAAATGCTACAGAGAGAGGGTGGTGTATATAAAATGCAAACTACATGACAATGTGTATCATGGGTATTAAATACTAACATACATGTATAAGGACTTCCCTGCAATGGCTCTTGTTAATGTAACCTCCTCAGTAATGTCACTCAAAGATTGCTTCCAAAAAGCAAGCGTGACAGGCAACCAAGTCAAAAGGTATCCCAGCTAGTGGCTTCCAAGAAATGTGTCTCTGGCACATTGCATTTGGCTACTGATGGCTAATAAAGAATGATCCTTATATTTTACATAGAGTATGAAAATGGGGCCCAAGGGTTAGCCATACAGTGCGTCATTTTGTGATGGCTAATTCCACGATGTGACATTTCACAGGTTCCATAACACAGTGGTAGGCAGAGGTCGTATGAGAAATAGCCTCCTAACCACCACTTCTACTTGCCTTTGTCGTTTAGCTCATTTCTAAGAATAATGTCCAAAAATATATACTGTAATAGGTATGTATGTATGCATGTATGTATGTATGTTTTCAGTTGCATCACATGTAAATACAAAACATATATATTTTTGGTGCCTCTTTGGTGCTGGTGTAGCTACATATGTACAGTCCCTGATCTGGGACAACTCTGAAGACAGTACTTGTACTGGAATAAACACAATGAACTGGGCCATGTCTACTGTGGCATTCATGCATACCTGCCTCCATTGAACCATTCTTTTCAGGAATGGGGGTTTGGTACAGTTGGTATGTGCGTTTTCCATTTTCGCCTAGGTGATTGGTGCTGAAGGCTGCTGGTTTTCGACCCGGCTGTTCCGTGGTCACAAAACACACACACGCATGCGCGCGCGCGCGGAAGTTTCTTGTGTCAACCCCTCTGTCAGAAGGTGTTTCAGCCAATAGAAGCTCATGATTTTCGTGCTACCGTCACTTTCCATCATACCTTGCAAATTTAAAACTGCTGGAATGTGCATATAAATTTGAGTGTCTCATCTTAAGAGGTCAACAGTTCTTTCCATGGTATTCTAACTTAAAATCCATTTGGAATACACACTGATTGTAGCCAGAAAGAATTGTGAATTAATTTATCTGAAGATGCATAAAATTGTGAATTGAGAGCTCAAAGTCTTCCATCAAGGGTCTAGAGTTCAGTTTCTGATAAGTCACCAAAATTATAATTCTTTGGTATATTTGTATTTTGATACAGCTACAATTGCATGCACCAATTTTGATTCCAAAGTATCATCTCCTGGTAACTCAACAAAGATTTGTTTATTTACATATTATATATGGCATATAATATTGCCTTTGAAAGCACCACTCAGCATTTGCGTAATAACAATGGTGTCCAAGAAAGACCCAATAACCAAACATGTTTTCCAGCGTATGTACTGCCCTTTGTACACACACACATAGTTGTTTCCATTCTGTTCTGCCAGACACACCTGTTTGTCCAAGGCATATTAGCTTGGGATTAAGTATCCTAGAAAATGATACAGAACAGCGGCTGATAGTAAAGTTGCTCCATACAGTACAATAGCTGTCGTTGTTAGCTCATTATTTCATGTGTTTACGTCTTATAGAACATCAAAGAATAAGCCGGTCAATAGTGTTTCTTTAACGCCAGTTCCTGCAGGTGAGCCATTTCAAGAGAAAAGCCGTTAGTAATTTGATATGTCAGAGCTTATCTTAAAGAATATTTGTCCTATATTATAGATTATTCTGTTTAAGTACATGTACTCAAGCCTTGAAATGGGAGAAGTGCTGGAAGGTTTATTTAACACTCTCCTGGTTAGGATAAGACAAAAATCAACAGTCCTCCATTGCGTGGGTTGGGTGAACCACGCCCCCACCAAAGGACAGCTGTTGACCTGGGATGTGACCTGGGGCATGCCTTTGTGACAGGATCTTATCAACATTTCTCTGTAAAAATGTTTCTTAAAAACAATAGATTTTAGTACAAACATGGAGCAGGAGATAATATTACATCTGGGTGATTTTAGTATCAAAGGCTTATTATCTCTTTCAGTGCCAAATTTTGGACTGAGTCAACAGCTTTTCTCTACACGCATGAGGTGCATTGCGCGCAATGTGTGCCAAGAAAAGCTGTTGACCTGGGGTATTCTCTGTGGAACTAAAGGCATACAGGTACTTGAATGAAAGTTTTTTTTTGAGGAAGACGAATCTGGAATTCTAATGATAATTCAGACTAGTTTGACTTTAGTAGATTGACTTTAGTGGTGATTGGCACTGAAAGAGTTGAGAACAGAAGCCTTTTCAAGACAAGATGTAAAACATTGTCAGATCATTTTCAAAGGGAGACTTATTTTTGTTTAGGCAAAGAAGATAATTAGAAAGTGGTATAAAGGGATGATTATCATTGTCTGGGTGGCCTTAAATGGCCTTGATTCCATCATTAACCGTGTACACTTGTGTGAAAACAATGACATGGTGGGATCATATCAGACTTCGATGTTTTGAAAACAGACCTTCTTTCTTCTCCTATCAAAAGAGTGGGATCCAATTAATGGGTTGGGTATTATATTTGTATCTATCATGGCATCAGTCCTTCGATATTTTTCCTTGTAACATGGCTTCATGGAGGGTGGGGGTGGGGTGGGGGTTGTACTTGTTTAACTCAGACAGCCAAGGTGCTGCAGTAATTTAGAGTGTAGCTTCAAAACGGATGCCCTGTCAGGTTGTCTGATATGACAACATGGCCAGCAAAGTACAAATAGATGAGGGCATTAAAATAGCAAGTGGGGACAGATCAATATTAGCCAAAAGACCAAATTAACCCTTTCCCCCTTGAATTAAGACCTAGTCAACAACTTTCCATGGCATGGGTTGAGCTCTCACCGTGCTAATGAAAGTTGTTGACCTTGGGCATTTAATGTTCATAGTCTCGTCTACAATTTTCTGTCAAATTGTTTTTCATTTTTCATCTGTTGAAATCAGTTGGAAATACTGAAGCAGACGACATTTGACCAGCAGCCAGTTTTTTCCAGTTTAAGGCGGAAGGGTTTAAGGAATGCAACTGGTTCCCTGCAAGTTATGATATAGAGCAGCTGTGACAGCTTATGCCATGCAGGTCAAGGACGGATTGTGTGAGATGTTATACCAGCAACTGAGGAGAATATGATTTCTTTCCTCCATCAAATTCCCATTTTTCACAGACTAAAGGCTTATCTCCATCTTAATTGTTATCTTAAGAATTCCCTAAATGGTGCATAAGTGTGTCAATTTTGAAGGCTAACCCCAATAACACCATAGTCAGAAAACACAAAACGAAATAGCACAGTAGTAGTCCTTGTCAGGAGAGACCCACATCATGAGAAATCGTCTTCTAATGAGCGATCACTTTACAGATTCCCAATTTGTATACTTCCAATGTTAATGTACCTGTCTTGAGAGACAAACTGACTTTTAAAACCAGTTTTTGTTGCTGTGGAGATCATCTCTGGTGACGGGGACCATTGTGGACATGTACATGCATAAACATGTAGGTAAACAACATGTATGGGTGTTTTATATTGGGACCACAGGACAGCCAGGTCTTCACAGGACAGTCCGCATGGTCTTCACAGGACAGCCTGGTCTTCACAGGACAGCCTGGTCTTCACAGGACAGCCAGGTCTTCACAGGACAGCCAGGTCTTCACAGGACAGCCAGGTCTTCACAGGACAGCCTGCATGGGCTTCACAGGACAGCCTGGTCTTCACAGGACAGCCAGGTCTTCAACCGGCAGCCCTTGGCATCTGTCATCTGGCCCAAAATGGGAAATACACATGTCCACTTGGCCACATCCCCATTCTCAATCAAAATAGTAGTAGTGGCAGCAGCAGCAGTAGTAGTAGTAGTAGTAGTAGTAGTAGTGGTACTAGACATACACCTTATTTATGGAGGGTATAAACCTGGTAAGCTGACACTTATCTCGCCCACGGCCCTCTTGCACGTGTCATTCAATTAACCATTCCCACACATGTGTGCGGGGACTTGTCATTAGTGCATTTCTTAGAGTGGCCACTATTTAGTCGGGGGACTTGCAGCCTCCGTCATCGCCACTGACACAATCAGGCACAGGTAACCCAAACATGTCCCACTAAGCCTTTGAACAGTTAAGTGGTCACTGCATGTGAGGAGCCAGGGAAGAATCCCTTTGGATAGGCCAGGAATTGAACCTCGTACCCATGGCACAGAAAGTGAGGACTATAACCATTCGGCTATGGCGGCTCCTCAACAGTTGAGTAGGGTAGGTGTGTGTGACTGCAATGCTCAATATGGCTGACTTCCTATGGGCCAGTACAAAGTCCTACATGTATATAGAGCATTAGCCCAGTACACTGTAGGTCCTGCCAGCCCTGCAAACATTCTGGGTGCTTCTTTGATTGAAAACCTTTAAAAGTCCTTTACTATTCCCTGTCAGTCCCAACAAAACTCTGTTTTTACCCCTCGGCCCATAAGGCCGGAGGGGTATTGTCATCACCTATGTCTCCGTCTATCCGTCCATGCCTGGTTAACGCCATATCTCCAAAAATACTAAACAGAGACCAAATTTTTATCACAGAGGGCCATTGAGGTGCTTCAGGTGCCTATCGAAAAGTAGGTCACTAGGTTACATATTTAGGTCACAGTACTATGTTGAAGCAAAAAAACAGTGTTAACACAATATCTAAAAAAATATTGAATGTAGCTTCATCAATTATTTATGACAGTTGGTCCTAAGGATGCCTCAGACACCAAGTGAAAACTAGGTCACTGGGTCACATATTTATGTCACAGTGCTGCATTGAAGAAAAATGGCCTTGCCATGATATCTCTGCTCATTGCATTTGCACCAAAGCTTTGTCATTTGGTTAAAAAGAAGTAACTTTAACCTACCGCAGGTGTATTGTCATCACCTATTCGCCCGTCCGTCTGTCTGTCCTGGCAGAGGGGTTTCCGGTCACTGATCGGCTTCTAGTTATCTATAATTTGGCTTTAAAAATTGGAATATCCTCACCATTCAAGTTGAGGAGCAAAGTAAAGAAAAGCAAAATAAAGAAAAGCCCTCCCTTGTATACTTCCTGTTAAAGGAGGGAGAAATAAATCCCTGCCTACCACATGACTTCTCAAAGTTTGTGTTTCTGGAAACACAAATATTTTTAGGTTGGCCTTGCTAATGTATATGTGTATGTCAAAAATACACCACTGTCGTGTCATTGAGGTAGACATGTTTGTAATTCAGTGGCCTGTGAATCTACAGGAATGTCTAGTCATCAGTACTTGAACTCGCCTTTAAATCTGGGAAACTGGAAACAAAATAATATAAAAACAACCAATATTGATACATGGAGAAGAAACAGAAGATGGAAACTGGGCTGTCATGTTGAAATAAATTGGATGTCTGACCTCATTGACCTTAACGGAATGTATCCGCGCTGGACGGCCCAATCTATGGGCAGGTGTAGCAGTGGGTGCAGGAGCAAGAGGAATTAAACATGTTGCCACTGGGTATAGCCAATAATGGCTAACAAAAATGATATAGTGTTCCTTGAATGGGTGACCAGGAATTTATATTTTCTGTTTTACAGGGACAAAAATAATGGTATGTGATTCAAAAAAAGGATGAGATAACATGGTACATGTACAGAGCAGTACTGTTTAGACATAAAGAACTCCGCTCAAAAAACAGCCAATCACAGCACCAGAAATTCATGCTATCCCCCCCCCCTCCCACAAAGAGAAATGAAACAAAATAAGAAACATGAAATAAAGGTTACATGTAAATCCTGAGCTTTAAGGTGATCAGAGAAGGTAAGTTCCCGGGCCAGTTGCGTGCTGCGATACACCTGAGGCTCCTCTATAACCATGTGAGAGTATTATGTAAGAATTTATTGCTACATGAGCTGTGAGCAGGAAGTGGTGATAAATCTTCGTGTACAAGCAACATAGTGAATCACTAGAGCAAAGGGAAGCAACGAATTGTGCAGGACAACAGGCTGTTGCTGTCTCTTGTAAATTACATGACACTCGTGTAGACGTTTTCACAAGTAAGTGTTGAATGGATCAAGGAAAAGAGATGCAACTTTCCATGTGTTTGTTTGTTATGATTGACATCAGATTCAGAAATCAGTTTGTTTTTACTGCAAGATGGTGGAATTGTATGGTGTGGCTTGGCCTGAAATACAATAAACCACCCAAGCTGGCCCTTCATGGGACCTGTCAGACTGCCGGAGGCATGGCCCTATAACCTGAGCGCAAGTGCACAAAGGTTATAGCACCATGATTGAGGCAGTCTGATAGGTCAAACAGCCAGCACAGGTGGTTTTGTTAGCTCTGCTGACTTGTCAGTCAGCTCAGCATATAGGATGATTCTTCATCCGTCATCCATCCATCGTCCATCCATCTGTCCATCTACAATTCACATTTTGGACTGCTCCAAAAATGTCAGCCAGATTTACTTCAAACTTAGTTGGGATGTACCTTGGGTGGGTCTCTACCAAGTTTGTTCAAATGGTTATGGTCCAGTGATTTTGGTATTTTTTATGATTTTTATTTTTGTTCTTTTGGGAACAAATCTTCAAAAATCTACTCCGAAACCGCTCACCCAATTGCTTTGGTATCACACAGGCAATGTATCTTGGGTGGGTCTCTACTAGGTTTGTTCAAATGGCATGCTCCAGTGATGTTTGGATTTTTAGTAATTGTTTCCTTTTTTTTTTGGTTCTTCTTTTGGGCAAATCTTAAGAAGTCTTCTTCTCCGGAACTTCTTTTCCAATTACTTTGATATCACACAGGAACACTCTTAGGGACTTCTAGCTCTTATTTTGTTCATCAGGTGGTGTTGCATTTTGGCACAGAGCCACTTTACTTAATATGGTTTCATGATTTCCGCATGATAACTTGTACTTTAGAGCTATGACTTTTATATTGCACAGCTTTATGGTTCCCTATAAAAACTAGGTTGAGAATGGAGATGGGTGACCTTGATACAGTTTTCTGACATTGATGTATGATCAACCTTCACTAATTTCGTAAGGTCACGAGTGCCCCATCTACCACTATCAATAGGGTAGTGGGGGCAAGGATAATGAGGGCGGGCGGCATCTATGTTTTACAAACATATCTTGTTTTACTAATATTTTATGATTTATTGTGTGTTTTCACTATTTTTTACTTTATCTCCATATCCGTCACTCAGATTAGGCTGAAACATGGTGGTTATGTTCCTTGTGGAAGGGTCAAACAAAGGTGTTCACTAGGTGGCACTGGTGTGGATTCTGATATTTAACGATTTTTTCAATCCGGGTACTTATCGGAAAATGCACCTCTTCTTTTGATTGTTATGTAAGTCAATAGGCATTGCAATGCTAATTCACAGTTTTGACTTCTTCTCCAAAACCATCAGCCAGATAGACTTCAAACTTCAATGTAGCTTGGGTGTCTCTCTACCAGATTTGGTCAAATGATCATGGTCCAATGATTTTTGGATTTTTAATGATTTTTTTTTTCCTTTTTGTGGGCAAGCCTTAAAAAATTTTCTCTGAAACCACTCATCCAATTGCTTTGATATCACACAGGAACACTCCGATTTCTTATTTTGTTCACCAGATGGTCCTGCAGTTTTTCAATTTTTTAACAAAAAATTGTGTGTTTTTGCTATTTTGACTTCTTCTCCAGAACTGTCACTCAGATCAAGCTGAAACTGTGTGGATATGTTCCTTGTGGATGGGTCAAGTAAGTTTTATCATTAGGTGGCACTGGTGTGGATTCTTGATTTTTAACCATTTTTTCAATTGGTTGCCTCCAAAGCAGACCTGAGCAGCGTATTTTGTCTGTGCTTATCAGTAAATGCACCTTTCCCAGGTGGCACTGCTGTGGATTCCTGATTTTTAGTATTGTTTTTTTAGTTGGGGTACTTATTGGTAAATGCACCTTTCCTATTGATTACTATGCAAGTCAATAGGCATTCTAATGCTAATTCACATTTTGGACTTCTCTGAAGAAACTTTCAGTCAGATTGACTTCAAACTTGGTGGCGGTATACCTTGGGTGGGTCTCTACCAAGTTGTTCAAATGGCCTTGCTCCAGTGATTTTTTTTAGCTTAGCTTATAGTTCAGCTGAGCTTTTATGACTGTGAGGCATCTGATGTCCGTCTGATAAGAATGGTGCCAAATCAATTCATACCTTTGATTTCCCAACATTGTATACAAAGATCAACTTGACAGACTTTAACAACATGTTAATTTCAATGCTGTATAATGCGTTCAAAGGTGGCACATGTCAGTATATTAAAATATCTCGTGCTGAGGCTAAATTTGATAAAGATAAGAACAAAAGAATATCTTACACGAAGCAAGAGTGTGCTCAAATGATAGAATACAGTATCAAAAATGCATATTTCTGCCTTGGAACCAGAGTCTATCAACAAATAGTCAGCATACCAATGGGAACAGATCCAGCCCCATATATTGCCAACCTTTATTTACATTATTATGAATCAAAATGGATGGAAGAATTGGCAAAAACAAACTTTACAGCTGCAAGATCATATTCTCACACAAGAAGATTTATAGATGACCTGTGTGCTTTAAACAATGGAAATGAAATAAAGGGAAATTGGAAAAACACATATCCCAAAGAACTAATATTAAATCTGGAAAATGAAAGTGATACAAAAGCTACTTTCCTTGATGTGGATAGGGAAATAAAGAACAACCAGTATGTAACAAAAATATTTGACAAGAGAGACCATTTTAAATTTGATATTATCTCATACCATGATCTGACAAGAAACATTCCAGAGAAACAAGGATATGTAGTTTGTATCGGACAAGTGATACGTATTGCTAGAAACACCACACTTTTTAGCAATTTTGTCAGTAGAGTCAAACCTTTGTTGCAAAAACTACAACACAAAGGTTATAAAAAACAACACCACACAAAACTCAGTTGAGATGTTTCCAGAGATATGACCAAATACCTAATAAACAATTCACTTTTTTTACTTCTCCAAAACCACTGGCCAGATCTACTTCAAACTAGGTGGGGATGTGCCTTGCGTGGATCTCTACTAAGTTTGTTCATATGGTCATGGTCCAGTGATTTTTGGATTTTTATGAATATTTTTGTTCATTTTTGGGGGAAATCTTAAAAAATCTTTGAAGAAACCGCTTGGCCAAATACTTTGAAATTGTACAGGGACACCTCTGGGGACCCCCAGACCTTAAGTTGTTCAACAGGTGGCACTGATTTTTTTTCTTTTTTTTAATGATTTTTTTGTGCCTTTTTGTTATTTTCGACTTCTTCTCCAAACCCATCACTCAGATTGTGCTGAAACTTGGTGGATATGCTCCTTGTGGAAGGGTCACGTGGGGTTGTTCACCAGGCGGCGTTGCTGTGGATCCCTGATTTTTAAAGAATTTTTCAATTGGGGTACTTGTTGGTCAGTGTATACATTTCTATTGTTTACTATGTTAGTCAATGGAAATTGCAGTGGTAGTTTAAATTTTCGATCTCATCTAAAAATCTTTAGCCAGATTAACTTCAAACTTAGTTGGGATGTCTCTTGGGTCAGTTCCTACCAAGTTTATTCAAATTGTCATGGTCCAGTGATTTTGGGGCTTTTTAGGATTTTTTAAAATTTTTAAAATTTATTTTACATGCCTAATGATTACGATGCAAGTCAATGGGGATTGCAAAATCAATAGGGTTTGCAATGCTAATTGACAATTTTTGACTTCTTCTGCGAAACCATCAGCTAGATTCACTTCAAGCTTGGTGGGGGTGTTCCTTGGGTGGGTATCTACCAAGTTTGTTCAAAAAGGTCATAGTCCAATGATTTTTGGATTTTTGTATGATTTTTTGGTTCATTTTTTGGCCAAATCTTCAGAAGTCTTTATCCTTGTATATACTGAACCAATTGCTTTGAAATTGCATAGGGACACTTTTGGGTATGAGGATGATAAATGTATCATAGGTGAATGACCTTGATCTCATTTCCAAGGTCACAAGGCGAAGAGCATGAAATTCACTGTTTATATGGTAACTTGAGAACTATTAAGGCTAGGACATTCGTATTGCACATGCTAGTTGGTCTTAATGAGGACCAGACCAAGACAGTAGATGGGTGACCTTAACCTCATTCCCAAGGTCATAGGGCCACTTGCTCAAATTTTACTGTTCACCTGACAAGTTGAGAGCTATTTGAACTTGGACCCTTGATGTTGAACATGACGGTTGTCCTGAGCAAAGACCAGAGTTAGACAGTACATGGGTGACCTTAACCTCATTCCCAAGGTCACTGGGACTGACACTTACGTGAATTTTACTTTTCACATTGTAACTTGAGAACTGTGGAAGGTAGGACTTTGATGTTGAACATGTTGGTGGTCCTCTATTTAGGAAAGATTGTGACCATACATTAGTGACCATGACCTCATTCTCAAGGTCACAGAGCCACTAACATGAATTTTACTGGTCGCATGATAACCTGAGAACTATTTGTACTGTGACTTTGATCTTGCACATGGGGATGGCCCTTTATGAAAGTTAGATTCAGAATAGGACAGTGACCTTGACCTCGTTTTAAAGGTCATAGGGCAACTGCGTCAGCTGAGCACAGGACTGTCACAGTCCTCTTGTTGGGCCTTGACCTCATTCCCAAGGTCACAGGACAACTTGCATGAGATTTAGTGTTCACATGATAACTTGAGATCTATTTTGAGTTAGGACCTTGATGTTGCACATGCTAATGTTTCTCAATGAAGGTCATGCTTAGACAGTACATTAATGACCTTGACCTCATTTCTGGGATCACAGTGCAACATACATGAATTTTACCCTTCATTATAGCTTGAGAACTACTTGAACTGGGACCTTGATGTTACACATGTTAGGGATCTTCCATAAAGGTCAGACTTACTCAGTACATGGGTGGCCTTGATCCTATCCCAAGTTTACAGAACCAGAAGTGTGATGGATATCTAAGTCAGCTGAGCATGGGCTGTTCACACAGCCCTGTTGTTTATATTTTGTGGTTGAAAGACACAAAATATTGCATTTCAACAACAAAACTACTAATAGTTGCTTTTAAAATATTCTTTCATTTTGCAGCAAGACAGGACTGCACACACATGAATTCATGCACTCGCACTTCTTCATAATGCACTCATACTCAAAAATGTAAACATTGCCAGGGAGGGCATCACTTGAGCCATTGCAGAGTGGAGCTTTCATCATATTATAGATGTATTTATATTCAAAAGCTGTTGAGGTGCAATCTTTGGCACCAGATGACAGGGATGTACCTGGTGAAAATAAGGAGCACCTCTTTTTAATAGCTGTATGCCTTATTTGCCAATTTTATGGATGAAAGCAGGATACTGCTTGCTGGCTTGGGATATACCTGCGATAAGCACAGCAAAACATGAGGCCTGTCATGGCTTACTGAGGTATGGGTTTTTAACACCTCTACTTTCTTATTATGATGATGCTCTTCTAAAGCACAGACAACAGTGTGCTAGTATAGAATCTGGCTAATTATTGTTTAGTATATTTTAAAATTTAACTTCATACAGGTGCCTAAACACAATTCTGATTGTTGAAGACAGTCGTATACCTGCACTGAATTTGATGTTACAAGGTAGAATGGAAAAAAGTTCCCCAACACTAAGTAGTATGGATTTTCAGCAACCAATCAGAAACAGCCATGGTCGTAGCAGGGCAGGATAGAACACCAAAATACCTTGTCTGTACCAGATTAGTGACTACCTGGTCAGTACTAGGGTAGTATGGAACACCAGACTACCTGTTCTGTACCAGGGTAGTATGGGTCACCAGGCTACCTGGTCTGCACCAGGGTACGTAGTAGGGAACACCAGACTGCATGGTCAGTACCAGGGTAGTATGGAACACCAGACTACATGGTCAGTACCAGGGTAATATGGAACACCAGACTACCTGTTCTGTACCAGGGTAGTATAGAACACCAGACTACATGGTCAGTACCAGGGTAATATGGAACACCAGACTACCTGGTCTGCACCAGGGTAGTATGGAACACCAGACTACATGGTCAGTACCAGGGTAATATGGAACACCAGACTACCTGTTCTGTACCAGGGTAGTATGGAACACCAGACTACATGGTCAGTACCAGGGTAATATGGAACACCAGACTACCTGGTCTGCACCAGGGTAGTATGGAACACCAGACTACATGGTCAGTACCAGGGTAATATGGAACACCAGACTACCTGTTCTGTACCAGGGTAGTATGGAACACCAGACTACATGGTCAGTACCAGGGTAATATGGAACACCAGACTACCTGTTCTGTACCAGGGTAGTATGGAACACCAGACTACATGGTCAGTACCAGGGTAATATGGAACACCAGACTACCTGTTCTGTACCAGGGTAGTATAGAGCATCAGATTAGCTGGTCTGTACTATGGTAGTATGGAACACCAGACTACCTGGTCTGTACTCTGGTAGTATGGAGCACCAAACTGCCTGGTCTGTACTATAGTAGTATGGAGCACAAGACTGCCTGATCTGTACTAGGGCCATTTTCAAGGTAATATGGGCACAAGTGCTGAATGAAGAAACAGTTTGGCTCCTCTATATACATTGTATATATATGTTTGCAAGAGTGGTTCTGTAAATCTAAGAAACAAGAACTGTGTATATCAAAGGAGGGGTTATCCTCGTTGGTATATCCTAGATGCAATTTAATTCCCTATGGGATCCTTATCTGATGGATAAATAATTAAATCTGTGAGGTTATGCTAACCAGCGTCTGACTGAAGGAAGCTAGATGAGGCACAGTGACTGAGAGGCTCCCTGCTGGGAGAGTGACAGTCCTTATCAGATAAATTAGCTTAAATAAACACTTAGGGAATAGATTAAAGATATTGCTTTCACCCAAGTTGGCCTTTAATTATAGGAGGATAAGACATGTACAAAGCTTTAGCATACTGAAACCATCAAGATATATGTATATTAATGAATGTCCATTTATAACTTAAAGCCATAAAATCAGGTGTGCGTTTTAAATTTTATTCTATTTTTTTGTCCCACGCCACGGAATGTGGTATAAGGGGACATACATGTAGGACTAGTAGGGATAGGGGCTGTGTCCGTCCGTCCATCGTGTCCATCCGTCCATTGTGTCCATTGCATCCGTCACTTTCCACATTTTTGTTTAGTTGCCTTCAAGGGTGGTCAGAGTATGCATCCCGGTCAACCCTTGGCTGGAATTGTTTATGGGTGACCTTGACCTCAAGGTCCCCCATGCATACATGCCTATTGATTACTATGTAAGTGAATCGAGATTCCTGTGGTAACTCGCATTTTTGATTTCTTCAAAACCGTCAGCCAGATTCACTTCAAACTTGGAAGGGATGTACCTTTGGTGGGTCTCTACCAAGTTTGTTCAGATGGACACAGTCTGGTGATTATTGGACTTTAAATGATTTTGTTGTTGTTGTTTTTTTGCAAAATCTCCAAATCCACTTGGCAAATTGGTTCCAAATTGCATAGAGACACTTCTGGGTACCCCTAGACCTTAATTTGTTCAACAGATGGCACTGCAATTCTTTTCTATTTTTTTTTTTTATGAGTTTTCGCGTTTTCGCTATTTTTGACTTCTCCAAAACTGTCACTCAGATTATGCTGAAACTTGGTGTAAATATTCCTTGTAGAAAGGTCACATAAATTGGTTCACCAGCTGGCATTGCTCTAGATGTGGAGGGGGATATCGATACTTCCGATTATCTAGTTTGGAAAGCCTCAAAAAGAAGTACTTTGAGAGAGCCTTTGGGGTCGAAGTTATTTGATCTGACATGCAGGGGAGACTGTTATTGGAGTGATCTGAAGTGAACACTATTTCAAGAATGTTAGATATGATAACTGAAGTGCTTTCAATGGGAAGTGGGGTCCTTTATATTTTACCCTTCCCCAGACAAAAATACAGATCCGGTCAACAGCTTTCCTTTGTACAGGTTGGAAGCACTGTGTGCAACTCATTCCAAGAAAGCTGTTGACAAGGGACTTGGTGTCATGATAAGTTTTATCTGCAATGCTCACCCAAAATAGTTTCCATTAGTGAAAAATATAAGTAAAAACACTACAAATGACCAATAGAGGCTCCAACTGAAGAGAATCAGGAGATATGGATGGAAAAATATACACACTATATGTGTTAGAGCCTCCCCTGACGTTTCGACCCAACAGAGGGTCTTCCTCCAGGGAATGGAGGCTGTGACTAGTTTATATTTTCGGGGGGCTTGCATTAAAATTGAGGCTCCCACTAATGTGGATGTGATGACATCATAATGTATCTGTTCTGGTGCTATACATTGGCCGTACTATGTCATGTGACTTGTGCTTAATAAAGATTTGTTCACATTTAAAATTCTTATGTGTTATTACTGTGAGAAAATTATTGAAATTACTTGGTCCTCCATAGACGTCATCAAAATAGAGAACTCTTTAAAATTAAATAGAAAAATGTGAACAAGTTCATTCTACTCTCTTGCTATCACTGCCTGAACTAAAGAGTCAGAGATCGTCTTTTAACAATTGATATCTTATAAATTTGTTTAAAAGTTCACTAATAATTTGCAACTGTTTGTCTGTGGCTTGCTTGACTTGTAATTTGGTGTCTAATGGGCTCCGCGCTTCCTGGCAGATGGTGCCGTCCGAGGAGACACAGATGACTGGAGTATCTTCATCATGCGAGCTGTCTTTTCATGTAGATGATGGCCTGGCCAGTCAGTCTGGTATTTCTACATCTTTTGGTCTTCTTTCTTCTTTGTCTACTTTGGCCGCAGTGATGCCCTTCCATATTCTAATCACCAAGTCTGATGTCTTTTCTGTTTAGATGAGCCTTGCTCCTTCAGTGATGTCTTTCCTTGCTTTCTTTGGCTTTGATATTTTCCCACGATTTTGTCTGTGGCTTCCCATGTGCATTTTAAGATGGGTGCAGATGCTATGGCTCGCAGGTTGAATGCCACTGGTTGTATGCCACTGGTTGTATGTTTTGACCTTCATGTTTCTTGGCTGCTTGGTGTGTAAAATTGTCAAGGCAGCCAAACTGTTCAAGGCACTCTGGACACATCTGTCTTCAGATCAGGTCATGCATATAAAGATTTTGCCAAAGAGACGAGGCATGTTTATATGACTTGTTGCAAATGATGCAATTGATTCCCATTACCTGAAAAAACTCTCACAGTTGGGCTGCCCCCTGTTCTTTAGACCGCGCAGATCAAAATGCTGAGGGAGGCTCTAATATATATATTTTTTCATACATACATATATCTCTTGAATTGCTTTAGTTGGAGCCTCTATTGGTGATTTGTTGTTTTTATAAAACTCTCCTTCTCTCCTAGGATTCCTTGCGTTGCTGTTGTCAATCCTACTGCAGATTTGGTCCAAACCAGTGTTGGGCCATCTCCAGGCCTCTTTCTTCATATAAAAACATTACAGCAGATGACAATTTATATTTAGGCACTTTTTAATACTCCAATTGGGACAGGAAAAGGTTAACCACAAATCTGTCAAGAAAAGGATTTTCATTGCCCATGGTGACTGGGAACATGGACAGTGCCACTAACTTCACATGTAGCTTGACTTCTTCAAAGAGCTAGACAAACATTAACACCATAAATGAACTTTATTTTGCAGGGGCTGTGAGAGAATAAAAAAATTCCATGTACAAGCCACCCAAGGCAGCATGATGAATGTAGAGCTGTATACACCATGCTAGGCATTGAAGACCCTTCAAATGGGATATGACTTGACTTTTGGTGGAAGCCAAGAAAACCAAAAGCCGTTAAAAGGGTGAAGAAGCCAAAGACATGAAAGCCATCATTACGTCGAGCACTTGGCCTCCAATGCATGGTGTTGGGGAGTGTTTGATGTTGGCGGAGCGCGCTAGGATCTTTAGAAAGGTAAACTGTGCAGAGTACCACAGGCATGTTTGCCGAGCTGTCAGTGCCTCTGAAAACAGAAACCACAAACTTCAAAGCAAAAATAACCTCAACCCAGCCTTTCACGTGTAAAAAAGAACTGCTAGATCTAAGATGGCTGTACATACACATAGCAGAATGCACAAAGCATTTGCCTGGAATCGTTGCAATGTCAAGCAAGACGCCATTGAGGCTCGCTCACAAAAACAACCTTGTCTTTTTCATGGCTGTTATCTGGCGCTGTTGCTTTGAATGTGGACTTTTTATCAGAATGAGCAGGGCTACTTTGATCCACTCACAAGTCTAACTGGCTTTATCCTTACACATCCATGAATGTTAATGAAACCTAGAATCTTAACCCTTTGCCTGAAAGAGTAGAAGTTGCAATTACGGACTGTAATTTCGAATGTTAAAGTGGCTACCTTTTGCATGAATGTTCTCATAATTAACATTAAAATAAGTAAAGGGGTAAAATAGGTGTTAGTTTTAATTCAAAATGAGAGTATCTCTGGATCCTACAGTTTTGTTTTGCAATTAAATTTCCAGGTGTGTCTCACAAAAATGTTCCCGTCCACATGTAATTGTGAATACATCGAAGGGTTTTTGTGAAAGATGCAGAATCAAAGCAGATCTTTGTTGCAATAAATTTTCTGAGTCGATTCTCCATATTGTTGAAATTCTCCATGTCTAAATTTAAAAGTTTGCCAAAATCTGATTTTTCTTTTAAATGTGAATGAAATGCCAGAATGGGGGCAGAAAGGGTTAAAAGGATCCTGTCCATTTTCATGCCAATCAATGGCTTTGTGATGAGTGATTTTATATAACGCTGAGCATCAGAGCAGTAAACTCCAAAAGATGCTCCTTCCAATCCATTTCCCTAGTTCACAGCAATCCTATTAAGTCAAATATAGCATTTTTTTCTTCTTCAAGCCTGACGGAGGAAAGACAATTTCTTAGGCTAGAAATTACCTGTCCAAGAGGGTAAAGGTCAGAGCTGTCTGTCGTGTATGTGAACTATACAAATCTGGCAAAAGGTACAGGCATTCTGAGAGAGTGCCCTTTGAATCTGGCCCGAGTTGTTCCGTACTGGACAAAGAAGCTAAACGATGAAGGAAATGAGCAGTTGGGTAATTAGGCTTAACTGGGAGCAATGTAACATATAGGCAGATTGCTCAGTGAAAAGCAGCACAAATGTACCTGTGGCTATTCTAGCAGACTTAACAGTGCTTACTTACAGTCCATATGCATCTTAGTGCACCCCACATAACACTGCTTACTTAGAGTCCATATGCATCTTAGTGCACCCCACATAACACTGCTTACTTAGAGTCCATATGCATCTTAGTGCACCCCACATAACACTGCTTACTTAGAGTCCATATGCATCTTAGTGCACCCCACATAACACTGCTTACTTAGAGTCCATATGCATCTTAGTGCACCCCACATAACACTGCTTACTTAGCGTCCATATGCATCTTAGTGCACCCCACAAGTAGCACAAGTCAACAGCTTTCTGCAAAGTAATTGCCAGAATGGGAGAAATAATCACTACTAGGATGCATGTACACTTAGCTCAAAACACAATTCAGTGCACTAACCTTCATGATGGTAAAAGTTGTGTATGTCCATTGCATTGTGATTTTGCCAGGTGTTACCAAGCACATACAAAATCCTTGTCACAAAACTTCTTGTCATCCAGGCAAAATGTTGATGTTTTATTTCAACATTGCAACTTTGTTTAAACCTGCTACAGTGTATAACTATTAAACATGCTACACTGTATAACTATTAAACCTGCTACAATGTATAACTATTAAACATGCTACAATGTATAACTATTAAACCCTGCTACAATGTATAACTATTAAACATGCTACAATGTATTAAACATGTTTACCCTCATCAATGAGAAGTGCACAGTTCACCGTGCTATGGATACATACATCCCGTAGCCAAAAAAGCTATTATTCACACCTTTTTTCTCATAGATCTCACCAAAAAAAAAAAAAATCTTCAGAATGTTTTCCTTGTTAGGAGCAGGGTGTTGAAGGCTGATTTCATGATCAACACCAATATTTTTCATGTGAATTAAGTGATATTGTTTGTCAGGTATCAATCATGATTATATAGTGATTAATGAATCATCACACTTAATAGCCCTGCACTTGTACTGAGGTGTGAAAAGTGCTTTTATATTATCCTGACCTGCAGTGAAACTGCTGCGGGGGTCACCCTTATGGAGGAGGACATGGATGGCTGGAACATCAGATCAAAGCAACACATATGTAGTACACGTCACATGTGTAGAAGGCTTGTGTTATCCCTTACACCTATACCTGTGTGCCTTGTTCTTACACCTATACCTGTGTGCCTTGTTGTTACACCTATACCTGTGTGCCTTGTTCTTACACCTATACCTGTCTGCCTTGTTGTTACACCTATACCTGTCTGCCTTGTTGTTACACCTATACCTGTCTGCCTTGTTGTTACACCTATACCTGTCTGCCTTGTTGTTACACCTATACCTGTGTGCTTTGTTGTTACACCTATACCTGTGTGCCTTGTTCTTACACCTATACCTGTCTGCCTTGTTGTTACACCTATACCTGTCTGCCTTGTTCTTACACCTATACCTGTGTGCTTTGTTGTTACACCTATACCTGTCTGCCTTGTTGTTACACCTATACCTGTGTGCTTTGTTGTTACACCTATACCTGTCTGCCTTGTTGTTACACCTATACCTGTCTGCCTTGTTGTTACACCTATACCTGTCTGCCTTGTTGTTACTCCTATACCTGTCTGCCTTGTTGTTACACCTATACCTGTCTGCCTTGTTGTTACACCTGTACCTGTGTGCCTTGTTCTTACACCTATACCTGTCTGCCTTGTTCTTACACCTATACCTGTCTGCCTTGTTCTTACACCTATACCTGTCTGCCTTGTTCTTACACCTATACCTGTCTGCCTTGTTGTTACACCTATACCTGTCTGCCTTGTTGTTACTCCTATACCTGTGTGCCTTGTTGTTACACCTATACCTGTCTGCCTTGTTGTTACACCTGTACCTGTGTGCCTTGTTCTTACACCTATACCTGTCTGCCTTGTTGTTACACCTATACCTGTGTGCCTTGTTGTTACACCTATACCTGTCTGCCTTGTTCTTACACCTATACCTGTCTGCCTTGTTGTTACACCTATACCTGTCTGCCTTGTTGTTACACCTATACCTGTCTGCCTTGTTGTTACACCTATACCTGTCTGCCTTGTTGTTACACCTATACCTGTGTGCTTTGTTGTTACACCTATACCTGTGTGCCTTGTTCTTACACCTATACCTGTCTGCCTTGTTGTTACACCTATACCTGTCTGCCTTGTTCTTACACCTATACCTGTGTGCTTTGTTGTTACACCTATACCTGTCTGCCTTGTTGTTACACCTATACCTGTGTGCTTTGTTGTTACACCTATACCTGTCTGCCTTGTTGTTACACCTATACCTGTCTGCCTTGTTGTTACACCTATACCTGTCTGCCTTGTTGTTACTCCTATACCTGTCTGCCTTGTTGTTACACCTATACCTGTCTGCCTTGTTGTTACACCTGTACCTGTGTGCCTTGTTCTTACACCTATACCTGTCTGCCTTGTTCTTACACCTATACCTGTCTGCCTTGTTCTTACACCTATACCTGTCTGCCTTGTTCTTACACCTATACCTGTCTGCCTTGTTGTTACACCTATACCTGTCTGCCTTGTTGTTACTCCTATACCTGTGTGCCTTGTTGTTTCACCTATACCTGTCTGCCTTGTTGTTACACCTATACCTGTGTGCCTTGTTCTTACACCTATACCTGTCTGCCTTGTTGTTACACCTATACCTGTCTGCCTTGTTGTTACACCTATACCTGTGTGCCTTGTTCTTACACCTATACCTGTCTGCCTTGTTGTTACACCTATACCTGTGTGCCTTGTTCTACATATATGTGAGACATACATTGCCTTGGCGCTCTCTAATTACATAACCTATTACTCTACCAGCATGTAACCCAATATTTATCCTTACTTAGGACCCAGAAACTGCAAGCTTTTGAACAAATTGGTGTCACTGTGTTGCTGATTGGATCCTGTGCTACACTGATCTCCATGGCTTAATTGTCAGTTTAAATTGACCACTAAACAACAAGATGGAAAATACAGGAAAAGTCAAAATGCAGCACCAGTTGCATTGATTTGTTGCAAACCTACATTGGCATACATGTTTTAGGAATGTTTATGCAAAGGTTTATCTCCAAATAGAGCATATCTGGGGCCCCACAAATGGGTGCTAATAATCCAATAATCGTATATTTTGATCCATGCCATCCAGAAAATCCATAAAATGTGACCACATATCCAAAAAATCATTAGCCCAGGGATAGTCCAATAACCCTTTAGTAGGAAAAATAATCCATTAATCCTGAGTTGTAAAAGCACATAATCCATAATTCAACCACATTAGATATTGAGTATATTTAAGTCTGTTAAAGCTAGCTGGTGTTTAAAAGTGGACTTACATACATTGTAGCATTGATGTATTTTTGGTTGTATCTTGAAACTGTTCTTTCTTTAATTTTTGTAAAGAAAGCTAACCATACAATAATTCTTTTATATATTTCAGTTATCCAATAATACTTTTTCTGGGTGTTAATAATCTAGTAATCCATTAAAATATTTCCAATAATCCAATAATCCTAAAACCCTAACAGGGCTTCCATGTCTTAAAAGATGGGTCAACAAAATGTGTGTGTCACACACTTTTGAAAGTGCGTCACCCTTGGGATAGGACAGACAGTGCTGTAGATACAGATAGGGCAGACAGTGCTGTAGATAGATACACATAGGGCAGGCAGTGCTGTAGATACAGATAGGGCAGACAGTGCTGTAAATAGATACACATAGGGGGGCAGTGCTGTAGATAGATACACATAGGGCAGACAGTGCTGTAGATAGATACACATAGGGCAGGCAGTGCTGTAGATAGATATACATAGGGCAGCAGTGCTGTAGATAGATACACAAAGGGCAGACAGTGCTGTAGATAGATACACATAGGGCAGGCAGTGCTGTAGATACAGATAGGGCAGACAGTGCTGTAGATAGATACACAAAGGGCAGACAATGCTGTAGATAGATACACATAGGGCAGGCAGTGCTGTAGATAGATACAGATAGGGCAGACAGTGCTGTAGATAGATACACATAGGGCAGGCAGTGCTGTAGATAGATATACATAGGGCAGGCATTGCTCTAGATAGATACAGATAGGGCAGACAGTGCTGTAGATAGATACACATAGGGCAGGCAGTGCTGTAGATAGATATACATAGGGCAGGCAGTGCTCTAGATAGATACAGATAGGGCAGGCAGTGCTGTAAATAGATACACAGGGCAGGCAGTGCTGTAGATAGATACACAAAGGGCAGACAGTGCTGTAGATAGATACACATAGGGCAGGCAGTGCTGTACATGGAAACACATAGGGCAGGCAGTGCTGTAGATACAGATAGGGCAGGCAGTGCTGTAGATAGATACACAAAGGGCAGACAGTGCTGTAGATAGATACACATAGGGCAGGCAGTGCTGTAGATACAGATAGGGCAGGCAGTGCTGTAAATAGATACACATAGGGGGGGCAGTGCTGTAGATAGATACACATAGGGCAGGCAGTGCTGTAGATAGATACACAAGTTGTTAGGCAGAGACAGTAGTCCCAGTGCGGTGAAACAAAGTATTCCCTGATTGTACTCTAGCTGTGATTGCATACAGATGATTTTAACCTGGAATCACTTCCAACCATAAATATCTTGGCCTCTGCCACAGTGCTGTGAACTTGCAAGCATTTACACAGAAATGTTGTTTAATAATTAACGTGTACATCAATCATACCTGTACGGTACAGGTACGGATCGTTGTTTCAAATAAGATTTGATTTGTCAGCATATGAGTCACAGTCCTCGTGTCCGTGATTCACCGTTGACCTGCAAGAAGCTCTGAGTCAACAGCGCTGAACATGCAACCACATGAGGTGATATTAACCCATTAATTCCTGATTTATAGACTGAGTCAACAGCTTTTATTGCCACATAGCAGGCAAGGAAAGCTGTTGACCTGGACCACTAACTTTCTCCAGAAATGTCAAAGACTAGGCATATTGATGGCAGAATAAGAAACCTTTACATGAGGAATTGAAGGGTGGAAATGCTGTAATAATTGCAGCAAGTGTGACTTTTATTGTGACTGACCACAAAGGGTTAATTCTTTCCATACTGGTTGTGGATTTTCAAGCGTGAGTGAAGTGATGATAACACATCAACATGCATGATCTAGAGTAAGTGGTTTTTACATCACCTGTCAAGCTTGAAAGTCACAAGTCATTCCTCGGCCACCACAAAGGCAGGGGCAGCCTCACCAGGCAGCACATGGCAGGTAAGGCCACAGGAAAACAAATCCTCTGTTATCATCAGCTGCATCTTTTTTTTACCTCCACAACATTTTTTTTTTAATTTATAAATATTTGTTAACAAATCTCAGTAAGCCTGAAAATATATTGGAGCAATCAGCTCACAATCAGCTCCCACGGCACCAAACACAATAGCTACTGATGTGTATTAACTTGAAAGAGGACTTCAATTGCAAATGGTTTTAACAAGTTATTAACTTAAAACTTATTTTTATCACTTTTTAATAAAAACCGCCTGATGATAAACCAGGATATTTAAATAAATGGCCTGATGAAAAAACAAAAACAAAAGAACCCCCACACAGAGACAAAGCCCTGCAATGCCTTTTGCTACCAACCGTATTATGAGTGACAGTACGGCACTGAAGGCTCCTATCATGGCTGTTTGACATGCACACAACTGTCTGTTAGTGAGCAGAAACGTGTAGGATCTCTGTGTGAAGGGAGTGGAGTGACACCTTATTTTGGTGTGTATCTCATTCCATCCTAATGATGCTTTTTCCCACTGATATCTAAATGTCGTCTGCTAATTGTTTTTGTACTAATTTAGGGATTATTTTTCAAAATTTTGGATGAAACTTGAAAGGAACATCATCCTAAATTATATGCCCATGGTCAACAGCTTTCCTTGGCACGCTCTGGGAACATTGTGCTGAGAGCATACCAAGGAAAGCTGTTGACTCGGTCTTCTATTAGGGTGGCTGGGGTATGACAGTATAGTCCTCCATGTATTAAACCACAGTATTGTCTGGTGGCATATAATCCCTGGACCCAATGTGATAATTGCCAGCATATAATGTGAAAGTGTAGATGTAATGCTGCAGGGAAAGACTTGGGTGAAGATTTTGAGGGATCTGTTGAGAGATTCCACACTTTTTAGAGCAATCTGGAGACACTATAAACGCAAATAAACACACTACCAAGGTGTTATCAACAGGAAAATCAGGAATTCTTATCCTCTGTCCAGAATTTATGACTGAGTTGAAGACTGAGTCAATAGCTTTCCTTGGCTTTGGTTTACTGCCTAACCCATGCCAGGGAAAGCTGTTGACCTCGGTCATGGTACCTTGACAGGTCTCATCTACAAGTCTCATCCAAATTGTTTTCCATTACTTTTGAAATTAGTCAACCTGAAACAGACAACAATTGTCCACCAGCCAATTTTGGGTGGTTTTAGCGGGAAAGGCTTTCAGCACATAGCAGTATGATCTTAATGTGGCAATTTGTTGACAGTCCTCTCTGGAGAGCCTGATGGCCTTGGCAAAATACTGAACTTTTACTTAGGTATCAATTTAAACTTCCCAGTTACACATATAATTAGAAGTCATTCAGAATAACAAAACATTCATATATCTTATTGTTTCATGACAGTAGTTCAAGTTTATATTACATGCATCATAGTTTCAGTCCTATTAGAATTAAGGAATCATTTCATAAATCCTCTCACATTTATCAAATTATGAGAAATGTGGCATATTCACAAACATGCATTTATATATACCAGTGGGTTTGTTGACACATGTACGTAAATTGTATGTCATAAGTTAGGAGGAATAATTCAATGGTAAAATCCATTCCCAAAACTTATATATTCAGATAGTTAATAAATTAAATGACCATAGTCCAGACTCAAGATGGTTCACTGTACCAAATGACCATAGTCCAGACTCATGATAGTCCACTAAACCAAATGACCATAGTCCAGACTCCTGATAGTCCACTATACCAAATGACCATAGTCCAGACTCATGATAGTCCACTATACCAAATGACCATAGTCCAGACTCCTGATAGTCCACTATACCAAATGACCATAGTCCAGACTCCTGATAGTCCACTATACCAAATGACCATAGTCCAGACTCCTGATAGTCCACTATACCAAATGACCATAGTCCAGACTAAGGATGGTCCACTATACCAAATGACCATAGTCCAGACTCATGATGGTCCACTATACCAAATGACCATAGTCCTGACTCATGATGGTTCACTATACCAAATGACCATAGTCCATACTAAGGATGGTCCACTATACCAAATGACCATAGTCCTGACTAAGGATGGTGAACTATACCAAATGACCATAGTCCAGACTCAGGTTGGTGCACTCTAACAAATGACCATAGTTCTGACTCACAATGGTTAACTGTACTAAATGACCATAGTCCAGACTCATGATGGTCTACTATACTAAATGTCCATAGTCCTGACTCTTGATGGTGCACTATACCAAATGACCATAGTCCAGACTCATAATAGTCCACTATATCAAATGACTCACGATGGTTTGCAATACCAAATGAACATTATAAGTCCAGACTCACAGTGGTCCATAATACCAAATGACCATAGTCCAGACTCACGGTGGTCCATAATACCAAATGACTACAGTCCAGACTCAAGATAGTCCACTATACCAAATGCCCATAGTCCAGACTCATGATGGTCCACTATACCGTATGTCTGACTTCTGACATTGCACAGAGAAAAGCACCAAGTTGTGTACCTAGTCCGTAAGGTGCCATGAAGCTCACTCTACAACTGTTGTCCGAATATTAATGGACATTTCCTGGAGGATTACCACAAATTTCTACAGGCATATGCCAGGGGAAGACATCTTTTGAGGACTGACATTTCTGTCCCAGTGGGAGGTGACCAAGGGTTAGCACAGTGCAAGCATCTTGCAGCTACATTTATATAGTGTGGATTTGGGTTGAGTTCTCGCTTAGTAATGGATGACTTCCCAAATGAGTGGTGATATCAGGTTGGGAGGCACAGTCGGCTCATGTTGGACCAGATCAGGTAGAGATCTATTGAAGAATTTTGGATCTGCTCAAGTACCAGGTACAATATGTGCCCTAAATTACTGTACAAATCTCCAACAAACAGGATGATTGGCTTGTCGAGGGATCCACCAAGAAACCAGGAAGATATTACATGTATGTATAGAGTGGAGGTAAGGGTGGAAGGTTAACCAAGGATGCATTCAGAATTTTCATCAGCTAAAAAGTTTGAGGAAAAGAGTGTCTGCCATAGGAATGCAGGCGTTTCTTTGACGAAAGGCCAGCAGTGTACATTACTGACTTAAATATGAAAGTTGAGTCAAATGGTACCATTAGCAAATGAGACGTATGATAATTTGTCAAAACTATATTGATGTAGCTTTTGAATACCTGGAAGAGACTTGGTATGGATGTGATGTAGTAATTTGAGCTAAAATGGGATGGAATGTAGATACCTATCATGCAGCCTTCCTCCATCCAGTCAAACACCGCTTTCATCGTCGTCTTCTGGAGAGGCAAATCAAGATTTCACTTTTTTTTTTGTCATTAAAATTTGTCAACAGAAATGTTTTTCATATGGGTTTGACCTTTAATGTGCAAATTTATAGACTGAGTCAACAGTTTGCCTAAGCAACCAAATTGTGTGAAGGAAAGCTGTTGACCCAGGGACTATATTTCTGTGAAATCACCAAAGTTAGACCATAGGCTGGTTCTTGAATGAGAGCCCTTCACATGATGGATTTGAAGGTTCTTTCATTCTACTAGATCAGGTAAGTCAGACTACTGTTGTGACTAGCACACAAATCAGATTGTTTTATTATTTATAAAATTGTTATGAAGCTTTTGAAATATTTATTTGAAGGCCGTCTGAGTGGTGCACAAGTGGACAATGTTACCATTATATCTCAAGAAGGATTCATCACAGCTTCATCAAATTTTTTATGCAGTTACACCGTATCATAGCACCTGCGAAGTCTCAAAAGAAAAAAATGGCAGAATTGAGGGCAAAAAGATTGAGGACGCCGAGGGTGGTCGGTTCTCTCAACGCTATTTTCTTTCTTGAAAATCAGAGTTAGTTTTAGAGATGTATCTGCATGAAATGGACATTTTGTTGAAGATACCCATCATCTCTAATCATGATCTAAACAGGGATGAGCCTTTTCCTGGAATTCCAGGAAATCCTGGAATTTTTTCCCCAGATTTCCCGGAATTCCTGGATTTTTGGTTCAATTTCTTAATAAAATCACTGTTCTGTTGCCTCAAAATGCCGAAATTGTTGTTTTTATTGAGAGTCAGCAGTACATTGTAGGACACTTCAGAGAATTTTTTCCTAAATTAAGCTCATATCTGTGTAAAGGTTGACACAGTCCATTGACTACCATGTTCAGATTGAATTATTTTATTCATTTCTTCCTGTTGAATTGGGGCTAGAACCTGGAAATATGGACATGTAACAGACAATATACATGTCTACCAAGTCTCAAAATGGACAAAGTTATCCAAAACCAGTTGAACGTAAGCTTAATATGGTCTGATCTGGAAAATATTACATTGTACAGCAGAAACATTTCTAATTTTTGTTGTGTTTAAAACTTTTGAGGACTAAGTCAACAGAATCAACAGCTTTTGAGGGTTAAGTCAACAGCTTAAGCAGCTTTTGAGGACTAAGTCAGGAGCTTCAACAGTTCATGAGGACTAAATCAGGAGCTTCAACATCTTTGAGGACAAAGTCCGCCACTTCAACAGCTTTTGAAGAATTGAAGATAGCTTCAACAGCTATGAGGACTAAGTCAACAGCTTTTGAGGACTAAGTCAGTAGCTTCAACAGCTTTTGAGGACTAAGTCAACAGCTTTTGAGGACTAAGTCAACAGTTTTTGAGGACCAACTCAACAGCTTTTGAGGACTAATTCAGTAGCTTCAACAGCTTCTGAGGACTAAGTCCACAGCTTTGGAAGATAAGTCAAAACCTTTAGCAGCTTTCCTCAGCACACACTGACTGCAATACACTCAGTGTGTGCTGTTTACTAATTAACTCAATTATGTTTGATTACAAAAATAAACAAAAACAAAAACAAAAACAAAAAAAACCCACCCCACACACAAGGCAACCAACATGTCCACTACTGGACTACTTCTAAATTATTACGGGAAAAAGTTGCATATTGATACATCAGCAATGTGTTTCCCGGGGATGAAAAATCATAGCCAGACCAGGCTGAGGGCAGGTGCTTGTGTAATACTGTACAAATTGGGTGCACCTTTTTCCATTTGAAAATCAACCTGAGCAGCAAACAGCATTTGTTGGTGCATGTCATGTACTTTAAGCGTTTCCACACACATGAGGCAACAATATACGGAAGCCATGCCATGGTCCAACTGGATAACGGGAAAACTCAGACCTTCCAATAGATCAGTAAGTCTTTATAGCTCAGCTGACTTGTCAGTCGCTGAGCTTGTCTAATGGTCCTTCTGTCATCAACAATCAGCTTCTCCAAAGCCGTCAGCCAGATTCACTTCAAACTTCATTTTCCATTGATTTTTGGATTCTTGATGAATTTTTTTTTTTCTGGGGGTGGGGGGGTGGGGGGCAAATCTTTAAAAAAATCGCAAGGGTATGTGTACATGTCAGCTGAGCACAGGACTGTCACAGTCCTATTTTTCACTTTCCTCATACTCAGACATTTCTATTACTGAGTGCATCATTTTCAGTTTCTTCATACTCAGACATTCCTATTTATTGTTGTTTGTTTTCAATTTCGTTCATACTCTGACATTCCTATTAATTGCATGTAATTTTCGTCTTTTTATTAATGCTTAGATATTCGTTCAAGTACCAAAATGCCTTGTCTGAGTCAGTGGTTTTTGTATTGCCTGGCACCGCCATGCTCCAGGCCTCCTGCCAGCAGTATTAAGTGATTCCCCAGACAATTTGAAAGCCACTGGCCAAGCAAGACTTAAACAACACTGTTTGGAAAATTCATTATAAGATTAATGAATTTTATAATTAAAGAACTTTTCTTCAACATTTTGATGGGCTCATATCACCAAAAAATGTAAGTGAAAAGTTATTGCGTGAGTATTTTCAAGAGGGCTATTCGAAGACTTGTACAACATCTGTAAGAATTCAGACCGCAGACGGCACTCTTTGGTGTACATTAAATCATCCCGTCCTGAGTTGGAGTATAGTCTGCTCGTCCCATGTGCATGTTGCAGAGTCACTTTGAAGTGGCCATAAACCAGTGTTCATTCATACTGTTACATCTGTAAATGCTAATATTTTTGTCCATGTTTTTTAAGGTGGCTGTTACAAGGTGACATGATTCCATTGTGGCTCAGCCTGCCACAGTTAGTAGGACTATGTTACCTTGGCTATATTGTGTCAACCTGTCACCGTCATTGGTCATAAAACAACCAATCGGCTTCATTGGATTTTTTTTCTGTTGCTCTCTATCTAATCTCTCAATAAGAATTGTTAGCCTGTCAGGGTTATGGGTGTCATAAATGTCACTTTGTATTATGCTGATAAGTGAAGCAAGACAAATTTACAATGACAACTTGCTATCTTTTGGCTGTCAAAGGATGTCATGATTTGACAGGAGACATGTAAAAAGGGTCTTTTCTCTGCACCACCAAGAATTAGGTCAAATGCGGATCACAAGCTTGCGGCAGTGGATTTAGTGATGGCATAAGATTGATGTAAATCACTCATCAGTTTACGTGACACTGAGGTTTTTGCGTAACATTGGCTGCAGGGTGATGAAGCAGAGGTCTTGATCTGTTGAAGACTTCCACAAGAACACAATTAATTCCTGGGTTTTATCCATGTCCTACAAACCTGACAACTAATTCAGAAAATTAATCCTTTTGTGTTTTCATCGGCCTTAGTCATGTATATTTATGAGTGCCAAGAGCTGCCCCATCCTACCGTTGGCAAATTGTTTTCATATTTAAAGGTCTTTGAAAATACTGTAACACAGAAATAAGGCATAACAAACTCACATTAATCCTCAGTTATATTCTATAGGAATTAATTTAATAATTTTTTGAGATTAAACTTTCATGCACTGTTCATAGAGCAATTATTACAAGTGTATTGATGATGAGTCCACAGTTTATTTTGTAACCAGCGTGTAAGGACAATGTGTTATGCAGTAGCCATGGAAACACTATGGTTATATTAGATTGAGTGATGGCTTTAATTGAATTGGCAAGAGGATTATTGGCTGCAGTATTCATACAACTTGTACATGACAAAGACTCACTTCTCAAGGTTACAGCATAAGATTTACATAAAATTGGATTTTGCAAAGTCCTTAAGTTTTGTAGAGACACTTGAACTGGGAAACTGAGCTTTGGCTTCAATGTGATGTTAAAGCTACAGAAGTGAGTGTGTTGGTTTGGATGGAGCATCTTTAAACAGTAATTTAAGCTTGGACCTTTATCATGTTAATGGGAATTCTTAAACAATGAAGATCAGCTTTAAATGGTTTAAGGCGAGGCTCTGGCACCACTAGAATTAAACCATAATTTCAATGGTATGCCCTAACCCTTTCCCCCTTCAACTGGCCATGAAACTTTGTTGGTGTTTAAACGTTGTCTGCTTCAGTCTTTATGACAGAATTCATGAGTTATGAGAAACTAGACTTACACATGAGACCTGCCACGATAGCCTACCCCAGATCAACAGTAGACTGAGTCGTAAACTCAGCCCTAACCCTTTCCCCTTGAATTAAGCCTGAGTCAACAGCTAGCCTTGCTGTGGGTTGGGCACTTAGCACACTTAGGCTACATGTAGTGTTTACCTGGGGCATATTATCATAACAGGTCTTATCTACAATTCACATTCAGGTTTTTCATTACTATTGAAATTAGTCAAAAATGTTGAATTAGACAATATTAGACGACCAGCCGGTTTTGGCAAGAGGAAGGAGGAGGAGGGTTATTCAGGGGGGAAAGGGTTGAGTTAATCAGAAAGTGGAGTCTTGGTTTTGATGGAGCTTCTTCATTCATCAAATGGAGCCTGTGGCCCTGCAGGGGGTCACTTGGATTGCTGCTGTTTCAGAGAAGCTAAGGGCAGCTTTGGCTTTAACCCTTTCCCCCTAAACTGGCCAAAACTGGCTGGTGGTTGAGTATCGTGTGCTTCCATGTTTTGGACTAGTTTCAGCTGTAATGAAAAACAATTTGGATGAAATAATAGGAAATGACACCTGTCAAAATAACATTCACTAGCTGAGCAGCTTCCCTGGGCATGAGTTGGGAGCGCCTCACACAGGTCAAGGCAACCTGTTAATTTAACACTTTCAGTGCCAACTGCAACTTTGACTCAGTCCAAAATGTAACACTGAAAGAGTTAAGGGGTGAAAGGTTAGTGGCGCCTCCTACTGGAGGAAATTGAGCCTTGCTTTTTGGTGGAGCACCTTTTTGAACTCCTGAGCCGTGAATCTGGCAGATCCCCTCAATCTTCAAACACCAAATTGAACTTTAATTTTAATGGAACATCTAACTAATTAAAGCAGGATATAAAATTTTGCTTTTGGTTGTTCATCTTCAATCACTAATTTGAGATTTGGCTCTCATGAAACCTCTTAAACCATAAAATTAAACTTTAGTTTTGATATAGCTTCTTGTATCATTAGACTGTTTGAGCTTTAGCCATACAGCTTTAGCCATACAGGTCACTCTTGGCTGGGCTAATGAATTCAAATATGGCTTTGAAATTCATGTAAGAATAGTGTGAATGAAATTGTTTTTGTGACCCAAGGGACACGTTGGTCAGAGAATAAGAGTTGGTCATTTGGACTTCAATTCTATTTAGCCAGAATATGAAGCCTCTGGAACTACTAAATCAATCAGAGATACAGTGTTAGCTTGCAAGTGCTACATCTGTATGGACATGTCTTCAATGAAGACTCCTAAATTGTCATATTGACCTTTGACATTGTGCACTGGGTCAGCACAGAATAATTCTATGATACAACCATCATGACCTTGACAAACTGCCCAAGGTCGTAAAGCCAAATTAAAAAAATTGAATTTCAGATGGCAACTCTTTAGCCATTCTAAGGTTGAATCCAGGTTTGGTTGAAAATTGCACAAGTTAAATGCTCTGATACTTGTGGATGACCTTGACAACCTTTGAAAGGTCATAATCAAGTATTTCAGATATGGTAACTTGGCCTGAAGCCAAGTGAGTGATATTTGGTGACAGTATTGTGCAGGATACACAGGATGTTTGAGAGGGACCGTGACACACTTCTCCAGGTGCCAGAGATTACTATGGTTATAGTGGTCTTTTGGGGGGAGGGGGAAGGGAGATTGTTAATGCTAGATTCAGCACTGAAGCACTACCGAGGTTGTTGCAATTTACTGAGATGCACTTCTGGCAAAATCTTATTTCCCTTTAATTACTGTTTGAATTACTATTTGAATTAAGTCAGCTGGCATCAGTGACAGGAGTGCCAAATGTTAGCAAATGCGGTACTTTATTAAAATAAAAAATTTTCAGATACTATCAGTTTTGAGCATAATTATTGTGTGTGTGTGGGGGGGGACTGCATTGTTAATTAATTGGATGGAAAATGACTTAAAAACAACAAGAGATTCTTATCCACAGTCGTAGGCATCATTATTCATCATTAGTTTACCTTACCAATGGCTAACAAGCTGACAGAGCTTGTGAAAGTATTATTTTGCACATGCTCGTTGATAAGAAATGCATGTCCCTAGAACATACATGTCACCAAGTGCAGTGATTTTTTGTTGTTATTTTTATTTTATTTTATTTTTTTTTTAGGTGGTGCGTTGTAGCATCTTCTAATACCATGGCACTGTTACAAGCACACAGTTAAAAGCTGACCCAAAGGTCAAGCCCTGTGCTTAGCAACATGAATGCTAGCTGATAAAGAGTTTAACATCAAGGTTCCCCCATTTAGGATTTGTTGGCGTTCCATATGAGGCTCTGAGTGCAGGCTTCACTACAGTCTGCACAGAATACGAGTAAATGAGCCATAGAAATAGACGCATTGAGTTCTTTCATCCCAGATCACTATTAAAGCCTTTATGTTATTGGGGGATTGCAGTGTGGAGTCAGATGGCAGTGTTATGCCCTTGGTGATTGGTCAATTGTCATGTGCCAATGTTATGCCCTTGGTGATTGGCCAATTGTCCCTCCTATCTTTTCAACCCAGTTCCGCTGTAATAAATGGAAGTAAATGAGGAAGCTGGGTGAGTCTGTTGAAGACCAATTCAACCTTCACATGTGGGAGTCGACTGAAAGAGACGACAAAATTTCCAATTTTCAGAGTGAAATGCCCAATTATCAAAAGAGAGGTTAGAAGTATAGCCTCAGGTCTACATTGTGTGCTGGGCTCCATTTCCAGGCATATGTTTGGGAGGACTGAAAGGGATATATTCATGTTTCCATGAAAGAGAAAGTGAGAGAAAATGTGAACATTCATGCAAAAACCAGTCACTTCCTGCACAATTAAACACTGAAGTTCTAAAATTGTTGCCTAAAATTTTTGGATTTGTCAATTTGTAGAATTATACTATGAAAGGCAAAACAAGCTCTCATGGAGATACAGAGTAGCCATTGAAATTGTGTGTCCAGATAGTGTGGCTACTGTTAAGCTCTCTGATTGACCATGGATTCAGTGATTCAGTCTCCATAACTATTTCAGAGTAACATTCAATGTATTGAAGCATAGGTTATATGTATATGTACATGCATACATTAATTATGCTGTGGTAAAAATCAGGGCAATTTGCAAATTAGATCTCAGTAGACTTTGTTTTCATGTTGCACCCCCAAGGGGGAGCCATTGTGCTTTTTTGGGTTGTTTGTCCATCCATATTAATCCATGATTGCATTCATCCACCATTTGTTTGTAAACATGATATCTTGGGGGTTACGGGCCACCTGGTGTTCAAATTCACCTAATTTGTTGCTCGACACCATTTCTTGACTTGATTACATGTGGATACTGATTTACTTTTTAAAGCTCTAAAACTTGAAAATTCAGGACCTCTTCAAACTGGAAAATTTTGATCTTTATCTCAACTACACACAATGATACCAACTGCCAGAATACTTTACTTACATGTTTTCAATTCCACGTATGACTCATCCTTACCAAACCAGATTGAGACATAAACCACCACTTTCCGCTCCAAAAAGAAACAAGGCTCGTGAATGTATCCAATATTTCATCCGATCCCTCGTCAAAAGGACACCTCCATGTATTGCAGACAAACCTAATACCCACTCATTATCTGGTTTATCAATGTACACTAAAGTACATTTGATCAGTCAATATTCAGAAATATGTACCATTGTAAATTTGTATGCATGCAGTAATTTGATCACTCACAATAAGATTTTTTTAAAGAATAATAATTAGAATTTTGGTGTAGCATCACTTTTTTTCCACATTACATTCCATTCCACTCGACCTCTTTGTGTCTTTTTGCATAGAAAGATCGTTACCTTGGTAGCCCCAGTGATAAGCCACACTTTATGTCCTTACCCCTTTCCCCCTTGAGTTAAGACTGGGTCAACAGCTTTCCTTGGCATTTGATCTTGATAGGTCTTATCTACAATTCTCAGTCAAATTGTTTGTCATTACTGTTTGAATAAGTTGAAAACGGTGAAGCAGATGACATTTGACCACCAGCCAGTTTTGGCCAATTTAAGGGGGAAAGGGTCAACTGGTTACACTGGCTAATCCTTGCATATTATGCATGGTTGTCTTGTAAATTCAAAATTGAAAATTTTGTATATGTTCATATCTGGTGTATTTACGTGATATTTTATGTCAAATAAAATGAGTTCTGAGAGTTTCGTATGTGGCCTTTACCGCGTCTTCAGGGTTAGAGGACATATATATGAGCAGTGGAACACTTATCAGTCAATGTGTGCATTGAATTGTCCCTAGTTTTTGGAATGATGGTTGGCACAGAATAGAAAGAACAGCAACAAGTCGACCTGCCCTTCACCTTTCTCTTTACTATTTGCTGAAAGTTTAGAGTGGTATCTTTTTGCTTATTGCCACTAAAGCTACTCAACTAAAGTCAACCCCTTCAGGACTGAGCAGGCAAATTGAGCTACTGGCAGCCCCCCCCCCCCCCCCCCGCCCCCTCCCCTCCCAAGCTTACTCGGGCTACTGAGCTGCTGAAGTTTGACCTGAAAAGGCTTATTGAGGCCAGTCTGTTGTGATGTTACAAGTCGTCAAAAGCATCTGTTATGCTTAGAAAATACATGTAAATGCACACACATCAGGCAATCAGACATTGACTGAAATTGCCAGGCACACCACCAAAACTGACAAACGTGCCGGGAAAACTGGCCTGTGGAGCAGGTACATGTATGATACTGGGATAAAGTTTGTGTATAGGTAACCACGGTTCATGCTGTGGAGATAGATATGCATGGTTCATGCTGTGGAGATAAGTAAGCATGGTTCATGCTGTGGAGATAGGTATACAGCATGGTTCATGCTGTGGAGGTAGGTAAGCATGGTTCTTGCTACTGAAATAGGTAACCATGGTTCATGCTGTGGAGATAGGTAAGCATTATACAGGCTGTGGAGATAGGTAAGCATGGTTTAGGCTGTGGAGATACATAAGCATGGTTCATGCTGTGGAGATAGGTAACCATGGTTCATGCTGTGGAGATAGGTAACCATGGTTCACGTCTTGGATATAGGTTGATTTTTTCCTGTTGACGCTTTTATACATGAATAGCGGCAACCACAAGGAAAAAAAATGACTGTGAGAAGAAATAAGATTAATCATTCCTGGCTGTTTGGGATTTTGCTGATGCATGTACATCTAAGTCTGTATATTTTGTAAGCTCTGGATCACGCACTGTTCTTTGACAATTACCAGCTTGTCAGGACATGAGCTCAGATATTGGCCTCAAGTTTGCCTCTGATGTTAATTTCGAATTGTTTTTATATCCAGACTACCAATACAGGAGTCACTTAACATGGTTCCGCTGTTTTGTATGCTCATGGCCGAACATCTTCTAATTTTAGGTCGAAGACTCCCTGCATGGATCCAGCCTGGATTATGTGCATCAGATGCTGTCCCAGCAGGGGGCGCCAGTGATGCTTTCCCATGACACTCCTCATTCTTCCCCAAGTAAGTTTTATCTCAAAATATGGCTGGACTACAGACTGTCAGGAAGCCACTGCTCCAAGTCCTCAGTTTCCAGTGTTCTGTATCTTTCTCTTTGTAAACACTTCGAAATACAAGACACCCCCTCCCCCCAATGAGAGCTGCCACCTCTTTGAAAGAGGCTCCCTCTCCATGCAGCAAGTATACATGTGATATTTTCACTTTATATTCCACCCTCAAGAGAGTCCATGTCTCATATTCTAGGCCTCGTTTCTGGAGCACTTGAGGTGGTCTGGTAAAAGGGGGAACATTGTTCATCAAGATCGTGTACCAACCTTCATGGAAGCACTGGTGATTCATGACAGCCTAAAGCACAGATGACACAGCAGTTGCCCCTATCGTGGTCACTTCACAATTCTTTAGAATTTAACGTCAATTGAAATTGTAAATGAGCAACTGAATGTACACCCAGTGGTGTCATACACACAAAGAATCCATACAACTCTTCTTGCTTCATTTATCTCACGAACAATCGATAAATACTCAACATGGAAAATTGAAATCGGGATTCTTAATTGAATGAGTAATTGGTTGGTGAATTTGTACATGTAGCATTGAGACAGCAAGGATGTCAAAACCATGTATACAGGGATCTGTTTCTGGGAACCGGGGCTGGCCAGGTGATGGCAAATCTGCCGTCCTTGAAATAAATTGAAGACAACTTTAAACCTTTGAATAACTGTTTCTGGTTTCATTAACCCTTTCCCCCTTGAATTCCTCATTACATACCATTCCACTCGACCTTCATGTGTCTTTTTCCATAGAAAGATCATTACCTTGGTAGCCCCAGTGATAATGGAAGTTTATGTCCTTAACCCTTTCCATCTTGAATTAAGACTGAGTTACCAGCTTTCCTTGACATGGGTTTGGCAGTTAATGGCCAACTCATGCCAAGAAAGCTGTTGACCTGGGGCATGTGATCTTGATAGATCTTATCTACAATTTTCAGTCAAATTATTTATAATTATGTATCCCCCCAAAGGGGGATGCATGTAGTGTGTAGTCCCATTGTCGGACACACCACCGTGTATCTTATTTTCTTTATATTTCTGTCCCCTCTTGACATATTGCCTCTTAATTTAGTGCATATAATCTATGGGTCTGGGAAATTTGTCCAATATAGTAATATATAACCTTGAGGTCAAAGGTCAAGGTCAAATCCTTGTTGCATTTCCTGCTGACTCAGCAATTTTCACATACTGGCTTATACTCGAACACCCAAGGTAACTATTAATTGTTAATAGAAAAGTACTTATGGGATTTTACTTTGTATGGCTTGCTTTAAACCTGAGTGACCTTGAAAGGTCAAACTGCATACATTCCTGTTGATTACTATGTAAGTCAATGGGGATTGCAATGCTAATCAGCACATTTTCCACTTCTTCTCCAAAATAATTGGCCAGATTCACTTCAAACTTGATTGGGTTGTATGTCACGTAAGTATCTACCAACTGTGTTCAAATGCTCATGCTCCAATGATTTTTGAATTTTTTTTCTTTTGGGAGGGGGGGCTGCATTTTTGCATTCCTATTGATTATCATGTAAGTCAATGGGGTCTGCAATGGTAGTTCCCATTTTGACTTCTTCAAAACCCTAAGCCAGATTCACTTGAAACTTTGGGACAGATACTCCATAGGTTTGGGAAATATTTTTTCACATACATGTATGATTGTGATGACATTCAGGTCATAAGTCAATTGTCACAATGCCTTGCAAAATAAAGTGGGTTCCCTACCACATCTTCAAATGGGTATGATTCAAGTCCATCAAACTTTGTCATCATTTACCCAAATGAGACTTCCCTTAATTTGATAAGAGGTGACCTTGAGATCAAAGGTCAAGGTCAAACTATCTACAGAAGAGTCATGGCCCTCTTACAGGGGAGGCGCCTGTTCGGGGGACGCATAATGTTTTTCGGACGAAAAACTCACTTCTAGTTTGTGTTAAAATTAGTTGAAAACCCTGAAGCAGATGACATTTGACTGCCAGCCAATTTTGGCCAGTTTAAGGGGGAAAGTGTTAAGTGTTGGTGCTGTTGATTTTCAATGGGAAAGGACTTTGTGAAATTTTCTGGACAAATGTCATGCAGCTCTTGATGGGCTGTAGCAGTTGGTCAATATGTGTTTCTTTCATTGAACTTAGTTGTATGAAAAGGCAGGAAAAAATCACGCGGGAGTTAATGACGCAGGTTTTTCAAGTGGAAACAACTTCTCAAAGTCACTCTATGTTGGCAGTTTATTTTCTTCAATTTCATGTTGGCAGTTTTTTTCTTCAATTTCTTTTGACAGAAGTATCAAAAACATTTAGAGAAAGTGTGTAAACATGGGATAAGTGAAAAGAGTTGCATGAAGTGGAGATATCTCTGTCAGTATGTGTATGAACACTGGGGTATCCAGGTGTTTCCAGCCTGTTACATTTTCTCTTCTTCCATATGGTGCTTGGTGGGAGCTAAAGTGTCATTGCCACATTGAGTCACCTAAAGAAACATGATCAAGTTGCAACATGACTGTTGATTGGCTACATACTGCTGCATTCTCCAAGTTGATTGGCTACATACTGTTGCATTCTCCAAGTAAAGTAGTCAGCCATTTGACCTCTCTGGTTGGACGTGGATGGTGGTCAAGTACCCTACCATAAACACTCCACTCTGTTTAAAGCATTGAAGTAGGCCTAGTCCTTTCATATGGAATGATTCCAAAGACATGTCATGATACACTACAAATAGCCACAGCACTGTCTGCTTTAAAGGGACCTGCCCAAGCCTAAGGGCATAAGTTGATATATCTAAGGAGGACTAAATACATGTAATATGCTTTGTTTAAAAATGTAAGCCCCTCATACCATCATTGTATTGGGGAGTTTAACTTATTTATGTGCTATGTACATACATGTACAGTGGTTTTGTGATTATCCTCAATGCAGCTTCTTTGAGTGTGCTTGTCATTAATGTATCCACTGGATTGTGGGATCACATGACTAAGACATCCACTCCTCTTTGTATGGGCTTGTGGGCAGTTTAAAATTACACATCATGAAATCCTGTGATCTTGCATGAAAGTTACTTACGGTCACCTTTGAAACATGTTGGAGGGTAGGAGGATATAATTATAGTAGAGTAAGTGCCCTTGCTTTCATAGTATACATTTTTGTGGTGTTTACATTTCAAGCATTTGCTTGCAGTTTTATGTTCACAATTTTGGACATTGACCCCTTTTAAACCTGCATTAAGATAATAATTTTCATCATGTTTTTGTTTGCATGATTTTGTGCCATGAATAAGCTTAGTAAAAATAAAAATACTGTGAAAATAAATGAATTTAGAGTACCGAGTGTCCAGCAGTGTAATTAGGGACATACAAGTGGGCTGTCCCTCACTAGTATATACATGTAGACCCCCCAGATAAAATGAGACAGGTTCTCAGTGTGAACACTACATCTGGTTAGACCATCACGAGGCTCTCTCTCTGGCCCGGTCTGTCAGTGTACTTGTAACATTGTATATACATATGTTAACTCTTTTGGTACCAATTTCAATGCTAGTTATTGTTCTCTGGATTGTCAAAATGATATCAGAAACCATATTTCTCATAAACTGACCTTTTGTTCAAGTACCAGCATGCCTACAGTTCCAGAGACCATAAGAACAATCCAGGTCAACATTTTTCTGCAACACATGCAATATATGTGTCCAAAGCAGGCCAAGAAAACCTGACTCGGCTAACTGGCAACTGAAGGGGTTAATCCTTTTCCCACTCAAATCACCTCAAAGCGCCAGCCCCTCCATGTGAACTGTTGTCTACCTCAATCTTTTTACATAAAGTTCTCAACATTAAACATTTTTTATGGGAATTGTGGATGATACCTGTAACAATAGTATGCGTGAGGTCAACAGCTTTCCTTGGCAATTCACCCAGCCTGCACCAAGAAAAGCTATTGACTCACTCTCATGTTAACCAGGAATGGGATAAAGGTCATCATATACATGCAGGAAAAGAAACATTCCAGTTTTAACACCCTTTCTCTTCTTCTGTTTTGTATTTGTAAGAGAAACACATTTTTTTTTTCCAGTTGACTTGACCAGGTCTGTACAGGTAGCAAGGCTGTTTATCACTGAGAGGGCTCATGTGTCTCATATTAATATTCCCCTGTTCTTAATTACCTGATCTGTAACTCTAGTTTTAATCAGCAAAATACTTCTATTCACAAATGTTGAGGCCAGTATGCAACAAAAAAAAAAGTGCTGCATATTTTGACTGCAATTGTTTCTTTTACTAAACTCCTGTGCATGGTTTTACCTGTATTAGCAATCTTTTGTGTCTAGAAACCCATTTTTTTTTTACCTCTGAGAGATAAAGCTGCTTCTGGTAGGACCCAGTTGTTCATACAGTGGTACCTGCTATCAGAGACCACCCCTATACAGCCTACAAAGATTGGTCTCATACTGTGGTAGTCTTAAATTAAAGGTATAATCCAAAAAAGGAAATGTAGCAAAGTGTCTTGAAAGAACGGTCTCAAAAAGACATGTGGTCTTAAATTGGAGGTGGTCTTTAAAGCAGGTACCACTGTATTCAACATTTGTATTTTTGCACATAGAGATGGAAGCAGAGGTACCCGCCTCTGTGGCTTAGCGTTCTTTCCCTCTGACCTTTTTCCAAAAGTAAAAGTGACAGTCTGTATGGCCCAGTGCTGTTTTTCATGTGTCATTTCTCCTCCAGCAAAAATAGCAGCCTTCATGGGTAACCATTGTTTTCCTTTATCTTTCTGCCAAAAGCAAATGTCAGGGTATCTTTTGCCTTGCATTGTTTTCTTCTACCCTTTGTCGTGAAGCAAAAAGTAGCATCCTCTTTGGCCTCGTTTTGTTTTCCACATACCCTTTTCCTGGTATATCCACAGCACTATAGAAGAAGACAAGAGAGAAGGGGAATATGTTATCATTGAAACCCGAGTCTGTGCTTATCAAACATGCCATGTTACCTGCCACTGACACGGCAAATCATTCTATCAGACAACACAGTCTCATTGGAAAATGATTATTACAACATGTGTGGCAGATTTATGGAGCTGTGTAGCAGATATAGGTGTTGAGTGTGTTTGTATTCCAGTTGACCAAGTAGGAGAAATGCTTCCAAATACCTGTGTCCAGGCTGCTATCCTCACCTGACTCCAGTACACGTAGCGTATACATGTAGGTCAACATCACAAACTTGCGGTTCCAGAGTAATATATTGTGAAAACATTTGCAGGATGGTTTTGAGATATGACCAGGCCAGGATAGTATAGGTTTCTTGTTTGAGTGCAGTATCAAAACCAAGCTTTGCAGCCAGCTGTCAGGAAAGTTGTTAGGACAGCAGGTATTCAGCATTCAGGTCTCATGAATATAATGTATTATAAGTCCAATTTTTGTTGAACTTGATTTGAGGAGAGTATTATGATGCAAACCGGCATGTTTTGCATAATGTTAAATTCCCTGAGTAGTCTCAATAATATGAACTGGGTGCAGCCTGCAAGAAACAGACAAGGTTACCATGAAGGACAAAGTCACCACAAAGGCCAGATTCATTTAGCACCAGGTAGCACATACAAGCATGCTGTCAGACAATACAATACAATACAAATCTTCTTTATTGTCGAAGAAATATACAGATAACATTAGCTCGTCATTAGCTAGTCCGTCCGACTAAATAGTTATGAGAAATTGCAAGATTAACATTGAAAATTAGATACTCAAAGTAAAAGAGGTACATACATGTACATGACTGACTATAAAGGTTTAAAACATATACACATTGTTACTAAAATATATAACAGTTGAAAGTTAAAATAGAAAAAAATCTTTGTCCATTGAGTTCATCTGGTTTAAAACAAAATTAAATGATTAAACTACATATGAAGACTAAGATAGACAGCGGTTAAAATGGGAAAAGACGCAAGTGGGTTTCGCTAGTCTCTTCTACTGTGACTCACTGTGACCAGAACAGCACCAGAAGGCCTATTGGAATAATTTGTTGCAGAACAAAATTTTTAAATGCAAGAACACATCTTAAGACAACAAGACAATACAAGATCATTACATATGGCATAATTTATTGAAGTGATGAAATATAACATCTGACAATATGCAAGATGGTAAGTTGTGAGGGTACATGTGCATGTATGTTTGTGGAACTTTGAGAACTTTGACTCACTTGTCACCACATCCACTGGCAGACTCCCCGTTACCTCGTGAACTCAGGCACCATTTGTTCAGATTTAGCTTTCGCTGATGCCCATTATGACTAATGTAAGCCTTGTGTGTAATACTGTAAGAACAGGCTTTTACTGTTACCAAAGTCGGGGGAGGGGGATCACCAGGTTACAAAGAAAAAAAATACTCCGTTCGTGTTACCCCACTGCTTCAAGCATGACACCACATATGTATATACAACATGCCATGTTACTTGATCAATTCCATGCTATTTGATCACTACCATGGCATGTAGTGCTGATACATGGTGTTACCATGTTACTTTATCACTACCATGGCATGTAGTGCTGATACATGGTGTTACCATGTTACTTTATCACTACCATGGCATGTAGTGCTGATACATGGTGTTACCATGTTACTTTATCACTACCATGGCATGTAGTGTTGATACATGGTGTTACTATGTTACTTTATCACTACCGTGGCATGTAGTTCTGACACATGGTGTTACCATGTTACTTTACAGGGCTGTCCAACTGGAGCATTGTGACAAAATGTTGCTACAAAGATCTTCAAAATTGCTACATATTTTCTCAAAATGAGTGTTTCTTATGTAAAGAAGTGGAAAGATATGCTACAAGTAAAGAAAATTATGCTACAAAGAATTTCGCTGGACAGCACTGCTTTATCACTTCCATGGCATGTAGTACTGACACATGGTGTTACCATGTTACTTTATCACCACATGGCATGTAGTACTGACACATGGTGTTACCATGTTACTTTATCACCACATGGTGTGTAGTGCTGACACATGGCATTACCATGTTACTTTATCACCGCATGGCATGTAGTGCTGACACATGGTGTTGCCATGTTACTTTATCACTATTATGGTATGTAGTGCTGACACATGGCATTACCATGTTACTTTATCACCACATGGCATGTAGTGCTGACACATGGTGTTACCATGTTACTTTATCACCACATGGCATGTAGTGCTGACATATGGCATTACCATGTTACTTTATCACCACATGGTGTGTAGTGCTGACAGGTGTTGTTTGGAAAGTGAAAAAATACATGAAATATTTTCTTGACGGTCGAAGGTGCCGAGACAAATTGATATTTTGTGGCTGTCAGTCCATTCATCAATGCAGCAGTTTTGTCACATAATGGTCAGTCATTTGTGCCAGTCCAAGTTACTGGTCGACCTTAGCACTGGGATCGAGTAATGCAGCGAGAGGTTTACGAAGTATTGTGCTGTATTTCAATTTGATTTAACTGACTGACCCACGTATAGCAAATGCATGTCCAGCTAAAAACATAACTGTATTTACCTCTTCCTGATATCCTATAAGAGTAGGGTATATACCTTATATAGCCATGCAGTAAGGATTTATCACTCTACAGGCTGCAATCTCAGTCCCTGCTACATACTAGCAGCAAGAAGTTGCATCATTTCTCTCAATATCAGCAAGGCCTTCAACAGAGCTTGTCATACTAGTCTATTCTATAAATTTTTAGGATTGTCCGTCCAGCATCGGTCATTTGTCTGTCCACAATTTTTCGACTTCTTCTCCAAACCTGTCAGCGAGACTTCACCCTTGGGAGCAATATACCTTTGGTGGGTCTCTACCAAATTTGCACAAATCCTCATGTTCCAATGATATTTGGATTTTTGTATAAATTTTGTGTCTCTTGGCAAAATCTTCAAAATATCTGCTCCCAAACCACTTGGCCAATTGCTTTGCAATTGTACAGGGACACTTCTGGGGACCCTCAACCTTAATTGTTCAACAGGTATCTCTAGGATGTTTTTCTAGTTTTTTTTTTTTTTTTTTTTTGAATTTTCATATGTTAAAGTTATTTTCAGCTTCTCAAAAACTCTCACATAGATTGTTCTGAAACTTGGAGGAAATGAAGCTTGTAGAAGAGTCAAACTAAATTGTTCAGTAGGTGGTGAAATTCTGTATCCCTGATTTTAAATGAATTTTTCAATTTGGGTATTTCTTGGTTAATGCATACATTTCCATTGATTACAATGCAATGGGATCTTTTTTCTCATTTTTTGGCAAAATCTGAAAATATTCTCCAAAACCACCTTGCCAATTGCTTTGAAATTGCATAGGGACACTTCTGGGCACTCCTGGACCTTTATTTGTTCAACACAAGAGCGTGCTGGATTCTTGTCAAACTCTTTGGGAAAACACCTGGATGCAATCTGCTCAATATTTGTTCACTGCATGGCGCTGTTGGCATTTCCTGATATTCAATGAATTATTGAAATAAGGAATTATTGGTAAGGGTAAATGCTCATGTTGGCATTCTTACTTTAGGAATAGCAGTAACTGTGACATATTGGCTTGTATCTTGGTATTCTGGTGTGGTTGATTTTGACCTGACCTTAAAAGGTCAAACTGATATCTTGGTTTGTATCTCAGTAATAGTGGGTCATTTGCCATTGGTTACATTGAAACAGTGATGAGACATTGCCAATGGGGTTTCTTGTGGTGTTGTTAATTTTGATCGTGATTGACCCTGAAAGGTCAAATACATTGGCCTTTATCTCAATAATGGGGTACGTATCATGTCACTCTTTATCTTGAAAATGATGACTCCAACAAAGTGATTGAGTGAGGACTTTGATATCACAAACAGTGATGGTAGTCAAACGGAAAAGTAGCCTCATTTTGAAGGTCACAGGACCACTTCAGTCTCTGTATTCAAGGTCAGCGCAGCACAGGACTATCACAGTCTTTTAGTTCAAAATCTGGTGCAACTGGACATGTGCTTGAGTGGATACAAAGTACCTGTGTAATATGTTATCAGTGACCTGTAAGCCAGAGTCATAGTCATAGCTGAGCTATTAGATCAGTGATGGTGTCCATCAAGGTTTAGTGCTGGGACCACTTATATTATTATGTTCCAAATATATATATATATATATATATATATATATTGCTGACCTTGATTAATCCAATATCAAAATGTTCATTGATGATAATTATCTTTATCTGACAGTCTCTGATCCATGCCACAGCTGCAAATATTCTCAAGTCAGATCTTTTTGATGTTGATCAGTGGTCTAAGCATTGGCTGGTGACTTTCAGTGATTTAAAAACTGAGTACGCTTATTTTTAGGAACTTTCTGTTCACCTAACCAGCCTCCATTTTTTGTTGTTCAATGAAGGTCATGTTTTGGAAAATGTTGCTCATCCTAAATCATGATCTTATTATAGAGAATACTTTGTTTCATAAATACACCCATTCCTGGGTCAAATATGCCATACAGAGATATATAATACATTATTCCCATCCACCTTCACAAGCATAAGAACTGGGACAAGGATTGTATGTGACCACAAAGTTACCAGTCTGCAAAAACATGGGGTACAAAATTCTAAATACTACCCTAAAATAGTTTTAGAAAAACACAAACGATCAAAGAACAAAACAGAAAACAAAGCAACAAAAATTACCTGTTAAGATTTATGTTTGGCTGAGCACATCAGTGAAGTAACATTCAAATCTGGTAAACTGAGCCGCATCATAAAGAGCCTGAAATTTATCCTAAATTAACTCTCCTTAGAAACTAAATCATCAGACTGATCCATGAATACCGTATTTCTTTTCTTTTCGGAAATATGTCATACCGCAGTCGCACCTGCACTCTGATCCTAGAATATGGTGGCCCCTTGTGGCATATGGCCGTACACATCAGACACAGTCGACAGACTTGAGATTATCCAAGTGACTGGTGCTTGCAGTGTAATGGGAAATGCATGGTGCAAGCAGCGCCAAACTTGATGAAGAAATTGGGTGGTCAGTCTTGTGGGAATGGCTGACTGCTGCCAAAGTAACTTCACAACTTACGAGCACGCTTGCTCCCAAAACTCTGTGTTCCATTATTATATCTCCAGTAATAGGCACAAACTTAAAGTACTCGCTGACAATGTGACCTCCCTCAGTTTACAGTTTGTGCTTCTTTTTTTTTTTTCGATCAGTCGTCTTCCCCCACTGCTATTAGACTTTGGATCCAGTTGCCTGTTGACATTAGAAATTTGTCATCTCCTCCAATATTTGCATGAACAGTAGCTAGACAAATTATGTGAACTACAAAGTTTCCCAAATTATGTAATCTTGGCAATAGATTTCAAGCCTGTCAGCATACACACTTTTGGTTCGAGGCTACCCTCATAATTCTCCTCCTTTCAAGGATATTCTGTCTATTTATGTGGATCCCGGAATGAAGATTTAGGGCACTCTGTCTTTCTTTGTTGGAAATAAATTGTACCTGGGTGGCCTCTGCACGCCAGGGTTGCCTATTTTGCACTTTTTACATTATAAGTGTTGCTATATATGGCTCTTTTCACGGCTCACTTCATCAAAGTAAGAATATTTTTTTGTACGTATATGATTATATAAATGTTGCTGGCCATTTCAGACAGACAGACTGTGGTTGCAGGCCTGTCCTTGCTGGGATAGAGGTCTAAAGGGGTCTTGGGACCTCTCTGTTATGGCAGGGGTAGGGTTGGCAAAGATGAGCCCCCCCCCCCCCCTTGCAGGCTGTATCCATTCATCTGCTGGCTTATCTTATGTGTCACATTAATTAAGTTGATTAACTCTTACCTACTTTAACAAATTGTCACTTGTCCATTTTGACTGTTGACCAGGCTTGGATCATTTAGTCTTGACACCCCCCCCATCAGCACAGTCAGTGTCTGTGTTTCTCATTTATGTTCAATGTGTATTGTGTGCTGTTTACTGCCTTCTTGCATGAGGTATTTATATCAAGAATCATTTTCTCAGTTGCCATATATCCAAAGTTGAAAATTTTGTAAGCTTATGAACAAAAATATGTTTAAACCATAATGCAGTAGTATCATAGCATGATCTGCCGTATATGTAACATTTAAAAAGCTACAATGATCCACTGTAAATACCATGAAGTATTGACATGTCGTAACTGCCTTTACACCTTTTTGCACTAGGTAGACTTACGTAGCTGGTCTAACTTTCTCTGTGTATTTGACACCAACGAACAGTGTAGGAGGGAAAACACTATCTATAGTGCAAAGTTTGTTTATGAGCGTGATCAGGTTGTCCGTTGTGCGTCAAGCTCAAAGAAGTACATGCCACATGGACACAAACATGCTGCGTGTATTTTATGTGAATGCTTTGCAAGATATACGCAAATACCAAAGATCAGCTGAAAGTATAATGTACGTGTGGGGGATACATAGGTGTACTTTGTGTTGTTAAATATATAGGAACACAGTGAGAACTTGTCAGGTAGGGTGATGTAAAACCTAATATTTGTACTATTTCTGCAGCTTTTCATGTCAACTATTATACTCAAGCATATATCTTATTCATCAGTGAATAATGTATATCAAAGTTAACATAGAAGAAAGAAATACATGTGCATGTAAGCTGTCTTCATGTATGTATTCTGACAACAAATGTGCAATTTTTTAAGTGTATAAGGCATATGTTTCTGTTGTGCCGATCAGGTTGTTTTTTGATGGAAGTACATGTAAATGATGATTTTGCTGAGTCAGTCAGGTTATGGCAAACAAACAATATTTGAAGGGTGGCCTCGATGTCACCCAAACTACAAAGAGCAACTGGAGGGACACATGGGAATGTGAATTCTCACGGCTTAACTGGCATCCTGACATGACACCAACTTCCGTGGAGATCTAAGTTGCACAGTTTACAAAATAATGAAATTCAGACATGTTTATTGCAGATTTATCAATGGACTGCCAATAGGACATTATCTGGGAGTTTAAAATATGGAATGAGACAAAACTGTAGCATCCAAATTAAAAAGCATAATTGATCAAGCGTGATGATGATGATGATGATTGTTGTTGTTGTTGTTATCATTATTATAGAGAACGATATATTCTATGCTCCATTCATGCTTACTGTACATGTAGAACAAAACATTTGCAATCATGAAGTAACATATTTATGAAACGTTGTAGTCATAACTACCAGTGTATGTTGGACTATTGGGCATGGATGGTCTATATATTCCTGTAACTGCTATAAGGACTTGGTGTGGGGCAGGGAACCACTTGGTCATATATGAATTTTTAAGGGTGAAGTAGCACCCTGACATGATCAACATGAACAAGGCCAAATGCCATTTTTGTGCAATGTAAAAAAAAAAAAATGATGAAATTGTGATATGTTTAATGCAGATCTATGAATGGACTGGCTATCATGTATATGGCATTATTCAGGAACTTACAACGGTCAGGTGTTGTTATGTAAACACCATCACTGGGTGTGCAGTATGGCAGTGTTAGGACGTGCTTACTACCACCAGCCACAAGGCCACCAATGTCAGAGAGAAAATACACTCCACATGCTTAATACCACCTGTCACAGGGACACCAGTGTCACAGAGAGAAAACCATCCTTACAAGCTTAATACAACCAGCCACAAGAACACCAATGTCACAGAGAAAACACTCCTTATATGCTTAATACCACCAGCTGCAAGAACACCAGTGTCACAGAGAAAACACTCCTTATATGCTTAATACCACCAGCTGCAAGAACACCAGTGTCACAGAGAAAACACTCCTTATATGCTTAACACCACCAGCTGCAAGAACACCAGTGTCACAGAGAAAACACTCCTCACATGCTTAATACCACCAGCTACAAGAACACTAGTGTCACAGAGAAAATACTCCACGTGCTTAATACCACCAGCCACAAGAACACCAGTGTCACAGAGAAAACACTCCTCACATGCTTAATACCACCAGCTACAGGAACACTAGTGTCACAGAGAAAACACTCCTCACATGCTTAATACCACCAGCTACAAGAACACCAGTGTCACAGAGAAAACACTCCTCACATGCTTAATACCACCAGCTACAAGAACACCAGTGTCACAGAGAAAACACTCCTCACATGCTTAATACCACCAGCTACAGGAACACTAGTGTCACAGAGAAAACACTCCTCACATGCTTAATACCACCAGCTTAAAGGACACCTGTATGCAGTGTTACAGAGAAAAGGTTCCTCACATTTTTTATATACCACCAGCCACAAGGACACCAGTGTCACAGAAAAAACACTCCTCACCGTGGATGCTTTTCTGCAACTGCTGAATGGACATACCAAAATGGGTTACAAGTTAGATATTGATCCAATTGCAAAAAACATTTCCAAATTCATGCACAGGGGTACACAGTTAACTTACAACAAAACAACAGATCCACATGGTTGTATTCTGAAGGGCAAGGAAGACGAAAAACTCCCCACACTATAACAGACGCATCACAAGTAGCATTTGGTAAAGTAGGAGAACATGAATTTGAAAATGTGTCACCAGCAATTTGGCTGCAGTTTAAACTGGTTCCTGGTGTTGAACAAGACAGGTTATTTTATAAAACTGGTCATGTTTTGTCAGAGAAGAGATTTTTTTTGGCATTATTTGTTTGAGTGCAAAAACAAAGAGATAAATTTGTTTGGTTTCTTTAATGCACACCTTTGTGGGAGACCTGTGTGTCCAGAGGATCACCTGTACACTGGACTGATGCTCTACAACCTTAAACAGGATGTGACCAACCTACAATACTGATACCTACAGTACTGTAATATATTGATCCTGGTACTTACAGTACTGTAACATATTGATCCTGGTACCTACATTACTGTAATATATTGATCCTGGTACTTACAGTACTGTAACATATTGATCCTGGTACCTACATTACTGTAATATATTGATCCTGGTACTTACAGTACTGTAACATATTGATCCTGGTACCTACATTACCTTAATATATTGATACTGGTACTTACAGTACTGTAACATATTGATCCTGGTACCTACATTACTGTAATATATTGATACTGGTACTTACAGTACAGGAATATAATGATCCTTGTAGCTACAGTACTGTGATATATTGATCCTAGCACCTACAGTACAGGAATATATTGATCCTAGTACCTAGAGTACTGTGATATATTGATACTGGTACCTACAGTACTGTAATATATTGATCCTGGTACCTAATTTGTATATCGATACTGGTACCTAATTTATTGACACTGGTACCTAATATATCGACACTGGTACCTAATATATTGACACTGGTACTTAATATATTGAATATAAATGGTTTTATTAAACTGGTTGACATTTATAGGACTGAGTGAGTTTGCAAGTGAGCATGGTGAGGTTTAGTCAGTCAGATGGTTCAAAGACACAGAGCCATTAAGAGGGGTCTGGCACAGAGCCATTAAGAGGGGCCTGGCACAGAGCCATTAAGAGGGGTCTGGCACAGAGCCATTAAGAGGGGTCTGGCACAGAGCCATTAAGAGGGGCCTGGCACAGAGCCATTAAGAGGGGTCTGGAACAGAGCTATCAAGAGGGGTCTGGCACAGAGCCATTAAGAGGGATCTGGCACAGAGCCATTAAGAGGGGTCTGGCACAGAGCCATAAAGAGGTGTCTGGCACAGAGCCATTAAGAGGGATCTGGCACAGAGCCATTAAGAGGGGTCTGGCACAGAGCCAGCAAGTGGGGTCTGGCACAGAGCCATTAAGAGGGATCTGGCACAGAGCCATTAAGAGGGGTCTGGCACAGAGCCAGCAAGTGGGGTCTGGCACAGAGCCATAAAGAGGGGTCTGGCACAGAGCCATAAAGAGGGGTCTGGCACAGAGCCATAAAGAGGGGTCTGGCACAGTCATTAAGAGGGGTCTGGCACAGAGCCATTAAGAGGGGTCTGGCACAGAGCCATAAAGAGGGGTCTGGCACAGAGTCATTAAGAGGGATCTGGCACAGAGCCATTAAGAGGGGTCTGGCACAGAGCCATAAAGAGGGGTCTGGCACAGAGCCATTAAGAGGGGTCTGGCACAGAGCCATAAAGAGGGGTCCGGCACAGAGCCATTAAGAGGGGTCTGCTGCTGTATGCTGCTGGCCACTGCCCTATGCCACAACAGCAGTTAAACCATAAATCTTCAACTAGAAAAGAAAATTTGTTCTACAGCAAATATGTCTGCTGCAAAAAGATTCAAGTTTGAAATGTTTCTAATAGCTAGCATTTAGAATCTGGTCTATCCGTATTAGTTTTGAAGATATATAAGTTTTAAATTTTTAAATGCCCCTAATTTGCATAATTTCAATTGTTACAAATCTGAAAACATATCTGTTAGGTAGCCTTTGCCCACAAACATACATGTATAGGTAGCATTTGGAATCATGTCTTTATCTATATTAGTTCTGAAGATATTGAAAATTGTTTGTCATAAAAAATTTTCATATGTCCCTGGTGTGCATAATTTCAGCCGCAGCAAATCTGAAAACATCTCCAGTAGATAGCCCATCTTGACAAACCTACAGCTAGCATTTAAAATTGTGTCTCAATCCCAAATAGTTTTGAAGGTATAAAAGGTTTTAATTTTCAAATGCTCCTAATCTGCATGATTTTGAACATCTTGACTACACAATACAATATGCACAATCTCACTACTAGGTCAATCATCATGGCAAATTTGGCATTTCTAGGTATTGCGATGTCTAATAAAAAGCTTCTGACAAAATCAGAGCAAAATAAAAAAAAAAGAAAGAATTCCAGGAAAAACAAAATGTCTGTGTTGGTACACAGACATAATTAGCTTGTGGCAGTAGCCAGCAGCTGCCAGTGGCAGTGCCGCTGGCAGCCGCTATTTTCCACAAAAACTGGTTATACGTTGGGCCAAAAGCATTTACCAGTGAATGGGATCAAGGGTTAACTCATTCTATACCAGTCTCTGATTTTTCTGAAATCAATTGCAGATTCAAATTTGTCACGACAAGAGCTTTCACACAAGTGCCAACAACCCTGGTCTACTGTCAGTGGTTTTTCCCCTGCTTTGCCTGTATAACAAGTGGATGCAGAATTACTTTCCAGGCAATGCAGACCCAAGTGCCCAAGGGTTCGGTTAACATACCAGTGAAGCACATAGGGTGACTCAAAAGTGTGCCCTCCCAGCTAGGAAGGGGTTAAACTAAAAAACAATAAAGACCAAAAGGCCAACCAAGCTTTTGGCATCACTATGTCCTGTGTCCCAGTGCATGTCAGGGGTAGGGTTAGGGGTGGGGTGAATGCACCTGAACTCCCCCCCCCCCCCCCCATGTTTACCTTCAAATAATTTTTGTTTGCTTGTTTGTTGGATATTTTTTTTGGGGGGGGTGTTTGGAGGGTGAGGGGCTTTTCATCAGATGACAGAAACTAAATTTTTGATAAGGAAATATTAGTTTGACAAAATATCTCCTCATTTGGTTTTAATTCATTACCTTATAAAACCCTTGTATGCAAATTTTGTCAATGTGTGCCAGAAGGAGACATCAGATCTCATTAGCATTTGAAGTCAGCAAGTGGGACAGCAACTCTCTGCCCCGCTCTGCTGCTTAAACTTCCTCATCAGTTGGGAGATCAACCTTTTGAGACAGCCTGTGTGCATGTGTCTATGATTAAGACGGCCACACAGTGAGGACAGTTGTCAGTGCTCAATGTATGCTGAGCTTGTCAAGGAATTGAAACTGTCTGGTCCGTTTGGAATCCACTTCAAACAGTTTGTCATGGTATTCTCATATGGTGTATGTGGTCACACATGTCCTACCTGTGGTGAAACATGGGCCCACACTGGTACCACCAGAAAGGGTGTGGGTTACCCTGTCGCAGCCCCAACAGGGTGGGTAGACACAACAGAAATACCCTGGGGGGCAAGCACCCAAGTGACCTGTTACAAGTGAACTTCTCATTTTAACCCTTATCTGACTACAATTGACTTGTTCACCCTTGTGTGACCACTATTGACTTGTTCACCCTTGTTTGGCCACTATTGACTTGTTCACCCCTGTCTGGCCACTGTTGACTTGTTCACCCCTGTCTGGCCACTGTTGACTTGTCGTCTTGGACTTAAAAGTCAAAGTTAATTTTATGCATTGCTGTGGGTATGGGGCCAGTCATGGGCCATTATCTGTCTGTATGGCCTGTAATGTATGGTCCACCACTGAGAATGCACTGTCTCCATGTAAGGAAAGTAGGGCCTTTGATATAGTGTGGACTGCAATAGATTAAAGCCCATAGCACATTATGAACAGCAATAGAATATGACCTACAGGAGGGTGAGAACAGCAATAGAGTATGACCTACAGGAGGGTGAGAACAGCAATAGAGTATGACCTACAGGAGGGTGAGAACAGCAATAGAGTATGACCTACAGGAGGGTATGAACAGCAATAGAGTATGACCTACAGGAGGGTGAGAACAGCAATAGAGTATGACCCACAGGAGGGTATGAGCAGCAATAGAGTGTGACCTACAGGAGGGTGAGAACATCAATAGAGTATGACCTACAGGAGGGTATGAACAGCAATAGAGTATGACCCACAGGAGGGTATGAACAGCAATAGAGTGTGACCTATAGGAGGGTGAGAACAGCAATAGAGTATGACCCACAGGAGGGTATGAGCAGCAATAGAGTGTGACCTACAGGAGGGTGAGAACATCAATAGAGTATGACCCACAGGAGTGTATGAACAGCAATAGAGTATGACCCACAGGAGGGTATGAGCAGCAATAGAGTGTGACCTATAGGAGGGTGAGAACAGCAATAGAGTATGACCTACAGGAGGGTGAGAACAGCAATAGAGTATGACCTATAGGAGGGTGAGAACATCAATAGAGTATGACCCACAGGAGGGTATGAACAGCAATAGAGTATGACCTACAGGAGGGTGAGAACAGCAATAGAGTATGACCCACAGGAGGGTATGAGCAGCAATAGAGTGTGACCTATAGGAGGGTGAGAACAGCAATAGAGTATGACCTACAGGAGGGTGAGAACAGCAATAGAGTATGACCTATAGGAGGGTGAGAACATCAATAGAGTATGACCCACAGGAGGGTATGAACAGCAATAGAGTATGACCTACAGGAGGGTGAGAACAGCAATAGAGTATGACCTACAGGAGGGTGAGAACATCAATAGAGTATGACCTACAGGAGGGTATGAATAGCAATAGAGTATGACCCACAGGAGGGTATGAACAGCAATAGAGTGTGACCTACAGGAGGGTATGAATAGCAATAGAGTATGACCCACAGGAGGGTATGAGCAGCAATAGAGTGTGACCTATAGGAGGGTATGAATAGCAATAGAGTATGACCCACAGGAGGGTATGAGCAGCAATAGAGTGTGACCTACAGGAGGGTGAGAACAGCAATAGAGTATGACCTACAGGAGGGTATGAATAGCAATAGAGTATGACCCACAGGAGGGTATGAACAGCAATAGAGTTTGACCTACTGGAAGGTGAGAACAGCAATAGAGTATGGCCTACATGAGGGTGAGAATAGCAATAGAGTATGACCTACAGGAGCCTATGAACAGCAATAGAATTTGACCTCCAGGAGAGTATGTACAGCACTAGAATATGACCTGCAGTAGCATATGACCTGCAGTAGAGTATGATCCATAGTACATGTAGAGTGGGACTATCAGTGGGGTGTGACCTACAGTAGTGTATGACCTGTCAGGATGTATGAACAGCAGTCAAGTATGACCACAGTCAAATATGGTCAGAGTATGAGCAGCAATAGATTATGCCAACAGAAGAGCTTCAGCAAGAAAAGCTATGTGTGGCTGGCTACAATATTGCATGCTACTGGACTGGTAATCCACAATAGAGCACATACATGAAGTTTGATGTAGAGTATTGGTACATTTAGGGAGACGGATGAGTGATTCCAGGTTCTTTGCTGCAATGCTGCATATGAAATGGCCTACAATGAAGGATAATGGTCGACAGTGGAGTATAATTTATTAATGATCTGTAGTGGAGTATAATTTTTAATGGCTTACAGTGGAGTATATTTAAGGGCCTACAATGGAGAATAATGTCTACAATGGAGTATAATAGCTTAGAATGGAGTATAATGGCCTACAGTGGAGAATAATGGCCTACAGTGGAGAATAATGTCTACAGTGGAGTATAATGGCCTACAGTGGAGAATAATGTCTACAGTGGAGTATAATGGCTTACAGTGGAGAATAATGTCTATAGTGGAGTATAATGGCCTACAATGAACAAGAATTACCATATTCATTGACCTACATGTGACATTCCGCATCAGGTGCTTTGTGCGACATGTCACATGGTATCAAAGTTAATGCAATATGTATATCAGATTACATGTAATCATAAGAATCAGATGCCCTATGGCCATGCAGTCAAACATTGTGTGTTGATGCATGTGACACAGAGGCACCAGGAGTAGGAACGCTCCAGGGAGTAGGACCGCTCCAGATCTGCCTACTGCTACCTGGACAGGGGAGCTACACAGACCAGGAAGATTGATCAGTTCAAAAAAGGGAGGCAGATGACTTTTACTGTTATCCCATATGCGTGCAGCATTTCTGCTGTTGCTGTTTTCAGTGCCAAGTTTGGACTGTGTCAACAGCATTCTTCTGCATGCTTTTGTATGCATTATGGCTAAAGTTTCCTGAGGAAAGATGTTGACCTGGATCAATCTGGCAGTCTCAGTGGGGATACTGTTGCTTGAATGAGAAGTTGGTTTAAAAAGAATTTAGTATTAAGTCACTTCAAAGCACTCTGACTTTTGTCAAATTGGCGATGAAAGAGTTCAACCAAAAAGAAAAGATAAAAACATTGAAGTGACAGAGTCTTACTGAAGACCTCTGATTGAAGAAAAGATAAAAACATTGAAGTGAGACAGTCTTACTGAAGACCTCTGATTGGAGTTAACTCTTTCAGTGCCAACCACAACTCAAGTCAAACTTCTTAAAACAAACTGCTCTGAAATATAACAAGGGTGCTGGATTCATATTCCTTGTCCAAAGATCTTGTTCAAGTACCAGCATGCCTGAAGTTACATTAAATATAATGGTTCAGGTCAACAGCTTTCCTATGCTGAGGAAAGCTGTTGACTCAGTTTGTGCCACTAAAAGAACTAAGAGACTGATAACATCTTTACAATAGACAGGACCATCTAGTGCAATGATATTACAGTGCACATGGGCCAAGAACAAACTTCTTCAGAGACACAGACAGACAGGCTGATGTAAAACAGGCGTACAATGTATACAACACTTGCATTTCAATCCATATATGGAGCATCACTAATGACATTTGAGTATTACATTTTGAATGTTACTTGAAGTCTTTTATGCTATAATTTGTGTACAGTAAAACCTATCCAAGTGGGCACCTTACCAAAGGAGGGCGCTTATCTTAAGTGGCGTAACCACCTGAAAAGGACATGTTGTATACCATTTTTTGGTTAAAGTGGACACCATAATTAACCCTGCTTTTGCTATAATTCTTCCACAGGTCTCTAATACTGTACTGTTTTACTTAATTACCCTAAGCAAGGCATGCAGGTACAGAACAGGACTGAATTCCTGTCTCTTCTAAGCATACGCTGTCTATAATTAACTCTTTGAAACTCATTTACTTGGTTAAGGGACTTTCCGGATGCATGGTTTCACATATGAAATTTAAGGTGTTACAAGATATTACCCTTCTTGTATTCTAATTGAATAATGATGTAGTCCCTCAGCTACATGTGCACGCCCCTTACTGGCATGGCCTGGTGAAGTAACCCTCTACCAAGTGGGCACTTTGGCACAGTTATAAGGGTGCCCACTTAATGCAGGGTTTTACTGTAAATGATTTTTGTGTATCTTTTCAGAAGAAATATTTTTGTACCTTCATTTCAATGGATTATTGATATTTTCACACACTCTATACTTACATGATTGCCGTACAACTAGGTATGGGCTCCTGATGCCAATTTTCATGGGATGTCAGTTTTCAGGGTACACTGAGCAATTTTCCTCAATGCCTGACGTCAACTGCTCGGTCTGTTCACATTTTAATTTTTTCAATATTGAGTAGTTTGTAAGCAAAATTTATAATTTTCAATGCTGTTTTCATTAGAAATTAATTCTTTCTGATATCACCACAATTGGGCACAAAGTCAGGAAAACTGTGATGCCCCGAAAACTGGGGAAGCCACCTTAGTAGTACATGTACTGGTGGTCGCAATCAGATCTTACGTTGTGTGGTCACACACATGGAGCCAGATGCCAGTTACCCACCAGGTGGCGTCGCTACCCACCAGGTGGCATCACTCAGAAAGCTTCAGGTCAAACAAAAACATGACAGTATCATGTTGAAATGTTTACTCAACCTTATATTCAGCTTTAGCAGTAATGGCCTATTATGATTGTAATGACTAGGTTCAATAGGTTCTGTTTGTAAAATGGAAAAAGCCACAGAAATTTAGAGTGCTATAAATGACGTGATAGCATCAGTCATAAAGAACTGATGCTCCGACTGATATGATCTGTGCAGGTTTTATAGGCAACCAGGTGACCCACTGTAAAGCAGTCTCTCTGCACATTCAACCTAACACCATCCATCTGCCTACAGCCATCAAGCTTGGATTTTTCATCTTGAATAAAGGTAAATGCCCCTACCACACTGACCTTTCCATGTAAGCAATGCTAGAGTTAAAAAGCCTCCCAAATCCCTCTTGCCCAAACCTCATCAAAGGTGGTTTCATTACAAGCAAGTTGTATCAGGAACATGGGACATGTATAAAAAATGGTCATGTTTGATTAGGGGCAAGTGCAGACCTGTAGCCTAAGTTAGCAGGTGAGGTGTTTTACAGGGATTGTACAGGCACTCAGCCCACTGCCATATCTATCACCCTCCCAGGACTGCTTCATTTTCTCCATTGTGCCGATAACTTCACAGAGTGGGGGTGACCTGCATTTCACTGGCACGACTTGTGCTATTGCCTGCTGAAAATAATGGCTTCTTGGACCAGGAGTGTTAACCTTTTCACAGCCAGCTGAAACTAATTAACCCCCTGGCCTGACTACATTGTGCTGTCTTACCGTAAGTTTTTTCCCACCACCAGGTGGCACAGAAGGCAACAGGACTTGAGATGTTCTGTGGGCCAACTTCAGCGGGACTTCATTTGGCTACTTGACCAGAAAAAAAAAAAAAAAAACAGAAACAAAACAAAACAAAACAAAAAAAAGTAAAATGAAATTTCAAAAACAATCAACAAAATGATACCCTTTTATCTGTAGAGTTGTACTACACGTCCAAGCTAGTCTCTGAATGGTCCCTGGCTGGTCCCCTCTTCTATCAGCTTATAAAGTTGGTGGGTAAATTGTCTTCCCCAGCACCATTTGTCTGTCTGTCTGTCTGTCTGTCTGTCTGTCTGTCTTTCTGCCCATCCTGATGACTTTACTGCATTGCCTCAATTTTTGGTCAGAGATTTACCTTAGGATGGATCAAGTGCCTAAGTAACTAGTTTCCTGTGAACATTTTTTTTTTTTTTTTTTTTTTTCACATTTTAAAATTTCATTAGAAAATGAGCTGCGTGGCTGCCAATAGGACTATTTTACTGCCATATCTGCAGAACTATCAATGACAACTTCATATTTTTGTATCACATTCATGCCTTATGATGGACCAGATGCTTATTTTCAAATCGGAATCCTCTGCTGATTATTTTTATTTTTTATTTATTTTTAATTGTTTAGGTCAGGTGAGTGGTGCCCAAGGGGATTATGTTACTTTGACAAAGGGGATTATATTACTTTGACAAGATTGATGATACCTCAGTGCCATTTATATTGTAGATGCACTTATTGTGATGGACCAGACCCCTGTTTTAAAACACTTTTTTTTTTAATTTTGAGGTTGACTGGATGAGAGATTCTGAGGCAGATTATATTACAGGTTATGTATTTTAAAGTGCTATTTTGTACATGACTCACTTTATCCATTTCACCAGGTTAACATTGCATTGTGCTGTTTTGTTATTCTTATACACAAAAGAGAAAACACACGAGCCTTAAAAACTTTACTAGATTGCTGACCAATAATTACAAGATAATATATTTTTCACTGCTACCATGTGGTACATCTCTGAATGCTCCCTAAGATTTTATCCTTGCCACCAGGTGGTGCTGTGTGCAGCAGGGCCTTACTTGAGGCCAGCTGCCCATAATTTAGCCAGGCTAATTCAACATGTTCAGTATAAATACACTAAGGATGATAAATGTGTGAGATTGTTGTACATGAAGTGGATTTAACCCAAATGTACCAATTATATAATATGTTGCAGGACGTTAAATTTATATAAATTTTATTATATGCACCCATTTCTGTGCGAAGCAATGCCTGGTTTGTGTTTTGACTTCTCATTGATAATCCCAGGGGTAAGAATATTGTTAAAATCACTGCAGCACTGAAGACAAGTGTCCAGGGGTCGTTGTGCCATAATATTTTGCAGGGGCTGAGTTATGTATTTCATCGAGTTATTTACTCATATCTCTATCGTTTGCTCAGTTTTGTCACATTTTTGTATGAAAATTTTGATGTTAATTGCTTCCTATGCCAGCTGAGTTGGTTTTGGGGCAAGTAGGTAAGTCAAAAATAGAGCTTCGTGTTACAAGATACCTCATGTTGGCTTCTCTGTTCTTTGGTGTGTTTTTTGGCATAAAGATTGGGGGGGGGGGGTAATATTTTAAGTAGGAGAGACACAAAAACTAGTTTTTACGTTCAGGTAAAACTAATGTGCAGTGTTCATGTGTGTATGTTAACATTCAAGTAAACCAAGGATACTATAAAAAGATCATTTTTAGCCTCCTTGAGGAAACAAACATCAAGTTCATTCAATCAGTTTCGCTGTTTCAGTCATGACTTTTTGGAAGGTGTTAGAGTGTGAAAGATGAAGCACTTTCAGGGCAAAACTTCCTCATTGAACAATTGTACCATTAATGTTGTACGAAAGATAACCTTCAAAACCAGTGCTGACCTTTGACCCTGACCAGATCAAATAGTCACCTGAGCCTCAAACTTGAGAATTACAGTTGACAATAAAGTTCCCTCTTGCTTCAAGTAGGTTGGTTGTTTCACAAGGCTTTACCCACTTAAAGGAATGTTATTGACTTGACTGTTGCAAGTTTCATCAACAATTCACAGTCAGTGTGTATTTTGTTTTGTTTTGAAGGAGATTGTCAAGTGAAACATTGGTTTTAACATTTTTATTACCTCTTCCAGTATCAATTTTTGACTTTAAAGTCAACAATTTTTCTTGGCACTTTGGGCATATTGCACCCATAGAACATCAAGGAAAGTTGTTGACCTTGGTTAACCTTGATCATTTTGATATTGCTCTTAGCAGCTATAGCATGCTGGTACTGGAATGAAAGATTGCTTTACAAGCAATATGAATTTAGTACACATATTGTTATGTTAATTGAAAGCACAGCTACTTTGGCCAAATTTGTTAAAGTCTTAAGGAATTAAAAGGATAGCGGGGCCCTACACAGTGTCTATTGCACAGAATAGATGGCACACAAGACAAAACCGTAGGTACCGTAGAAGCCATGCAGCCTGCAGTGACCATCTCAGGTCAGCGGAATGGTTTGTTTTTTATGTTTGGCTACCTGAGCACAAGCCTCTCAGATTACAATACCATGCGCCAAACACAGGTCGATTAAATGAAATGCAAATAGTTCCTTGAGTATCATCAGAGACATGTATACACGTCTCTTGTATCCTAGTGCAATCAATAGTAGCAGGCTTTCATTATACTCATCTACACATTATAAACTTTGAGAAAAATCTGGTTAATGGATCTGCTTCAATAACACTGTTGAAATACTTATACAGCATCTGCTGTTGGGCGTTTATTAGTTGATGGCCTAGAAAGTAAAGCTGTGGATAGTCGACTGATGCTGGGAGCGAAAATTATTGTAATACATCTAACTGTTTTCAATGTTTGAAAGATAGTGGCCAATATTTGACTCCATCAACTATTTGGGGGTAGCTGTGAGTTGATGAGGGTGGCACGGGTGGTCCAGGGGTTAAAAGAGACATAGACAAACATTGTCTGGAAAGAACTTCATTTTCACAATTTCAGATGACAACTGTGTCACGAACCCTTTAACCTTTGTTTAACCCTTTCCCCCTTGAATTAAGACTGAGTCAACAGCTTTCTTTGGCATGTGATCTTAATAAGTCTCATGTACATTTCACAGTATAATTGTTTTTCATAACTGTTGAAATTATTTGAAAACGCTGAAGCAGACGACATTTGACCACCAGCTGGTTTTGGCCGGTTTAAGGGGGAAAGGGTTAAGGCTGAGTTAAAGGTGGACTCAACAGCTTGCCCTGGCAGGGGTTGGGCACCAAAAAAGCTGTTGACCTTGGGTATGTTAGGTTAATAGTCCATTACTATTGAAATTAATCAAAAACATTGTGTCGGATGATATTTGACTGCCAGCCTCTTTGGACTGGTTTAAGGGGGAAAGGGTTGATAGAAAATGGCCACTGAAGAGCCGTGTACTGGCGTGGAGGTGATGGTGGCCAGACTGGAAGAAAGCCCTAAAGTACATGTACAACTACTGGCAGTATGAAACAGTTATCATTCAGGTACTGTGGGTGGGAAATGGTTAACCCTCCCCCTTGAATTAAGTCTGAGTCAACAGCTTTCCTTGGCATTGGTTGGGCACTAAGTGCCAAATCCATGCCAAGGAAAGGTGTTGACGTAGGGCATGTGATCTTGAAAGGTCTTATCTATAATTTTCGGTCAAATTATTTTTCATTACTGTTGAAAACAGTGAAGCAGACGATATTTGATTACCAGCCGGTTTGGGCGGGTTTAAGCGGGAAAGGGTTAAGAGAAAGAGTGAATTTGTCCAGACCTGGCTTGATCACAGAATTTATTAAATTCACAAGTGCCTTGCTAAGCTACAGGTCTGCCTGCTATACGTTGCTTCCAGGGTGGGCTCCTCCTCCAGTCAGCAATGGCTTTGATCCAACTGAGACCTGGCCAAAATTCTGAGAATATCTTGCAAGGACATTGGAAGAGTCAGTAGCTAAAAAACAGCTGGTACACTACTTAAATTACCTTGGTGTATATCAACTTAATATTTTTGAATGACTGGAAGTAATGAGCATTTTCTAGCAGATGACTGGAGGAAATTGCACACCCAAGACAAATTTGATGGACTGCAAAAACTGAGATTAACCACTTTCTCACTAGAACTGCTTGATTTCATGACTCTTGCGACATTTGGATGACACTTTGTGGTCAGACCCTCAGGACAGTTGTTGGGTGGGCCTCGGGTGCACTAGGGCTTTTGCCTGTCGCTTCCCTTTTTACCCTCGACACATCAAGTGCCGCAGGGTATTGTGGTCCCCTGTGTTTTCTGTCCATCTTTGTTTACGTTACCGCAATATCGTGAATTGTATGTAAAATATTCTACTATCAAAAAATTGCAGAATTGAGGAAAAAAGGATTGTGGGTGTCGAGGGTAACCTGTTCTCTGAATGCTGTGTTGTTGTTTTTTAATTTTGAAAGTGTTTCCATTTCCTCATAAAACAGTATGAGCAGACCACATTTAAGATTGACAAAAATTGTTCCCAATCAAGACAGAGGGTTAACACTTGTTTTTGTTTTGTTTGTTTTTTTTGGGGGGGTTAACACCTACAATCCAGTGTCTGTTTATGAAGTGTATGTGCCAGTATGCTTCACTTGTCTCTTATATAACACCAAGCCAGTCCAATCTCTTCAACACACTTTAATTTTATCTCAAAGATAAGACTTGCGTCTTTTTGTTTCTTCTTCTTCTTCTTCTTCTTCTCTGATAGCTTGCTAGAAACTCTTTGGTTGAATGAGTGATTGAAAACTAAGGGAATATATAGAAGTGTATTTTTTTGTGTTTTTATATGTGTCCATGCAAGATAATTGCCTCTTCTTGTTTCTGCTGATTGGAGGTCACAACTCGATTTGAAGCAGTCGTGACCTTCGACTTCTGTTGTCACTTAACTGTGTAAAATGCAGTGATTTACAGGGGATATGCTTGTTACTGGGATACATCTGTCATGGGACTAGCAGCACTCCATGGGAGCAGGAGAGTTAAACCATTAATTATCACAGATGTTTTAGCACAAATCACGGACCATCGTACCTCCAGTGATTTAAATGACAATTAAAATTTTCAGGGAAAAAAATCTTATAGAACTTGAAAGATTCTTTAGTAAATATTGGTCTGTTGTGCTTAACGTTGATTCTATTGTTATTATGACGATGGTCAAAGGACAAGAAAAAAAGGCAACTTTTTACATCCTGCTTGCCATCTGTCAACCTTTTGCTCCACATGTCAATCACCTGCATGGCTCCGCCCCCAGGTGACAGACCTTCTATTGGGTGATGATGGTTTGTAAATCAATATGGTATTATGATAAGTAAGTAGTCAAACAAAGAAGTGAGTGCATTAGGGCCAGTGTGGACAGGCAGCTGCTGTGCACCTCCTCTCCTATTGATCTTCCAACAAGTGCACTTGGGTACAGAGGTTGCAAATATAATTCTATGACTTCTGTTTGATAAATTCAATTTATTTGTGCAATCGATAGAGTGATATTGATAATACAGTACAGTTGTGTGTAATTTCAACAACCCAATTGTCCAGTGGTAATTACACACTTACACACCATGTGTTCTTATCTCCCTGATTACTGTTCATGTATACAAATTGGTGACGTATCCCATTGGTTAATATTGTATATAGCTGACCTGGGATCATTCTGGTAGTGTTATTTGCATCGTACAGGCCAGAAGGTCAAATATGAAACTTTGAAATATGATCTGTCAATTTGGGCAAATGTGTACAATTAAATGGGGTAAAATATGCATTCTTGAATGTAGTGTTTTATGAGGAGACATTAATCTTGTCTCTGTTGAACCCTCATTAGAAGACATTAATCTTGTGTCCTGTTGATCCTTCGTTAGAAGACATTAATCTTGTGTCTCTGTTGATCCCTCATTAGAAGACATTAATCTTGTGTCTCTGTTGGTCCCTCATTAGAGGGCAGTAATCTTGTGTCTCGGTTGATCTCTCATTAGAAGACATTAATCTTGTGTCTCTGTTGGTCCCTCATTAGAAGACATTAATCTTGTGTCTCTGTTGATCCCTCATTAGAAGACATTAATCTTGTGTCTCTGTTGATCCCTCATTAGAAGACATTAATCTTGTGTCTCTGTTGATCTCTCATTAAAAGACATAATGTTGTGTCTCTGTTGATCTCTCATTAGAAGACCTTAATCTTGTGTCTCTGTTGATCTTTCATTGGAAGACATTAATCTTGTGTCTCTGTTCATTATAATCCTTTGCCCAGTTCATCCTCCACGAGGAGACATTGATCAACCCCATACCTGTCCTTCATGTTACATCAATCCCAAGGTCGTGTCCAACACGGGGAAGCATCGATATTGCGCATCTGTTCTTTATTAGGAGACACTGATCTCCTGATAGATGTCCTTCATGGTCAGAAGACCTGTATAAGTTTTGTATGTCTGTTATTTAAGGACTCGCTCATGTGGTAGCCTTGATCAGGAGGCTTTGATGTAGACATTACATGTAGTACTGGTCGGGAAGTCATTGCTAGCACTTCCATGAATGGAGGATTGCCCCTGACTAAGCCACTGGGTGCGGTCCAGGGTAGTGATGGTCCATGGTGCACCTGCAGTGACTCATGGGGATGAGTATTGAAGTCAGTTCTATTATGTTCTGAGATAATTTGCTTAAAATATTACTTAGGGTGGCACAAACGTGCATACACTGTTCAACTGGGTCATTGATGGAATTCCAGGTCATGGACGTCTCATAAAGACCTGCACTCTTGTTCTCTGATTGGCTGAGGGCCCTTGGCAACCAAATAAACCTAATAAAATCTTGTACCTCATTCACAAAAAGTCATTTTGTGCTACTAATTCATAATGTAGGGCTTTGATCTGTCATTACTCCATCTGATAAGGAGGATATAAATCTTCTGGGTCTTTAGGGTGTGTTCTTGGTGATTGAGGCTTGAGGCCTGTGGCAATGTCCTCTTCACCATCATACTGTAATCTTGGCTTTCTCTTTTTCATGCAAATTGGGTCACATGTTGGTGACACATCTTTAATGATAATTCTGCCAGTCTTACTGGGAGTACTTCAGAGGCTAACTGGAGAATAGCTAACATACCTGCATTATTACCTAAGGTTTACTATACATGCTAATTAAGTCTGTAAACATAGTCATTTCCCTGTTGGGTGCATCTTTAGGGTTTGCTGCCCATCTGGAACACGATCAAAATGCATTGTTCACATGGTTTGAAGTACTAATATGCATCACTAATTGAACTATGCATCAGTAATATGAGGACCGAACAGGCAAATAAATACAGTACATGCATCACTAGTAGAAATATGTATCAGTAATATGAGGACCCCACAGGCAAATGGATAATGAATATAAAATAATATGCTCTTGTCCCTACTTTTGAAAGAATGTGGCCAGCATGCAAGAAGCTGGCCTTGAGCATGCAGGGTCACTTAGTTTAATTTATGTTCACTCTATAACTCAAGAACTATTTGAATGGACTTTGATGGTGCACATGCTGATGGTAGTAAATTTATAAGCCCAGGATTAATACTGCACATGATGTTCTCTACCTGATTGCCAAGGTTACAAGGTCATTTACTCTTCCTGAAAGGTCAGCTTAGCACATGACTGTCGCAGTCCTCCTGTGCTCTGTTTTGTCATCTTGCCAACGTGTGTCCTGTTACAGAGAACTTTTCAAGAAGATTTAATGCCAGAAGGAAAAAATGATATCAAAGAAGTAAAGCATTTGAGCACGACATCTGTGCAGTATCCACTTCTAAACAACAAAGAGAGTAAACTTATAGGTCCTCAATGACTTGTGGTGGAGAGTGATTGGCCTGTCTCCTGGGACTGGTGAAGGAGAGAAGTGCTATACAGCACACAGTGCCTGCTGTGGTTGTGCCTTATCTGTACTGCCTGCAGTAGCTTGTACAACACTTGAGTCAACGTGTTCTTGTAAGAAATTCAGGTAGATACATGTGGTGTACATGTAATTTATTATAACCCGTGTGTCTATGTTTTTCACTTAGATACATGGTACATGTTGATGTAATTTGGGAGACACGCTTTAGGTCAGATTCATAAAAGGGGAGTGTCACGTTAGTGGTATTTTGTGAAGTTATTCCTTCGTGCCCTGCTGGGTCAGCACTATGGCAATCCTAGCTCAGTCCTGAAAAAGAGTCTAGAAAAAAATAGGCAAACAAATACCGAAAAATCTTTGTTTATCTCAAAGTGCTTTACAAATTTCTATGTTTTATAGGTACCCTCTCACCTTTCATGCCTTTTTTCATTTCAACATCAAGAGTATTTACCAAGATAAACACACACGTATGATACCTGAACAAAGATTAGAATATTTTTCAGTCTCCAGATGTCCTGACATATGAAGCCAAAAATTTCCACTTTCCTCAGGATAAATATCACTCAGATTTCAGGGTCTTCTTCCATTTCTGTGTAGTTTTTTTTATCAAATTATATATCAGTACCTGACTTCTCTTTTTCAAAAAGTTTATTCAATTTCAATTTTTTTTCTTTGTATTCTGGCTACTTGGAGCTTATCAAGTCTAATCCTTTACTTTAAATTCTTGGACTCATATTAGACCTGGTAACATTTCATTTTGCATTTAGTCATTAAGCTAAAATCATTATCAATCCAAATCACACTAAACCCTGTTTAAATCAAGATTCATAACAGGTGCTTCAAAATGTACAACTAAACAACTATCAAAGCAAGTAATGCTGTCTTTGACTGCAATTAGAAATCATTTCCATAAATACTGTAAGGCAATTCTAGAAACTGTGAAATAAATTGTTTTGCAGTATTAACAGTTCTTATGAGTTTGTATGTAAAATCAAAGATTTAAAAGAAAAAGGTGTCAAATTTTTTTATTTTTCTACACTGAACACAAATCTACCCATAGATGCAGTCAAAAATTTTCTTTCAAAATTAATCAGCAAAATGTTTTAATATAGTTGTAAACCATACATAAATATGTTTTCATATTCAAAGAAAGCATATTGGTGGCACAATAAATATTCAAAAGGGAACATTAACTCTTACACTGTTGAAACTTTGATAGATACTACAAAATTTCTTTTGGATAATACTTTTGATCAGTTTGGACCATTGGTTTTTCAACAAATGGGTTGCAACTTCTCCCCAATACTGACAGATTTATATTTAACCAGGCTTGAATTTAAGTACATGGGTAAATTGATGAAAAAAGATTTTTCATTTTGCTACAAAGTTATCAAACAATGCAAGGTATATTGATGACATTGCTTGTGTAAATGTGCAAAAGTTTTAATGGAATTGCTAAAGAAATTCACCCAAAAGATAACCTGCTGGAAGGTAACAGTTCAGATGATTTCAGAGATGTTTTCCTGGATTTGGATATTCAGGTCTCAAATGACAGGTTGGTGATAAAGTCTATCACAGAATTGATGAGTTTAACTTTGAAGTAGTCAGTTATCCTTTCCTGCAAAGTAATATTTCAGAAACTATTGGATATAATACATTTTTGTCACAAATTTTGAGATTTGGTCGTATTTTTTCTAAATTTCAGGACTTTGCATCCAGAACCAAATTTATTTACAACAAACTTGAGTCAAGAGGATTCAAGCATGTATTTTTGATTAAATACTTCTACAAATTTTGCTGTTAATATCCAGAGATTGTTAGCAAATTTGGTTTCAATAATTTTAAAGATTTCAGACTTGCCTGTTTTTCAAACTCAAACTCAAACTCAAAACTCATTTATTTTAGCCAATCAATACAATGACGATTTCAATATTGAGATATATGTACATAACGATAAAAAAATTGATGTGGCTAGGGGGACTCCTATTAAGACAAATACATGTCGCTCTCATAGGAGCCACCTTCAAGTCTTAAACATTTGAAACAATATAGATGGCAGTTTACACACACAACATGGGTAGGAAAATATAATTGTTAATTATTTTGACAAACATAGCAGTTATAAATATTACAACTCTGTTCATAATTATTCAAAAAAATATTTTTAATATACAAGGAAAACCCTTGTAAACTATGAGTATGTATTTTCCTTATAACATTCTTATCTGTTTGATTCACTGTGATTGGAATATCATAGTTTAAATTCTGTTTTGCAAATATTTTATTGACTCTATTAATAAAAAGGTTATCACAATGTCTGTTGTTATAGTTGTTTATTTAATTTATTGGGATGAATTGAAAAGAGAGTAATCTTATGGGTAGATCATTATGGATGAATTTATAATAGAATTTTAATTTAGCTGATGTAAAAATGTCTTGAATTTTTAAAAGTTTGAGAGCTTTCAAAATTGGTTCTGAATGGGCATTGTATTTACTACAATTTATACAGCGTACTGCTTTTTTCTGAAGTTTTTCAATTTTTGAAAGTTTAAATCACCATAGAAGTATTCCAAAATTTATATGTGGAAGTATTAATGAGTTATACATAGTTATTTTAACTTTCAGCGGAAGTTGGTGTTTAAATTTATTTAGAATTGCGATAACTCTTGATATTTTACTTGAAATTTTGGTAACATGTTCCTTCAATGACAGTATGTTTTGCCACTTAATTTTACCTTTTGGCATCATTTTGTTATAATATTCAACTTTCTGACATTTTAGATGAACGTGTAAGTGTACATTATTTACTCAATGTTAATAATTACTCAATTCAGCTGTCCCACACCATGGCTGGGAGTCAGTCATAGGCTGCCTGAGCACTTGGCCAGGAATTGGCAGTATTTACTCAATTGTCAAAAACTTGAGTCATTCTTTTGAAACATTAACTCCAGAGCCGGGAGTCAGTCATAGGCTGCCCCAAGCACTTAGCCAGAAATTTACAGGATTTACTCAGTTACTGCAAAGTTGATTCATTCTTTTGAAACAGAGACTAAGAGTTTACAACTAAATAGAGCTTGATTTCTTGGAGACTTTCATAGTGAGTAGTAGGTGTCATCATGGAGTTTGTGTAACATTTCTGGTACAGGATGTCCAATGTTACAGTGCATGTTAGGAATTCCCTAGGTTTATACAGGTGTCTGGATGTAACTGTTTATTTTGTAATCTCTGGGATTGAATATATAACCCTAGTTTGTTTCTACCTCAGTTGTACATTGGCAAGTGGTTGGACTAATAATGTGTCCCATACAACCAGAAAGGGTACACGTACATAATAGTTCCAGGCTACATTACATTATTCGTATCTGGACTTGTTCTATACTATAAAGTAATTATGTTTGGTTTAATAGGTATTCTGTTTTCATATTGAAGCTCTGCACTTGTGAGCAAAACTTCACTTATTTAGCTAATTCATCATTTCCCAGGTTCATTATTATGTGGGTTGTCTTTGCTGAATATTTGGCTTAGACAGGGAACCGCTACTCAGAGTGACATGTACAGGTACAGGCTCCAAAACATGTTCTGAGTAGTTACCTAATGAAAACCCTTTAATTTATTTGGGCTAATACAGCCTATGTCAAAATTCTACAGAGAAATGTGTGCAATATGGACAATAGTATACTTCCATATGTATATAGGTTAGACAGTGACAGGTTTGCTTATGGAGAGTAAAGAGTTCAGACTGCGGAATAGGGTAATGACTACTAGGAAGTGATTCTGGACAAAAAGACACAAATACAATTATATGAACTGGATACGTCTGGTCCCATAGTGGTCAGGGAGAGGCAGCCTGATTGCCCTGCGTGGGATATCCCATGCCTCATATCCCACGCCTCCTCTTCATACTGTGTGCATGTTAAGTTTCTGAAGATGTGCAGCTTTTTCTACATGAAAGTAACCTGCTGTCATTGGAGGAGCCATTTAACCCTTAAAGTGCTGACATAAGACTGAGTCAAGGGCTGCCCTTGGGGCACTTTGCGCGCATTTGACTAAGACCACTTTTTGCTTTACACTAGACTTGCTGCTACATATATCGGAAGCAAATTTGTCCCAATCAGATAGACAATTTTTTCCTTACTTACTGCAAAATTACATATATATATATATATATATATATATATATATATATATATATATATATATATATATATATATATATATATATATATATATATAATCGAATCGGGTCATGCCACAAAAAGGTAGGTCAAGGTCAGGTGTAGATTACAAATGTGAATGAGGTCACCACTCCATTATGATGACAAAATTTCAAATGAGGGCCTATACATGTATCTTGAATGCAGTTCCAAGTAGCTTTAAATTATGTACATGTACATGCTCTTTATTCTAGGTTTGGGGGTGAAATGTCATTTTGTAGAGTGAAATTTAAAGGTAGTAACTCACTGTAGATCACATGACATAAACATTGTTACAAGTAAATTGTGACATGCCTGCATCAGTGAGGTAGTGCACTTATATCATAAACATAATCAATGTGCACAAGAGATGTTTGATTATAGGTCACACATGACGTGGAACAACTAAAACAAACATAAACAAAACATGGCACACACGCGCCAGATTGAAAGTAGGCCTAGGGCAGATTTTTTGTGATGAGTGCCCAATTAAACTCAGAATAAATAAAATCTTATATGGCGGAGAGTGAGGCACCCTTTTTCTCTCACTTGCAATCGCTCTTGGTGTGGAAAATCAGTTGCTACCTTCAGTTACTTGTGATGTTCCCACCAACACTGATCCATCTTGATAGAAGAATGGTAACGACACTCTCAGAGTAAGATTCTATATATGATAATTAGAATAGCCATTTTGACCTTTTAAAAATGTCCAACTTATAATGGTGACATGTAAATTAGGCAAATGTGTTCCCCTGCCTCAGCTATATCTGTGGAATGTAGTTTGACCCTAATTGGATATTTTGAGTTCTTATTGAAGGAAAAAAAATCTGGAATTAGGTCATGGCCATGACCTGTAGGCTTGAGATCACAAGTAGATGAGGCACAAACAAAGCTAGGCACTTAGAGGAGTGCTGTCTTCAACCCACTCTCCTGTTTTGGTTTTTAATTTTAGACCCATAAAACTATACAAATTCTTGTTGCTTGGGATCTTTACATTATATATCCACCAAGAAAAAATTTTAAAATCCCTTTTTTGGGCGAAAAATGGATATTTTACAAAAGGGCTCGATTTGGAGATTTTTCTCAAGATTCTCGAAAAATATAGTACTTAAAAACTCAAAAATTTGCAAAATGAAACTTCGTAATCATATCCAGGTTCGGTTCCTTCACTTTTTCCATAAACGCAATAGATAAATTGTAATCGATTATTAATTATGATGCTGGTGAAAATGAACACTTCTTCGTGTTTAGGGGGCATGAAACTGCCTAAAAAAAACATATTCCAAAACACAAAAAAACAGTCCTGGGCATGTCTACGAAGTTTCATTTTGCAAATTTTTGAGGTTTTAATTACTATATTTTTCGAGAATCCCGAGAAAAATCTCCAAATCGGACCATTTCGTAAAAAGTCCATTTTTTGCCCAAAAATTGATTTTTAAAATTTTTCTTGGTGTGTATATAATCTAGAGATCCTAAGCAACAAGAATATATATAGTTTTACGGGTCTAAAAATAAAAACCAAAACAGGAGAGTCCATTGAAGATAGCACTCCTCTGAGTGCCAGCTTTGTTTGTGTCACTTTAAAATGAAGGCAGCAGTCCACTGTGATTACAACATTTCAAAATGCATACATGCCCAAACCAAAGCTGATGTGATAAGAGCTTAGAACAGCTTTTTGACAGCCTAAAAATGATGTGTTTTGATTGGTGAAGCCATTTCAGTGCCTCACTTTGAACCTGGAGATAGAGGTTGTGTGAAAATTACAGATACAAATGTACATGCATGCCCCTGGCACAGATATCTGTTGAAGGCAAATGGGCAGTATTACAACCCACATCCCGACCCCAGGGGATTTGAATTTCTCAAGGCACTCCTAAGATTCTTGTTCATACCTGTCAAGTCTCCTTCATAAGGTGGGAGTCTCCCACCTTTTCATCTTAAATTTTCCAAGTTTACATGCAAAATGTTGCAAATTTTGCATATTCTCCCCCATGAAAATTGAGTATTTTTTTTTATATTCCTTGTAAAAATGCAAATCTTTGACAGGTGTGCTTGTTAGTTATACATGTAAGTCATGACCTTGCAAAGTATATGAGGGTCAGGAGTCAATTAATAAATATAAATTAGTATAGAAGTCAAACATGATGACAGTTTTGTAAGCACAGCCGTCAACCATTATGAAGACCCATGCAGCTCGATCCAAGAAGATGCTAGAAGACAAAACAAAGAAAGAACGATTTTTGCTTTGTTTAAAGAGCCATGAGACAGCTGCCATACAACTTAACCTGTTCTCACTTAAATTAAGACTGAGTCAACAACTTTCCTTGGCATAGGTTGAACAATAAGTGCCCAACCCATGCCAAGGAAAGCTGTTGACCTGGGGCATGTGATCTTGGTAGGTGTCATCTTCAATTCTCATATTGTTTTCCATTACTGTTGAAATTAGTTGAAAACATTGAAGCAGAAAACATTTAACCACCAGCCGGTTTTGGCCAGTGTAAGGGGAAAGGTGTTAACAGGGAAATATGAAAACCAGTGGTAAAGACATTTCCCACCATAGTAACAAACAAGGCAGTGAGGAATGTAACTCCCAGGATATTCTAATGGGTTCTTTGAGATTAAAATGACATAACGCACACAAAAGCTCATGCTCACGTAGATAACTGTGTACTAATGTGCCTTGTATAGAAGGTTTGGTACCCGTAAACTTTCTTCAGTCAGTCATTTTAGCTTTGTTACATATTGTAACACCTCCTCCCCCTCCCCCCCCCCCACACACACACGAAGTTCAAGGTGTCCTGTTTTCAATTTGTCTGACTGTGTGTCCATATAGCAGAATCATTGCAAGCAAAATATCTTGTCATTCAAGCTATGTCAAAAAAAAATTTATTTCAATTTTACATTGACACTGTTTACATTTTGGTGACCTTGACCTGATTTTCAAGGTCGATTACAAAGTGCACATTAGAAATGACTCTTATGGGTACAAGAGGCTGGCTCTCACATAAATCTGATCACATGAAGATATTTTTTCTCAACCTGACAGGTACAATGCGCAGTTTTTTACCCTCCGCACTTCATATTTATCTTCCAGGCCGTCTGAGTGGTGCACAAGGGGACGAAGGGACCATAATATCTCAACAAGGATCCAACGCAGCTTCGCCAAATATTTTTCAGAGATACACATTATAATGAACCAAATGCTTATTGAAAACCAGCTTCCTCTTATTAATTGTAAACTTGCTATGAAACTTTTGAAGTATTTATTTGATGGCCATCAGAGTGACTGGGAGTACAGTGGTCCCTGTCACTAGAACTTGCCCCAAGAACACATCCAAAAGTGCTGTCTCATTTCATAGACAACAATATGGAAATTGTATGTAAAATATTCTACAGCGAAGTTTAAAAAAAAATGTAGAATTGAGAAAAAAAAAAATTACAGGCGCCGAGGGTACATATAATCCGTTCTCTGAACGCTATTTTATAGACAGGTCATGCAGTTTTAAGTGTAGTGACTGGATACTCAAAGCTGCTCGGTAAGATATCCTGGCAAGGCAGCATGACTACTTACTCTCAGTACTTTGTCTGTGATATAGGAAAATTTTCCCGATGATTACTGGGTTTTCTTGTCCTCAGATGACTCGGAAGATTATAAGGAACAATTTAACATTTGGCATGTTTGGATTGTTAAGCTATTTTAGAAGGTACAGACTGTAACCTTTTTTTTGGTTCACTTTTTTTGCAGGTTGATTTAATAGCATAATACCTTAAGGGATACGGCAAATGACAACCTGGTGGGGCAGAAAGGCCCATTGTCAGGTCTGTACTGCCATTATTTCATTTAAACCTTTCCCCCTCCCCCCCTGAATTTACACTAAGTCAACAGCTTTCCTTGGCATGCCTCAGGCACTAAGTGCACAACCCATGCCAAGGAAAGCTGTTGACCTGGGTCATATGATCTTGATAGGTCTCAGCTACAATTCTCAGTTAAATTATTTTTCTTTACTGTTTTAATCATTTAAAAACACAAACAAAGACAACAATTGAGCACCAGGTGTCAGGAGACAAGTTGCCTTATTGCAGCAGCAGCAAAACTACTGTAAATTGCTTTATTTTTGGGTGTATAAATTTTCGCGGTTGGAATCTGTTTGCATCCGTCTGTCCATCCATCTGTGGATCGTTAGATTTTTTACCTTTTCGACTCCTTCTCAGGGACCACTGCGTGGATGTTTTGATTTTTCACATGGATGTTCCCCAGGTGGACCTCTATCAAGTTTACAAAGGAAATGATGATGCAATAATTTTTCTATTTTTTTATGAATTTTTCAATTGATTTTGTGAAAAAAATAAAAAAATTTCATCTCAAGAACTAATTGCGCAATTTCATTGATATTACACATAGGTTCACCTGGGGCCACATAGTTCTTATTTTAACCACCAGGTGGTGATGCAATTTTTTATTAATTTTTTAATGAATTAATTTGTGTTAAGGATATTTTCCACTTCTGTTATGATGTATCAAACTTTGGTACCACTGTTCATGTATAAAGGCATACAGACTAAATTGGGTGTGTTGCAATACTATAAAAGCAGATTCCAGTCGGCAGAGCACAGAATAATCATGATCCTCTTGTTGTATTTTTGACATGGCTGTGTAGTTTTAATTTCACTGTTTTGGACATAAGTCCTGTTCAAACAATGTTAAAATACTATTTCAGTATGTTTTTAAATTCACAGTTTTGTGCTATCAGCGAAATAAGCAAAAATAAGAGTACAACGAAATTAAAGCAATCTACAGTAGCACAACAGAAACACAGAACCAAAACCTTTCAAGAACTCAGATTAAAGACACTTATACGGAACAGGATATACAAGCTGTGCTTTCCAAATTGCATTAGGTTAAGATGGATGATGTGAAAAACTGATATTGCAATAACATCTTTATGTCAAACTGTAAGTCCATGCAAACACAGATGAATATGTGTGTGTTTTTGTTGTACTTGGGCATGTAATAGGATGTAACTAATCATATGCGCAACTAAACATTATCAGTACATTATCACAAGCAGTTTGGTGACTGTGCATGTATGTTACTAACCCTTATCTTCCCATGCTTGCATACAAATTATGGTCTGCTGATAATTTCAGCCCAGGTTCATAAACAAACTACCTGAGTTTGATGAATGTTTGAAAATCATAAAGTCTTTTCTTCTTTAAGTACTCACAGGTAAATCATCAAGTTTTATTGTAACCATATAACACTTCCTATATTACATGTGTGTGCATGCAAGGCACAGCTTCACACAGTTGTCTCATGTATTTTTATGATGCAAAGAGTTATTTTTTTTTCAGATTTTTTTATAGATACTTTGCCTGAGGAGTAGAGATAGGTAAAAGTGACATTAAGACTCAAGGGATTAATTGAGCCTCTGATCTCTGTAGTTTCACAAAAGGGTCACAGTTTCTGATCAGCATGGACTTCATGGTTGAGATAAAAGGTTACAATTTGTGGTCTTGAGCACAGTTTCAGGTCCAACTGGCAACCAGAAAAGGATGCCATTTGTGGGCAGTGTGATGACCCAAGTGGTCCACTGGTTTTGTGGGCAGTGTGATGGCGCAGTGTCACAGGTTTTGTGGGCATTGTAATGGCGCAGTGCCACCAGTTTTGTGGGCATTGTAATGGCGCAGTGTCACAGGTTTTGTGGGCATTGTAATGGCGCAGTGTCACAGGTTTTGTATGCGTTGTAATGGCACAGTGTCACAGGTTTGGGGGCATTGTAATGGCACAGTTTCACAGGTTTTGTGGGCATTGTAATGGCGCAGTGTCACAGGTTTTATGGACATTCTACACGTTTTGTGGGTATTGTAATGGCACAGTGTCACAGGTTTTGTAGGCAGTATGATGGCGTGGTGTCACACAGATTTGTGGGCAGTTTGATGATGCAAGTAGTACACAGGTTTTGTGGGCAGTGTGATAACACAGGCGGTACAGTTGCATACATGTTTTGTGAACAGGATGTTGACAAGTGGTATAGAAGTTTTGTTGGCGATGTGAGGACGCAATGGAATGCAGGTTTGGTGGAGGGTGCCATGACACGTGGCATACAGGCTTTATGGGCAGTGTGAAGTGGTATACATTTTTTGTGGTTTTTTCCTTTTTTTTTTTTTTGATATCAGAAGATATATATATATATATATATATATATATATATATATATATATATATATATATATATATATATCTTTGTTAGTTTAGCATGGCTCAAAAGAAAGTCTATTTAAAATGAATAAAGATTGTTAGATTGTAGATTGTCAGACATTGACACAATATTTGAGAAAGTATTTTGGAGCCTTGCGATATTTGTTACACCAGTTCAATGGTGATTTAAATGCAAAAAGAAGGTTTACATAATTTTTGTGGCCTGCTGTTTATTCTGCTATGATTGGTGTATTTTGTGATCTGCAAAAGTGAGTTCATGCATGTGATCTGTGAAGCCTTGTTTCACAGACTTTGGTATCATCATTTTGATGGATATAGGGTGAACAACCCCATTGGAAGAGAAAAAAATTACTTTGAATCCAGAAAGTGCAATCTTGGAAAATCAGGGCATAGAATGATATGCTCCTGAGCAATACCTGCCCATCAATAAAAGGATTCCCACTATTGCTGTCAGTTTTTCTGGATCATTATAGGGAAGTTAAGACAGGCCTGTCATATGCTTCCTGAAGACTGGTCACTTACACCTGTATATACACTAAATGTTTAATGTTCCACAAAGACGTACACGGTTGGTGTGGCTATATAAATACAGCTTCCTTTTGTCAGTATAAAGTCAATACAGAAGATAGCATTAGATTAAATTACCTCAGAATATTAACAATGATAGATGATGTGCCTTGTATTGGCATACATGTGCTACCTTTGAACTTACCCTCCTATTCTGTCTCCCTGAAAAAATACACAGCGTGTGGATTGTCAGGCTCTTTTGTTCACGTTGACCAGTTGTGTAAAGTCATGATTACTTAACGGAAATTTATATTGCAGGGTATGACCCACATAAAAATAGAATTGATTAATGCTGTGTATAATTTATTTTTCTGTTCTAGAATCATTATTAATGAGCTTTAATTATATTTTTCTTTTAAATGGAGAAAGCATCAAAGTGTTGCCCAATGTAAATATCTCATTACCTTGCATATAAGCAGCCCATAAGCACCAGATATTATGACAGCCCAATTAATGATTTATCATTATTAAAATTGAAAGTTCACCTTTATTAGGATGATTATGCAAATAACAACAGCTGTGTAATAAAACTGGATTTGGGTCCAACATGAAAAATGGAGCCATTAGCCATTTTCTCTTATGGTGGCAGCTAAATCTGTTATGAGCTTGCTGGCACCCCTATATTTATGACAGAAACATGTTGTTTTCATTATTGGAAGAGTGCACGGGTTAAGCTGTAGGGGTGCGTGGGTTAATATTTTATAAACTCATATTTAACCCTTTCCTGTTCAAGGGATCCTTTCTGTTATCAATCACCTGCCTGAATTTTTACCAATCAAGTACATGTATAAGGTAATTATGGAAACTTCACATTGTTATTTTAATTAAGTTTGCAAATTCTCACTTAAACTGGGTCAGCAACTTTTCTTGTTGCTTTTTTCCCTTTTTTTTTCTTTTTTGGACAGCACTGGGTAGCAAATAATTTTCTTTGATACTTTGTGATTTGGGGTCTGTCTGTGTGTAAGAAGGGTTAAGTACAGTGAAACTACACAGGTGTCGGTGCTGGGAGTTGTCTTGGACAGACTGCTTTCCCAATATAAGTTGTCCAGTGCAGTTTTTTGGAACAAGGGAGATGTAATTTCATCACATATTTATGTTAAAGTCAATCATTTCCCCGATGTATTGAAATAAAGGGAACTGTGGAGGTGATGGATATAAAAGTGTAAAAAAAGACACAATATTAATTAAATTCTGGTAGAATGCTTTCACAGATGCATGCATGGTCTTTCCTGTTGTCATTGTAAAGTAGAAAAAATGCTGCAATTCCAAACATTTTGGCGTATGTCTAATTTTTCACAAATGCAATTTTTCTCATGTTATATTTGTTTTTGCATGTTTGATAATTCTGCACATCTGTGGTAGCATGAAGTTGAGATATCAAATAATCTCTGGGAATGACTTGCAAATCTACAGTGGGCCATCTTAACACTTTCAATGCTAGGTTTTGGACCGAGTTTGGAGGCTTTTTTTCAGGCGTGTGATGGGCACACAATATCTGCAGCATGCCGTGGAAACTTTTGACCTGGGCCAATGCCAGACTTTGAGTGATGTAAAGGATATTGTAACTTGAATAAAGTGATGCCAGGGATGTTGCCATTTGAATTCAGTGATGCTAGGGATGCTACTACTTGAATAAAGTGATGCCTGGGAAGCTGACACTTGAATATAGTTATACCAGGGATGCTACCATTTGAATAAAGTTTTACCGTGGATGCTGACACTTGAGTAAAGTGATGCCAGGGTTGCTGACACATGAATGATGTGATGTCAGGGATACTACCACTTGAATAAAGTAACACCAGGGATGCACCACTTGAATCAAGGTATACCAAGGATGCAGTCACTTGAATAAAGTGATGTTATGGATGCTGCTACTTAAATAAAGTGGTGCCAGGGATGCTGCTACCTGAATAAAGTAATACAAGGGATGTTGTCACTTGAATAAAGTGATACCAGGGATGCTGCCACATGAATGAAATGATGTCAGGGATAATGCCACTTGAATTAAGTGATGTCAGAATGCTGCCACTTGAATAAAGGGAGGTTAGGGATGCTGCTACGTGAATAAAGTGATGTTAAGGATGTTGACACCTGGATAAAATGACTTTGAATGTGGAGCACGAAACTGAAACTATAATAATTCAGCTACTAAACTCAAAGTAGGTTAAACTCTGTTTCTTATTACACTCCATTAGTGGTGCTCAATGAAGAATACATGGAACTTAGTCTGGCCCATACATCATGTACATGTATATAGGCAACTAATACTGTATACATTCTAATAGTAGCACACTGCTAAAGCAAAGATGTTCTGGTTTAGGCAGAGTTTTCACAGGATTATGCATGACAGCAATAAATCCCTTGATTGAGAGTTTTCAAGGCCTTGTATTTACATGGAGATATAAAAGTAATAATGTATGTTACATTATAAATGACCTTTACTTCTTCATTTGGTCCTATTTTTTCAGATTTTTTTTTTTTTTTTTTTTTTTTTTTTGTACTTTACTGGAAATACATGTACAACTATATATGTATTTTCAAGAAACACCACGTGTTTACCTTTCTCAGGGCATGTGCCACTATTAGAATATTTATGTTAATTCAGATTTTGGTGACCTCTTTGTGACTGGCAGGGTTATTTTAAGGCAAAATTTGCATTCAGTTTTCCTGATACTGAGTTAAAAATTCGTTCTTGTTTCAAAACATTTTAGCCAGATGATTCAGTGGTGATTCACTATCCTGGTAAAATCCCCCAGTATGTGCAGGTATAAATTAATTTTAAGGATACTAGAAACCATTTTGCACAGAATTGGAAATGAAACCTATCAGGATGGCAGAGGTGAGGTCAAACCTATCGCAATGGCAGAGGTCAGGTCAAACCTATCAGGATGACAGAGGTCAGGTCAAACCTATCACAATGGCAGAGGTCAGGTCAAACCTATCAGGATGGCAGAGGTCAGGTCAAACCCATCAGGATGGCAGAGGTCAGGTCAAACCTATCACAATGGCAGAGGTCAGGTCAAACCTATCAGGATGGCAGAGGTCAGGTCAAACCTATCAGGATGGCAGAGGTCAGGTCAACAGTTTTCCTTTGTTTAGGGTGGATAAATTGCACCCAACACATACCAAGGAAAGCAGTTGCCTCCGTCTTATTCTGATCAAGAAAGGGTTAATCACTTATCGGAAAGGTGCCTGATTGAGGATTGATGCATTACACACACATATCAGCCAACAAAATTAGACAAGATTAATGGATTTTTGGTTTCTCAAGGGAGAGATTTTGTATTTAACAGAGACTACAGAACATTAGTAAAAATATTTCTGTGGGGTGTGTTGTCTAATTATATATAAGATGACCCAAAACTTTGCTGAAAGCCCCAAAGTGGAAGACTCCCACAACGGGGCAGACCTGACAGGTGTACATGGAGGAGCCAGAATTGGACTGCAGCCTGACAACCCACTGTTACACACCCCTTACTGGCAACCCACTGTTACACACCCCTTACTGGCAACCCACTGTTACATACCCCTTACTGGCAACCCACTGTTACACACCCCTTACTGGCAACCAACTGTTACACACCCCTTACTGGCAACCCACTGTTACACACCCCTTACTGGCAACCCACTGTTACACACCCCTTACTGGCAACCCACTGTTACACACCCCTTACTGGCAACCCACTGTTACACACCCCTTAAGTTGTAAATCAAGACAAAAATTTCCAGTTATATCTGCTTTATATTATTTCTTTCATTTTGTGCTTGCACAAGATGCTTTGATCAAAACTTTGAAAGAGGATTTAAAAAAACGGAAAATAATTAAAAGTGTTTGCTGCGGTCCACAGTTGTCCTGGGCTGTCAGGACATTGCATGCTGGGACTACATCAAGCAGAGCTGCTGACTCAATATAATTTACACGTATGTTACTTTAGAAACAACTGCTCTTTGTTCTCTTATTTGCAAGCATCAAATCTTGATATTTTTAAACTTTCAGCCGGGGGTGTTTTGTAAAGAAAGCTTTGTTCATAATTTGGATTTAAGCGTTTGCTGTTTGAATCATTTAATCATTTAACTCATTCTCGGCTGTGACGATAATGCCTTGGTCAGTAGATTTCCCCTTGTCTGGCCAATAACAACAAAGGCATGACGTGGGCCCAGGCAATGCAAAAACCACTGACTGCAGCATGTTTGTTCTCACGTGTAAGCTCTCTTTATAGGCAATGTTTCAAGAAAGAATGATCATATTGAATGTAGGTAATTGTGCAGAAAAATCATGGTCTGATACAAAGTGAGTTAAGAAATAAAGCAGTTATCTTATTTGTATTCTGATCAGGGTTACATGTTATCTCTTTGTATCGTTTTCTTTGAACACAAACGAATAACAGGTACAAAGTAAGACATACAATACCAAGTCCACACAACACTGCAGGCGGGGTAATCATCCTGTCTGCCTGGCTTTCACTCGCAAAAGTTTATGGTTCAGCATGAAGCCACACAATGTAGAAATGTTAAAGTATCGTAAATGTGAAGTGGACATTTTCTCCATTATCTGGCTACTGGCCTGTCTCTTTGAAATAACCCAGAGCTGTATCTGGATCTTACACAAAAAGAATATTTCATCACTAACTCTGCTTTATGTGCCCCACTGAAGCTTTGATAATGTAGTCTTTGTTCATGTTCATGCATGAGACAGCCTCCGATGAAACCTTGCAAATTATTTTATCAGTAAAGCCACCTGAGAATGAAAGTGATTGAGGAGATTTCTTTCAATCATTCAATCAATACAGTACAGACAACCCACACCAGGGGGTGCTGGGTGTGAAGGGTGCCTCTGTGGAAATTGGGGAAACTTTGGTTTCCTGATACATATATCAGTTTGCAAATTCTTGTGACTCAGATCATGATATGAGGTTGCTCCTGAAATGTGACTCCGTGTTTCAATAAAGTGTGGACCTTATGTAGAATATCAAATATCTGAAGTTTGACAAATACCCCTCCCCCAATCCCCTATCAAACACTAAATACCTGGGAATTTGTCAGTAGATGCATATGGTATATTCCCTTAGATATGTCCCTTCCGTTGTCAATCTCAATGGAAATGAGAAAGCCCATAATACTGTAGTCGGATGCGCTATTACTTGTTCCAGCAATGAAGGAATCAATCTAATAGGCAAATGATTCTGCCTGTCATTGCAACTGTATTGGGAGTAAAATAGTTAGCGCCTCGTTAGGGCTGATCACACGGTAAAACCGGTGACCAGCATGTCATACAGGATAACGTATGTGCACCACTTTCATCTGCAAATTGTGATATTGTCGTGCTCAGGGGGAGAATATATTATGTGCTTTTTCTTCTTCTTTTTTTTTCTTTGTTAAAAGTTATTAAGGCAATTTTTTTACAGACAGTTTTGCTTGCGTACGAAAATCAGCATTACACTCTATGCTTTTTAATGCCTGCTGTATGTTAACCTAATGAGGGGTAAGGAACAAAAACAGACAAAGGAGATTGTATAACATATGCCATCTCATTAAACATTCCCTTTTCAATCTTATTTTGTCATTGTTATGAAACAAAATACTTATTAATGCTTGGGTTGTTCTAATTTCTGTAGGAATGAGCACATCAACCATAGATGGCTCAGTATTTGTCCTGCCCACAATCAGTAGGTGTTCCTTTTATTAAATCTTCCACCCCATAAGTACACATGTGTGTGAGAATGTGATTTCTTGTCATATCTTGCATGATGTTATGAATTTTTGTCTCAAGACTTTTACAAAATTTCCATCTCTGCAACGACCCATGAATATGGGGCTCTGGTATTTATATGAGCTACAATGCTCTTTCGCCTGCTATCGATCAGTCCAGGATGTGGCCATATACAGGCAGATCCCAGCATCAAACATGGCAAAACATGGCAAAACATGGCGGTCTTACTGTTGAAATACGCACTCTTTGTCCTTACATACATTGTATGTTAATAACACTCGTGGTTTGCCTCCAGTGACATGCCCATATTATAGTGACTGATAGTCGCTGATTCCAGGCAAAAGAGTCAAAGATTTTTATGGGAAATTAAAATGCATACCATTCTGTCAGCTGAAATCAGTGTGGTCAGGCAGATGAAAAAATAAAACCTTCAAATGTCTGGGTCCTTTTCTTGGGAATTTTGCCAGTACAATAGAACATTACAAGAAAAATATCAAAATGATAAAAGATTGAGTTTTCGTGTTGCTGGAGTTAACAACAGGTATCATGTGATCTATCCTGACCGTAGTATTGGTCAGAATCAGTCATGTGACATCTTTTTTCACCAGTGCTGCCCTCTACCTCATGCCTCAGGGTTGTACCATCAAATGTGTGTGACACAAAGTAACAAAGCAGGCACAGAACAGCAAACAGCAGAAGTAAAGTGCAGGACTGGCTCCCATAGCAGACAGAGTTTAACCTTTTTCAACTTAAAGCAGCCAAAACTGCATGGCTCATGGTTAAATGTTGTCTGCTTCAATATTTTTACTACATGTATTGCTTTGAAGTGACCCTTTGAGGTTTTGGTCGCAGAATCAAAATTGTTCTGTCAGCCCAGGAGCTGAGAGCAAAGCTGGAGGTTCCTGGGCCCCCTCAATGAGTAAGATACTGCAACAAAAACCAAAAAGGGTCACTTTAAAGCTTATTCTGAAATGTTGCTGCATATATCCTCAAAGTGTCGTCCATGTTTCACCGCTCATTCAGCTGTTTTGAAAATTGAGCATACCCCACACATGTTTTTCATGCCATCTGCTTCAATATTTATGCCCCCCACCCCACCCCACCAGAGGAGGGGCATATAGTTATCACTTTTTCTGTGCCTCCGTGGATCTGTCTGCTATTTGTGTCCAAGCTGTTATTCACTTGTTATTAAATTTAGATTAATGAAATTTTATACACAGGTGCATGTGTTGACATAATGGTATGTTATGTACCAACAGTAGATCACTAGGTCAAGTATCTGGGTCACAGTGACATATATCTGTAAAAATCATGTCCATGCATTCCTTTACTTTTTAACTTAGATAAATGAAACTTAATGGGTACATATATCTTGACCTAAAGGTGTGTGTCTTGAAGAGAAAAGTAGGTCACTAGGTCAAGTATTTGGGTCATGGTGATAGCCTATTATTATTGACTACAGTCATTTGGAAATGCCACCTGTGATTAGCAAGGTTAAAGAGGCAAGGGGGACACAGATCCAGCAATTTCTGATTGCATTTTGAATTTTACTTATTTCCACAGTAATGAAAGACAGTTTGAACAACAATAAAAATTGCTTCAAAGCAAATTTGTGTGCTTACAAAGGAAAGTTGTAACCTTGTACATTCAAATTTGAAAAGCTACAGGACAGAAAAGTCAAGAAATTCAATAAAAAACTGTAGCAAAGTGAGGCCTCTTTGCATGAAAAAGTCTGCAGGTAAAAGGAAATGCTAAGCAGAAAAAAAGCAAGAGTTCTGGATAAAACAGAATGTCAATTGTCAGCAGACAAACAAGATTTGGTCATGTTGTGAGAAACTCGAGCTAATTCTAGTACACTTTCTATTGCAACTTTGACTCATTTATGGATCACTGTTGACACTAGGGCATGGGCTGATGACAGAATGATCAGCACTTGCTAGCATAAAAGTGTTACATCTGAGGTGAGAGTAAACTAGTCGTAATAATGTATTTGTACATGAAATTGACTGCTGATGACAGATCATGGCTTCTTGTACAATGTATATCTGGTCTACCACAAATCTGTTCAGGTCTGTCATTGTGCTCCTAATTTGCATTATTGGAGCTTCACTGATAGGGCCAGACACTGTTCAGAGATCCTGGCTTTAGTGGTCTCTGATAGCCCAGCCCTGGAAAATATTGATGATGGACAAACTTCAGATATGAATTAGGTCAAACTGGCATATCTACACATAATAGTTTTGAAGATAGATAGTCAACATTTAATTTTTTAAGGGCATGGTACATTTTATTACTATGATGTATGATTGTTCAATTTGTGTCGATGGTTACCACTAATACCCTATAAAGTATGTATTTTCTGAAAGAAACATAACATCATCTTTGATCCTGGCACTGAAAAATAGTGTTGCTATTTCTGTAATCAAATTTCAATTGGAATTATGAAATTTTGCATTAAATTTGAAATAGCACTTTTAAAAATTTAGTTTATAGTGTCAAATGAAGGGGACACATAATGCTCTCCAACTCGGTATTTAAATTTTTTTTTTTAAAGGGCTTACATGTAGTTCTAAAATTGTGGCCCTTAAAATTCTTTTCAAAATATTTTTTAAAATATTTTAAATAAAATAACATGTAAATTTTGAACGAAAATCCACATGCAAAACTTAAAATTACATTTTAGCTGCTAGAAGTGCCCTGTTTAATTTCGCAAAAGAAAATAATGTTTCCCATTTTTGGTGTTTATGCTATTTTTTTCTGCAAAAACAGGTAAATTTTAAGTTTTTTAATTGAGAAATTAAATTGAATTCATTAACAACTACTGAGATTTCATTATTTTCAATAGCTTAATCCAAATGTATACTTTTAGAAAATAGATAGTTTATTTGATCTCAAATGAGAAGTCTAGTGTATATAAGGACATGTTTTTTTGAGCAAAGTCATGTTTTTGTGTAATATGCTGTCAAAGTGTACCAGTCCCTTAAGTCCCCAGAATAGGTATAAATCCAAACTCTACAACTTTTGTTCATGGTTCATTGAATGCACTTCCAGCACAAACCTATGAATTGAAGTTGGAATGGCACCTGTACCTATAATAGTTTTGAAGATATTCAAAGTCTGAATTTTCAAATGGCCCTTATGTGCATAATTTTCAAAACTTTCACCCTCTTCATGAAAAAGCCAGACTTTAAATAAAATGTCGGACATATTTACTGGTAAAGAAAGGAAGAAGGAAAGAATTCATAGAATAAAAGAATGTCTGTGTTGGATCACAGATGTAATGAGAATTGTAGATGAGGCCTAGCATGGACCGGGTCTGTGGCAGGAAACACTCACAGGGCCATCCAACTGGAGCACTGTAGCGAAATTTTGCTACAAAGCTCTTCAAAATTGCTACAGATTTTCTCAAAAATAAGTGCCTCTTATGTAAAGAACTGGAAAAAATGCTACAAGAAAAGAAAATTTTGCTACAGATGTTTTCAGCTGGACAGCACTGACTGAACCCTTGCCAAGGAAAGCTCCTGACTCTGTGCTAAATCAAGGGGAAAGGGTTAACAGTCTGTGGTCTGTGTGGTCCGTGTGGTCAGCTGATAATGTCCTTGTGCTGGGAGACCACTCAGGACAAACCAATACACAGACAAGCTCCTTCAGCAAAACACCCAACAAAAAACTGTTTACCAATATAGGGACCGTAAATTGTGAGGAGCTGGCACCTTGGTATGGTTAGCTGTCTGTTATAATGGACATGTAGAAAGAAGCTAGAGTGAGTGAGTATGGATACTGGGCACATTGATTACACAGGTTGAATGGCTTTACAATGAAGTCTTCTACCACCTTGAGTGTTACTGTTGTCTCTTGTGAGGGAGAGACATGGGCAGCTATTTGGTTTGACCAAAGAGGAGCATAGAATCCAGAGTCTGCCGCAGTGTGTAGAGAGTGCTACTTGGAACATCATATATGTTGTGTGTGAAATATAGAACGTGGCAAGATAATGCATTCAGGCCAATAGCCCCACATATGCAGAGTGTCTACAAGTTAGAGTTTGTTTTGTGACGTGAGACAGGCAGATGTTGATGTTGGAGTTTACATTCAGTAATTTGAAACCAGGAGTGTTCAGAATTATGGGTTTCCATTATGTAAACTAGGAAGCCATGTTTGTTTGCATTTCTAATATGAAAGGAGTTAAACTAGAAAAGAAGATTTGCTTCAAAAGCAAATCATCTGTGTGCTTTCAAAGCTTAATTTGATGTTACTGAAACACAAACCTAGCATTGAAGGAGTGACAGACACATTAACCTTATTAACTTTCTTCCGATGACCCTAGTTAGCATAAATTAAAATTCTACAACTTTTTTGTGGTCCCTTGGATGCGCTTATAGCACAAACCTGAATGGGTTTGCATCACACCTCTACTTTTAATAGTTTTGAAGATATTCAACATTTAAACTTTTCAAGTATTCCTAATTTACATCAATTAAAATTGGACAACCTTTGGTTGTGGTTCATTGAATGTGCATATAGCACAAACCCGTGAATTAAAGTTGCAATGCTACCTCAAACTTTAATACTTTTGACGATATTAAACATTTAAAATTTCAAATAGCCCCTATTTGTAAATTTCAAGTAACAATTTGAATGTGAACTGTAATTAACAGTTCGTGACAGTTTACCTTATTATTTAATGTGTAAAGTGATTAAAGGAGCAAGCATTACTACATTAAATGGGGCAAGCAGTTTTGGAAATCAAGAATACATTTTGTTTAATAGTATGAAAAGTGAAATTGTAACATGAAATAAAATGTGGTTACATTGTGTCAATTAAGGAGGCACTTAATGAGTTAACCCTTTTAACAATAAAGCAGACAAGTGAAGGAGCTTTACTTTGTAACATGGCTTTTAACTCTTTTATTCCAATTCAGGCTTAAAATCAGTAAACTACATTTATGTGATGACTTTACATCATCAGGGAAAAAAAGAGTCACAAACATACATGAAAGGGTTCATATTGTGTAAATTTATGGCAAAAGGAATTAAAGGATTAAAGAAGTACATATTTGGGTTTTTATTGTGTAAATTTATGGCATTAGGGAATTAAAGGTTCATAGTATAGATTTATGACAACAGGGAATTAAAGTGTTAAAGAAATATATGTAAGAATTTGTAGTGTAAATTTATGGCATTAGGGAATTAAAGGGTTGAAGAAGTACAGAAAAATCTCTTAATTACAACCTCTATAAAGAAACCATTTCTATAGTAAGACTACCAATTTAAAGTTCCATCTTTTTTGCCGTAAATAATATACTCCTAAAAGACCACTCCTGTCTTAAGACTACATTTCATTCAATCAATTAGAAAGATATGTAAAGGTTTATATATATAATCATGTGACACAATGGAGTCAAAGGGTTAAAGAAATATATGTGAGGATTTATAGTGTTTAAATTCATGGTGATAGAATTTTAAGGGTTAAACAAGTAAATGTTCAGGTTTTTATTGTGTAAATTTTATTGCATTAAGGAGTTAAAGCGTACAGGAAATACATGTAGGTGTTAAAGAAGTACATGTTTACATTTATTTTGTGTACATTTACAGCATTAGGGGATTAAAAGGTTAAGGAAGTATGTACAAGGGTTAATAATGTGTAAACTTACCTCATTGTGGAATCAAAGGGTCAAAGAAGTACATGTTCCAGTTTATATTGTGTACATTTTTGCAGGAAAGTTACTTAGCTTCTATAAAATAAAAGGATTTTAAAAATTGGAATTTACCTGGAGAAATATTTGGAATTACAATTAGCAGTAGGGTTAACATTGGACAATGTGAAACATGGAGTTCAAGGGTGTGCAGCTGACATACCAATGGATTGTCTAAACTTACATGTACACACAAAGTTTTGTGAGCCCATTCCCCCTTAAACTGGCCAAAATCAGCTGGTGGTCAAATGTCGTCTGCTTCAAAGTTTTCAACTAATTTCAGTAGCAATGAAAAACAGTTTGACTGAGAATTGTAGAGGAGACCTATAAGATGACATGGTCTGGATCAACAGCTTTCCTTGGCATGAGTTTGGTACTAAAACTTAAAGTCTTAATTGGAGGGGGGAGGGTTAGTTTATAACCCTGAGGCAGCCAAGCCCTCAGTGGAGGGGTGCTATGTTATTCTGGATTTTCAAAAAATCAGCAGATAGCATTGCTAACATTAAGCACTTGCTGGTCATTTGAATGGGAAGAATTCCCTGCCAATACATTGGCATTAGTTCCCTTGGTGTTGAAAAGACTTAAATTTGTAAATGAAAAACCTGAAATAAAAAAGCATGAGAACACATGTACCATATTCATCCCAATGAGTACCTATGCTCTAATAAGAGCCCCACCTGCTACCTTGCTGGGATCAGATGAGCAGATAGGGTACAGTAAGGCTGCATAGTCTACATTTACGCATCTTTTCATTGCATTCTATTGTATCTTGAATATTCAAAATGCGTGTCCAAAATGAAGATTTACTTGAGTGTAACTTTGAAGTACCCATGGTATTTACCTTAAGGCATACAGTAGGCATCTATATGGACATTTTATGCGTCTGCCCAGCCAGCCAACTCTGGAAGGTATGAATAAGCTCAATTTACATGTATATTGACTTGTGGAGAAAAAAAAAAGAGACAAATTCTTTTTGCAGTCATAAAATAGTGTAATGTAATTGGGTTACCTGCATTGCCTGTCTCTTAATGTAATAATAATCCTTTACTTTAAAATAGCTTCACTTTAAGATTTTCTTTTTCTGTCAAATCTTGTTAACAAACTGAGAGGAGCTGTAGCAGCCAAAGTGTTAGTAAAGGGACTCTCTTCAATACAAATATGTCGTAAAAAGTCTCCAGATTGCATAAAGTTGGGGGCCTTTACAGTAAAGATGATAATTCTGTTTCATACTTCTTTGCTCCATAACTGGAAAATCCATTAAAACAAAATAGCTTTCCACGAGAAATCCTTTTGGAACCTTCCTGCATGTAATCTTGTAAAATGGAAAAGAGCCCTTAAATCACTGGCGATTCTCAGACACCAGATGACTTCAATTTGAGAGCAGCCCCGGCTGCCGATTATTTGCCCCAGCAGAATGCCTGCTTTTTGCTAAAGTGGAATTTTCAGAGGTGTGTCTAACATTTGACAGCTCATTTAATCTGGCCACACCATTGCCGCTGCCCTGGAAAAAGTAGCAATTTTAGTTGTGCTGCAAGTTCTAGAAACTTGAGTGGACAGCGCAAGACCTGGAGGTCCGAGCTCTGCCCTTATAGCCTGACTCAGCCTCGTTAGTGGCCCTAATTGATATGTAATTGCTCTCTTAATTCCAAATAATCTACCCCTAAATAGTCGGCATCTTGTGATTTGATTTAGATAACCTGGGTGTGGTGCACATTGCCAGCAGAGTCAGTCTTCACAACTGCAGCAGCAGCAAGTTACAAAAACCCCTTGGGATCCTGTGAGTTCATTTAATTTCACTGAGTTCTAATTTTCCCTTATTTTGCTGATGCTTCAAAGCCACTGAAATAAGACCCAGAGAAAAAGATTTTTTTAACATGGCATGATTAGGAATTATAACAAAAATGGTGAATGTAGAGTTTCATTGAAAGGTCCAAAACACACACACACACAAAAAAACCGTAGAACCCGTGAAAATAAATGTATTTTATTCACAGTATCTTCAATGTAAATGCAGCCCCTTAGGCATCCTGTGCTGGGATCCTTGGTCAATGGCTCAGTTCATCTCTACAAACGGCGGCTGTTTTTTTCAGTAGGGTCGGCGGCTGTTTTTTTCAGTCGGGTCGTAACAGTGAGGTTTTCTGATAAACCGTTCTGTTGTCAGATATTATTATCCTGGGGTTAGGTTGTGTGAGATGTGCGTGTGTGTGGGGGATGAGCGTACATGATGTATATATGACTGACGCCCAGCGCTGTCCTCCTCAACTAATGCCCTTACTCTGTTGTCTCTACAATATCTCTGGTCCCCGTGACTTCTTTGGGGTCAACCCCCCTGCAGGGTGACTGTGTCTGGGGGGTTATCGCAGCTCCAACATGTTTAAGGTGCCAACTAGAAGTAACCTTCACTTGGAAATTTAAAAAATAAGTGTATAATGGGAAGACTAGTACTGACATCAATGCATGGAATAATTTCACTGTATTTTGTTAATTTTTTTCGTATTTGACTGATGACACAAAACCATGAAAATTAAAAAAATATATGAATTAGCATTGCATTCAGTTCAAAATAGTGAAATTAAATTGGTTAAATCGTAGAGCAGCAAAAACATTAAAATTTATACACTTAAAACTAAGCACATTTACACTGCCTTGATCTCAGCTATGTCTTACACTAATGATGATGATGCCAATGTGGACATTTCAGTCCTTTCAATCTTTGCATTGATGGTCATTTTATGAACTTCAGGGGCAAATAAAGGAGCTAGAACACTTTACAATATGAAAGATAGAAAATGCTAGTCTTTGTTGAATATTATATATTGTGCATTCTACAATTTTCATTTGAACCTATAAAAACTATATATGTATGAAAGAAGACATCCTGATAAATGTTAAACCAGCGACAGATCTTTTATAACTGTTCAGTCATTAAATCTTAAGATTAAGTCTGTTCCGTTTCTATCATGCTTGTGATAATTTTTGCTGTTTTTTTTTTCTTTTTTGGTACTCGTTAATAATTAATGGAAAAGACTTGTTATAATCATGAATTTACATGATTTTCATGAATTCACCATGATTTCCATGGAAAATCTTTCAATGAGAAATCCTTCTCATAGGGATACCTTTCTAGGGAAACCCCAATTTTCCCTAGCAATCATCTGTCTATGTTTGGAATGAAGTTGGATCCCCATGTCAACCAGACCCATAATTCAACAGGCCAGTTCTGGCAGTTGAGTTTTTTGACGTGCAAACGTAGTATTGCGTCAGGTCTTTTACGTAATGTACGTCACTAAGGCCGGTGCCACCGTAGGGTTTGAAAAGAGCGTGCCCAATCTGTTACAAATTCAGCTACTGATGAGACCCATTTAGGTCGAAACCGGTCTAGCGATTTTTGGTCGGTGTGACAAACAGGCATCCTTGTTTGCCATTCACACTTGCCCAGTCTGACTATCTTGTGATAATGTTAATGTGATCAATTGAACCTTCAGTTAATACAGTGGTGATCACTGCAATATGTCCATCTAAATGAACTCGTTTTGACAATGAATCATTCAGGGTTTTTGTCACAGTAACGATCGATGCAAGTATAAACATTTAGGTCCTTTAGACCATAATTTTAGTACTTGTTACCAGAATTCCCGCACCTCATGCAAGAAGTCAAGCATTTTGCACTAGAATTCCACCTCTACATACTATGATTCCAGAACTTGGTACCAGAATTCTAGAACTTAGTACTTGAATTCAAACACTTATACTATAATTCCAGTATTTGGAAGTATAACTGCAGTACATATAATCATAGAGTGAAACCTCATTATAACAACACTTGGATATCTGACATTCATTATAATGACACAAGTGTTGAATGGCAAAAATTCAATTTTTGTTGTTGTTTGCTTCATGTATCGCACACATTCATTTATCTGACACATTTCTAAGGGAACAGATGGTGTCATTATAACAAGTTTTCACTAAGCTAGAATCCCAGTGCTTAACCCTTTCAGTATAAAGTTAAAGACTGAGTCTTTTCTTGTAATTTTTTTTTTTTTTTGGGGGGGGGGGGTACAATGTGTGTCCAAGGCCGCATGCTGGGGAAGTAGTTGACCCACCCAGACTATTCTTTTCTCTGAAAGTCCAGGTATGCTGGCACTTGAATGAAAGACTTTGTTGTGAGGAGTTTGAGTCTGGATTTTCTATAGTAAATCAGAGGAGTACAACTTGTGATATGATTGCCAGTGGAAAGGTTAACCATTTCTCCCTTAAACCGGCCAAAACCAGCAGGTGGTCAAATGTCATCTGCTAAGTGTTTTCAACTAATTGCAACAGTAATGAGAAGCAGTTTGACTGAAAATTGTAGGTTAAAACCTGTCAAGATTACATGCATGCCCAGGTTAACAGCTTTTCTGGGCATGGGTTGGGCACTAAACATCTAACCCAATGCCAAGTAAAGCTGTTGACTTAGTTATTCAAGGGGAAAGGGTTAAAAATGTCTGCTGACAATTACTTCTGGTCATCTATACAAAAACAGCATATTAGATATCAATGTATGGAAGACAGTTGTGTCCACCAATGTGGACTCTAAGCTCAGTCAATAAATGTTCAAATGCCTATCAGAGGTAAGCTTTTGTTTTGTTTTGTTGATTTTTTTGTGTCGTGTCAGGTGTGTAAGCGGTGATGACAAGAGGATATGGTTAATATGGCAGGAAAATGGTTAATGAGTGGCAATCAAGAAATAATGTATTTGATAATCTGCCAATGCTGGGCAGGCATTAACCCTCTCCTCCTTTAACCACCGAACATCGACTGGCCGTCAAACATCATCTGCTTCCATGTTTTTGACTAATATCAACAGTAGTGAAAAACAATTTGAATGAGAATTGTAGATGAGACTATCGAGATAGCATGATCCAGGTCAACAGCTTTACTTGGCATACACCCAGATCATGCAAGGAAAAGTGTTGACTGCATCTTAAATTCAGTCTTGTTTCCAGGCAGAAGGGGTTAAAGATGGGCAGTACACAGGATGTATTACGTAACTTTATTGTGAGGACAATAACCAGGGCCTGGCTGCAGTCTGTGTTACCAATATTATGCACGGTTCCATAATGCACTTTGGAAGGTAACAAAATTAATAATTGAGCCAGCCATTGTAGCAGACAGTTGATTCTCTGCTGCTCTCATCACTATATTGTGGTGTGTTACTAAACAATTCATTGACGCTCACTTAGCATTTCTCATTAGTCATGACACCCTTGATAGTTGGTCAATAAGCGTTCACCTTGTAAGGCCTGATACTGCTCCGGCCAATTCTCTGCCATGGCTGGTCCACGCCACAAAATTAATCATCTGACCTGAGGAGGTGCCGAGGTCACATGTACATGTGCCTTGCAAATAATTTGGTCAAATATGTAGAATTTCTTTTTGTTGGTTGAAGTGTAAAATGATCAGTTTATGACAGACTTTTATTAGAGACTGAGAGCAGTGTGTGTTAACCCTCCCAATACCAAGGTTAGGCAGAGGCAACAGCTACCCTTGGCCTGCTTAGGTGGTAATACAGTGGTGCCCCTCTTGTAAGCCCCCCCCCCCCCCCCCCCCCGAGAGGTCACCCCCCTCCACAAGGGTCACTTCACTGTGCATCAATAATGGTATTTCTGGTGCAGGTGGGGTGACCTAATGGGGAGGGGGACCACTATACACCAAAAGTGTGGCAAGGAAAGCTGTTGCCCTGGACCAGTCGTAAGGTCTCTGCAGGGAGACTGCTACTGGAACGAAAGGTGGCTTTATGCAAAGAATATTAATTTAGCACATAGTCCCTCCTGTGAGAGACCATGCCTAGAGCATGTCCCATATAAAGCAGGTGAGCTCTCAAAGGAGGTAGATTAACATGGAAATGTACATTTAGGGCCCTGATAAATGTCATAAAAGGCAGATAGTCCTTTAAAAGAGAGGTCTCTGAGGGGATGCTGTATCAATTATGTCAATTCAGACCACATGGACTTTTATTGAAATTGGTAATGAAAGGGTTAATCTGCTGTTTTGGCATCACTGGCAAAGTGAAAAGGGGAGCTATGGTGAACCCACTGGCGAATGGCACAGCCAGTGACCAAGGCCTAGTCAATGGCATACAATGGTATCTGATGAGGTCATTTACTCTATCATTGCGGGTCATTGTGGGGTATTTGTATAGCGTTATGTTACATAACTAAGAGGGAACAATTAAGTGACCAGCAGCTGGTGTCAACACAACACACCAGGCTTGACCTCATGTACCCCGCACACAACACACCAGGCTTGACCTCATGTACCCCGCACAGGGCCCTGTGTGCACGACATTACTGCAAGATCATTGGCTCCAGGAGAATTATTTCATGTTATTGCACCGAAATAAAAAATAATAATAAAAATAAAATAACTGGCATAGTTCCTGGTGAATAGCTGCACAGTTTATGTGGCTAATGAAAATTGTCACTGCTTTGAAGTCTTAAAGCATATGAGGTAGACAAAGCAGGTAGACCTTGTCTGTGTACAGACTGTACGTAATTTGTACTCTCTTCCCTACGTCTCCTGCACTCTCTGCATCCAACAAAATCTTCATAAAATGATCAACTTGGTTCAGATGTATGTATCGCCAATTTTGACTTTTGGAGGGAAAAGTACAAATTTCCTGCAGACTCAACTAAGGTAAAATGGCAGTTGATGTGGGGTGCACTAATACAGGTAAAATAGGTGGTGACATGGGCCACACTAATACAGATAAATATATAGGTGGCGACATGGGCCACGCTAATACAGATAAATATATAGGTGGTGACATGGGCCACGCTAATACAGATAAATATATAGGTGGTGACATGGGCCACACTAATACAGATAAATATATAGGTGGCGACACGGGCCACGCTAATACAGATAAATATATAGGTGGTGACATGGGCCACACTGATACAGATAAATATATAAGTGGTGACATGGGCCACACTGATACAGATAAATATATAGGTGATGACATGGGCCATGCTAATACAGATAAATATATAGGTGGTGACATGGGCCACACTAATACAGATAAATATATAGGTGGTGACATGGGCCACACTAATACAGATAAATATATAAGTGGTGACATGGGCCACACTGATACAGATAAATATATAGGTGGTGACATGGGCCATGCTAATACAGATAAATATATAGGTGGTGACATGGGCCACACTAATACAGATAAATATATAGGTGGTGACATGGGCCACACTAATACAGATAAATATATAGGTGGTGACATGGTTCACACTAATACAGATTAATATATAGGTGGTGACATGGGCCACACTGATACAGATAAATATATAGGTGGTGACATGCGCCACACTGATACAGATAAAATGGGAGTTGACAGGGGCTGCACTAATACAGGTCCAAAACCCTTGCCATATTGATCACTGGAAGGTAGTCCTATGTTGAGGACTGTTGATCTGGTTGTCAGCAGAACAGTTGTTGACACAGGTACATGTCAACTCTGAGGTTGGAGTCAACTCCCACATAATGTGTTCTAGTTATAGGGCGCTTGTAGTGGATTGAAAATTGCAGGTTTATTGGCACAGGTGTGACTTGTCCATATACATAGACCATGACGACTATTTTACTAGAACTGAAAACCAAGCACATGTACATGTATCATATTCTCATCAAAATGGATGAACATTTCAAAATGATACCCAGTGTTAATCATAAAGCCAGAAAACAATGCAAAGATACAATGTAGTACATGTATATACAATTAGTACTTGTGTATACAATTAGTACTTGTGTATACAATTTAGTACCTGTGTATACAATTAGTACTTGTGTATACAATGTAGTACCTGTGTATACAATGTAGTACTTGTGTATACAATTAGTACTTGTGTATACAATGTAGTACTTGTGTATACAATGTAGTACCTGTGTATACAATGTAGTACTTGTGTATACAATGCAGTACTTGTGTATACAATTAGTACTTGTGTATACAATTAGTACTTGTGTATACAATTAGTACTTGTGTATACAATTAGTACTTGTGTATACAATGTAGTACCTGTGTATACAATGCAGTACTTGTGTATACAATGCAGTACTTGTGTATACAATGCAGTACTTGTGTATACAATGTAGTACTTGTGTATACAATGTAGTACCTGTGTATACAATGTAGTACTTGTGTATACAATGCAGTACTTGTGTATACAATGTACATGTAGTACTTGTGTATTATTTTCAGGTTTTTGTTTTCCTGTGCCACCCTTGTGTGAATCATTTACACCAATCAGTTGCCAGTACCAGTTTGCAACCATTGACACATTTACCTTTTGAGGCACCATTTCAACTGTTTCAAGCCTGAACACATCGACAGGTGACATTGAGTGTGTTACCTGCTATCACAAAGATCAAAAAAGAAAAAGTTAGCAGACACTTTAGGCATCAAAAATCCTAGCCTTGGGGCATATTGATAAATCCTAATTGTTTTATAATGCCAACATTTCTCTTTTGTTGTCACATGTCCGTCTACCAAATGGCCAAGGCTATCAGTGATTCTCATCAATGGCCGAGGCTATCAGTGATTCTCATCATTTTTACATCAATTGGTCAAATTACAAAGTGCAGGACAATTGATACGCCTCGTGGTAGCAATGTTTGTAAATTATGAATGGTTCTCCTCTGGCCTCGTAAGCTGATGCACCATGTGCCTATAGGTCCTTTGTGCCGCAATTATTTGACAGAACAAAGTGTTTAATATTTCAAAGATCACACCTGTGTCATTTTTTTTTTACCTGTCAGATATTGTGTATCAGTTTCTTTACTAGTACTTAAAGCAAGAGAACAAATGGTGTCTTTAAAAGGGGCAGTGCAAAAGAGGTAGATTAATAAAGGCACGCACACTCAAGGCAGCTCTTGGACTGTTTGTTCGAGTCTCTGTATACATCTTTGGTCAGAGTAGACCTACTTGAAGATTGTCATTTGCAGTGTAACCACCATGTTATAGAGACCTCTTATGGAGGCTGTCTTACTTGGCCACTGTACACAAGTGCTTCATACACAAAAGTCGCATAAATCAGAGCTGTCTGAGGCGATACATAGAGAAGGACACAGGTGATGGGACGCCAACCCTGGCCCTGGAGGACCACTTCCTGGCAATAGCGCCACCACTTGGAGACACTGAACAGGCTAAGCATGTCCGCTGACCAATAATTTAAGGGGGGAAAAAAAACTTTACACATATCATTTGTTTTTTTTTATGAATTAAGAAATGTGACCTTTGCATTCATTTTTGAATTGAAAAACCTCAACTGCACTAAATATTTCGATGTTTTATTAAGAAATTTGTTAAATCTACCCAGTGGCAATTAGCGCCACACCTTGTAGGTGGCACACAAGCTCTACACAGCTGTAGACAAATCATTTGAACTTTAAAAAAAAAATGAATAAAAAATTCACGTGCGGCTTGTTTCTTTCTGTTCTGAATTGAGAGATATGACCTTTTTGTTTGTTTTTTTTTATTAAAACTTGACAACACTTAATATTTGAATGTTATTATTATAAATCAAGCATATCTAAAAACTGTTACCCATGGGGCTCAGCCTTTATTTCTTTTTTAATTTTTTATTTTTTTTTTCACATTTCTGGTAAACATGTATACTATGATCATTGAATTTATATATTTTGAGATATGTCTTTTTGACGAATATTTCAAGAAAAATGAGCACATGCATTGTATGGTCAATTAACTCATAAAAAGACCTGTTATTCCAGCTACCAGTACATGATGCATATACCGAGTTTAAACTTCAACTTTTCAGTGCCAAATTTTGGACCAAGTTAAAACTTTTCTTGACACACATTAGTCGCAATGTGCCCAATGCATGCTAAGGAAAGCTGTTGACCTGGGGAATTATCTCTGGAACTGTAGGCATACTGATACTTGAATGAAAGTTTTTTTTACCAGGAATACGAATCTGAGATCCTAATTATAATACAGACTAGTTTGACTTAAGTAGATCGACTTTAGATGTGACTGGTACTGAAAGAGTTAATCATTTTTCATTTGCCTGGGAAGCAGGCCATTTGGTAAGATTCCGATTTCAGATTCAAATTATTGATTCAACCAAATAAGTGCAAAATAATCCATTGTGGGTAATAATTAAAAATATGGGTAACAATGCAACAGACAAACGTTTTGAAAAACATGACAGCAGTTAATGCCTCAGGATGGATGGGATGAAACATCTGCTCTGGCCTGGGCCACCTAAAGAAATTGACTTTTCCAGTTTACACCTCATTGCAAGAGAGCTGACTCAATAAACTGACTGAGACATTGATAAATGGAATAACATACCAGTGTACTTGATAAATAATTATTACAGATAAAGCAATTGGGAAGAATGCAGGTTTTTGAAGTGTAGGCTTATGTAAGAACTTTTGACATGGAAGCCAATAGAAGTGTATGAATTTTAACTGTACGGTAGTCCCTCCTTTGAGAGACAGCCCCCAGTGCCACCTAAAAGGTGGTCACATAAAGCAGGTGGTCTCTCAAAGGAGGTATAAATAACATGAAAAGTACTACAGAGAGACCTGACAATTATGGTATCTCAAAGGAGGTGGTCTCCCAAAGGAGTGGTCTTTCAAAAGAGGGACTACTGTATCATTTTCGGGAGTATCAAGAAGCATTGAGAGGCAATTATCGAATTCACTTGGGAACCTCTGCTTGTACAAAACCAAAGCCAAAGACCAAGACTCTGACCATTGCAATAAAACATGACTTCAACATATTTTAAAACTCCACAGAAATAATATTTCAAGTAAATATCTTGGAGCTATTTTAGGCTTGGTAAACATCAGTAATGTGTGCATTTTGGACCCGTTACGCAGAATAGGAAAAGAAATAGGTAAATAAAAAGGAGAACCACTTATTTAGTGCCAAATGTGTTTTCACTTTCATGCTTTTGTACCATCAGCAAAATAAGCAAAAATATAAATATGGTAAAATTATGTGAATTTACGGTATGAATAAAATAGATTTAAAGAATTTTAATTGGGACCCCAGACATGTCTCGATTTGATATGTATGATTAACAGGGAGCTGCAGACAGGGAGGACACTACACAGTGCATGGGAGTAGGTACAGATGTCAGCAGACTTGAAAGATTTGTTTAACTGTGAAGACAAGAACAACTTGCCTCTGATGTGGAAAGCTTTTTGGACTTCTTATATGTATACAGTGACCACCTGTTAGGAAAATTTGGATTTAAGAGGCACTGCTGGCTACACCGGGGACGGCAATTGTCAGCTGGGCAGCAGATCTTCTGAGCTTTTGTGCTAACATACTGGTACCTTTTTTTTGTAAGAGACTTAAATTTTAGTGTTTTCTGGTTCATTTTAGTCCCCACCCCCCACCCCACCCCCCACCCCCCAAAAAAAGTATTATCATCCCTGCTACATAGATACATATGTGAACACCATAACTCATAAGGACAGGTATTGAAACTGGTGGACTCAGTATGATAAGTGACATATTATGTAAGGCTTGATTTCAAGACCTTTTAAACCATTTATATGTGAATTAAGTATGTAGGTATTTTGGATGCCACATGCACAGATATAAATACTGAGTATCAAGGTGCTAAAAGGTCATTTATACCTCATAAAGATGCTTCTTATAGCAGATGGTCCAGATTTCAAACATGTGCCAGATTACCCCAAACATGTACCAGGTTACCCCAAACATGCATGTGAAAATGAGGATGCCAGTGAGCCAGACAAAACACAGCCAATGTTTTGTTTTTCTTTTGCCCCACCTGCTTGGGAATAGCACTATACAGTGCACAGTTGCTATGTTGGGCTGTGATGAGCAGATGGGGATATGGACTTTACCCCAACAACAAGCCGTATACCCTTCCATTGCATGCAGCTTATACCTGTACAAGCCTGTGGACCAATTTGAAATGTAAATCTATATTGGACATTGTAGTATGATCCAGCTGTGATAAGTGCAGATCTGTTTGACCACGTGTGTGGGGCTGTCTAAGTGGCCACTTGCCCCGTGCTGTACCTCCTATTATCAAAGCAAAGCCTGGCCGTGCCAGCCAGCTTTTGCGTGGTGCCAGAAAGTGGTCTATTGCAGCCTTACAGTGGCAAATATGATGGGAAACAGTGGCACACCTTTTATTAACAAAATAAACCAACAGGCTGAATATATCCAGTTCGCTTTCACTCCAGATCGTTGCTTCCACAAATATTCCATACAAACAGAGCTGTCTGGTATAAACATATTTGTAAACGCCACCTGCACTTCTAAAACGGAGACAAGGCTTGTCTTGTAAATACAACACTCATGCATTTTCCATCTTAGATCGAGTCTGTCATAGCCGTTGGTTGAAGGACCAGTCTGACAAAAGCCATGCAAGGGATTGGCAGTTTATAGCAGACTGAAAAAAGCCATACTAGGGATCAGCCATTTATATCATCTCTAGGGATTTATTCTGTGACTCTGTAAAAAGTCTGTGCTGTAGCATGTAAAACAAGTCTTTCCGTCTGAGTAGCAGCATATACATGTACATGTAGAACACAAGTTTATTTCTACATTTAGTAGCATGGAAGAAATGGGTATCTTTTGTTTCTTATCACATTCTAGTGAGTGGCACCATCTGGTGACTGCAGTGTCTACAGAGTTAACCCATTGGCCAACGATTGCCTGTGAGTGGTTCATGGCTTCACCCGAACACTGTGACTGGACAATTGGGTAAGTCCAAAATTTCACATTATATTGGTCATGCTAGTTGCAAATTTGAATGCAGGGTACTTTTGATATGAGCCACATGATATGGAAAATTTTGTAAATACATATACAAAGTTTAAATGATTTTTTGGTAAGGTTCAGTCAGCTTCTCCATGAGTTGAATTACTGCTTTTGTGTCAATTGTGTAGATAATTTTATTCAGGCAGGTACAGAATAAACGCTGTGACTGGACAATGGGGTAAGAGTACCCTCTAAAGTACCCTCTAAAGTACCCTCTCCTAGTCCCATGCCGTCTTACATGAATAATGCAATTGAAGGCAAAGGGGAGTCATTAACTGACACTTAAACTCGGTCTTAATTCAAGGGCAAAGGCTTAACTTTGACCAAAAGGCCCAAAGATTCTTACAATATTATACCATAAGATGCACAATTTCTCGCTGTTTTCCTGTAAAATCTTGTCAGAAAACAAGATTTGAAAGTGTAAGAGAGTGTCCCAATACAAGAACAATGGTTAAAGACCTTTGTCAATGGAGTGATGGCCATTGGGGCAGAGTGAGTACCTTTTCATCACGGCTCACTTGTTGTGCTCATACATGTACTAATTTCACAAGAGAGTGGGCAGCAAGGCATATAAAGATCAGAATGCTTTTCACCCCAGCCTGTACTCTGGGAGTCTTAAACATACAGATAACAGCCCGTACTGCCAGCCACAGTGACCAAAATCTGAGGCAGGTTACTCGAACCTAATTGAATTAATTTTCCAAGCAGTTGTGGTGTGGCAGGGCAGCGTGCCGGTCTCTATTCTTGTGGGACCCGGCAAAAATATTACATTCTCAGTTGGTAATGATTTGGTTGTATTCGTATTGGAGTATTGAGTTAGAAGTGTCTTTCGCTGTGGGATTTGGATATTGACTCCAACACCGTGTAGGGAGGAATTTTTGTGGGAGTGTGATTGTGTGGTGCTACCTTCTAAGCCTCGGCAAATCAGCAATACAGCTTGTGCCAAATCAGGCAGGAAAAGTGGAAATATCCAAATTAATTGCCACAAATTTCTGCTGCTGGGTCACGAAAATGTCTCGCACTCAAGAAAGTTGAACATATAGTCAAAAGAAGAAGGAGTCACTTGAATATATTGTATAAAGAATCCTGTGGGCAAGAGAATAGAAGGTTACGACTTTGATTGGTCTCCCTCTTGCCTATTTATTCAGGTGTTCAGTGCTAGAAAATCCATAAGTTGCACTAAATACAGGACTCTGAAAGACTCAATTCCCTGATTTTAAAAAGTTGATTGTCTGTGTACATGCATGTATGAGAATCTATATTGTGATCCAGTCATTGAGTGGTAAGTGCCAGATGGCATTGCTTTAACCCTTTAGCTCTTCTTTACTCCCCCATGATGTATTCTTGCACATTGACGCATACCAAACTAGTCTCAGATTTTTTCCGTATATACATAGATTTCAGAAGAAAATTGCAAACTCATATTCTTCATGAGCTTTCTTGTAGAAACCATCCTGGCAACAGGGCCAGTGTTGTAGTTGGGAAAGGTGGCATATATATGAGGTAAAATAGTGTGAAAAGTACTGAGCATAACATGATGGAGAGGTGGTTTTTGAATGCAGGTGGTCTGTCTGTGGAGTGGACAGGTACCACTGTAGATTGAATGACATGCAAGAGGCAATAGCCGGGACACTGATGGCTGGTGCAAGCAAAGTGCGTGTGTGTAGAAGAAGGTTTTCCTGTGCTTCAGCCCTCTGCGTGTCTCATTATTTAGCCATGCATGTAAACGCAAAAAAAGATGATCCATCTGTATTTACCGCTGATTGTTTACCCGGCCAGACATATCAAATGGTTGAGCTGACAGGGCCCAGGCCCAGGGTGCACATTGGCCAATGCACTGATTCAGCATTTTTTTCTTTTTGAATAGAGGGTACACAATATGAAAATTGCTTTTTGACTTTCTAACGCTTATTTTACATGATTCAGTGAAGAATTATTGCCATATGATCTCGAAACCTATATATAAAACAGCTATTAACAGGTTTAGGAATTATCCAGTCCTCTCCTGTCCCCAGATTTGACGGAAAGAATTATGTGCTATGTTTGCCAGTAGGTTGACAGCACGTCAAATGGCATGCCAGTCGGATCTGTAGAAATGAGCAATCCTAGATTTATTAAATCCCCTCTAAGAAATTAAAGCGATACAATTTTAATTTTAACGAGATAGGCATGGGATGAAAAAATGGAGCAATTTATGGTGAAAATGATTTTTCCGTTCAATGAGATTTACTTTGCGTTAAGTCTTGCAATGAATTGGATTATTTCATTACTAATGGTGGGAGTAATTTGGACTCCCCAAAATGCAAATTTGTTCTTCTTAATTGATCTAATGAAAAGAGGTGGAGGAGCCACCCAAACAGTTTATCATCATGATGACTGATTCAGGCAATGTATGGAAATAAAACAGACGGGTAAGGTTATTAAACAGGATCAATTTTCATGAGTGCTGCTTGATATGATAAATTTGTTCAATTCTTGTCGGCTGATGAGAATTCCTATTGTAGTATTATAGGGAAGTTAGGCTGCTAATTGGCTGCCAGGACAGATTCTCCACCCTGGAAAGACGGAGACCACAGTCATTTAGAGATCAATCCAGCGACGGTGTTAACCCTTATTCCACCTAGCACATCAACAGTGTCCCTCAAAAATTTCATCAGCTGGTAGTTATACCCCCCTCCCCCAAATAAACTATGCATACTGCTGGTCCAATGTCTGACTGTCTGTCCAGCTGTCCACTGTCCATCCTTAGCAGAATTCCTGCAAAAAATATCTCATGATTCTCAGCCCACATCAAATTCAAATTTACTTCAATTATTCCATAACTATTTCTTGACCTCATTATGTGTTTGGTGAAAATAATTTTTTCATGTAATGTATTTGGTGAAAATGATTTTTCCATTTAATGTATTTGGTGAAAACGATTTTCCTGTTCAATGACCTTGACGTCATTTTCTAGGTCACAGAACATGTGGAACAATGAGGATCTTGGCGATAAATTTCAGCTCTGCTGACCAAAGTTTGTAGAGCTTATAGAATCATTTGTACCCAACCAGCCAGGCATACACCCATCTGTAAACATTTTTTTGTAAATGTGATATAATCCACAGTTTTTGAAGTTAATTTCATGTAACCTTTGGGAATTATAAAGGGTATGAAAATCTACTCGCTATCAATATTGGTGGTGCCCCCTAATGGGTATGAAAATCTAGTTGCTATCGATATTGGTGGTGCCACCTGAAGTATTATGTAATATATTGGCCACAATGTGACAACTTTGTTGCGAATGCTGTTTTTACCCCTCGGCCCATAAGGCCGGAGGCGTGTTGTCTTCAGCTACATGTCCATCCGTCTGTCCATGCCTTGTTAACCTCATATATCCATAAATACTCACTTTGCAGAGACCAAATTTTTATCACAGGGGGGTGTTAAGGTGCTTCAGGTGCCTATTGAAAAGGTGGTCACTAAGTCTCATTTTAGGTCACAGCACTACATTGCAAAAAAAAAAGGCATTAACACAATATCTAAAAAAATTATTTATGACAGTTGGACCTATGGATCAATTATTTATGACAGTTGGACCTATGGATGCTCCAGATGCCTATTGAAAACTAAGTCACTGGGTCTCATATTTAGGTCACAGTGCTGCATTGAAGAAAAATGGCCATACCATGATATCTTCAAATATTAAATTACTCATTGTAGCTGCACCGTTGGTCCTAAGGATGTCTCAGACACCTAGTAAAAACTAGGTCACTGGGTCACATATTTAGGTCACAGTGGTGCATTGAAGAAAAATGGCCTTGCCACGCCATATCTCCAGAAGTACTCATTTTACGTAGACTTAATTTTTATCACAGAGGGCCATTGAGGTGCTTCAGGTGCCTATCGAAAAGTAGGTCACTAGGTCACATATTTAGGTCACAGTACTACATTGAAGAAAAAAACGCCATTAACTCAATACTTGAAAAAATTATTGAATGTAGCTTCATCAATTATTTATGACAGTTGGTCCTAAGGATGTCTCAGGTGCCTATTGAAAAGTAGGTCACTGGGTCACATATTTAGGTCACAGTGCTGCATTGAAGAAAAATGGCCTTGCCATGATATTTCTACTCATTGCATTTGCACCAAAGCTTTGTCATTAGATTATACAGAAGTAACTTGACCTACTGGAGGGGTATTGTTGTCACCTACACGTCCGTCTGTCTGTCTTTCCCCCTGGCCGAGGGATTTTGCGGTCACTGAACATGTTCTAGTCAAATTTGATGTCAGCAGAGCATTAGGTCCACCAGCTGGCCTCATCTTAAAGAACTTTGTAAGTGAAATGCTGATACACTCTAAACCTTCGGCAACTTTTATTTCCATAATTTTCTCGCTTGAAAGATGTTCATGAAACAGCTCGCAAAAAGTTATTGACTTAAATCTTTTTCAAAGAATTTGTGAAGGTACAAGTTGGGGGTATTTGAATGAAATTGTTGAAGGAGACCCTTTTATCTTCTGACTGTAGCTACATCACCCAGAAAAAGTGGAGAATACAAACTGGAGGATAAAGTTGTCCATATCCTCCTAGTCCAATGTCAAAGGTCATGATAGCCTGGTTCCCCAGTTGCTGCTGTGGTATGGCCATTGGAAGCAGACAGGGAACCAGTTACTCAATAAAAGTAAAAGCAACCACATGCTGGTCACCAGACTGGCCTCGTGCAAGCACTGGGCCAGCACTGGGCCAGCACTGGGCCAGTCTGGTGACTCGTGTGCTCCACTTGGCTGGTTTTACTATTGTACATGCTAAGCTGTGGTCAACAACTTTTCCTAGGCTTTTGCCCAAGATTTCCATAAAGTAGCACATGATACGTTTTTGCAATTTGTAGGCAAGATGAGGATAGAGCTGGGAGTGAGTGGGCAAGAAGCCATGAGTACTGTGGCTATTTACTTAAAGTTGGGATTAGTTGTTTGTGTTTGGATGTGTGGTTGTCTCAGCTGCCGGCAATGCTGCTGTGGTTTATTCTTGGTGAAGCTGGCAGATATTGCATAAGCTTTTGACATCATCCAGCTGCAAGCATTGAGGCAGCCTGTCATTGTTCATTTGATTGGCAGTCATCGACATATCTGTCTCGTGCAAAACTGCTTTAGCATATGGTGCATTACAGCTAGATCTGCCAGGGGGTGTGGCCACAGCTGTGATTGATAGGTTTCTTTAACCCCTCTCTTCACCCACAAACTAAGAAGCCACAGACTGTCAGTCCAAGAATTTTGGTCACAGAATTTCAATATGGTATGAGAAAAATTATTGTTGGAGGATCAGGAAAAAATAGCTACTGCTCAAGCTTAAAATAAATGTCTGCCTGCCACGCCCCCTGAAGATAATTATTCCAAGGAAATGTTGACCTTCTGGTTGTATAGAAGATCATGGGATGCATAGAGATTACCAGATATGTGGCAGAGAAAACTTGCGCATTCCAAATGGTATCTATTAGCTTAATAGTATCACTAATTCTCTCAACTCTATCCTTGAACTTGTGGCTTATGCCGGTGCATATTTACTTTGCTGTGTTACATAAACTTTTAGCAGAGTGTCACCATCTATATAAATCAGGGCGTCTGTCTGGGTTCTAGCCATTCTAGCATCAGTTCAACCCATCACAAATCAGCTGTCCGACAAATATGCAGACCTATAATGTGAATGGCCATGTTATTTCACAAATTTGTGGAACTTCGATGTACAGTGGTACCTGCTTAATGGAACCCTCGCTGTGGCACATACCACAGGTTCTGCCCACAGCATTGAGTTAAACGCCTGTTTTCTTCATTAATTTGCTGTGGTGAAAGACATATTCCTAATTTACCCATGCATGGTGAAAGGCCTCTTCCTATAGTGTCTAGCCCACATTTTTGGCAGAAGGTTGCTTATACACACATACAGCAGGTACACCTTTATTGTGTTTTATGGCGACGGTTCTTGTCTGATCAGGATGTGCATTCATTAATTTTACGATCATGGCCTGTCCAAGTTTTATGTAACACTATTTTATGTGTACCCTGTACATGTACCTTGATGTGAACCAAATGGATACACATGAAATTGCCTCCATTGCATAAAGGTGACCTTGACCCGAGGTGAAGGTCGAAAGTCATCATTTTCCACAACGGGAGTTTTTCTAATGAAAACATGTAGAATAATCCATTTAGTTTTCAACTATTTTGAGCAATTTAAGGCAATTTTTATGGATATGTGACAAGGGTAATAGAAAAATTAACATTTTTGGACAAAAGTTGACGTTTTTGCTAGAAATAAACTTCAGAGTGGAAACAAATGTTGGTTCCATCATTTGTTGAAACTCTTAAGGTCTTGTGGTGTTAGCACATGCCCAATCTCCACTGGGTCTTGAATTATTGAACACCAGATGTACCAATAATGCCTTAGTATCATGTTTGTAACCTTCAAAATAGGTCAAGGTTGCTCACAATAGTGCATGCATTAAAACTTGATGGGATGCATGCTTGGTGAAAGTATAAATACACAAATTCCATGAATTCCTCAAATATAAAGCATGATGCAGAAATTACTATGTAGATGTATATAGTTTGGGTGATGGTTAGTAGACTATGTACATGTATATAGTTTGGGTGATGGTTAGTAGACTATGTACATGTATATAGTTTGGGTGATGGTTAGTACATGTATATAGTTTGGGTGATGGTTAGTACATGTACATGTATATAGTTTGGGTGATGGTTAGTACATGTTTATATTTTGGGTGATGGTTAGTAGACGTTACAACTCATAATTATACACATGGACATTATACAACACTTGTATATATGTACATGCTATGTACATATATATGTGTGTGTGTATATATATATATATATGTATATATGTATGTATATATGTATATATATATATATATATATATATATATATATATATATATATATATATATATATATATATATATATATGAACATCATACGTTAAGCCATCTGGACACATGACGAGGCAGACACCCCCTACCCTGACTGCTGCTTTATGTGCTCTGTGTCACCCTCAGAGAGGTGTTCACAATGTACCCTCCCACTTTTTGTTTTTACCCTCTTAAAATTCCTCCTGGAGGTCTGACACCCCAACTTTTCTAAATTTCTTAACTTGCCTCAATAAATTATTATTTGCAAAGTGTAAAATGTGTGAATACTTGCTCCATAAATTCAAATGACATTTAGTTCATGACCAGGGGGTTATAAGTTCAACTCTCTGCGTGAAGTTATGTTATTGAGTAAGTTTTCTTATTCCTTTTCCTTTCAGCAGTAGGGAGTCAGTCCTGTGGCCACAGTTAAAGTAGTGTATCCACCGGCCGGTATTATTCCTAACGGGTCATGTTGACACTGAGTCCAGTTTTCCCAAAGGTTAAAGCACCCAGATCATGTCATTGAGGAGCATGTGTAGCTATTTATTATTACATACACCAGGGGCATGCTAACCGGCCTGATTCTGTCTCCTCTCCCTAAAGACAAAGTAGAAAATTAGATGAAACAGAGGTTGACATCAGTCAGAGTGAATATAACAAGTGCTAGATTGAGGACAGCAACCAAAAAGTTTTCCCATATTCAACTTACCAATGATGGACTTGCCGTATGTTGAACAGGAAATGGATGAGACTTATTTTAAACATACCAGAACAAACAAAAAACAAACAAACAAACAAATGATTGGTTTACTGGCAATACCCATATGAAGACACCTTAAGTGAGAATCATAAATCTTCAGTCAACTTAAGCTGTCTTTCAAGTTACAGCATGTTTAACCCTTTCCCCACAAATTAAGATTGAGTCAGCAACTTTCCTCATCATGGGTTAAGCATATAGTGCCCAACCCATGCTGAGGAAACCTGTTGACCTGGATCATGTTATCTTTATAGATCTCATCAACTATTCTCATTCAAATTGGTTTACATTACTCTTGAAATTAGTTGAAAAACATTGAAGACAACATTTGACCTCCAGCCAGTTTTGGCCGGTTTGAGGGGGAAAAAGGTCAACCTTAAGCCAGTGGTTTTGACGTTGACTGACAGTCATGCTTCAACTGCTACCAGGGTGCAAGGTACAAGGCAATGCCAAAACCACTGACCAATGTAACCATAATAAAGGAAGATAGGTCTTCATAACTAGGCCAGTTACAGTGATCTCCATAACTAGGTCAATTATAGTGCTCCTCATAACTAGGTCAATTATAGTGCTCTCCATAACTAGGTCAATTACAGTGGTCCCTGTCATTCAAGTCCCCACATGCAGTTGGTTTTGGATACACTGAAGCCTGTGTTGATAGACCACTCCTAGGGATGACCAAATCATGGTCTTTTAAGAAAGGTGGTCTTTCATAGGAGGTACCAATAAGTTGAAAAGTATTTAGCAAAGTATCTTGGAAAGGTCTTACTTCAACATATGTAGGTGGTGTGTGGAGACAGGGATCACTGTATAGGGTGATCTGTGAGACAAGGATCACTGTATAGGATGGTGTGTGGAGACAGGGATCACTATAGGGTGATGTGTAGAGACAGGGATCATTGTATAGGGTGGTGTGTGGAGACAGGGATCACTATAGGGTGGTGTGTGGAGACATCACTATATAGGGTGGTATATGGAGACAGGGATCACATGTGTAGGGTGGTAGGTCCTGTTGTATGGTTAGAGTGGTGTGTGGAGACAGGGATCACTGTATAGTGTGGTGTGTGGAGACAGGGATCACTGTATAGGGTGGTGTGTGGAGACGGATCATTGTATAGGGTGGTGTGTGGAGACAAGGATCACTGTATATGGTGGTGTGTGGAGACAGGGATCATTGTATAGGGTGGTGTGTGGAGACGGATCATTGTATAGTGTGGTGTGTGGAGACAGATCACTGTATAGGGTGGTGTGTGGAGACAGGGATCACTGTATAGGGTGGTGTGTGGAGACAAGGATCACTGTATATGGTGGTGTGTGGAGACAGGGATCATTGTATAGGATGGTGTGTGGAGACAAGGATCACTGTATATGGTGGTGTGTGGAGACAGGGATCATTGTTTAGGGTGGTGTGTGGAGACAGGGATCACTGTATATGGTGGTGTGTGGAGACAGGGATCATTGTATAGGGTGGTGTGTGGAGATGGATCACTGTATAGGGTGGTATATGGAGACAGGGATCATTGTATAGGGTGGTGTGTGGAGACAAGGATCACTGTATATGGTGGTGTGTGGAGACAAGGATCACTGTATATGGTGGTGTGTGGAGACAGGGATCATTGTATAGGGTGGTGTGTGGAGACAGGGATCACTGTATATGGTGGTGTGTGGAGACAGGGATCATTGTATAGGGTGGTGTGTGGAGACAAGGATCACTGTATATGGTGGTGTGTGGAGACAGGGATCATTGTATAGGGTGGTGTGTGGAGACAAGGATCACTGTATATGGTGGTGTGTGGAGACAGGGATCATTGTATAGGGTGGTGTGTGGAGACAGGGATCATTGTATAGGGTGGTGTGTGGAGATGGATCACTGTATATGGTGGTATATGGAGACAGGGATCGCAGTATAGGGTGGTGTGTGGAGACAGATCACTGTATAGGGTGGTGTGTGGAGACAAGGATCACTGTATATGGTGGTGTGTGGAGACAGGGATCATTGTATAGGGTGGTGTGTGGAGATGAATCACTGTATATGGTGGTATATGGAGACAGGGATCGCAGTATAGGGTGGTATGTGGAGACAGGGATCACTGTATAGGGTGATGTGTGGAGACAGGGATCACTGTATAGGGTGGTGTGTGGAGACAGATCACTGTATAGGGTGGTGCATGGAGACAGTTCACTATAGTGTGGTGTGTGGAGACAAGGACCACTGTATAGGGTGGTAGGTCCTGTTGTATGGTTGGAGTGCTGTGTGGAGACAGGGATCACTGTATAGGGTGGTGCATGGAGACAGTTCACTATAGTGTGGTGTGTAGAGACAGGGACCACTGTATAGGGTGGTAGGTAGAGATGGACCACTGTATAGGGTGGTAGGGCCCTTGGTTCCCACTGAAGCCTCATGTTACTTCTGTTAATTCTTTCTTGGTCAACATAAGATTAGGTCAACAGCTTTCCTTGTCACAGGTTGAGCAAATTGCACCCGACCTGTGCCAAGGAAAGCTGTTGACCTGGGACATTATCATCATACATGTACATGTTGGTATCATCTACAATTCTCAGCAAAAATGTTTTTGTTGATGACAGTTTTACTGTATTTGTGTCTTTTTGTCCAGAACCAGCTCCTAGTAGTCATTACCCTATTCCGCAGTCCGTACTCTTGTACTCTCCATAAGCTAACCTGTCCCTGTGTAACCTATATACATATGGAAGTACTATTGTCCTGATGTGAAAAGATTGAGGCCGACAACAACTTACAACTGGGCACTTGGGGGTGACTTGAGCAGGAAAGGGTTAAATGTCTTCTTATTGTAACAGGGTTTGCTATAGCAGTCTGTACCATGTACCCAGCTTGTATATCTTCAGTGTTATAGTGAGCTCGAGGGAGCACTGTAATTAAAATAAAACTTGGCTTGTATCAATGAGTTAACTTCCAATCTGAAGCTAAAATGTATTGGTTGCTGGTACCTTTATGCACTTTGGGCAGGGTTAATTGATGGGGGTGGGGTACATGTCTATTCACTTCCATATGAAATTACTTATGACTGTAGTATTAACTTACAGGTTACCTGAATGGCGGGATGGTCAGGTCAGGTTATTCTCACTTACATGTATTTAGGTTTTTAACCCTGTCTTGAATTGTACAAAACTGGGCCAGCAGCTTTCCTTGACAGACTTTTAGTATACAGCCATACCAGGGAATGTTGTTGACCTTGTGGTAGCATATCACCCTGATAGGAGTCATACCAGGGAATGTTGTTGACCTTGTGGTAGCATATCACCCTGATAGGTGTCATACCGTATGTCCGTCTGTCCCCTATTTGTGTCTGTGCTATAACTCGCTTGTCCTTCAACTTAGATTAATGAAACTATACACACAGGTGCATCTGGACATAAGGGTGTATATCATGTACCAAAAGTAGGTCACTAGGTCAAGTATCTGGGTAAAAGTGACATCCTGGTAAAATCATGTCTGGGATATAATACTTTTACTGTTTAACTCAGTTTCATGAAACTTCCCATACACACATATATACACGTATGTTGACCTAAAAGTGTGTCATGAAATAAAAGTAGGTCACTACATCAAGTAGCTGGGTCACGGTGATACATTCATGTAAAAGTATATTACGCTTCAAGTCCGGGCTGTAATTCTGTTGTCCTTGGACTTAGAATCATGAAGCTTTACACACCTGTGTATCTGGACACAAGGGGTGTCTTGCATAAAAGTAGCTCACTTGGTTAAATATTTGGGTCATGGTGATAGCCTATTTTTATGGAATCCAGTCACTCCCAAGTGAGACCTGTGATTATAGAAAGGTTATAAATGAGGCGGGGGGGGGGGGGAGGGGCATTGATATAGCAATCACTGATTGCATTTTAATTCAAATTGTTATTCATTAACACTAAGATTAATAAAAGATCAGTGATGCAGAAAACTTTTTACCCCAGCTAAGCCTATCTTGGCCAATTCAGGATAGGCAGCTAAAGGGTTAAATGCACTGCTGGGCACATAGGCTCCATAGAGAACCAGAGCTTGTTAAGACCACCGAGGGAGTGAGAGGCAGATCTGAGTTGAGATGACTTTTTAGCGTTCTTAAAGATTATCTACATTGTGGGTTACATGTAAATATCTGTCATGAAAGATGGCCTAAGTGATACAATCTTCAGCCTTGTGAACTGTGCATATGTTTGTACAGGGAAGTCTGTATTATGATTAACCCATTCTGTCCTCGGTTGGAGACTTAGTCAACACCTTTCCTATGCACTCAACATTTGCACCCAAAGCATGCTGGGAACAGCTGCTGATCTGATTTTTTTGTCTTTTTTAAGTGTGGGCCTGTTGCTAGGATGCTGGCAATTGGCTGAGATCTTTTTGTGAGGAATTTGAATCTGGAACCATTATAACGGTTTAAATGAGCACAACTTGTGACTAGTACTGTAAGAAATAGTACCATTGTGTGCTTGGAGACGCTGGCACTTGATTGAGGCCAGTAATTGGGGCACCACCTAAAAAGCGAGTGCCTTGGAGTGATCACAGATTCTGTCCATGTGCATGCTTTACGGCTGACAACTCAAACCTGTTAGAGGTAAACACTTCCAAATCCCACCTGATTAAGCACCACTGTAAGGCCTTGGGTGGGTTCAAACATCAAGGTCTAGGAGCCCATTTTCAAGGTCACAGGGCACTGTTTTGTGTGCTTGGTTTTCAGATGATATCTCAAGAACTTTTTGAGCCAGGTCTTTCTTAATTGCATACAACTATGTACCACTGCAAGGTCTAGGTTAGGTTTGAATATGGGTAACCTTGACCCTTTCTCAAGGTCACAGGATGGACAGAACCACAGACAGACAGATGGACGGACAGGCAGAAAGAAGGATGGACAACTCAAAAACACAATGGATTCCATTTGGGATGGACCAGCCCATAAAAATGATGTGACCGTATAGATCATGAACAAGTTCATACCACAGGCTTTGTGAGGGATGCAAACATCTGTATATTTTAAAACATAATGTTATAAGACCGCTTGCCATATGGGACCACTCATTGGTTCAAAGTTAAGGCCACAAGTAAAGACTAACTAATGAGCACATGTATCAAATTCTGTCAACATGCAGTAGAAGGGATGGCTGGCTATAGCCTACAGTGAAATCTCTACCATGAGGCCTGAAGGTCCACTCTGGCAGTCTGTCCTTTACTGCCCCAGTGAGGCCTACAGTGTGTCCACTCTTGCCACACACCCCATAAAAAGTAGGGTAAAATTTTGATGAAATTGTTTTTGAAGATGTATATGTAAAAGTGAAATATTGAACAAAATGGTAGTTTGAAGAAAATAAAATGTTGAATAAAGTGGTAGCTTGACTATTATGAGATACTTAATGAGGTGGTGACTTCAGGATTATAAAATACTGAATCAAGCAGTTACTTGAGGATTCTAAAAATACTGAAAAGGTGGTTACTCGAGGAAAATAAGATATTGAGTAAAGTAGAAATGAAATGTTGATTGAAGTGGTTACCTAAAGATAATGTATCAAATTTGGGAAAATGACATAATCAGCGAAGGAGTTACTTTGAAATTAAGCTTGTCATGTTTACACATTTCAAGAGAAGTGAACTTCAAAGTGTACATTAATTGTAGTCTCTATTTTTACAAAATATATTTCCAGCCTGAAGTGACACCTGGTGGAAAGGCACATGAACCATCTGATTGTGTTTTATCTTAACCAGCAAATAGGTCACAAAATGTACATGTACTGTACAGTCATTAAAGCATGGTTGTGAACATTCATAAGCATACAGTGTTGGAACCCCTAAGTGGTTGTCTCTGAGAACAGACTATCTCACACTGGAGTTGTTACAAGTATACAGTGCCTCCCGCCCCATCTTGTAAAGGCCCCTGACAAGGAACCACCCTTTCTACAGGGACCACCCTTTCTACAGGGGACTACCCTGTATACAGGGTTGCCCTTTCTACAGGGACCACCCTTTCTACAGGACCACCCTTTCTACAGGGGACCACCCTTTCTACAGGATCCGCCCTTTCTACAGGACCACCCTTTCTACAGGATCCGCCCTTTCTACAAGGACCACCCTTTCTACAGGGGCCGCCCTTTCTACAGGGGCCGCCCTTTCTACAGGGGGCCACCCTTTCTACAGGGGACACCCTTTCTACAGGGACCACCCTTTCTACAGGGACCACCATTTATACAGGGGGCCCCCCTTTCCACATGGGCCACTCTTTCTACAAGGACCACCCTTTCTACAGGGACCACCCTTTCTACAGGGACCACTCGTTCTACAGGGGTCACCCTTTCTACAGGGGCCACCCTTTCTACAGGGACCACCCTTTCTACAGGGGCCACCTTTTCAACAGGAGCCACCCTTTCTACAGGAGCTACGTCTCCATCCATCAAGTGTGGCATTTTGATTTATTTACCCCATAATGAAATGCCACCTGTCTTATAAGGCCACATATCTGCTGCACTTAGGGTGGTCTTATTAGAGGGGAACCACTGTTGTGCAAAGTGTTCCAATGTGTGATGTTACAAAATCAGGGTGGTCTTTCAAAGCTTTTGGAGACACTTAAAATCTGTGGCTTGGTGTCAGTTAACAGCCAGTAAACAAACATGTCTTTAACCCTTTGAATTCAAACTGACTCAAAAGCTTTCCTTGGCGTCTACTGGGCATTATGCCAAGGAAAACTGCATGTTGACCTGGGCTATGTTATGATGGTAGGTCTTATGTACAATTCTTATTCCAATTGTTGTCTTGTTCCTGTTGAAATTAGTCCAAGACATAAAGTGGGTTACTGTAGGAAGTGACAGCTGTTGTGTTGCTTACACAAGGTGTTTGTACCTTACCCAGTCTGTGGTAACTGAGTACAATCGGTGCCACAATTATCCTGGTCGCTCAGACATGCCAAAAAGTTAAAAATGTTGCAGCATTATGACAGCTGCCGAGTAGAATGTAAACCACTTGAGTCAACTGTACAGGTCTGTAATATGTTGTGTCAAATCATGAATGGAAAGCTTAAGCGTCATTGGGGGGTATTGCTACATGCAAAAAATATTTGGAAGATTCCATTGAGAAGAAAAGTTACCTTGCAATGAATAGTCAAACTATGAATGGAAAGCTTAAACCGTCATTTATAGTTTTTTTTTTTTTAAATTTATTACTACATACAAAAAATATTTGGAAGATTCCATTTAGGAGAGAAGTCGCAATAATAGTCGAGTCCAGACAAAACCAGTGGCAGCCACAAATAAAGTGGCAAATGAAAACTGTAGGCATTTTGACGCGACAAGATCACATGACTGGGAAATGTTAGATTACTGCAGGAAGCGTTTGGAACATTAACATTGAGTTTTTGTTTTGTCTGACTGTCAAACAAGGGAAGAAATAGCAAGATAAAGCAAGTGAAAGTTTGGAACCTCATTTTGGAGGTTAACCTTTTAGAGACTAAGTCAACTGCTTTCTTCAGTATTTTCTGCGTGCAGTGGATCCAGAGAGCACTGGGTCCGTCCTATTCTAGTAGTGCCCTGTGTCAGGAGCAATCTGACAAAATGTTTCTGGGTGATTTCAACATTGGTGTCTTAAAATTGAACATGAGAGAAATTTTCTGATCTTTAAAATCAATTGATCAATAATGATTTTCTGCCTAAAATATCTTTACCTACCCGTTTTTCAGCAAGAAATGCAAGCTTAATTGATAATATTTTAAGTGGTTTATCACGTACTAATAAGCTATTGTTATCAGGCATTTTATTCACAAATTTATCTGACCATTTACCTTATTTTACATCCCTAGACCAGAAATTAAATTCACAAACTCCTCCTAGATATCTCAAAGTCCATACTGGTGAACCTGTATCTTTTCAAAATTGTGTACAAGACATTGATAATATCGATTTTATGCAAGTTCTTAATGATGATTTAAGTCTTAATCCAAATAATAACTATAATAAATTGGAATATATAATTAAACAACATAAAGATAAACATCTCCCCACCAAAATGGTCCTCTTTAAAAGATGTAAACGTAAAAAGTCTCCTTGGGTGACAAATGGAATTTTAACATCCATTAAATTTCATGACAATTAATTTTTGTACAAAATGAAAAGTACATCCCCTGATGTTCCCCAATTTTGTATTCTCAAGCTAAATCTCAAAACCTATAATGAAATAATGAATAATTCTATCAATCAAGAGACATTTTCATTATCATTCGCAATTTGGAAATTTTAAAAATGATTCAAAAAATACTTGGGATGTTATTAAGATTATTCTAAACATAAAAAGGAAGAAAAAGATTTCCCATCCTTTTTCATGATTGAAAATAAAAAGAAATCCAATAGGAAAGAAATGGCTGAAAATTTCAATTTATTTTTCACTGGCATTGGCCCGAAATTGGCTGCCCAAATTGATCAAAGGCACATACCTCTTTTTAGAAGCTACCTTAATCAACAATGGGAAAGTACTTTTAATTTTACTAATACTTCCCCAGCTGAGATTGAAATAATCATAAACAACTTTAAACCTAAATCTAGCACTGGTCACAACAACTTTACAGACTTGTTAAAAAGATAAAGTCACCATTGGTAGAATCCTTGTCTCTCATAATCAATCTCTCATGATGGCTGTTTTTCCAGATAACTTGAAAAAGCTTAAGTAATACCAGTTTACAAAAAAGGTGTGGAGCACACGCTGGAGACCTATAGACCAATTGCCCTACTTCCTGTTTTGTTGAAGGTTTTTGAAAAAAAAAAAAAGAAAAAGTTGTGTACCAACAATTTTATGATTACTTTGTTTTAAATAACATCTTTTATTCAAGTCAGCATGGATTCAAAAAGCTCCATATTACTAAAACTGCTAGTTTTGAATTTATTGATTGAATGTACAAAATACTTGATTCAAGGGAAATACCTTGGACTATACTTTTAGACTTGTCTAAAGCTTTTGACACTTTAGATCATAAAACACTTTTGCATAAATTAAAATTATGGTCTTTCTGATATATGTCTTTGAAATTTTTTTTTAAGTTACTTGACAAACAGATTTCAATATGTTCAGCTGGAGGATGCCAAATGTAATGAGCCTTTGCCTATCACCACTGGCACGCCCCAGGGATCAGTCCTTCTGCCACTTCTATTTATAATATGCGTCAATGGCCCTCCCTTAGCCTCACCAAATTTTGAATCCATTCTTGAAATAACTCTAATTATTTCACTTTGTACTTTTAATTTCAGACCTCAACCTGATTACCTTTCAAATAACAAAAATTCTGAACTTGCAAAACTGCATAACTGGCTTGCACTAAATAAATTATCCCTAAATGTCCCAAAAACAAAATGCATGTTATTTACCTTTCCTCAATTAAAGTTGAATTTAGATTTTGATGTATAAATAACTTATTTTTGTTTACAAAGGATAACAGAATTTGATTTTCATGGATTAATCATAATAAAAAATTAAATTGGAATGCCCATTTGAATAACATTTTTAATAAAATTGCTCATGTTATTGGGATAAAATGTATTGAAAAGGTTGCATTATTACCTTCCTAAATGTACTTTGCTCCTTGTCTATAATTCCTTATTCTTACCACATGTTAACTATTCTGTACTTGCATGAGGTCATGCCTGTGATTGTATTTTCTAATTACAAAAATCTGCCATTTATTTGATAAATTCAGCCCAGCATACTGATCCACTGTTCAAAACTTTGAAGATTTTAAAATTCCCTGATCTAGCAGTTTAAACTTAAACTATCAAAAAATTTAATTGCTATTCTTAAAATGAATTGCCTGGTTATATATGCATCCCCTGTAGGAGTGTATGCATATAGTGTTTAGTCTCATCATCAGCTGTCTCCGCTGCCAGCACCTATCTTATTTTCCTTATATTTCTGTCCCCTCAGCACCGATTGCCTCTTAATTTGGTACAGATAATCTATGGGCCTGGAAATTTTTTTCCATATAATAATATATAACCTTGAGGTCAGAGGTCAAGGTCAAATCCTCGCTGCATTCTTCTGCTGATTTGGCAGTTTTCACATATTGCCTTATACCTTATTAATGGTGCATTGTAGGCCCCAGGTTATTAAAGGTTAATAGGAAAGTACCCCATGGGCTTTCAATTTGTATGGTTTATTTTAAACTTGAGTGACCTTGAAACATCAAACTGCATATATTCTTGTTGATTACTGTGTAAGTCAATGGGGGATTGTAATGCTAACTCATATTTTCAACTTCATCTTCAAAGCAATTGACCAGATTCATTTCAAACCTGTTGGTGATGTACATTGGGTAGGTAGCTACCAACCTTAAGTCAATTAAGGTGATCTGCAATGGTAGCTCATATTTTGACTTCTTCAAAACCGTAAGCCACTTGAATCTTTTGGTACAGATACTCCATGGATTTTAAGATTTTTTTCACACGATTATGGATGATCTTCAGGCCATAGATCAAGGTCACAATGCCTTGCAAAATAAAATGGTTTCCATGCCACATTATATAAATGTTGACGTGGGTGGTGGGCGACAGACCAAATGTCACCCCCGAGGAAACCATTTTCAACTGAGACCAAAGGTCAAGGTTGACAATGTTTCCGAGGGGATGACATCTGGTCTGTTTCAATATCTTTCTTCCACCCCCATATAGTGAAAGTAGGCCTAACTTGTATTCGGTGAGTCTTCTAACAGTATGCAGGACTACGCACTCCTAGTAATGTCTGTGTCCTTGAAATGTGTGTTGCCAAACAGTCGCACATGGCTGATTAAGTGCGTCGAAATGTGACATCATGTCAACCTCAGTCTCAGTGCGCCACAATCAGACAAAATGTTACTAAGAGAGCTCGCAAACACATCAAATGTCCCATGGTTGTTAACCAATTAGAATCCTTCTTTCTTACTTGAAGTATATGAACTTCAAATGGGTATGGCTGAAGTCCATCAAACTTGTTCATTATTTACCCAGGTGAGACTTCTGTTAAACTGTTAAGAGGTGACCTTGAGGTCAAAGGTCAAAGGTCAAAGTTTCTGAAGAAGAATGGTGGCCTCTGGTGAGAGAAGCTGCTCAGGGGATGCATGATGTTTTTTTGCACGAAAAACTTGTTTCTAGTTTGATAACATGTTTTCACGAGAGGGGTTCATATAGGCATTGCCTGCTTCCCATTCTTTTTTTCTGTCAAGAAATAAAATAACTTTAAACCAACATGTTTTTCTCGATGCCTATTACCCACAGTTATCCTGCTCAATATCGTGATGTTGGCCGTTATTCCACTTCATGCCTCGACTGAAAAGTGCTTTTGATGCTCTGTCCCCAAGTGGATTCAAAATTTCAACCATAAATGACAAGCAAAAATTCTTACCCATTCTTACTCTGGCTTCTCACAGTTGACATTGTCTGTTTAAGCCAATAGTTTGTAACGTGTTCTGTTCCTAATTGTTTTGTATGTGTTTATCATCAATAGTTTAATTTTGCGCATGTAATATGTTCTGCACAGTTTCTAATATTCATATGTACAGGAATTATATATGTATGCACACATTTCTTGTTATAAAATACTATTCTCTGATATGAAACAGTGTGAACCAGCAAAGTAATCTTATTTTACGTGGCCCATGTGAGAGCAGATGTTTTCCGTCCTTATGCTGGGTCATCCAGACAGTTATGTAAAATGGTGGTATCATTAAATGCTGGCTGTTTTTGGCTTTACTATTGAATTGCTCTTTGTTATTACCAGCAGGTTTGTATTATGCATTTATTTTTGTCAAGTAAATGAGATTTGAATCTAAATACACACACACACACACACATATATATATATATACACATACATAAATACATACGTATACATATGCATATACGTGTACATATTGATGGTGAGTACACATGTATATACATGTAACCAGTTTAATTTCATGGTACCAATACCCAGTCTTCATGAGTATAAGTTTGGCCTCAACCCACACCAAGGAAAGCTATTGACCTGGGACATGCCATCATGATACTGACCTGGGACGTGCCGTCATGATATATTGACCTGGGATGTGTCATCATGATATTGACCTGGGACGTGCCATCATGATATTGACCTGGGACGTGTCATCATGATATTGATCTGGGACATGCCATCATGATACTGACCTGGGACGTGCCATCATGATATTGACCTGGGACGTGCCATTATGATATTGACCTGGGACGTGCCAACATGATATTGACCTGGGGCGTGCCATCATAGTGACCTGGGACGTGCCATCATGATATTGACCTGGGACGTGCCATCATGATATTGACCTGGGACGTGCCATCATGATATTGACCTGGGACGTGCCATCATGATATTGACCTGGGACGTGCCATCGTGATATTGACCTGGGACATGCCATCATGATATTGACCTGGGACGTGCCAGCATGATAGGTCCTGTCTACTGAGCAAAAATGATTTCTATTAACAGGTATTTTATGTAAACATTAAAAGCAGAAGACAATTTACAGGCAATTTCAGGCAGTTTGGGGAGGAAAGGGTCAAACCATATCTACCTCCTATAACTCAAATAAGACAGAAAGTTGGCAATTTTTGCAGTAATAAACCTGCACAGCATATGTGTGTAGAGGACTGGCAGACAGGAAGGAGACTGTAACCCGACTCCTTAGTGTACATTGTAGAGGAACAGGAGCGGCACTTTACTGGACACATTTGTACTTTTCCATGTGTAGCCAGTCTGGTGATGCCACAGAACACACTTCTTTCTGCACATTATCCAATATTTATGATGTTTGCTTTCTGTTGATAAAAAGTGGACCAATTAGTTTCCTGTTCTTTTCTTGCATAAAGAAGTCAATGCTGAGCTGCTTCCTGCTGCCAAATATAAGTAACTTTGTTTGGATAAAATTATAAACAGTTTTGATTTGTTTTGAAAACACTAAATCTTCATCCACTATAAAGTACTGTTTGTGTTGAGCCTTTTTGATCAATGTTAAACTTTAATGTGACCACCAGACTTTATTCTGGTATTTCAATTTCTGTCATTTTGAGAGACTGGATTTGTTGTTATTTTTATAATTTATGCATGTGACTGTCAGTAAATGAAAAAACCCTGTCAAATGAAATAGAACTGTGGTCATCAGGCTGGATGTGCACTGACAGATGTTGTTTGTTCAACTTTTCCAGGCAACCTCGCCGGTGAACTTTTAAAAATTAGGGTATAAACCCCACTAGTGAAATGTTAAGAATTATGGTATAAACCCCACCAGTGAAGTGTTAAGAATGAGGGCATACATGTACATGTATACCCCACCAGTGAATTAACTGTTAAGAATTAGGGTGTATTTCTTCTGGTGTTAATCACAGCTGAAGTCTGCTCTTCTCAATTATTTTCATGATATCAGATTCATATTGCCTATCAAAAAATCCTTTGATACAAATACCAATATGGCTCATTCCCAAAGAATACATGAGGTCAACAGCTGTCATCAGCATGCTTCGGATGTATTGTATACAAAGTACGCCATGGAAAGAGGATGACACGGTCACCAAGGTAGCAATGAAAGTGTCAACATCTGAAACAAAATGGTGGAAGGGATCAAGGTACAGCCGTTGCTCAGCCCCACAAAATGAACAGGTTCACAGTCAAATTACTCCGCCAACCTTTTTGAGAAAGTTTGTTTAATCTGGCAGAGTGTTTTCGTATGCATTCTAGGTCTGTGGGTCAATGGTGATCCGTACATATCTTAACCCTTTCCTGAGCTCAGGTAATAGATGTCCAGGGTGCAGTGTGAGCAAATTCTCCCAATGTGTACCAATGGCATATTCTGATAATCGCCCAACCTGTACCAATGGCATGTTGTGATAATCACCCAACGTGTACCAATATCATGTCCTGATAATCACCCAAGCTGTACCAATGGCATGTCGTGATAATTGCCATGTATAATTCTGAAGCAAAACTGTTTTTACCCCTCGGCCTTCTAGGCTGGAGGGATATTGTTGTCATCCTTGCGTCCGTCTGTTCGTCCGTCCCTCCACCCATGCCTTGTTAACACCAAATCTCCAAAAATACTCATTTTACAAAGACCAAATTTTTATCACAGGAGGCCACTGAGGTGCTTCAGGTGCTTATCGAAAAGTAGGTCACTATGTCATATATTTAGGTCACTGCTACATTAAAGAAAATAATGGCGTTAACAATATATAACCAAATATTGAATGTAGCTTCATCAATTATTTATGACAGTTGATCCTAAGGATGCCTCATAAGCCTATCGAAAACTAGGCCACTGGGTCATATATTTAGGTCACAGTGCTGCATTGAAGAAAAATGGCGGTACCATGATAATCTTCAAATCTTAATTTTCTCATTGTAGCTGCACCAAGTATTTATAACAGTTGGTACTAAGGATGCCTCAGACATTTACTGAAAACTAGGTCACTGAGTCACAAATTTAGGTCACAGTGCTGCATTGAAGAAAAAAGGCCTTGCCATGATATCTCTGCATATTGCATTTGCACCAGAGCTTTGTTGTTAGGTCAAACAAAAGGAACCTTGACCTACCCAAGGGTGCTGTTGTCACCTACGCGTCCATCCGTCTGTCTGTTTGTCTGGCCTGACCAAGGGTTTTTTTCGGTCACTGGTCAGATTTAGTTCCATTTATGTGAAATTTAAATGAAAACATGGGAGTAGATAACATTTTTATAATTGGGTCCTTTTAGGTGGTTTGAGTGCGAATGGGTGAATGTCTATTCTACTGGGTTATTTTCCTGTATTTTATGCTACGCTCACATTAAAAGCCATCACAAAAAGTAACTGATTGATGTGTCAACATACATATACCTAGTCTGCTACAGTGAAGCCTCACTGAAATGACACTCAGTTATCAGACATAGTTCACTTTACACAAGCTTTGAGGGACTAAAGGTTAAATTCCTTTGCTATTAGACTCATTTATCTGACATTTTAAAGGGTTAATGTTTATTGTGGTGGTTTATTTTGCTATGTTTTAAGCTGGACGCACATTTAAAGCCTGCACAAAAAGCAGCTGTAATATTGATATGTAAACATACCTGGGCTACTACGGTGAAACCTCATAAAAATTACACTGTTATCTGACATATTCACTAAATGACAGAAGTGTTAAGAGGCTGAAGGTCAGGTTCCTTTGCTATTGGTCTCATTTGTCTGACATTTGACTCATTTGTCTGACATTTTTGCATGGAACAAATGGTGTCATTATAATGAGGTTTCACTGTCTGTTTTTCTCTTATTTAATCACATGTAAGTGACAATGAATGGTGTTTTGGGAAATTTTAGGATACAAGCCTCAAGTAAGGCTTATGTTTTTTTAACATTCTGACACCATTCCTGCATTATTAATGGTAAAATTTTGAATGTTTGTACTACTTTGACTTTTTTTTGGTCATAGGAATGGGTGCTTATGAGGATAGATGCATGAAACAGATAAATAATACATGTTAGGTAATGATATACACATGGAAACTTTAGCAGACCAAATTGGATTCATTTCTTGTTTAATTTTCTACAGCTGATTTGTGTCAGTAGTTTTTTTTTGTTCATCAGCGTATATGGCCATTCTTTGTACAAATGAATATTACTATGACTGTGTATTTATAGCCTAAGGCTCATAATAGCAGCATCCAGCCAGTTTATGTACTCAAACTTTGCTGTGTAAAGTTCAAGTGCACTTGCACATGTAAGCTATGAAAACATAGCCAGAATTATTATCTAAAATTCACAAAATAAAAAAAAATGCTGCAAAAAATGTGATGATATGATTGAGGACCAGAGGGTGTCCATGATGTGCCTACAAATCCTCTGATATTTGTTCTGCAAAAGACTGTTTGCTATGGTTTCTGGTATGTATAGTTTATAGGTTCATGCCAGAAGCTATGGGGAGCAGAAGCAATTAACCCTTTCCCCCCTAAACCGGCAAAAATTGGCTGGTGGTCAAATATCATCTGCTTCAGTGTTTTCAATTAATTTTAACAGTAATATTCATGAAAAAACAATTTTGACTGAGAATTGTAGATGAGCCCTATCAAGATCACATGCCCCAGGTTAACAACTTTCTTTGGCACTAAGTGCCCAACTCATGCCAAGGAAAGTTGTTGACTCAAGTGTCAATTCAAGGGGGTAAGGGTTAAAGTTATTCTGCTGACTAACGATGGCTCTTCTGCTCATTTATTTTGCTGAAAATACATTAAAAAATTACATGCCTCATATTCCCCATAAATAGAACTTTCATTCAAGTGACAACGTGCGTAGTCTGAACCCAGCTGCTCCAGCATTTCCTGACTGTTCATGCTCTAGTAAGGTCAGCTGGAGCGTGACTTGCAAGTCAGCTGGAGCATGACTTGTAAGTCACCTGGAGCATGACTTGCAAGTCAGCTGAAGCAAAAGTTGCAAGTCAGCGGGAGCATGACTTGTAAGTCACCAGGAGCATGACTTGTAAGTCAAATGGAGAATGACTTGCCATGACTTGTAACTTGAATGGAGCATGACTTGCCATGACTTGTAAGTCAAATGGAGCATGACTTGCCATGACTTGTAACTCAAATGGAGCATGACTTGCCATGACTTGTAAGTCAAATGGAGCATGACTTGCAAGTCAGCTAAAACAAATATTTCAAGTCAGCTGGAGCATGAGTTGGAAGCCAGTGGAAGCATGGCGTGCAAGTCGGCTGGTGCAACAATAACTGAAACCACTGATCAGGCAGAGCACTGATTGGCCAACAGTTTTACAGTTCAGAAGGCACCAAAGACGTGCCCGCACCCCGAGCCACCATGTCAACACAGGGCATCTCATTCAAAACATGGCTGTTTGAATCAGACTCAAAGGACCAAAGTAGGCACCATCATCCTGGCACTTCCAGGAATGTCCTGTCATGGCAGCTGACCAAAGAGTCCATTACAGAATATACTGCCTCAGGTACAAAGCTAAGAACAGTCTTACGCTGTTGTAAATTAAGGATATGTTCTCATATGTCAGTGTAGTAACTTCAAGAGCAAGAAGACAAACTTCCATTGACCTTTTTGTATGTACCCCAATCACAATTTAACTTCTACTGCTAAAACTTTCAGATTTCACGGTGCTTCAGTTTTAATTAGTCTTGACAATGCAACATTTTGTAACACTCTGCCTTAAACCATTCCACACCACAAACATAAGGAACTATTGTTAATGTCATAAAGTAATATCAATTTAAATCTATCTCTGGACAAATCATGGACAATGGAGCTTGTTTGTACATTGACATTTTCCATTAAGCATTTTAAGTGCTGATGTCTATGTTGATTTTAGTGATTTTTATTTCATATTTACAAACTTAACACAGCACTGTATATTTTTGCACCGAGAGCCCTGGGGCAGATTAGCTTTTGCTAACAAGGTTACCTTCGTTGAGTACAAATTTTACTTTTTAAGTCACTAAGCATCAAAATGTCAACAGGGCCAATAGACATGGAGCACCGAACTTGTTATCCCCCCCTCCCCCCGCCCACCACTACGAAGGAGAATGGGGCATAAAAGCAAACACTTTGTGAGTCAGTGCATCCATTCAGACAGTTTTCATGCAATAACTCAAAAAGTTTTTGCCATAGTGCTTTCATATTGTACGTGCTAATAGTCCTGCATAAGGTCTTGGATGAGTTTGAAGATGGGTGACCTTGACCCAATCCTCAAGGTCAAAGAGCCATTTTAGTGAATTTGGTTTTCACACAATAGGTTTAAACGTTTTTGACATTGACCTTTCACATTGCACATGCTTATAGTCCTTCATAAGGTCTCAGACATGTTTGAAGATGGTCGACCTTGTCTTAAATGCCAAGGTCACAGAGCCATTTTGGTGAATTTGGTTTTCACATGATAACTTGAGGTTTTTTACATAGACCTATCTTATTCCACATGGTATTAATGCAGGTCTCAGACAAGTGTGAAGATGGATCACCTTGACCCAAATCACAAGGTCACAGAGCCATGACTCCTGCCAGCACTGACAGCTGTAGCATGAGAGGGCATAGATCTAGCAATCCCTGATTACATTTTAATTTCTATAAATTACACTCATGCTGGTTCAATGATCCTGTTATATTTAAATACAGTGGAATCTCCTTATAAAAGACCACTTAAGGGACTGAAAAATGTGGTCTTAATAAGGGAGTGGTCTTAATGGGGGATATAATTCAACTAATGATAAACAAAAAAGGTCTGTAAACTGGTGGTCTTAATATTGAAATGGTCTCTTTATGGAGGTGGTCTTAATTAGAGATTCTACTGTAATATATTTCCCAATGTTTTTGGTCACTGTGAGGAAGCCTTTGTAACATCAGAAGAAAAATCTCAAGGTTTGGAATGGAATGGTGATATAACATGAAACGTGCATTTAATTGATGGAACAGATACAGTAGCTGTAGTGTCATATGGCACAACTATGACAAGCTGTTCATGGTGCATACGTCACTGGCTCACATAAATATGTACGCAGCTTCCTGCCTAGCTTTTGTTTATCCTACAAAGATATAACAAGGAAATACAGAAGTATTAGTTTAATCTGCTAATCTGCTACAAACTTCCTGTATGTAACTACTGCTGCCAAACTAATCAAAATCCTACCATTATAGGTCTTTAATCTCAGACAAACATTTTTACGTACGCATGATTTAAAAAACCTGAAAGAAGAGAGTTGATAATGGTGTATGAATGCTGGCACAGGTGATATAGATTTTACAGCCATATGTTTCTGCGTTTAGACAAGACCTTGATAAGTCCGTGAGTTCTGTCTGTCTGCGGCCAGATTGATGGTTATTTCTGGCTACGTTTATCTCCTGTTTGTTGATAATTTTTGGAAAACTTGCAATGTCTGCTGGCACTTTTGTATGATCAAATCAAGTATGTTACATCGCTATCAACAGAATTCTTAGCCAGGCCGGAAGCTGGTGAGTTTCCTTGAGAACTTGCAAACATGCAGCAGTATATATCCTGAACAGGGGCTTCCCGTGGCTCATTTTGCTGGGAAAACCAGGCTCTGTAAAATATCAAGATTATCAGCACATATACTCACATTTTGGACCTAGATAAATTGTAAGTTGAGAACCCTATAAGTGGTTGGCTAATCACAAAGTGTTTATTTGATACTTGCTGGAAAAAAATGTATATATATCACGTAAATACATTGTGCCTTGTAAAACTTTAAAAAATAAAATTGTAGCTTTACCTTTACTATTGTAACTGATGGAAACAAATGAAAGTACAGGAGTCCCCCTCTTATAAGGCCACCCCAAATGCAGCCAAAAAGTGGCATTAACAGGGGTGGCCTCTCTTGAGGGGGGGGGGGATATAATGGAAATGCCATACTTTCTGCACAAGAATCCTGGCCTTTCGAGAGGGGTGGTCCCTGATGAGGGGTGCCTTATAAGAGGGGAGCACTGTATGGTAACATAGAAACAGATTACACTTGAAGTGCTAACAGTTTAAGGCTCACAAAATAGTCAATTCAGATGACAGGTCAGGACAGCAAAATATTACTCCCCCAGAAAAGTCTCATTGGAAATTAAACCCAGTACTACAAATATATATTTTAAATTTGATGAAATGTCATATTCAAAGTTAAAGAAAGTTGTTGAGATCCAACCTCAATCAACTTAATTGTTCTTGACTATCATAAGATATCCTGAACCCATTCAATACTTCTTCCTGGATGTCCTCATTGATTTACCTAGATTTAAATGAAAGGTTGCATATTATTGTCCTCATGAAAACAGCTTTAATTAAAATACAATGTACCAATATACCTTGCCAGATCAGTGGTTTTTGCATTGTCGGTAACTCGTGTAGCTGTTTCAAGAGCACTTGCTGCATGACTTGGCAGGCAATGCAAATTCAGTTACAAGTGGCGTTATAAAGACACTATGGAAATACAACAGAAAATGTGAAGACTTTTCTCCTTGCTATAATTGGCTAAAAAAAGACAAATATTAATCATTTTTGGCTTTGTTTACTGTCACTTAGTCATCTATTTAGGAACCAGACTGTCTTAATTATAAATTGGCAATGTAAATATTTAATATTAAAAGTACACAGAGTTATGGAAATGTGCTCTCTGTAAATACACAAAATAAGCAGCGCTCAATTAACTTCTTGTAATAATAGAAACATTTTCATTAAATGACAAGGAAAAAAACCAGTCCTCTTTATTTGCAGGCTCAGATTTCCCCTTAAGCTGCCCATGCAAATAGTGGGGAAGTTTTTAAAGGGAGTAAACAATGCACTAATACATTAATGAGATGTACATTGTAGGGGGCGCCACTGAGTCTACATCTTGAGAGCCATATCCAGAATAGCTGCATTTAGCAAACGGCCAATCAGTCACTAAATCTCTTTACAACTTCTAATATCGGAGAATATTTCTTCAAGGGATGCTACTTTGGTTTAAGCAAAGTTGTGGATGATCTCCAAAGTCCTGTTACTTCAGTAAAGCAAATACACAAACAGCACTTGGCAATTAAATTTGCTTGAAATCCTAAACGACATATTGGCAATGAATAAACACAGCAGGGTCTATTTGTCAGGTTTATACACACTTACGTTTTGGCATTTGATCAATAGAAATAACAAATAATCAATTTAAAAGGAAACCAATATAGGTTTTCCAAATACAACAACAGGAATTCAATCTGTGGGCACAACTGTAACATAAATTTGCATGGTTTTAGAAGTGTATGGGATATATGGTTTCTTTCATGTATTTTTGCTTCAAAAGCTCTCAATTTATTTTGTAGCAAGTCCATAATTTGGTGTTGTAGAAACCTTGAGCCAACATTGCTGGACTTCTGTGTCAGCAGAATTAAGAGTGATGTATTTCATGCTAGTGACATCTCTTTATATCACAAGAACTGTGTATTTTATAGGCAGCATTTAATTTGCTGTAGCACTCTAATATGGGTAGTACACAATTTACAGTGACCAGAATTCCACTGAACAATGTACCAGATACATGTACATCACAGCAACCAAAAGCCCCCAGCTGCCAAAATGACTCTCCTTATCAGACTAATTAACATAAATAAACACAAGAGCATAGATTACAGATATGATCTTCACCCAATTTGGCCATTGGAGTGGTAGGAATAAGACTTGTACAGTATTATCACAAGGGAGCACTGCTTTGTGGTCTTTTCACACTTGCACACACCACATGATTAACTGCTGGTGGTGCACATGGGTCGAACAAGAACATTTAGAGTACCCATAAAACCTAGACACAACAACATAAGCATGTGCACATGTACAGGATTGCCAATTTTTCTTCAAAGGAAGCATCACACCATTTAGATATCGAAAGTTATGGTAATACTTTTGGTTGTCTGTGTATTTTCTGTTTTGCCACTCAATGGCAGTTTATATGCAGTGGTGAATCTTCAGGTACATGGCCAAATTACCTGGATGGCCAGAATGTTTACCCTAGGAGCCTGGACAAGGAGGAGAGTGACATTTAGCTTTAACTGGTGCTGGTGTGCATAGTTTAATGTGTGCAAACATAACTAATTAGTGCTTCGTGGCTTTAATGCTTAAAGTGGATGTTGACATGAGGCAGGTCATTGTCCACTTTAATGTCTAGAATGGACGTGGACACAAAACAGATTCTTGTCCACTTTAATGCCAAAAATGGATGTGGACACAAGGCAGGTTATTGTCCACTTTATTGTCTAAAATGGATGTGGGCATGGTTCTTGTGCAACCTCTGTACATAATGCCCTTCAGTGAATGTTTACAAACACTTTGTCTACATAATTTACGGTTGTCAAACAGGAATGACGTCAGCAGGAAACACTTCTCTGCTGTAACGTGGTGATTGAGGAAAAAGTAAACGGAAAGTTACATCTGATCTGTGCACATACAAATGGTCATATACTTGATATGTTGCCTTGAGAAAAATCTTATAAAATAACATAGATGTACCCTTGATGGAAGGCTTTAATTATGAATTACAGCTAGTTATCGGGTACTCTTGGCTTACAGGGTAACTGTCAGATCATATACAATGTACAGCAGAGCCCCAGTTATGAGGCCATCTCAAAGGCACCAAAATTGTGGCCTTGTAAGAAAGGTGGCCTCTCTTGAGGGATACAATATAATGACAATGCCATACTTGCTGCATGCAAAAGTGCCCTTTGTAGAGAGGGTGGCCTGTCCTGAGAAGGGCCGTACAAGAGGGGCACCACTGCATATGTATATAGAGGATCTCAGATGAGCACCATGTCTGGATCAACAGATGTGACAAACAACGTCCTTCTAAGCGTATACATGTGTCAACCTGCTTCTTCTTAATGTATTCTGGGACTGGCCTAACGAGTCACAGATATGTCGATCGTGATACAGGCAGGAGATCTCAGATTCTATATATCCTTTGTTAAAAAGCGAAAAGACAGAGTTTTAGTCAAATGCTGGTGCATTTGTAAGATGGTATACAAAAGATACAAAATTGCCTCTCAAACAGATCCACATAGCAATGGCGTGGAAGGATATAGTAAACATTTGTAAGTGTGATTTGCCCACTGACAAAATTGTGCATGCCATTTGACATATTAGGTAATGCTGACCCAGGTCATTCACCAAAAGTTCACTCATTCATTCCAAACAAGGAATTAGAACCATGGTCACATGGGATACAGCACACAATAGGACAGAGATGTACGTGCATCTGTTACCTGTGCTAATGTCATATGAGTGCAAACATAGGATAAAAACATATACATGTATATATTTATATGGATATATAGATATAGGTACAAATAACTTCAATTCATTTCAAATTGTGCCTGTACCAGAGCCTCCAAGCTAGCCTATGTTAAAAGTCGGAGATCTCCCTCCTTCAGGTACTTAAAAGCAGGAGGGGGAGCGCCAAAGGCATGAAGCATATAGCTAGGGGGATCTGGGGACATGCTCCCCCAGGAAAAATTTGAAATTTGCACTTTCATTTCCTGCATTTTGAACCATTTTAGGCACCATCATCGCCACATTCTACAAGTATATGGTAAAAAAAAAAAAAAAATTTTTACTGTCGCAGCTCATTTGTCCATGCTATTATCCTCAGCTCTGGCCATTGACACACCTGTGTACATGGCAAGCAGGTTAATCGTAACTAAATACCTAAGAAACAACACCAGTTGATTTCTAATTGCCCCTATTCAGGGCATCCAGTGGACAATGGTCCGACTGGATTTTCAAGCCCAATACAACGTTGTATCAAACTACCTAGTTGGTACACTTATTGACCTCTCCTTATTTGGAGGATCACTGTTTTTCCGAACGTTTCTTTGGAATTCAAAGGCCGTGGTAACCATACCATAGCCAAGGCACGTCCCGTCTCCACGTCATAACAATTCATGTATATGACGTGATGACGGATAATTACGCGCGCCTATAAATACGGGCCCCAAAACGGTTAAACCTTCAGTTCCTGACGAGTACACAAGTACGAAACCGGTAGAACTCTAAACCTCTTCCATTGCGGCCACTAGCCCTTGTCTTAGCTCAAGTATATGGTATAACAACACAGGAAAACAGTACAACTTTACATGCGTCAATAGAAAAGTCCTTTTTTTTTTTTTTGAATTTTACAAAAAGCAGCAGACGTTTTATAAACAGCATGGCAGCTGGAGACTTTGTAATAAAGTAGGAAAAGCAGGATATCTCCTGCTGAGGTGGGAGATTTGAAAGCCCTGCTGTAAAAAAACGAATATTTTACGAAGGTCCATGCCAGGAACATTGCATAGTCCCACCGTCTGGATTTATGATTGTTTTACATTTTCAACTGAATAAAGGTAAAAGCACATAGGCTATAAATAGGATCCTGCCCATTATGTGTGTATTGAAGCAAAGTGATATCAAGTCTTCCCTCCTTGTCTACAGTGTATGAGCCTTTCTGTGCCTAGATCAGGAGCAGGTTGAAAAAGGCATGTTACATCTGACCAACATTTGATCTACTTCTTGTAGGTTCAATATTTTGGAATTGCTGACTGAGTATTCCTGTATGCCCTGTTTCTTAATCTCCAGCAACATCAACACAGTTTCATACAGAGTACATGTAGGTAGAGAAACTTGACTTAACCCCTTAACCCTTGTGTGCTCTTAATTCTTTCAGTGCCAATCACGTCTAAAGTTGATCTACTTAAGTCAGACAAGTCTGCATTATCATTGGGATCCCAGATTCATATTCCTCGTAAAAAGACCTTTTACTCAAGTACCAGTATGCCTCTAGTTTCAGAGAGAATACACAAGGTCAACAGCACTACACCCTATGTGTGCCCAGAAAAGCTGGTAACTCAATTCAAAATTTGGCACTGAAAGGGTTAATTTACTTAATGATCTAACATTCATATTTGTTGCAAACTGACTTTTCATTCCAATACCAGGCATGTAGACAGTAGCATAAAGCATAAGAATGAACCAGATCCACAGCATCTCTCAACGTGTTTCAGGCCATTGCACCCAAAGTATGCTCAGATAAGCTGTTGAATCAGTTAATGCAGTACCCAAACCGTCCCAAGCCATCTAATGAAGGACAGTGACATCCCTTCCCCCGTCCCCCATTGTTATTCTTGCTTCACTAATTCCTAACTGTATGAGGAAAATGGCTGATGAGGGGATGAGTGGAATATCCAGGGCCAAAGAGTGTGAAGTGGCAGTCTTTATCCTACTGGTCAGTATTAATCCTTTCAGTTGCTGCGCATTAGTGATTTTTCATTGAAGTCACTTTATATCATATGCTCATCATATTTAAATGTTGACAAATATTCCCTCTTCATAAATATGTGGAAATGTTCCACTCAAATCTACTTGCATCACTTTTTGTGGTGAGTATATGCCCTATGCAAAAGGTTCTTGAGCCCTTTGTCTTGTGCTGCCAGTCAAACTCAGATCACTGGCTCTTAACAAGCAAAAATGCCACACGTAGGAAACACTCCCCATGTCTGCTTTTTTTCACTTCTTTAGCATAACTGCTACATGTACATTTTATTTTTTTTTTAATTCACTCATGGCCAATTTCAACAAAAGTTGATATGCTGTGAATTTTGGCAGAATGATACCATATTCATACTCTTTAAGCCAATCTTTCATTTAACTTCCAGCTTTGCCTATAGTTACCATGAGACAACAGACACCATGTTAGGCTCCAGGTCAACAGCTTTTGTTGGCACAGAAAAGCTGTTGACTCAGCCTTAACTTGGCACTGAAGAGTAAATACATTGATTTGGGAGATAAACAGTCAATCAATAGCATTTAATCATGTGCCAGCTTTCCGTGGTATTGCAGATGGTTGGCCTAGAACAACTTCTCAAGGTCACAGAATCGCAAAGGCCTATATTTTGCAGATTATAGTGAATATGAAAAAATAATTTCATATGATCAATACAATTCCTTTTATACTAAGACCTTGTGCCACAACACAGATGGTTGACTTAGACATTTGATTGTCAAGGTCACTTGTGGAGTGTCCATTAGGTACATCAATAAGGGGAATGATGGAGCGGACAGCTTTACATCAACAAGGGGAATGATGGAGCGGACAGTTTTACATCAACAAGGGGAATTATGGAGTGGACAGTTTTACATCAACAAGGGGAATGATGGAGTGGACAGCTTTACATCAACAAGGGGAATGATGGAGTGGACAGCTTTACATCAACAAGGGGAATGATGGAGCGGACAGCTTTACGTCAACAAGGGGAATGATGGAGCGGACAGCTTTACGTCAACAAGGGGAATGATGGAGTGGACAGCTTTATGTCAACAAGGGGAATGATGGAGTGGACAGGTTTAAACCAGCAAGGGGAATGTTGGAGTGGACAGCTTTATTTTAATGAGGGAATTATGGGGTGGACAGCTTTACATCAACAAGGGGAATGATGGAGCGGACAGCTTTACATTAACAAGGGGAATGAAGGAGCGGACAGCTTTACACATCTCCAAATTATACCTGATATAGGAACACAGATGACTGGTACCCATTTAAATTGCAAAGCAGTCAATACATGATACATATATTCCAGGCATATGTTCCAAGCATATATTTAAGGGCTTTAAAGCAGAAACTTGCAAATGTCATCACCATCTAGTATGAGCCTTAAAGGACACCAGTGTTAGAATTATTTATTCATCTTCATAAATCTCACTTATTATTACAATGGACTGGCCATGACCGATTTTTAAAGATGACAACACCAGATATCTTTTGTGTGAAGGATTTGAATGAAGCTGACACATATATAAATGTGAATACCCTGCAAGCTTTACTCCCCAGATGGTCGTTTGTGATGAGTACTTCAATGGAAATCAATCAACTCTGTGTCCGTTTGACTCTTTGTCCTTACCGTGTGCTGTCAACAGCTTTCCTTGACTGATTCTCTGCCATATGAATGCACACACTACACACAGAGCGGCTCTTGATGCTGGCCGTATGATGTGCTCACTTGTCACTGATACCTTTATTCACAGTGATTTATAACCTCTCTCCATATAGTGTTCATTTTTATGTCCCCGTTTTACCTGCAATGCGACATATACATGCGTTGTTGTGGGGGGGGGGGGTTTCTGTGAACGGTGTATGTGTTGAATTAATGTGTCATGTTGAAAATTCTATAGTATTTGAATTGAATTATTTTGCAGAAACTCCCATGACACAATTGTGTGCATGCAGGCTCTAAGTTTGTTGTCCTTTGAACCAGTTTCATGAAACTTCACCCTGTCATCTGTCAGGACCCAAAGGTTTGTCATGTAAGAAAAACAGGTCACTAGGTCATATCAGCAGATCACTAGGTCATATCAGCAGGTCACTAGGTCATATCAGCAGATCACTAGGTCATATCAGCAGGTCACTAGGTCATATTAGCATGTCACTAGGTCATATCAGCAGGTCACTAGGTCATATCAGCAGGTCACTAGGTCCTACCAGCTGTAGGTTGAGGATGATACATGTATATACTTTCACCCATCTATGATTGCACTTAGTTCATATGGCATCAATATCTGTTGAAACATGGTCTAAAAGGTTGTTCTACATAAAAATCAGGTGTCAAAGGAATAAAATGTTAAAAGCCTGGGAGCTGCTTTTACAATAAAGATGAATACAAGTATACAATTGGGCCTGATGCCAAGTTAATGCACAGAGCAATGAGTTCAAGCAAAATTCTCAGGAAATACAGTTTGAAATTACTGGTTGGTGTGCGTGGGTGTGAGATGAAAAGTGCTGCCCTCCAGGAGCCTGGTGGCCCTGTATCGGCATGCAGCCAGCAAGCTTCGTATAGGACATCTGCTTCTTTTCAATCATTAATGATTAACGCCAGGACACCAGCAAATTTTTATCATATACAGAAGAAAACTGGTATACTTTGATGACACTGTTATTTGTCTTTATTCTTTGTTACAATTTCTAATTTGAAATGTCTAATTCAGGAGGTAAGAAAGTCTTTAGATTACTCTGAAATCGCTGACGAGAAATTGTCATGTGTGTATGCCTAAACATTCTTACCTGGGGCTGAGTTATTTTGCAATGTCTATTAGCGGGGCATTTTTATTAATTTTATCATTCTTTCTTGCTTGGACCATGTCATATGTAAAATATATGTAACTCGGGGGCATTTTTGAAGAGATTGAGGTGGTAACATGAGCAATGTGCTCCAGGAGGGAGCCTATTTTTTCTTTAGGAAGTCCCTGTCTGTAACCAATTTGATATGAACCAAAACTCATGGTACTCGATCACTTACTTTGTAGAGATATGCGTACATGTACTCTCATTGAATGATTATATGTGTGATGGAATTTGCTAAATGAGTACCTAAGCATTATCTTAGTCATTGATATTTAAGGACGATATACCATCAGACAACACCTTTACTCAGCGGACTCTGGGCACAGTTCACCCAGAATGCTAAAGGAAGCTTTTGACTCAGTCCCCAAGCGTTAAAGTGAGCTTGAAAGGGTCAATGGGAGATTTTTATGATGGCTTCTTACATTGCATGTTTTACAATGCAGGCCCTATACATGTACATGCACCCCATGGAAAGAAATGGAGCTTATGAAAGAGGCATAATGAAAGTATAGCCTCGTGTGTACCTACCCATTTGCACCTTACTCACCACTGAGCTTGCTGAGAACTTTGCGTAAAACACCTCATACTATTTGGCAAACTGTCAAGCACCCAAAAGCCAAACTGTGGGTTTGTATATATTTTTACATATAGTGTGGACCGTTTGGCATAGGCTTGGGGTTTCACCTATTTACACGATGAAGTTACATCATTAATGAGCTGTGGCCAGCTTTTTGTGGCAAGATAAATATGTAAAGACGCTATGCAGTGAAAAAAATACCTTCCCGGAGCCAGTTGGCAAATTTGTTTGTTTCACAGAAGCTGGTGCTAGTGTCGAGAGTTTAGTCCTGAACAGATCCTCCCTGGGCTAAATATGCAGTTTATTTTTTGCCCCTAAGTTGAGTTTGTCCTTTTGACACCTTGTTTTTGCTCGGTGAAAAGTAACAAATTGGATTTCAGTATAAATATTTGCACTAGTGATACAGGGAGCTGCGGTGGGCTTTCTGGTCCCTTCTAAAAGATGGATGTAAATGAGGGCTCAGGTGACTCCTCCACAGCAACATGTAAATAGGAATATTGTGAAGTGACAAGCTAACAATGAAGGAGAACAGAGCGAGCCACCACCAATCTCTCTGGCATAATCAACACATGCAATATCATTGCTGAAGATTGCTGCTCAGAAATCTTTGACCATCATTGACATGAACCTATCAGTACAACGCCACTTTGCAGCTATGACAACAGATTCTCTGCAACTCATTTATTCCTAAAAGAGATAGAGACGCCTGCTATAGTTTGCCTCAAAAATACTTTTTTTATTTAATTTTTTTCACATTTCTCCATTAAGATTAATGTGATTGGATGCTGAATATTGTGAAAAGTTATAGCATTTCTGCTTATCTCGGTTGATGCATGCATTTGGAGAAGTTTGTACGTGGACATTGTACAGATTTGTATCATATCTCAGTACAACTCACGTCTCCTGTGTAAGCCTCCATTTTTCTTGATGCAATAAGTGGATGTCCTGGGCTCCAGAGTTAGTCCTCGAGGTCAGTGTCTGGCTATAAAATGTTCGGACAAGGACAGACAGGAATATGGCAGTAAAAGAGGCCATGGTTCTTCTCCATTCTTGGCTGCCGACATGGAAGCACTCAAGGGAGTGCTTGTGCTCGTCCAAGTTGGGTTTTTTTGCACTGTTCTTTGGCAATGCCACAGATAGCTGTCAAAGCACACATGAAGCTGTACTCTATTTGTTACAATGAATAGGAGCCAGGGTCAATATAATTCAAGTGTGCAAAGCTGAAGAACCCACAAACTCAACCAAAGGTATTTGTGCAAACCACAAATCACAGAATTACTTTTCGTAGCATCGGTTGACCCTCGTTCAGTAGGACAGGCAGAGGCTCTTCAGTACTTGTCTGTTTTGTGATGCAACACTCATGTTCTAGAAAAGCATAGATCAATGACTTGGTAATGTATCTAGGTATGTGGCTTCACCAGAAAGTTGTTGTTGTGGATTGTAGGCACATTAAGAGGATCCCCTGTGTAACTAAACTCATTGCATATTGCTCTCTAATTGGTTGCTGACTCTTTGCTTTACCAATATTTCAAAAACAGCTTACATGCAGGTGTGAACATTCCCACTGTAAGGTTGATAGTTTTTAGCTCACCTGACTTGTCACGACTGTACATGTTAGCATGGTTTGTTAAGAGACACTGGTACACATAGGTATCATCCAAACCAATGGTTGGATTGTCTTTAACTTGGTGATCAGGTACCTTTGGTGGATCTGCACAAAGTGTTAGGAAAGGATTACACTTCACTTATTTTTTTTGGGGGGGGGGGGGGATTCTTATTCTTTTTAAGGGGGTGAAATTCTTGATCTTCCTTGGAGGGAGGTCATCAAGAGGCTTCTCTGAAATCACTCAACCAATTGTACTGGAATTACACATAGATGTATGTAACAGCCTTTTAGTTTGTTGTTTGTACATTGATGACCTTGATCCACATGTAAATCTTGGGGTCATAAAACAAACTTATTCAGTTTAGTTTTAGGGTGATAACTCAAGAACTTTGGTAGGTATAGGACTTTAAAATTGGACATAATGAGATGTCCCTGTTTCGCTAAGTTGAGATAGCATTTTGATGAACTTGGACAAAGTCTCAAGGTCACAGTCACTTAAGTGAACTTAAGATTTAGATGACAATTTTAGAAATACCATATTACCCCTTTATAAGCATCGCCCCATTTTTCTGGCACAAAAGTTCTAAAATGTTTGAAAATAACATATATCCGTATTTTTATGATAATTTACTAGTGTGTGTAGCTAAAATGTTCCAAATTTAGGCATACAATTGGAAGTCACTTCAATTAAATTTCCTTAACTCCCTAGGTGCTGAAAATGGATAATACAGTATTTGTACCAGGGACATCAGATTGCAGATAATGATGGTCCTCTGTGATGACTAACTTGATAGTGTACAGTGACCTTGACATAATTCCTTAGGTCACAGGTCTACTTTAGGAATCTGATGTCCAAGTGTTTACCCCAGAAATGCTTGACCTGGGACTTCAATATGGGTCATGATGATGGTCCTCTAAATGCATAAGACTTTAATAGACTTGAGTCTGTGCAAAGATCACTGTGATCAAAAAATGGATTAGCTTGTGACTGCAGTGTAGGGAATTGTTTATACTAGGACTAAAAGTGCTCAGATGATGGCTTTCAGAAAGCACTAGCTACATTGTAGCTTAATGGAAGACTGTCAATATGCATCACTTTGACCTAATTCTCAGGGTCTGAGGAAACACATCACTGCAATATTTCATGATTAAAAAGTCAGCTGGGCATAACCTGTTGTCCCAGGCCTGTAGTTTAGAGTATAGATCACTCTTGCTTGTTTACCTGTCAGCATCTGGATTTTGTCCTAGACACACTTGACACCTTTCAAATACCTTATTCAATTGTTTATAAAATGGTGATATTCTCTTTGTAGAGGTATGAGAATTGAATATCTGCCCATTGCTTGCAACAGTTTGAGTTATGTAGGCACGCTAAACTATCAGAAAATAAGATGACTTTGTGTACTTCCAGCCCAATTCTTTGCTACCTACATGTAGAGCCACATTGTCTGCAGTGCTGTGCCAATACAGATGTTTACCAGCCAGCTTAAGACAGCAGCATCACGGCCTTCAGCTTCCAGTGCCTGGCAAGGGCCACTACAGTTTGACTTGCCAGGCATTGCAAAAACAGATTCCGAGACCTTTATTGCGAACCTATGGAATAAGCTTTTTAAAAAATCCCTATTTCTTTGTGGGTTGCTGGGAAAAATTATGAGCTGGTGACCTTTTGTGAATGAAAAAGTATTGATGGTGGCAGTCAGATGGGAATCAATGCCTACTTTTGTTGAGTGCTTCTTTGACTGCATGAATTGCACAAGTATTTATTGTTTACTTGACTGTAAGTCAGTTGTTTAGATGAATGTTTGTTGTGGTGCACTTTTCCGTGTGTTTTTTTTCTCTGTTAGAGCTCTTTAACTGCAGAACTTTCTCCTGGGCTGTTAACTTGAAAACATGTTTATTTCTAATAGCATATTTACTGTGCATGCCGTAAAAATGAACTCATGTACAGTATATATTCCAAAGGCTGTGGATGGGAATGGTGCAGCAATGTTAACACTACACGTACATGTACTATATGTATATGGTGTTTTAGTGTATACATGTACCCCTGTACCATGTGGTGTTTTATTGTATTCATGTATTATGTGGTGTTTTAGTGTATTCATGTATTATGTCTAGTTTTAATGTACACATGTATTATGTGGTGTTTTAGTGTACACATGTATTATGTGGTGTTTTAGTGTACACATGTATTATGTGGTGTTTTAGTGTACACATGTATTATGTGGTGTTTTAGTGTACACATGTATTATGTGGTGTTTTAGTGTACACATGTATTATGTGGTGTTTTAGTGTACACATGTATTATGTGGTATTTTAGTGTACACATGTATTATGTGGTATTTTAGTGTACACATGTATTATGTGGTGTTTTAGTGTACACATGTATTATGTGGTGTTTTAGTGTACACATGTATTATGTGGTGTTTTAGTGTACACATGTATTATGTGGTGTTTTAGTGTACACATGTATTATGTGGTATTTTAGTGTACACATGTATTATGTGGTATTTTAGTGTACACATGTATTATGTGGTATTTTAGTGTACACATGTATTATGTGGTATTTTAGTGTACACATGTATTATGTGGTGTTTTAGTGTATTCATGTATTATGTCTAGTTTTAATGTACACATGTATTATGTGGTGTTTTAGTGTGTTCATGTATTATGTGGTGTTTAAGTGTGTTCATGTATTATGTGGTGTTTAGTTAGTTCATGTAATATGTGGTGTTTTAGTGTGTCCATGTACTATGTGGTGTTTTAGTGCATACACGTGCTAGTCTTTATAGTCAATCTCGTTTTCCTTCATCCATCAGATACAAAGCTTTCCACCAATTTCTCAGACCATGTGAGGGGAGCTGTCATTTACTTTAGCTCTCCTAAACATATGTATGTCTGATGTATCTATAGGTATTGACCACTCACTCACACAAGATTTTACAATAATGGGGGCGTGCCTCAAATATATTCAGTTGAGCTATCAGCAGCTCCCCAGGAACCTTGCCTCAAATGTATCAGTGGAGCTGTTATCAGCTCCCGTGAGGTTGCTCAGGACCTGCATCTTAATGTGCTGAGGAGAGTGATGGAGCAGCAACAGAGTGTGTAATATAGAGACTGTTTTCCCAGAGATCCTCTCATCAATTTTAAAATTTGAAAATATTTTATGTCAGCTGGCTACATGTAATGCCAGCAGCTTGTTTCACACAGCTCATAAGTAGCTCACCATGACCAGTTTCCTTTTATGCCAACTAGCTCAATTTATGCCATGTGTATTTCCATGTGGAGCATTTATTTTGCTCAGTAGAGCTCCATCTCCTGACATCTACATGTATGGTATGGTCATATTGTGTGTTAATTCATTGATATTGCCTCAGATACAATTCAAAGCAACAGTCATTTTATGCCAGTTGGCTGGTTTAGTATATAGGTCAGCTGGTTCACCTTACGCTAATGGTCTGTTTGTTATGAGTTTGCTCCTAATATAATGTGTAACCCAGTGACTTATGACAAACCATATGGCTCCAATGGCCAGTGATCGCAAACCATATAGCAATGGACTGAGCTCTATGGCAGCAGAGAATGTGATGTATGAGGGCGGACAGCCACAGAGTGACAATAGGAAAGACAGTTGTTCCTTTGTGGTTAAAGTACTCTTCCTGAGTGGTTAAATCACAGCATGATGACCTTGTAGCAGAATTCATCACAAAGACACAAGGTGGTGTGCATTTAGCAAGCGAGGCCATCTTGTGGTGACAGCTGGAGTCTCCAGGCAGCAGAGGTCTCGCCACTTGCAGATGGCAGACGTGCGAAGTGGTGGCGGTGAGAGCAAAGAAGGTGCCTCTGCTGTGTCCTTTACCGTGATATGGTAATACACTGGCTCTCCTGACCTGACACCTTAGCATCAACACTACATGGCCCAGGCTATGAATAACACTCGGCAACACTGGCCGGACACTCACAGCCTTCACTCTGATCAATTGCAACATTAGAATTTTACATAGCATGCAGTAATGTGACTGTGTCCAGTAAAATTGGGTAAAGTATAAAAACTGTATGCCAACTGTGATGAATTGGTAATGAACACGGCCAATTAGGAGTCCTCGGTGGCCATGTAGGATACACACATAGGGGGACCAGCTACAAGATGGCTTTAGGACGGGCTGAATGTTAGAGATGGAACACTTATGACAGAGTGGAAACAGCATACATATATACGCATTAGCAACTAATCTATAGAGTGATATTTGTATGCACCGGACTACCTTGAATTGATAAGTTCTTAGAGCAGCCAGGCACTTGGTCAAAAATGAGTACCTTGTTTATTCATCCACTCACGACTGTGGTGATGGATTGCAGGGTGGTCAGCGCAATAGTCAATATACACACCCAGGGCTGAACGTTAGTCCCATGATGCAAAGCACATCTCAAACCTTTTTGCACCGTTTTACTAACCTAAGTGATGCCTTACAGGCAATTTCTCCAGATACACAAGCAAATATGGGAAGGCCGCTAGATCCACTGCCAATGGTCCTAGTCCATCCAATCACACACGCAACCCTAGACCCCGTCTAGTTGAGTCTTGAATCATGATTCATGGTCAGAGAGCCATTTACTATTCCATCCACTACTAAATTTGCTGTATAAAGTCACCACACATACAAATTATAAATAAAATTCAAGTTTAAACATTTTTTTGTTAATTTTTTTGATGTATCTAAGTATCTGTATAGATTTGACAGGCCACTTAGTGTGAGAAGTGTCGTTCAGTTGGTTTCAATTTGACCCTTTGATGCTGGGACCACCTTCTGCCATTTCGATGTCGTATGGATGGTATTAAAGACAAACCGTATTTCTCTTTGCTATATGACATTTATGAATTAAATAAATCACTGTATATCTTGTATGTGAAGTGTTGTACGTGTATATCAAAGGTTAAATGACACATTCTTTGTAAAGTCAAACACTTGTAAAGACAAACAGTTGTCATCTGTGGGACCAAAGACTAACTTTCTTATACAGTGGTCTCTGTCTTGAGAGACCGCCCCTAGGGCAGGTAAAAAAAGTGGTCTCTCAAAACAGGTGGTCCTTCATTAGAGGTATAATAACATGGAAAAGATAGTACAGTGTTCTGAGAGAGCAGTCTTAAAAAGATATGTGGTCTCTCATTGGAGGGGTTGCTCAAGACAGGTACCACTGTATCCAAAAGGTTAACTTTCTTATATCCATGTTTAAATATTATGATCAAAGTTTCCATACAGATCTTCAAGTACTGTACGCTGACAAAATTTCCGTGAGTGAAATGACTATTGCGTGATTGAATGCGACACCTTTCCTCCCTCATAAGGTGATCAGTGTAATGACACTCCCACATACATGTACTGGCCAAAACTGCTACAATGTCAAGTCTGGCCCAATCTTTTTACTCAAATATTAACTGCCAAAATACCATAGAATTAAATTGTTTACTGAGGAGAGATGGTTAAAGCCATTGGTATATTTTGGTAGCAGTGATCATATGTGTGCCTGTATTCTGTGTTAAAATGTACATGTAATATGAAAATAAAAATAATAAACTTGGAAATCTCTCATTTCACAGATAAAAATGTTGCTTGATACCTTTCAAATCCCAAATTGAAAAAAATAATGAGTACTTAAACATTTAGACCTATCACTCTATTATCTTACAAAGTCTATAAGCAAGGTCTTATTTTGACTTTTTTCGTCCATCTTTGTCAGGGCTATTTCATATCACAAGAGTGTATTTGGGTTTCAAGGCCAGGACATGAAAGGTAAGCTACCACAGATATGAGATTACACTTATACACAAAGGATGCTACATGTACCACCATATTCATCCTATTTGGCATTCTCTTGATAAATAAACTACCATATTCATCCTATTTGGCATTCTCTTCATAAATAAACTACCATATTTATCCTATTTGGCATTCTCTTGATAAATAAACTACCATATTCATCCTATTTGGCATTCTCTTGATAAATAAACTACCATATTCATCCTATTTGGCACTCTTTATGCATACTTTAAGTAAAACAGCCACATTCATTCTATTCAGCACCACTCCCTTTTGAAATAAAACTACCATATTCATTCTATATAGCACCCATCTCACTTTGAATATCACTACCATATACCTCATTTTAGCACCTCTCCCAATTAAAATTACCATATTCATTCTATTTAGTACCCTTCCCACTTTAAATGAAACTACTGTATTCATCCTATTAGCACCCCTCCTACTTTCTAGCCTGTGAGACACACCAGAACTGTGAGTTCTGGAAAACGGTCAATCTGCTTTACGATTTTTATATCGCTTTGGGCACATTTGACTAATTAAGAGTTCACATTTAAAGTGTTTGTCTTTAATCGCTGACAGTAGGGATAGAGTTCTGTGAGCTCTTCCTGCGGGGCAGTAGCTAGGTGGAGTACAGTATTTTCCTGATCATGTACACTTATTAAATGGATAGATAATTGTTTGACAACAGAGCATTATGAGCAAACAGTTTTCCCTGGAGAGAAAGGGTCAAAGACTTGATAGCCTGATAAAGCTGACAGGTATGACCCTACAAGTAGAGTCTTTTCTGTAAATACATTCAAGTGTCCTCTCTTCCTGTTGATCAAAGGTAAAGCACCTGGTTGACATACAAATACACTTAGCGAGGCCAGGTGTTCCTCACAAATCCACCTTTTGATTGTTGTTTTGGACAGCAGAAAACTTGCATAAGGGAAAGAAGAAAAGAGGAGTGCAGACACCAGAACCAAGAGTTATTGCCTGCTTCAGTTTTTTAGGTAGATATAGCTTAGATTGTACCAGATAGAGTATCTTCAAAAGATGCAATAACTGTTTAAATTTCAACTTTTTTTAGTAAGCGTACTTGAAAAATGTTTGATGTTTTGAATTTAATAAATAAACTATATCAATGAATGAATTTCAGGTGTGTTTTAGCAAGAAATAGCGTCGTCTTCCTAAAAAGAGCTTCCTGTCAGAAACAGGTATGCAGAATCTAAGTCCCATCACTTTTACATGGCCTGACCAGTTATGTGCCAGAATCTAAGGCCTGGCATGTTTTACATTGCCTGACAGGTTATATGCCAGAGTCAAAGGCTTGTCTTCTTTTACATTGCATGATAAGTTATATGCCAGAATGTAAGGCCTGTCCAGTTTTACATTGCCTGACAGGTTATGTGCCAGAATGTAAGGCCTGTCCAGTTTTACATTGCCTGACAGGTTATGTGCCAGAATGTAACGCCTGGCATCTTTTACATTGCCTGACAGGTTATATGTCAGCTTCTGCAAGGAAGGTTTCACTATAAATGGGCCACAATGGGAAGAGTGAAATACTGCAGTTGTTTGAAATGTTTCGTATACTGTATCGAGAAAAAGTTGCTTCAAGTTAACATCACATTAATAAGCGTTACACATGTGTGCCTGTAACTCAGGTGAGACGTGACAAATGGGATCCCCATGGGATGCGGGGACGGTTAAAGTCTGGAGCCAAAGGCCAGAAATCAACTCATTTTGTGTCGCCATGTGCAAATTTCACCCAGGCACTAAATCAAAATAATTCTAGTTCTCACATTGGTCACGGCTAATATTGTCAACAAGTGGAAATTTGAGTACAAAATATATGGCCCACCACACTAGGAATCTATAGGTGATATAATTAATCAACATATTTTCTTTTTCATCCAAGTATTTGCAGAAAATCCTTGTAGATTTTTGTGGTAATTGCAGCACAAAAGTCATAAACAGACAACATATTTAGAACTGATTTATGGACCCCCTGGCCATAGACAGATTAAAGGTGTATTTTTTTGGCAGTTTTGTCATTCATGAGGATGTACCAGTCTTCAAAGTGGAAAAAAGGCACTTCACTGGTAAAAAGTTGGGATATACACCGTGATGAGGACATCAGGACAGGTGAAAAATTGATCCCGCCTCAAGACAGGGATACGTGCCAATTGATGGTCGTCTGGGTGCATACACACAGCACAGCTCTGTACACACCGTACCACATCAGTTGGATGCTTACACGAGAGAAAAAAAAAAGCATAATGAAAAAATGGCCTTTGACAGCAGTGTGGTGCAGACACCAGGAGCCAGGAATCCCCAGCAGCTCAATAATGTATGTGGCAAAGCAGTGTTGTAATCGGCCCATGATTTGTATGGTACGAGATCAATGAATGACTTTGTTCGTCAAGCACTTATTGTAACATTTTATTTCTCATCTCCGTGTTTACAGAGAATGGTATCGATCAGGTGGGGGAGCATCCCACAAAATATGTGATGTCCGGCCCACAACTATCTCATGTTGACGTCACTGTGCCTATATACTGGCCACCAGTCAGAGCTGCCACAACAAATACATCTCAAGGTCTGTTATTTCCAGATAGCAAGCTTTTCTTGGCTACAGTACGGCGTTTAAATTCTTTAATGATTGCTGAGTTTACGCAAATGTTTTCTCTCTTTTTTTTTTTTTGCATTTCAATATAAAGAGATACCGAGGCAAGGACCCATGATCTCACTGTATGTCGTCCAACCTGTTGCTCTTGTGGCAGTTTGCGCCCACTGTCTTATTACGCTGGGCTGCATGATCTCTTTTCATGCATTCAGGGGCTCATTGTTCCTGTAAACTCTGTCATTTCTTGTGTTTTGGAGGCCACAGGATTTAAATATCTTACGCAGATATGCTGGCTGAATATTGTATCTATCAAATGTGGTTCAGTACTTTGATTCACATGTGTAGATTGGTGAGAGTAAAAACTGACCAAGACCTGGATGGAAGCACCAGCAGATCTACTACTCTACCCGAACATAGATCCAGGTCAGGCAGATAGAAACATCAGTATAGTCCGTTCTTACAGACAAGGTGTACCATGGTCAGTCACTGCAGACAGCACCTGGAATAGTCCATCACTCCGGATAACACCTGGAATAGTCCATGACTCCAGATAACTCCTGGGATTGTCCATCACTCCAGATAACACCTGGAATAGTTCATCACTCCAGATAACACCTGGAATAGTCCATGACTCCAGATAACACCTGGAATAGTCCATGACTCCAGATAACTCCTGGAATAGTCCATTACTCCAGATAACACCTGGAATAGTCGATGACTCCAGATAACTCTGGGAATAGTCCATGACTCCAGATAACTCCTGGAATAGTCCATCACTCCAGATAACTCCTGGAATAGTCTATTACTCCAGATTACACCTGGAATAGTCCATCACTCCAGATAACAGATAGAATGGTCCATTAGTCCATACAGCAGTTATCATAGTCCATCATTCCAGACAGCACTTGGAATGATTCATCATTCCAGATAACACCTAGAATGGTCCATTAATTAGTCTGTGGTGGAGCTAGCATAGTCCTTCGCTTGAGATAGCACTTGGAGTGGTCTATCACTCCAGATAACACCTAGAATGGTCCATTAGTCCATACAGCAGTTATCATAGTCCATCATTCCAGACAACACTTGGATTGGTCCATCATTCCAGACAACACCTAGAATGGTCTATTAATTAGTCTGTGGTGGAGTTAGCATAGTCCGTCACTCGAGATACCACCTGGAGTGGTCTATCACTCCAGATAACACCCAGAATGGTCCATTAATTAGTCTGTGGTGGAGCTAGCATAGTCCGTCACTCGAGATATCACCTGGAGTGGTCTATCACTCTAGCATAGTCCGTCACTCGAGATACCACCCAGAGTGGTCTATCACTCCAGATAACATCCAAAATGGTCCATTAATTAGTCCATGGTGGAGCTAGCATAGTCCGTCACTCGAGATACCACCTGGAGTGGTCTATCCCTCCAGATAACACCTAGAATGGTCCATTGATTAGTCCATGGTGTAGCATAGTCTGTCACTCGAGACAACCCCTGAAGTGGTCCATCACTCGATCCCCGTGCCCGGAATCAAACCTGGGTCAGGGAGATCAAAGGCAGGTGTTTGTCCACACAACACTGTGCACCAGGATGGGTTTATACACATAAACACCAGCATTGTCAGTGAAGACTCAAGCATTATGGACCATGGTCACATTTCACCATTGGTCTGTTTGGAACAAAGGACCGTGCTGGTGTTTATACCCAAACGTCTCTGGTGTATAGATGGCAGAGAGACAACATGCAGAAGACATGCCTGACACTGTTGTCAACTCACACATGGAAAAATTTGTTTGTCTGACACTGATATTGCATCAGAAGTAAAGTTTTTGGTTACAGATGCGCTATATTGTAATGTTCAGATAATGTGTGCAGTTCAGCGTTATATTTCTGCCATAGATCACTTCAAATCAACAGGTGTGTTGGCTAACTTGCACATGTGTTTTGGTAATTGATTTTTCCTCTGCGTTTATTATCTCCTATATGTAGGTGTCAACATCCACGTTAGTCATTGTACACATCCATTCTGTGGAAAGCAGTGCCATGCATGATACACAACACTCTGATTGACTGGCTGTGATGTGCCATACTTCATTACATGCCCACAGGCAGTGGTGAACAGTGTGGTTGTGCTCTGTGTTTGACTCATGGTGAACAGTCTAGCTGTGTTCTGTGTTTGTCTCAGTGGTGAACAGTCTAGCTGTGTTCTGTGTTTGTCTCAGTGGTGAACAGTCTAGCTGTGTTCTGTGTTTGTCTCAGTGGTGAACAGTCTAGCTGTGTTCTGTGTTTGTCTCAGAGGTGAACAGTCTAGCTGTGTTCTGTGTTTGTCTCACTGGTGAACAGTCTAGCTGTGTTCTGTGTTTGTCTCAGTGGTGAACAGTCTAGCTGTGTTCTGTGTTTGTCTCAGAGGTGAACAGTCTAGCTGTGTTCTGTGTTTGTTTCAGTGGTGAACAGTCTAGCTGTGTTCTGTGTTTGTCTCAGTGGTGAACAGTCTAGCTGTGTTCTGTGTTTCTCTCTGATGCCTGCCTTCAACATTTGGCTAAAAAAAAGCAACATTTTTTTGCGTCTCAAAATTCACATATTCAAATCCTGACAAGAGGTGAAACAGCTTAAGTGATGTGTCAATGTACCAATTGAACTGCATTCAGGGTTGCTTTACAGGAAGAGGTTGTTATAATTACAACTGTAGTACTGTGTGGGAAATCAAAACTTGAGTATATACCATATACACCTTGTCCTCATACAATTGTTCTCTATCACAGTTTGAGCAGTATGTATGGTAGTAACACTTTATTTATGTAATTGTAATATTGACAACTAGTTTAACCCATTCCTAGTCAGAACAAAAATTTGCTATTCAAGAGAAATTTGAAAAAAAAAAACATACATGTACATGTAGAGGCAGATGGTCTTGATAAGCGGCTGTTTATTGTGATCTTCAGTAGGAAAAAGGTTAAACAAGTACGCATACAGGTGCATTGTAACTTTTTCCATCGTCATCGTTTTTTCAGTAAAGTCAACTGCAGATGCCTACCTGCTTCTGGTCTTTATGAAAGCTGCTAAGAATTACAATGATTCAGCACTTGGCTTAAGTTATACAGCCACCACTTATATATACATACACATATATATTTTGGAAACAATCAATACCGTTGGTTCGTAGCATATTTTCAAGGTATTATCTGATGTGTGGGAGGAGGTGTGAAGGCAGTATGCAGTTTAACTCCTGTCTTGCTATCTCGCATTTTTCCATGTGCACCATATTCACCCAAATTATAGAGGACAATTGCAATCAATACTCTTCACAAAATTGCTTTTATTCAAGTATCAATATACTTTTAATGTCATTATTTTAAATTTGTTTTTTTCTTTCTTAACAAACCATGCTTCAAATAGCTGCCTTTGGTCTGTCAGCCAAGGCAAAAGTCACAATGCAAGGCTTTGCCCTACATGGTAAGTTAATTATGACATATGTTATGTATACATGTACATAAATGGATATTGGTTTTAACCCTGTCCTGGTCAAAAATGCCCCAAAGCGCTCCGATGTGAACTATTGCCTCCTGTCACATAATTATAATAATTTCATGTTATAGAAAACATTATCACAGTGAATTGTGCATGTAGATTAGACATATTGTGATGTCAAACCCCAGGTCAATAGATTTCCTGGGTGCAGGATAACCCCATCAATCCCCAGCAAGGAAAGCTGACTGTAGGATTATGATCAGGAAAGTGTTAATGACAAGTAAATCTGTGGTATTTATATGTGTACATTATACCATTATGGAACAGAGTTATTTGAGGACATGTATTCCTGCTATCTGTAACATAATATGCAGGTCATCTTTCAATACATCTTTAATATCCATAATGTAAATTTAAATCCCTATAAAATGTATATATTTCACATATATAGCTGAATAGTGACAAACATTTGGTGGAAGAAATTGTGTCAGACACATGAAATATGCTGGCCTTTGGTAGGTTTACATGTAAGAATGAACCAACAGCCTATAGATTAGATTGGGAAGATGACAGATGTTCAGGTGTAGGTTATGGAGCTTGTCATCTGCAGGTGTCCTTCCCTGGCATCCACCTGTTGTAGGTGGAGACACCTGGTGATGAAAAAAACTGCTTCATTCATTGGTTGAAATTGTCTTGTGACACAGGAAGCAGCTGTTGCTACAAAGCAGAATACAATGTAACAATGTAGCATATCTGTGTCAAGATGCTAAATAGACAGGCTGGGCACTGGCTGTGATACTCTAGACTTTTGAGTACAGACATCTATAGACTGCCGCAAGTTACCAGGTCATCCTGCCAACAATTAAAAAACTCTTTATTTCCAATCGTTTTGTGTTAAAGTTTCCAAACTTGTTATTGCAACCATGCATAAAGGATGAACTTCATCATATTGAGAATTCAGCAGAAGCAGTGCAGCAAAGGACATGTATACAACCAGTACATCTAGAGTATAAGCATCAGTCTTTCTGGCCAGTCATTTCACTGTGTAAATGAAAAAAAAAAACAACAATTGTGGATTTTATTGCCCCTAATTAATTACCAATCTAGGAAAAAAGCGTGAAAAGAAAAATGTCAGCTCTTTATTTTCTTTGTGGTACCACATCAGAAGATGAAATAAACCTTAAAAATGTCAGGGTGTACAGTATTGGGTTATTCTACCATACATACAGTTTCCTGAAGGCCTTGCTCAGGGTCTTTTGATTGGCCAGTGTTTTCCAACTGCTTTTCTGGCAACTGGACCATGACTTAATTATCAGAGCACACAAAAGCCACAAATTTCAAGCATGTTAATTATTAACCATTAGGATACTGTCACTAAATAAATGACATGAATTAACTGTGCAGGCTCAAGTGGGGCTATATGTATTTTAGACACTCCTGTGGCATTCTGCATTTTAAAGGTCATTGAAAGCTCTGTCTAAAAGGAATTTGAATATATGCATTTGTCATGTAATTTTCACCAACAGTACAGAAATACCTTACTTCGGTGGGATTAATAGTGGACAGATGTGAAGGGGTTAAATATGCTGGCCTATGTTAGACAGCTGCAGGTCATGTAACATCACAGGGTGTTGGCAAACAAGGCCACAACCTTCAGCAAATTACTTGCCTGGTTGATCCCTCTTAATGAAGGTCATAGCTCCACGCTGACACCTTGTGTCAATCACTGTCACTATGACATATGACTGACAGCCACCTGGCAAACTGGCAGACACCAATCTTCATTAAAAATCCAAAATTGTTCATCAGAATGCCATTAAACAGACTAATGGCCACAATGCCTAAAAAGAATGCTAATAGGGTAATGATTACGTGCTTAGTGGTACACTGCTTATCATGTTTACACCTGTGTAATGTGGCTGGGAGCTTTCTTGTGTACAGGCCGACTTAACCCTGACCTTTCAGATAAAAGAGTCATGTTTTGATAACATGACAGAGTTATGTAGTAATAGATGAAGCAGCCATGAATAAGGACACCTAGTCTTTTAAGAAAAACTTGTCAACACATTCTCCCCACCCACCTTACTGATAATGGAGGCATATATTTAATGATGAAAGGGCATATATTATATGATGTAAAGAGCATACACTGTAAGCTGCCCTAATTTCCCTGTATTCTTATTTTTACTTATTTTGCAGATGGCACAAAACCATAAAAAATACAAACAGTGAAATGGTATTTTAACATTATTTGAATACAAATTATGTCCAAAACAGTGAAATTAAAACTACTATGAGAATTATCAAAAATGGTACGTTGTTCTACATGTATATGTGCAGGTGTCCCCAAGTGGGGGAAACTGAATATCCATGTATCACTAGAGCCGTCAAACCCTGAGAATGGGGGATGGGGGTCTGTGCATTGGGTGCTACTTTAGGCTATCTGGTTCAGGCCTTTAGGGGTAAGGGTGCCTAGAGTTTTGATCCAGGAGCTTTCTCTAATTTTAAGAATGTTGTTGTCTATTGACTTGATGTGTGGTGTTGTAATGACCTGTTCTATTGGGAGAATTCTAAGGTCTTCTATGATGTTGTGTCCAGGTAGGTTGAAGTGTTGCCCAATTGATGTATGGTGCTTATTACGGATGGTGGAAAGGTGTTGGGACAGTCTGTTGGCTAGGGGTTGTGCTGTTTGGCCTACATATTGGATTTGGCATTTGATACAATTGATGAGGTAGATGACATGTGAGGACCTACAGGACAGGTGTTTTTGGATACGAAAGGTTCTTGGAGAATGGTAGCCCTGGAATGTGTCGCCTCTCTGCAAATATTTGCAGGTATGGCAAAGGGGGTATCTCTCACAGGGGTGAACTCCTGGGGGTGGGTTAAGTGTTTCTGGAGTACCATTGGGGGTGGTTTGGGATTTTGTGGGGGTGAGTGTTGCTTTGACCAAAAATTCTTTAAGGTTTTTTGGTCTTCTATAAGCTATCATGGGGTAATCTCTATAGAGGGGGGACAGGAGTGGATTAGAGAGGAAGTGCTTTTCCCAAAGATCCTTGAGATTTTTATGGAGATGCTGGAGGTTTGGGTGGTAAGGGAGGACTAAGACTGGTTTGGGGATAGTAGTCTTTTTGCCTTTCTGTGTTAAGGTCTGCTCTCTGGGAAGTGTCTTGGCTTTGTCAAACTGTGGTCTGATATCAGCCTGGGAATAGCCTCGTTGACAGAATGCTGTTTCTAAGGAACTGAGCTCTTGTTCGAATATGTGTGGGTCGGTGATGATGCGTCGGTAGCGGAGGGCTTGGCTGTAGGGGAGGGCTTTTTTGGTATGGGGGGGATGGCATGAGGATTTATGGAGGAATTGTTGGCGGTCAGTGGGTTTTTTGTATAATTTGGTTTGTAATTTTCCATGTTGAATGTAAACTAGCGTGTCTAGGAACGGGATTTCCGAAGAGGAAAAATTTAATTCAAATTTGATGGACTTGTGGGTTAGGTTGAGAAGGGAATGGAACTTTTGTAGCATGTCTGAATTGTGTGGCCAGATGAAAAAGAGGTCATCAATGTATCTATGGAGGAAAAGGGGTTTAGGGCCAGGAATGTCTGCCATAGTTTTTTGTAACAACTTATGGACATAAATGTTCGCATAGTTGACGGCAAATTTCGCTCCCATGGCCGTGCCACAGGTCTGTAGGTACTGTTTACCATTGAATGTGAAGTTATTTTTAGTGAGGATGAGCTTTATGAGATCCGAGAGGACTGCAGGGGGGAGGGGGGTTGATTAGTGTTGTTGGGTATGTGTTTTGAGTGATCTGAATAAAATTCAGTGACCAGTTCTATGCCTTCTGTGTGTGGGATGTTTGTATATAATGAAGAAATGTCCATAGTGCAAAGTAAAAAGCCATGGTCTGGAGGCTGGAAATTGGAAAGTTTATTAAGAAAGGTGGTTGTGTCTTTGAGGAGGTCTGGTACAAATTGAACAATTTGTCCTAAATGGAAATCAACCAGTTCATTGATTCTGCTGGTGGGGCCATCACAATTTGAGACAATGGGTCTCCCTGGTTTCTGTGGGCCTGGTTTGTGTAGTTTGGGTAGGTGATAAAAGATAGGCGTGCGAGGTAGGAAGGATGTGAGGTATTTAAAAGTGTCTGGAGTAATTAATTTTTTATTTAGGAGGGAGCTAAGGTAATTATCTATTTCTGCTTTGTGTTGTTCAGAGGGGTCTGTATCTATTTCCTGATAGTACACTGGGTCGTGCAGCTGTCTGTGTGCTTCTGTGATATAGTCTTCCTTGTTTTGAATGACTATGCCTGAGCCTTTGTCTGCTGGTTTAATGACTATGTTGGGGTTGTTTTGGAGTGTCTTGATAGCTTGAAACTGGTTTTTGGGCAGGTTTGGATGTGAGCTATTTTGTAGGCGGTTATGAAGGATCTTGGTGAGGTCTGTTTGGAAGTGTTGTATTTCTTTACAGGAGAAGGGAGGGAGCCAGTTGGATTTGTGTTTGAACCATGGGGGAGGTCTCTGACTGTGGGACTCTTTATGAAAGTAGTATTGTAAATCTAGGAGTCTGATGAAAACGGAGACTGCTTCATCAATCATAGCTGGACTGGGAATTTTGGGGGTGGGTGCGAAAGAGAGGCCCTTGTTGAGAAGATCATGTTCAGATTTGGTAGGCTTGTATTGGGAAAGGTTGATAACTAAGTCTTTGAAATTAAACTTGTCTGTGTGTTTTTGTGAGGCTGTGTAACGTCTCTTCTTTGGTTTGGAACCAGGGATCAGACGCCTTGTTTTAGTATTTCTATGGCCTGCGTCAGGGAATGGAGGAGTGCTGTCCTCAAATTGTGTTGCATGGGGGGATACGTTGGGTTCTGCTGGGGGGTTGCATAGGGGGGGGCTGTGCATGTTTATGGGTCGCGTTGCTTGGTGGGGTGGAATCTGCCCTTGTTTTGGCCTAGGGGGGCATGGTTGGCCGTTTTTTGGACCAGGCTGTGGTGGTGGGTTCTGTTGTATGTTAAAGTTGTGCCTAGAGTGGAGTGCACCTTGTACATGTGCAGGTGTCAGTGGTGGAGGGGGCCTACGAAAGTGGGGTGTAGCTGTTGATTGTGTTGTGTTGAGGGTGGATGGGTTAGGTTTTATATGTCCATGTGGGGTATAGCTCTGTGCATTGGTGGTACAGGGGTGTGGTGTTGTAACAGGGGTGGGGGTGGGGTTTCTATTGCGGAAAGGAGTAGCTGACTGGGGATGTTGTGCCAGAGTAGAGGTGTATGGTGTGGGGCTCAAACGATGGGTAGGGTTTGAGATCCTGTGTGGCAAAGGGTTAGAGGCAGGGTGGTTTTGTGAGTGGGTTACAGGTGGTGATCTGTCTGGCTTGTTGATATGGGTAGGGTGGAGGAGGGGGGTGGGGGGGTGTGGGAGTTGGTATGGAATAGGGAGTAGGGGTGGTCTGGCTTGCGATCCATGAGCCTCTTGTGGGCCCTGTGTGGCTGGTTGGGTTTGCCTGAGTTTATGGCTTGCTGTGGTTTTGTGGGGGTTTAGCCTGCCTTTATTTTTGTATGCAGTCTGACTTGGACATTGTGGTGGAGTATGTCCAGTGTGGCTTGGTTTGTGCGTTAAGGGTGTGTTGTCTGCTTGCGTGTGTGTGTAGTTGGATGTAGGACCGTGAGGGGCCTGTCTGTGTGTGTGGTTGGCTGGTTTGGTTGACTGGGAGTTTAGCATTGAGCGAAGCTCCCTGGTTGGTCTGACTTGTAAGTCTAGTAGGGAGGGGATGTTTTGTGTTGTAGTATGCGTGCTTGTGGTAGTTTTTGTGGTGGTTCTGACTGGAAGGTCCAGTAAGGGGGGTATATGTTTTGGTGTTGTGTGTGGGTGTGTAGCTGACTGTGCTGATGGTCTCCTGTTGTGGGATGAGGGTGGGGCTGTGGTTGATGCATCAAGTGCGTGGGGGTGGACTGCCTGGGTATGTTGTGCATTCCCAGGTGGTGGATTGGGTGGTGGTTTGGATGGGGAGTATAGTGTCTGTGTGGCCTTGTTCAGGTGGTTGGGGGTGGGAGGGTCCTGTGTGTCTGGCTGTGTTTTTTGTGTTAGCCTGCTGGCATAACGGTTAGCCACTTTTTGGGCTTTGTCAATGGTCCTCCATGCTTCTAGGCTGTTGTCTGTTTCCAGCTGCTCTAGAAGGTGGGATCTGACATGCATGTGTCTATCTAGCCTCTCGCTGTAGTGTGAACTAAGGAGGGCAGCTATTTGGTGGCCAGCAGATTCTAGGATCTGGCTAACCTTGTCATTGAGGTCCTCTGTGGGCTCAATTGCCCCTAATTTGAAATGGGGTTTCAGTGGAGAGGTTTGGGATGTGTCATTTCCCTTTAAGTTGGCAAGATGGTGGTTAAGTTGTTTAATTTTAAAGCTAGATTGGAGGAGAGCCCTGTATTTTTTCTCATAAGCTGTGAGAATGGGTCTGTCTAAGTCCTGGGGGGTGAAATGGGGCTTGTGTGTTGTGCCTGTATCCCTATGTTCTGGCTCTGGGGTGTGCTTTTCAATGTGTGGTGGGGGGAGAGAGTGTGTGTCAGGGGAGTCTGTTTGGCTGGTGCTAGTTTGTTTATTCTGGCCTACATTCTTTGTTCTATGTGTTGAATGGGGCACAGGGTGGGCAGTATCTGTGTGCAGGGGGTCTATTGCTGTGGATTCTGCATTTGTGGCAGCCTGTTCTGATTTCTCAGATGCTTCCTGATTAAAGAGGACTGAGATGTTGAAAACCTCAGCGTCTTGAGAAGTATCTGGGTTGGTTGGGGGGTTACCCATAGAAAATGTGGGAAAGTCTCCTGTGTCCCCTGGGAAAAGGGAGAGACGACCTAGGGTTGAGTTCCTGGTCTGGCGTGGTTTAAGCATGTTGGATTGCTGGACTATTTGTATATATCAAAGTTGCAAAAGAGCCTTAACTAAAGTAACTATGTGTCTAATACAGGTGTTCCATAGGCAAACCTTAACTAGCAAACAATATTGACTGAATAAATGCAATGAAGAACGAGTATGAATCAAAATTATTGAATAAATGCAATGAAGAACAAGTATGAATCAAAAGTACTATGTGTTTTATTACATGTGTATGTAAAGCAAGATTAAGTTGAGCTTAAAATGCTTCTGAGCAATTTTAAAGTGCACGTCAAAGCAGGTCTGAAGCTGGGTGAAAAACCTTTTGAAAAGGGGGGTGAGTAGCTTAATGGGAAGGGAAATTACAATTACAAGACAAAGCACAAGTGTAATGGGCTGAACTTGAGGTGGTACTAATGTGGGAATATAAACATTAAAACAATTTGAAGTGACTTACATAGGGTGGGACTCCATCCTTAGCTGGCTCAAAAATACAAAACCTTGTAAATTTAAACACACAAAAAAATAAAGCAATTAAGAGTATTTACTGTTTGTCACATATGGTCATCAGAATATTGGGGAGGATGAGCTGCCAGTAAGAGGAGCCTGCAGTGATGGGATGGGGATGTAGTGCTGTAGGTTGTTGCATCATAGATTTTGGACCTACATGTATGTGTCACTTACAAGGTCAACAAGTTATTTATGTGTACAGTGCAACACCAATTTAACAGACTTCAATGAAGTGAGCATTTCAATTTAACCACTTACATCATGTCTTCCAAAAGTTGTAAATTGCATCAGTTTCAATGATCAATGTATATTTTAGTGGAAGCTCAATTTAACAGACATTTTTCTGCCTGCCATCAGCTGCCATTAAAGCACTCTTCTCCCATCATTGGTTGATACAGGATTACCAATTTGTTAGCATCTTCAACCTTTATCAACTTTTATAGAGGATTGGAGATGGATGGCCTTGACATTATTGTGAAGGTCAAATGGTCTGTTTTTTTTTACCTTTGTGTGCACAGTTTGAGGAAAATGAGTGGGGCATGGCCAGGCAACTTAATCTCAATGTGCCACTGCTTTATATTGTAAAGAGTGACTTTCATATCATTCTCAAGGTCAAAGAGCAAAAGTATATGACTTCCATAGGTATATATATGAGTTGCAATGTCATGTGACAAGAAGTTTGATGAACCTTGTGGGATTACAAATGATGATCTTTGACCTTTGACCTTTGACCTTGACCTTGACCTTGACCTTGACCATGAATGATGTGGTATATAGTCCTATTGTGGCCAGCTCATACATTCAACAACATGGAAATGAATACAAGGATTTGAGAAGAGTCAATTGCAAGGAACTTTATTTAAGAAATGAGGGTCCATTTTGTGTGTGTTGTGGCATAATGATGGAGGTGATTGAAGCTGGCATAATGGGCGTGGCACACGCCAGTGAGCCTCGCCTGATTCCAGCCTCAATCACCCGCATCATCATGCCATAACACACACAAAAGTGACCCTCATTGCTTATATTTACATTTTCTTCCTAACTTTGCTGCTCAATTACACAAAATTTAGAAATTTAATACATAGAATTAAGAGAAACGACCAGAAATTGATTTGCCCAGCATGTTCAAGTGTTAAGTTCTCAAAACCCAGGTGGGTGTGGCTTATTGGAATGTGGGCGGGACACGTGTTATGGTCCCATAACACACAAGGGTCATGTGTTATGGTCTCCTAACTTACCAGGCTCTCTCCCATACTTACAATGTTAAAAGTTAGATTCAATGTAAATATATACACATGTATAGAGCTATGAAAATCAGTAAAACCTTTCAGTGGAGATGGACCTTGACCCAGTTCTTGTACAGCAAACATGTGATACCATCATTAAATGTTGTGACACAGTGGATAACAGTCAGTGGAATTACTTACCACAGTTGTACATATGCTTTGCATGGGACTTCAGACGACACCTGAGCCAAACATATACATGTATTTATATCTAGAGGAGACTTTTTGTCAGTGACATGCCAGTGTCTGCAACAAATGCAAATTGTCAAAGATGGATGTTCCTGATTTCAAGATATATTACTGTGTTACTAATTGATTGATCAGCCACAGATTATAAATGTACAGGTGGCATTAACTGTGTCCCCTTCAAACTGGCCTAAACTGGTTGATGGCCAAATGACATCTGCTTTTATGATTTCAAACTAATTTCATCATTAATAAAGAACATTTTAAGTGAAGCTTGTTGATGAGAGGCGTCAGACTAGGAGGCTTCAGGGCAACAGCTTTCCTTGATGTAGGTTGGGTGCTAAATACACTACTTGGGACAAGGAAAGATGTTGACCTAGGGGTACTGTAAGCAACAAAGTGTTAACTTATAAACAAGTGCATCATAAGTGAATGGGTGTCATCAATTGATAACACACAGATATAAAACACATGTACAGCTGTAGATTATTAGGAGTTTTCCTGAAGATTGTCACAACATTGGCCTGCCAGCGTGGTAGACTTCATGGTAAGCTGAGCTGTGCTGTAGTAGTGCTTCTGTGAGATGTGTGCATAGCCTGACTGTGTACAAAACAGCCATACATTCATTGCTTGAAAAAAATGCAATTTTATGTAAAATGTAAAATGTACATTAATGATTTTGAAAAACTGCTAGTGCAAACATGTTAGATGGAGCTCTTTTTTTCCTTTATGTTTTCAAATGAAAATATATAATGCACTTTAGTGGCAAAGAATCCTGCTTGGTAGGGTCTATATGAAGTCTTTTAAAATTGTGAGTACATTCTGAGGGGGTTAATTTACAAATGGTATATACATTTTTTGTTTTTGCCTTATCATTTAGTTTTTATTTTATTTAGAAGACTAAAGGACTGTGACACTCCTGTGCTAAACTGACCTTGGATACAGAAACTCAAGTGGTCCTGTGACCTTTGAAATAATATCAAGGTCACTTTTCTGTAAAACTTCATCATTGTTTTCAATATCAAAGTCTTCACTTGCTGACAGTGTCAGAGTCATCATTTTTTATATGAAAAGTGACAGGTCAAAATAACACCACAAGAAACCCCACAGGTAATTTCTTCTTAGCGTTTAAAACAGATCCATGGCCAAGGAGCCACCATCACCAAAATATAAACCAAGATGTCAGTTTGACCTTTCAAGGTCACTCAAGGTAGAAAAATCAACAACACCAAAAGAAACACGATAGGCACTTTCCTATTTGTATTCAGTACTGAGTATGGGCGTAGGACACCATTACCCAGACATATATAAGCCAATATGTCACAGTTGCTGCTATATTTGTGGTTAGCATGAACATGTACCCTTAACAATGATTGCTTATTTCAATAATTCATTAAAAATCAAGACATGGCAGCAGTGCCACATAGTGAACAAACATAGAGCAGATTAAATCAAGGTACATTTCCATCAATGTTTCACTCGGCCAGGCTAAAAAGCAAAGTCAAGTTGGGATCTTAAGAGGATCATTTCCATCAACTTCGAAGAGAATCCCACGTGCAGTTCAGGAGAAATGGAAAATAGTCAAAAAACAAGAAGATTCCTGAAAATACTTAAACAGTGACAGCGCCACTTGTCCAACATTGTAAGGGCTAGAGGACTGCACACATGCTCCAGTAAAAAAATCAAAGCAAATGACCAAACACTTTTGCAGAATTTTTTTCAGGTCCCCCCCCCCCCCCCCCCCCTGAAAAAAATGAAAAAAATAAAAAATCACTGGAGCATGACCAATACGGGCGTTCCGAGTTAGGGATTTTTTTTAACACCAGGCTTCGCATGGTAGATTTTTTCCCTCCGCGCATGCCCGACATGCCTGGTAACGCAATTCCGCGGTCAAGCTTTCCCGGGTAATAGTAGGCCGTGACCAACACAGCGTGACAGCGAAACCCATAAGAGAATCGACATGCAACAGTGATCGTTCTGGGATTGCCCATTCAGGACGGTAGCCACTAGGCTCTACCCCCCCCCCCCCTAACCTGCATGAAGGCGCCCACGCCCGCGAGGAACCCATATTACAAATAATTATGATTTATAAAAAACAAAAACAAACAAAAAAACCACTTTGTCTAGCCTGTGGAGCGGGTTTGTCTTTCAGCACGGTGGCCACTAGGCCCTTGCCCCCCGTGGCCTGACGACTTCCCCCTCCCCGTACCATACAATCAAATATACTCAAATTTTCTGCACTACCGGAACCCATAACCTACTTAAGAATAACAAAACCTATCCTGGCTAACTTTGTCATATCGACAGACAGCCAAAAAAATCCCACCACAGAACAAAACAGAACAGTGATCGTTCAGTTTCAGTGAACATGGCGGGAAATACGGACGACGGAACGGCGATTAACGTGATTGAACAGATGGAAAATGAACTACTCGACAAATTCTCAAAGATGAAAGTGGTTGACCTTAAGAAGTTTCTAAAGAATGTTCAGAAGTACCGCGAATCCAGGGGCTACCAACTTGCGGAACAGGGGCGCATCCATGGGGTTAAGTTACACGTGCTGTCCAACTTTGTTCCATGCAAACTTTTGTATGTGAAGGCACTTTGTACAAGACCAACCTCGCAAGGCGAGGCACTGAACCAGGTCTGGGGAATAGTCACGGAAGAAGGGGTCATCCATACTGGCTTTAATAATAATTATTCGATATTGATTTATTGTTTGATGTCGCCGATCTTAAACAAATAATAACAGCTGATCTGAAAATGCTTGAAGGCCTACAGTGTGCCAGTGATCAGGTAACAAAGTTTGCAGACAGTGTATTGCGAATTTAAGTCAGGTGCTTTACTGTTAATTTCTGATTGCACCCGTCAAGCGCTAATCTGGTTAGTGGTCAGCCAAGCGCGGGGATCTTCAAAGCACTGGCAGAAGTGCGCCCTAGGCTAATCCCTCAAAACTCACCGAGTCAATCAAGGGTGACTTAATGCATGGCTAGTTGTGCCACAATGCAGGCCCCAATTTGTATAGGTTTTGTCTCAGGTTTTGTGTCAATATTTTTTATAGTGACCGTGTTTTCTGCTATCTTTGGTACATCCTGGTATCTTACAGTTGTACACTGGCATGCTTTCTTGTAGTTACACTTGTAGGTTATTGAAATAACCGGCGCTAAAAAAATGACACCAACTTTCCCGTGTTAACCCAATGGGGAAAAATGGCGAGACTTGAAAGTGTCCCCCGAGACTTGGAGAAACGTCCGTGACTTCGCGGGAACATAGTAGTCAGCGCCACCGGTGGCAAAAATTGTCCCTATCTCGGAACTAAGCTATTGAATAAATTTGAAAGAGACAGATGGTTTTTGAGAGGTCAAAATGTGAATTACCATTGCATTCTCCATCGACTTGCATAGTAATCAACAATATAGGAATGTGTTCATCAGCTGACAAGTTTCATATTTGAAAATTTGGATAAAAACAAGAAAAGAAGATTTTCTTCAAAGCAAATCTGTCTGTGTGCCTTCAAAAGTTGTAAATGTTAAATGCTACAACTTTTGTCCTTTGGTACTTCACATTCCATTAAGATTATGACTGGATGAAAATTTCAAGCTTTAAAGGTTACGTGTTACTCACAAAAATGTGCAGTGTTGCAATACCTACAATTTGAGTTCAACATAATTAGAATTGGATGAAAATTGGCCAAGTTATGGCTAGATGAAAAATTTCAAAGGTCCAAATGACCTTGACCTTTGGAGGTCACATGTAAATGTGCAGTGTTACAATATCTTCAATTTGAGCCCTAAATGATCCAAATTGGATAAAAATTGACCAAGTTATGGCTAGAAGAAAATTTCAAATGGCAAATGACCTTGCTTTTGGAGGTCACATGTAAATTACAGAAATGTGCATTGTTACAAACATATGAATTCAAGTTGGATTCATTAGCTGTACCTATAATAGTTTTTGGGATACTCAAAGTTTAAATTTTAAAATGCCCCTAATTTGTATGATCCTCAACATATTTTCTCTTCTTTATTAAAGAGCACAAATTCATGTAGAGACCTATTATCGTGCCAAGTTTGATGTTTCTGAGTGTAATAGTGCTTGATAAAACTGGTGAACAAAGTTTGGTAGTAAAGAATAAGGAAAGAAATAAAGAACTAAAGTAAAAACAGAATGTATGTGTTGGCACACAGCTGTAATCAGGGTTTCATGTTATCTCCACCCATTCAACAACTTTATTTGACCCTTCCAGAAGGTACACTCTCACCATGTGTCAGCATAACCTGAATGGTGGTTGTGAAGAAGTCAAAAATAGCTTTGATGTACAAAAAGTTATAATAAAATTTAAAAAGAAAAAAAATGCAGCACCACCCTTTGAATAAATTAAGCTCTTTTTTCATACTCATAGTGACACGTCTTTTTTTGGGGGGGGGGTTTCAGTGGGTGGGTGTGTTTTGTTTTGTTTTGTTTGGCTTTGTTTTGTTTTTTTGTTTTGTTTTTCTTTTGGTTTTATGTTGTTTTATTTTTTTGTTTCTGTTTTTATGTCATTGTCTATGTGTAAAAGGAAAGTGTTTGAATCAGTTGAAAAATGTATCAAAATAATCACATTGTGTCAATGATGACATGGTTAGCATCCTCCCTGGGTTACCATGTCATCTTCATGCCTTAACATCCACCCTCGGTCATCATGCCATCTTCATGCCTCAACATCCACCCTGGGTCATCATGCCATCTTCATGCCTTAACATCCTCCCTGGGTCACCATGCCATCTTCATGCCTTAACATCCACCCTGGGTCACCATTCCATCTTCATGCCTTAACATCCTCCCTGGGTCATCATGCCATCTTCATGCCTTGCCCTAACCCCCTCTTGTGCCAAATTATGACACTGATGATGACATGTTATTGAGTAGCCTGCACAGCTCTTATGTAATGATAATAATTAATGATGAATGCTGTTTGACAGAATTACCACAATTTACCCAGCAAGCTGATTAACCATGAACAAAGTGTCTTATCTAGGTTAATGAGCTCCAGTTAATTATAACAGACTCTCTTTGTCTGCAGCTTTTCACATATATTTACTTGAAATTGTTTACAAAGTGTAAATTACACCTCCACATAAATATAGGACAGCTGCCTTAGTTTGACATACCAGGTAATTAAAAAACCACAGGCCCACAGGGTTGTTAGTGTCCAGGATGCTTAGCAAGCTTTCAGCACATGAACCTCAACTTCGGACCTATTTTTTAATTTACAATTTTTTTCTTGAAAAGTTATAGATGGTAAAACTCTAGAATATGTACATTTATGGAACATTTTTTGTGTCATTAAAGTGGTGGGGGCGGGGAAGGGGGTACACACTTTTGGCACATCATGCCCAAAGTATGCCTAGGAAAGCTGTTGACTTGGTTGTTGTAGGGCTGTTGATCTGGCTGTTGACATTGCTCATTCTAACATACTGTCTGCAACTAGAAGCATGCTAGTATTTGAATGAAAAGTTAGTTCACAAAGTATATGAACCGGGTATCATTATGTTAATCATATACGTGTCAAGTCTGCCTCCATTTGGTGAGAGTCTCCCACTTCTTGGCTGCAATGTTTGGACTTTTCGACTGAAACTTTGCCCATTGAGGACAATCTCCCCCATGAAGTTACATTTACCTCGTCTTCATTCTTGTTAAATCTGCCCTTTTGAAGTAAAAAAAATCTCCATTTTATTGTCAGAGGATATTGACAGGTATGTGAAAATTCAAACCACATCAAGTAGGGCTGGAATGACAATGAAAAAGGCGAGGGGTAGGAACATTTTCTTGTTCAACTTCAAAGTCTTCTTGGTACTTAAATTACAGCTCAGTATTTTAGAGTGTCAGAGTACAATTACCATAATAGACTTAGGCCTGTTACAGTAAAAAAAAAAAAAAAAAAAAATCCCACACCCACCACCCACCCAGCCCCAAAAAAATGTTGTAGGGAAGGCAGTAACGCTTATTTGGCCTTAGTTTACAACAAAGAAAATGAGTACACATTTGAGAAAGAACACAGAAGAGATATAAGAATCCCATCATAATTCACTTTATTTTATCTTGATATCAATAATATTACAGCAGGCCAAAAAAAATGTCATAGAAAGATGGAAAAATTGATTTATCAGTCAGAGAAATGCATTTTGTGTATTACTTTGATGAAGCCATGAATAATAGACTTGCCGATGCAGCAATTTCAAATTAGGAGAATACATTGCCGAAAGTGAATTACATAATAGATTTTGCGCTGCTTGATGAATTGTGTATAATTGGGGATTATGGATTGTAGCAGTTTGTCGCAACTGTATTTTTCACAAATTGGACCATCATAATTAGTACAGACTGTTATGTCATAATATGTTTAATAGTGGTTTTAATCTTCTCATTTTGGATGATGAATGATCAGTTTATGATGGCTCTTATCAAAGAATCTCAAGGTTTTTAATAATTATGGCTGGGTGGGTTCCTTCCTATGTTTTCCTCCATGTACAGTCCCCACGCACATCTATTAATAGACTCTTCACCATGTAGAAAGAACAGTTATAACCATTTTGGTAAACTGTATCACATAAAGGCTGCCTGTAACCGATCTGTAAAGTATCCGCTTAACGGACTTCTATATGTATGTTTAGAAACTGTATCAATATAAGTGGCTTTTTTAAAAATTGTTTTATACTGTATAAAGGGGGAGGGCATTCATAACCATTTTTTTTTTTTACATATAAATTTTGATTTCAGTTCTGGGTCTTGGCTTCTGGTGTTTTTGTTACCAAACTAGACATCTTCAGTTTTGCAGTACAGCCATAAATCATTCATAGAAATTTATTGATCTCAATTCCTGACTAATTGGTGCAGGGAATAGCCCTTCAAATCTTATAAAAAAATTTCTTACCTAAAGCGATTTTTGTCAGTGACAATGCTCTCACTTTCCTACAATTATCATAGAAGTGTACTCAAAATCAATACAATTTTAAGGATATACCAATACAATGTAGAATAAAGAAAGAGGTGTACTCAAAACCAATACAATTTTAAGATAAACCAATACAATGTAGAACTAAACAGTAGGTAAAAATTGTATTCAAAACCAGTAACGTTTTACTTTTTATCCTGTATCAATACAGTGTAGAATAAGGGAAGAAGTGGACTCGCAACAAGACAATTTTGGATTTGTATGAATACAGTATAGAGTTAGGGAAGAAGTTGACTTAAAACCAATACAAGTGGAAGCATGCACAGTGCCAATAGAGGGTAGAACTAGGCGAGACAGTGCCTTCAAACCCAATACATGTACAATTGTCCTCTCTGCAAGTTGGGTATTTGAATCAGCAGATGAAAATATTTGTGGTCTGCTTAGAAGAACAAGAATGTACGGATTGAGAATCGTGAAATAACACACAGCGCAGGCAGCCTTGGCTGCATGAACACAGCATGGCAGTGCTCTCAGGGGCCTTCTGTCAGGAAAGCAAAACCCTTATGAGCACTGCTCTTTCATAAAGAAATGTTGCAGAACATTTGAAAATGATTTATGTGCTGAAAAACAATCTGCCCTCCAAATTAACCCTTGTCTGGTTAAAATAGAATGAGGCTGAGTCAACAGCTTTCTTTGGTGCAGATCTAGTTTTAACTCTTTCAGTACCATAATTTTGGACTGAGCCAACAGCTTTCCTTCACATACTATGGGCCCCAAAACATCTCAAGGAAAGCTGTTGACCTGGACTATTATATTCGTAACTCCAGCCATGCTTGGACTTGATTATAAAGAACAAGAATCCAGCATCCTTATTCTAATTCAGGGCAGATCATTTTAGATAGTTAGACTGGTCGCAGGTGGCACTGAAAGAGTTAAGTTCCTAGCCCATGTTTAACAAAGCTGTTGACCCAGGGATTGGTATCCTGGTATGACGCTCGTACAGTTATCATTCAAAGTGCTCTTTATATGTGTGGAAAACATCAAAGTAGCAGAGCAAACAGCATTGTACAGTTGGGCACTTTAGAGTTAAATGAGTAAGAAAAGGGTTAACGAAACCTGTTTATGAACCGTGCAGGATTAATTTGTTGATTTCATATCAGACAGATAATCTTGATTATGCGAGGATTTATGTGTCTAATGATGACTGTGGATTATTGCAGGCTGTGTCTGTCTATCTGTCAGTATGTAGATGGTTCCCAGGCTCCTTTGATGCTGCTCAAAACGGAAAATAAAAACACAGAGACACAGATTATTTTAGCATAGGTATGACAGATGTTGTCAAAATTGTAAGGTGTAATTCAGTGAAAAAGTTTGATGTGCAGAAACTGTGAAAATTAACTCCCTTGTTGAAAAACACAGCAAAGAGCATTCTTGCCGACCTGCCAAACTGAATATCAGGGAGATGGAAAGGAAAATTCAGGGAGATTAATATAGTGACATAAAATAAAAGAATAATGTATTGACTAGATTCAGGGACTGGGTTGAAAATTGTCAAATATTGGAACATTTTCAAGAGTTTTGAGCATAAAGTTCCAGGAGCCCTCCTGGGCCATCAGGGAAGGCTGGCAGCACCGGAAAAGTCTTACTCATCTGAACTGTTTTAACGATCCCGTTCATCATGAGAAGAACTTTTTCTTCCATTACTAAGATGCCTGGAGCCCAAGGGACGATGAGAAGAGTCCAGGTCAACAGATTTTCTGAGCATGCCAAGGAGAGCTGTTGAGCTCTGTCCCAACTCACCACTCAAAGAGTTAATGAATGAAAGGGTTAATACTTTCCAAAGTAAAGGCAGTTATACTCATTATAATTGTCAGTGTTTAATGACTGTGACAAGCTCTTCAAGGTCACAGGTTTAGATCTGTAAACTCCTTTGATTGATGAAAATTTTATTTATTTCCATGCATAATCAAGTGGAGCACAGGACATACTTGATAAAGCGATACATTATTAACATTTCGCAATACAGAAGTGCTCATTTCCATTTTTGGCGCTGGGTTAAGGACCAGGCTTTAGCAATAAGGCACATATATGTTGATAGTTTGGTCCTCACCATCAAAAGGAGCATTGTGCTTCTTGGCTGTGAAAATTAAAGAAGTGATTTATGGTGTGTATTGGTAATTCTATGGCTTATCCAATCACATGAATGCAGCATAGTATCATATTATTATATGCCCAGAAGAAGAAAAAAATCTGCATGAAAGTCATTTAAAGCCAGTAAAAGAGAGAGTGACTTTGAAGATTTAGAATATTCCATCCACTCAGAGTTCCATAAAATGGCTGTTGGGAAAGCATGTCCTACCTCACTCTGCATGAGTGCAGCTGCATAGGGTAATGCTTGAAGTGCCACCTGGTGGTGGAGACTGTACCAGCACCTTGGACTGGTTCTATTCTTCTATACCTTCTTCTGTGGATCATGCTCTTGGATACATGAGAAGCATGCAGCCGCATTACAGTTTCCACTAAAGCATCTCAGGTCTGTTGAAGATGAACCATTAACAAAAAATAAAAAATGTGAATTTAACTTAATGGTTGTTGGCATTTGCTGTATTTGCTAGGTAGTTGGTCAGTTGCTCAAGTTGAAAAAAAAAAAAAAAACCACAAAACAAAACAAAAAAAACAAAAAAACTTTTCTTGGCCCAATAGAGTCAAGTTCCTCATGCATGAGTGTGAAGGCTTTCTGCTCCAAAAACCCTGCCGTTTATTTTGATAGGGCCCCAGAAGCTATTGGTTTTTGTGTGTCAAAATTACTGTGCCATAAATCTGGCCTGGACAGTGAATAACATGTAGACAGTTTATATATAACATTAGCCTAACAATGTCAAGCATCCATGAAATAGAGTGTTAAGTAAACATAGACTCATCCTCTGTCTGCAGGCCAGTAACAGGGTGTTCAGCAGGTCTGTCAATTACTGGCTGATTGTGTGGACTGGAGCCCTTGTCTGCTCACCCCAGTGTCGTCAGACACTTAAAAACACATTTTTTACATTGCCTGAAGTTAAAAGAAAAGAAAAGAGAAGAGAGAAATACAGGAAAGAAAAATCTGATTTTTCTTTTGATATGCCTGCCTCCTACCTGGGCTAAAACAGAAAAGGAAAATTATTGACTTGGCCTTAGGACATGTGAGTGTTGCGGCTACTGTTTTTAACTCTTTCTCTCCCTTTCCCTGCCATTTTCACATGTATTTTCAATATATTTAAGATGAAAATGATATATTCAAATTCTTCATTAAATGAGCTTCCATTCAATTAGCAACATGCCCAGTCTAAAGTGAAGTGGTTCTTGCATTGCCAGGCAAGTCATACCATGCTGCATAACATGCAAACCACTGATTCAAATTCTTGCGTAGTTTGATAATAAGACTATCAGTGGATGACATTTCAGAAATCATAAATTTACCCAGTTACAGTTGATAGGTAGAATCACCAAGGCTGTCCTGTCAGAAAACAAACTCTATACTCTATATTTGATTGCATAATTTCACTGGCCAATCACCCGTATAATTGCTTATCTTCGTATTTAACTGCATGACTGGTGGGGCAGAAAATATAGCTTTGACCTGTCTTTAAGACCTCATTATGTTTCCATGGCTGTATTTTAAAGTACCGCTAACGATGTTAATAAATTCTCCAGTATAGAGAAAAACATATGTCTGTACTGATGAAGTGCCAATCAATTTGTTTTCTCAGTTTTGGAAAATATTGAGCATTTTTTTTTTCAAAAGTAGTCCACAATTAGGCTATTTTCACTCTCAATGTGATGACCTTTGGAAATTAAATACTTGCTCGAAACAAAAGTGTTCCACATGATATTATGCTGATAAATGGTGTCAGATAGTACACAGTGACAATTCCTCACGATGGACATTTTAACAAGCGTAGTTCTTGTGCAAAAATGGAGATTTTAAAAAAAAGGAAGTCATTTTATCCATCACTGAGTTCAAAGTACAATGTATTCAAATGCACAGCCATGCACTGCATGGTTAAACAACTGTTCCTATTGTACGACCACATGGAGTAGCTTGGGCAGACAATGTCAGAGCACGTTTGAAATGTTACATTGTATACTTTGAAAATAGAAGAAGACAGGAGCTCTTGAAAGAGGCACTTTTCTTTTGTGGGTTACAACTAGATCTTCCTTTCAATATTGTATGTGCACTGGGTCAGGTGATTTTAGCAGAGCACAGTGGAACCTGGCTTAAGGGACCTTCCTTGGGGCTTGTGACAGTTGTATAACCCCTGGTCTTGATAAAGACAGGTGAACTTGACGTAAATTGGGGGGGGGGGGGGCAAACAAAACCATGAGACAGGATGATAGCCAAGCAGGACTGAGACAGGGGATGATAACCAAGCAGAACTGTGAGACAGGGATGAGATGATAGCCAAATAGAACTGGGACAGGAGATGGTAACCAAGTAGGACTATGAAACAGGAGATGATAGCCAAGCAGGACTGGGACAGGAGATGATAGCCAAGCAGGACTGGGACAGGAGCTGATAGCCAAGCAGGACTGGGACAGGAGATGATAGCCAAGCAGGACTGGGACAGGAGATGATAGCCAAGCAGGACTGGGACAGGAGATGATAGCCAAGCAGGACTGAGACAGGAGATGATAGCCAAGCAGGACTGAGACAGGAGCTGATAGCCAAGCAGGACTGGGACAGGAGATGATAGCCAAGCAGGACTGAGACAGGAGCTGATAGCCAAGCAGGACTGGGACAGGAGATGATAGCCAAGCAGGATGACACTCTTATAGAAGAGTGACTGGTACTGTACAAGAGGCTCCAGCCCTGTTAGAGCATGACTATAACTGTGTTCTGTAATCAGCAAATTGGCTTTGGTGATAGAGTGACTGAGTGGTAGTGGGGGGTTCTGGCCTGTTAACTGGCAGGCTTGCAGGCCATATATCTTCATCCTCACCTCCTGTACTGGGAGTACCAAGCTCTTATCACAATCACTGCTTCACTGAGCAAGAAAAAATTACGTAGATAATTTATTGCCATCAAATATAGAACTTGTGGGTAAAAGAAACCAAGTGATATCTTTAGTCAATGGTTAACTTTATTGAAAGCATTTTGATCCCCCAAGTGTATTGTGGATGCCGAGTACATGCGTGTATGCATGGATTTGCTTTTAAAGTTCAACCTTCTGAACAAGACAAGCATACAGTTCACACATATGTGCAGGTTCCATTAATGCAAGCATGTAATATATCCATGCTGGCCTGAATGCATGTCAGTGGCAAAATGCACATACCACCTCAATTGCCTGCAAGGCAGACCAAGTCACAAGTTATCTTACTACCCTTGACAGGATTTCATCTATAATAAGGGAATTAACACTATACCACAACCTTCCCTCAAGACTGAGACACCAACCAGTATGTTGATCATTATGACCTTGGCCAATAGCAGCATCTGGTCCCTAGTGTATTGCAATCCGTTACCATGGTAACAGACTGCCAATTAGAAACTGAGTCACTTTTCCAAAGCAAAAAGAGTGACCTTGTTTAAGCAGGGCACCCAGCAGATATAAAACGGAGCTCTGGTCTGTTTTGAAGGCAACATGCCATTAAGCCATAGGAGATGTGCAGAGATGCTGGAAGCTTGAACCATGTGTTTTACCACAGGCACACAGCGTGTGTCAGAGGGCAACCTAATAGCACCCCACTGTATTCATAACTAGTGAGTTGTTGGAAGGTTGTCTGCTATTGGCCCATTTATCAGTAAGTCAACCAATAGGAAGCTTTGTACTTTGAAAGATATCCCATGTTGCCTTAGCCACACCGCTCTGGGTCACTTCCTCTTTACTCATTCATATTTTGGGGGCACCTTTTGCTTTAATGGGACACAGTCATAGAGGCACCATTTACGAAACAAGGAGTAAATTTTGATTCTGATACCTTAATTAATACTCCGGAGGAACATATAGTGAGTGCTTTTCTTGTGCAGTCTTCTGTCCGTAACACATAATGTCTGGCTGTGACTGTGTTATCCTTTGACTCAAGAATCTTGAAACTTTACACACATGTATATCTGAACTCAAGGATGTGGCATGCTTAAAAATTGGGTGACTAGGTGAAGTATCTGGGTCAAAGTGATATGGTAAGGGGTGCATATGTCTACAAATCTCTGTTTAGTTTCAGTTTTGTTAAATGTTGGATTAGTAAGAACTGGTACATGCAGTACCGGTATATGTTTTTTCAAATGGGTGATCTCCCATTGGAGTGGTTTCTCAAGACGGGACCACCATACTGCAATGGGTGGTTTTCCATTGGAGTGGTTTCTCAAGACAGGACCACCATACTTCAATGGGTGGTCTCCCATTGGAGTGGTTTCTCAAGACAGGACCACCATACTTCAATGGGTGGTCTCCCATTGGAGTGGTTTCTCAGGACAGGACCACCATACTTCAATGGGTGGTCTCCCATTGGAGTGGTTTCTCATGACAAGAGACCACCATAGTTTAATGGATGGTCTCCCATTGAAGTGGTTTCTAAAGACAGGACCACCATACTTCAATGGGTGGTCTCCCATTGGAGTGGTTTCTCAAGACAGGACCATCATACTTCAATGGGTGGTCTCCCATTGGAGTGGTTTCTCAAGACAGGGGACCACACCACCATACTTCATGATCATAATGGAGATTCAAAGAAGACATTAAATGTGGCTGAACCAACTCTATAACATTGGCATGTTTTACATGCATGTAGGGTATACCAGGAAGTAACACACAAAATTAGATATATCATAATTTTTATCTTACATTGACATCAATAGTAGGTTGGTACATTACACAGAACAGAAAGTAAGCACAAACAGAGCCTATTGACACTTAGGCTATGTAAAAAATAATAAAAAAAGAAAAAAAATGTGCAGAGAACAACTGTTGACTAATCACTATGTACTTAATGATGACAAAAAAAGAGGGGCGGACCACATTGACAACACTGGACCGTGACAATGGCAAATTCAGATTGCATATGCAAGGAGCTCTCATTCAAGTAGCAACACACTTTGTCTGACAATGTTTAACAAGCCTTTCTATAGCTGCCCCAATGGCAGCAGGAACATAACTTGTAAGGCCACTCATGTAATGCAAAAACAATTCTGATCCAAGGCCTCTACAACTCATCATGGAGGGTGTTAATCCTTTTCTGTTCAAATCGCCCAAAAGCGCCCGAATGTAAATTGTTACCTGCTGTAACATTTTTATTTAAATTTCTCATTGCCAGAAAACATTTTCACTGAGATTAATATTTGAGACCATTCATAACAGTATGCCCTAGGTCAATAGCTTTCCTTGGCATGGGTTAGATACAATGCGCCCAACCACTGCAAGGAAACCTTTTGACTCAGTCATACTCTGACCAGGTAATAGATGGATTTTCATGCTGTTGGGGGGTAAAAGTTTTCACCCTTAATTGGCAGATATATATATATATATACATGTATATATTTTAATTGACTTGTCATAACAGGAGTTTACGCATTATGATTGGTACTGTATGATATTCTGTAAGGGTACATACTAAAGCCAGATAAAATTAATTTTCTATTTTTTTCTTCTACATATATATATAAAAAGAAACCTCCTTGTCTGTATGATATTCTGTGAAAAACAAAACAAAACAAAAAATAAAAAACAGGAAACGTGTTCAATAATGCCATATGTATGTATATACACGTATGTTAAGATTCTACTCAGGGAACATATGTTGTATGTTTCATTAGTACAGTTGTATTCTGTATGTATGTATCTAGGCATACATGTATATATGCTCGTTATACATAACAGGAAATTTTAAAGCATTGTTCAAACACAGAGGAAAGTTGTTTATCCAGAGTTGTATCAGTTACTCGTATCACCAGCAGTTCTCATTCATATTTTGTTGTATTGAAACAATCTGTACCTTATGTGTACGAATAAAGATATACATGTATATATATATATTCACAGTGTATGTACACTGTAGTTGTAATTCACAGTATAAGCACATTGTAGTTCTCATTCACAGTGTATGTAAAGTGTAGTTCTTATTCACAGTGTATGTAAAGTGTAGTTCTCATTCACAGTGTATGTAAAGTGTAGTTCTCATTTACAGTGTATGTACAGTGTAGTTCTCATTCACAGTGTATGTTCAGTGTATGTTCAGTGTAGTTCACTTTGTCAAGCTGGGACTGATAATAGGCAAAACTGGACTCATTCAAGTAACTTGAGCAATTTGAGAGTAAAGCTCGGTCTTGAACCACCTCTGGGCCATGATATAAGGTAAAAGGGTTAATCAGATCTCCTTGCCCCCTCAGTAACTGCATATTTGGTTGTATTTAACCCCATGGTGGCAGCTGGCCATTATCTGTATCATTCAGGCTGAAATGTGGCAGCTTTATGCTTGACAAGCATTGAATGAAATGCTGCGTTTGTAGAACAGCCAAGATGGAAGTAAGTACTCAATGGCCATTTGATTAGTAACTCATTTTGGGAATTGACTTTCATTATGTCAAATCAGTTGATTGAGGGGCGAGGTGTTGTGCCCTGATAATTATCCATACATGATTGCTACAGGGAGAAAAAAAAGAAAAAAACTGCTCAGGGACTCTGGTGGTCAATAATATTAATAGTGCTGTGGTTGCCCACATATAGATGTATGTCCTTGGTAGTAAGGTCGCTTAGCACATCTGACGATCTGTGGGATAAAAGAATGCACGAAGCGTTGTGATCATTAGGGAGGCAATTATCTGTGGGCCCCCATGTTGGGTCCTCCTCAAACCATGGAGGTGAAGTATTGTGTAATAACTACAATTCTGAAGTAATGTCATTGAAAGGAGTCTCTGGTGTGGAATAATGAGTACATTGGTCCTGTGGTGAAGATTTGTGTTATGAAGAATCCGTATCTTTTGAAGATCACCTTGCGGCATAAAAGTATGATGGATAGAATATAGCAGTGAGGGTTCCTCATGACAGTCCAGTGTGACAGGGGCCCATTGTGACAGGGGCCCGGCGTGACAGGAGCCCCCTGTGTGACAGGGGGCACCTGTTTATACAAGAAGAGATAGAATCCTCACTTTTAAGTCCTTCAGTGTCAAGTTTTGAAAGAATATGAATGGAAGTTTGTTATACATTGACTGTTGTTGAAACTGGCCATAAAAGAGTTAAGGTCAGCCTGCCCAGCAGCCAACAGAGGTCTAATATGATATGAGGTCTTTAAACAGAGGTAATGTTACAGAAGTAAATCCAGTATCCTGAGTGGGTGGACTTGAGAAATATAGTCTGTCAGTAAAGGTGGATTTTACAGCAGAGACCACGAATGTACATACCATATTCATTCTTTTAACTCTTGAGGTGGTTACAAAAATACAACATAAAAGCCTTCAATTTAGAACCTTAGTGTAAATATTATAGGTAAAATACTACGAAGAAGATCGATAAGGGTGAAATAATTGGTTTGATTTTCGATAAGGGTGAAATAATTTGGTCTGATTTCTGATCAATCAGATTCCAAGGGGGTAGGAGGCCCTTATTAGGGCCGAGGGAGGGCCTCATTGGGAGGAATATGGTGTGTCTGTCAGTGATACCAGAACAAAGGCACATCTACACATTGTCTCTTGATCCAGGTGTTCTTATGATACAGGTAAAAAAAAACTTGGAGGAGACAACACAAAACAGCAGATTTACGTACGTGTGGTTTTCAACTCCAGGTGTTTTGTCAATGAACTGATCTCTCACAAGGCGGGTAGGTTTATCAGCAGAGACCCTATAAAACAGATCTGTTGTCAGAGAAAAAAATCAACCTGGTGTTGAAGAAATCAAATTGTCAGATCAGTACACCTGTTCATGTTACTGAAATGCCATTTAGTATTTCAATTTATGGGACATTCATGTTAACTGCAGTGCTGCTGTGGCCCTTGTCATTTAACAGGAAGTACCCGTATATACCTGTATGGGTACCCGTATATAGTGTATGGGTACCCGTATATACGTGTATGGGTACCCGTATATACGTGTATGGGTACCCGTATATACCTGTATGGGTACCCGTATATACCTGTATGGGTGGTACCAAATATTTGGACCCATGAATGGATTGGCCCTGCGGCCAAAATATTTGCAGAACAGATGGGCACCCGGGGGCCCAACATTCTGGAATATTTTGGTCCCTCTTAATATTTAAGCCTCGCTCCTTTCATGTTGGGTTTTTGTTACACTTCATGAGACATCTTGAGCACAGTTGTTACTTTGATGATTTTAGTGGTGCAAATTAGGAAAGTTAAACATGTTACAGTGGGCTGTGTCACTGTTTATCTGATTCCAAACAGACAATGTCAAAGATGCTGGTGACTGTTCTATCAGCTCAGTGTGAGAATACACGCAGCTTCAGCAAAAGTGTCTTGGATCATGTGAATGGCATTATAAGTGATGCGTGAATGAGATCAGGTGACTCGATCCTGTTAACTCATTCCACCCTGATGACGCTGTTTCCCGCTAATATCTAAATGTCGTCTGCTAATTGTATTTTGCTAATTTAGGGATTATTTTTCAAAATTGTGGATGAAACTTGCATGGAAGATCATCCCAAATTATGTGTCCATGGTCAACAGCTTTCCTTGGCACACTCTGGGCACCCAGAGTGTGCCAAGGAAAGCTGTTGACTTGGTCTTCTATCAGGATGGAATGAGTTCAAGGTAAAATAATTGCCACCATTTATCAGTTTGTCTACAGACTGCAAGGTTTTTATCACTGTTAGTGATTTCATGCAGACAATTGAGTCCATTTGGGCCATACATTTACTTACACCCCAAAACAAGAAGGAAACCAGTGAACAAGAATTCAGTTTTGTGGCACCAGAACTAGTTCTGTGAAAGATGAACAAGAGGTATTAGGTTGTCAAAATACTACAATTATTCCAATGATATTACCATAACCAGGTACAATGTGTATCAACTTTTCTGTCAATTACATAAATTGTTCACAGGTAGGCCCAAAAGTTTGTTGAACAGCTGGTCCCTGAGGGGCCGACCGGTTCATGGGGCCCAAGTATTCTGTGACACCAGCAGATACCAAACATATCAAAAGCCAGAAGTAGAGTATGGATAATCCAGTGGGACCTGCTGTATACAGCCACTGCCAGGACAGTCATCTCCTCTTTGTGGACACATTTTTCCTGGCCAGAAGACTCAATTTCTTTGTGAATTTACCTGCAGTGACAGGTCACCTGCTGTATGTGGCCACTTTTTTTTGTGGCAGAAACGGTGGCCACATACACTCTATTCACTGTTTAAAAAGTCATAATCACATGTTGCAAGCACACACTTAGCATGGCAAACAGGGAAGAAGGAATCATGATAGGTTTGGTGGAAAAATATTCTTTATTCCCTCAAATGTCAGCAACACCCCTGCTTTTCCTCCAGCAGGCTGTACTGTGGCAGCTAACTGTCACGGTTGCCTAGCAACGGGGTCAAAGATTTTGGTGGGAAGTTGGCATATATGCCCCCTATTGAAGGGGCAGCTGCCATAAGAGGCCAGTGTTACACGTGTTGTGTGCCCTCGGAGTGGGTTGTTAAAAGGGGTGACACCGTGTACCACCAGAGTGGCTCATTGTTCTATTGGACTCTAGCCCAGTGGGGTCTCAGTCACTTTCCCAGTGCATTGTGGGTGCAATATGCCCGAGGATACATGTACCTATTGACTGGTTCACTTTTGATGAAAAGAAGAACCAGATGATTTTCATGACAATGTACCATTTTTTTTTTTTTTTGATGGGAAAACGTTGCATACGGACATGTGTGTGAGGTGCCTTAGGGTTAAATTATAATCCTCTTGATAAGCCTTAATCAGCAAGTATTCTGTGTGTTTTTTCCCCGTATTGTGGAGTATATACAGTAAATGAGACCAGCTGAGCATGAGGACGCAAATGTGTACAGGCTTCACTCAAATGCGAAATTTTGTTTATTGTGGCTAGAGGTAGAATGTTGTCAACAGATGATCATTTGAATGCAAGGCCGAAAAAAACAAGGTATTAGCGGTAGTATTTTTTAAAAATCTCTCAGTGACTGATATTTTCATATGATAATCTGCATTTAAATGCAAATTTCATGTCAGAATTCCCCAGAAGAATAGCTTTTATTCAAGCACCAATCTACTTTGTATGTCGGCAGGCAAATCATTAACTGTTGAAGTTTTATTCAAGCAACATCATGCCTCATATTAAGGTAATGTCCAACCTGGCAAAGTGACATGTACTTCACTTCTAGACCAACTATCAGAGATATATACATTCTTAACATGATAAACCTCTGTACTCAGTCAAGCACAAAGCTTTGCATAATCTGTGTGCAGTAGAGTTGAACTTAAAATTCAAAATTACTATATAAACGTTTGGGGAAAAGTGTTGTTTTTGTTAAATTTTGGACATATGTTGAAAAATAGTCAAGATAAAATGACTAAACTTGTACCAATATGATCTCAATATATGTCGCTGCAAAACTGTATCAAGAATTTTTCATGGAAATATCAGGTTTATTTCTTACAAAGGTCATTTAAAAAATAGCAAAATGCTTATTTTTTGTGTGCAAAGCAGTCTCTCATGAGAGGGTGGTCTCTCACAACAAGGGTCTCTCGTGACAAGGACTACTGTACCAATATGCCTCTTATTGAATTCAGGTGTTCCCATGGCAAGTCATTCATTGTTGACCTGGTGTATTGAAGGCAGCTAGAGCAGACTTACCAATGGAAAAACTACAGTGAAAACTCGCTATAATGACACCATCTGTTCCCTGAGAAAAGTGGCAGATAACTGGCAGACAACTGAATATGTCACATAAATGAATCAAATAACAAAGAAAATAACTTTTTTCCCATGAAAATTTGTGTCATTGTATTGAATGTGTCAGATATCTGAGGGTCATTATAATGAGGTTTCACTGTATGACTATGGTCCCTCTCCTGTGAGACCACTCCAATGTGAGACCACCTGTAATTTTCGGAGGAGATGGTCTTTTATCACTGTTATCTCTTAACTCATTCCACCCTGATAGAAGACTGAGTCAACAGCTTTCCTTGGCGCGCTCTGGGCGCATTGCGCGCAGAGCGCGCTAAGGAAAGCTATTGACCATGGGCATATAATTTGGAATGATCTTCCATGCAAGTTTCATCCAAAATATTGAAAAATAATCCCTAAATTAGTAAAATACAATTAGCAGACGACATTTAGATATTAGCGGGAAAAAGCGTCATCAGGGTGGAATGAGTTAAAACATGGATGTTCGTGCTCAGAAGAGGACCTACTGTCCTGTATATATTCCGTGGTTCTAACAGACAAACAGAAATGAAAACGTACACAAGTCATCTGAAGAGTGCCATTGCCCTGTTGTTATATGTTGTCACAGAGATTTACAGCATCACTTTGGCCTGTCTTGCCGCCCCTTTAGTTGTCCCAGCCAATTTACTAAAGGATTTCTCCAAGATTTTTCTCAACAAGATGTATTATGATATTTGTAGATATATTTGCAGATTATGTTACTGGCTAAGTCGCAGCATTGCGATGGCACCCCAGTCACCCTTCCTTCGCATATGTAAAACTGGAGCACCAGGAAGGTGAGCGGGCCTTTTTCGTGAGGGCCTGTCACGGAGACAGTAATACTGATTTATAGGGCCACTATTGGCCTCTTGAATACGTCAGGCAGTTGTCACACATGTAGCAACAAAAATACCGCCACTGCCTATTTACGGTGGCGATAAGAACCCGTCTAAATGATAATTTATTGGCAAATGGCACTGGAGGGTCATTAAGAAGATTTTATCAATGAAGTTATGATAAAAATTTCATTTCTCATTTTCACAAATGGAACTGAGTTGCCCCCGTTTTTGCATATCAGGTTTACCTTCATTGGATTATGTAATCCCAGTGAGTTTTATTCTTGCCTGCTGGCTCCACAAGGCAACCAAAGCCTGAGGTTGCGGTCAACCAGCCACCAAATTCTAGCATTTCCTGATTGAGTATGCAGATCTGCGGGTACGGTGATCAAGACCTGCTGTAATTGCCTTCCCAGCATGCCAAAGAAATAATCATAATCCTTTCACCATAGGGGGAAAAATATACCTGTATTGTACAAAACCACACAGAGAGGTGCCCAAGAAAAACACTGCAAACTCAATTGTATTGGAGCATTTTTTTAGGTTGTATGGATGGCCTATATTTTGTGCATTAAATTTCCTTTGTGCTTTCAGATGGGTCTCCCGGAAGAAAAGATAACAGGCCGCTATGGCAAGTTGATTGTGCCAAATAACCAGCAGCGGGGATGACGATGGACGCAATGTGATCAGCACAGGAGAACCGAGCCCTTGAATTGTCCGTCTTGCGGAGACTTTGAGGTTCATCATTGACGGAGATGATGTCCATGGAAACAATCACTATAGTTGACTGGGGTTGTAATCAGATTGGGAACTTCCCATTAGCTATGATGGACAAGTTACACTCGGGCCCCCTGGGCTTTACTGTGCCTGGGGGAAGCAAATCTTTGAGAAAAATTGGCGTCCAGATATGATTTACTCACTGCAAATTTGTGTATATAGCAGTCATAAATGTTTAATGCTGGACAATATACTCTTGCAGTTTTTCTGTTCAATACTGGTATATAGGTCTAATGACGAGCAAGTGAATTCGTCAAGGCACTTTCTGTGAGACTTGTATGAATGCTCACATCCAATTACAGGGTGTGGGAGGGGAACAGCCCAGTCGTTTTATTGTTGTCTGATGCATATTTCATGACAACAGCCCCAATAAATCACAATAACTGTGAAAAAAATATTAACAATACATCAAGTTTGTTCCTTTGATAGGACTAAATTTGAATTTAAAGACCAAAAACTGGCTGTAATAATTCGAAGAACAGAAGAAGGGCTGTGCCACACTGGATGTCACCCTCCATGGCCAGACCTTGGGCAAAGATACTGCTTAATCTGGGATAATCACACATGGGGAGATAAATCAGATTTGTGGGGAAACTTTATGAAAATGTCAGATTAGCTGAGATTGGCTTAAATGGATGAGGAGTTTGTGGGTCCAATATTAGATTTGCGTGCCTATGTTAACAGACTAGCCCCCAGTGGACGTGTCCCTTTGGAAAACAGCACAAATGAGGCTGACCACAGCTGGGTGGTGCCTGAGAGACCTGTCAACGTTATCCTTCAGCTGCACACCGATGGACGCAACCAAACTCGACAGAATCAATGCAACACAATCCCTAATTGGTGTGCTTTTATTTTCTCGCTAAATTAAGATATGATTCAATTAGGTGCTGGGGATCTGTGTCGGGTTGACTTACTTGCCACTGCCAGGACGAGGCATAAAGAGACAGGGCAGTATAGGAAATTATTAGGACTGCTCACAATGGATAAGCGCTATTTATTACGCTTGTTAAATGGTCAATAACTGGCACGGGTGAGGATGGACAACCGAGGTAGAGAACAATTGGTAGCAGAATGCACACACCTGATGGCTAGTCGAATATACAAGTGCATGTCACAGGGAGGAATACTGAGGCAAGGCCAAGTGAATGCCACAGTATACATACCATGAGGCAGCATACCACAGTATTCATACCATGAGGCAGCATACCACAGTATACATACCATGAGGCAGCATACCACAGTATACATACCATGAGGCAGCATACATACCATGAGGCAGCATACCACAGTATACATACCATGAGGCAGCATACCACAGTATACATACATGTATCGTGAGGCAGCATACCACAGTATACATATCGTGAGGCAGCATACCACAGCATACATACATGTATCGTGAGGCAGCATACCACAGTATACGTATCGTCAGGCAGCATACCACAGTATACATATCCTGAGGCAGCATACCACAGCATACATACATGTATCGTGAGGCAGCATACCACAGTATACATATCATGAGGCAGCATACCACAGTATACATATCGTTATGCAGCATCGGTGCCACACATAATCACACCTTCACTTTTCCTGCATCAATACCCACAGAAGGGGGTAATAATACAAAACTATTGCTATACAGAGCTTCTTTTTGGTGTTTATAACCGTGGAAGTGCACTATATAATGCTTGGCTCATTCCCTTATGAACACAAATGGTAGGTGCTGCCTGCAAGCATTCTACCTGAGGCTCTGGCTATACTGTCTCCTCATGAGGTCTCCAAGGAAGATCGATGCGGTGCGCATTGACACAATGTGCTGTACACTTGCTATTGTCTGGACCCAGAGAGGTGGCTTTGTCATCGCAATGCACCGTTATTCTTGTCTGTAAGCCTGCTGGAAGAAGCCCCATCTTGGCCTTGATATGAGCGCAGGCGTTGACCCATGTGCACTGGAGCTGTGTCTTTATGTGCTTATAACTGGCACAATTTATCACCCAAAGTGTCAAATCGCTATACTAGTCCATCCTGGGAGAATGTTATTGTCACTTTCCCAGGCAATAATCCCATATGTGGCTTTCCTCGTCATAAATCTAGATGTGTTGTGGAGATTGTTAAGCCATGGATAAGGCTGTGATTGGATGTACATGGTTCATTGTACCTGCTATGTGTGGCCACTTTGTGAGAGGCCACCTGCTCTTTGTCAGAGTAGATCTCATTTTCTTTTGTAAATGTGGTTGTGGTAGAGGCCAGCTGCTGCCTGTGGTCAGTCTGCCAGGGCTTAAATACAGCAGCAAAATGATCAACTTTTTGTCTGTTAAATCTGCACAGAAAAAATATGCTCATTCTGAACACAAATGCTATAAATAAAATTGATATATACAAAGTTGCACACCGTTTTTGTTAATGGATATTATTGCCATTCAGGTATCTCATTAACATACAATGGAAATAACTTTGGCCACCAAAATTGGTCTTAATTAGCAAGAAACCTCTCTCCTTAGTGGTCTTGCATGACAGGTTTCACTGTTCATGATACAAGTAAGTACTTAAGTATACCAGTACATGATACAAGTAAGTACTTAAGTGTACCAGTACGTGATACGAATAAGTCCTTAAGTGTGCCAGTACATGATACAAGTAAGTACTTAAGTGTGCCAGTACATGATACAAGTAAGTACTTAAGTGTACTAGTACATGATACAAGTAAGTACTTAAGTGTACCAGTACATGATACAATCAAGTACTTAAGTGCACCAGTACGTGATACAAATAAGTCCTTAAGTGTGCCAGTACATGATACAAGTAAGTACTTAAGTGTACTAGTACATGATACAAGTAAGTACTTAAGTGTACCAGTACATGATACAAGTAAGTACTTAAGTGTACCAGTACGTGATACGAATAAGTCCTTAAGTGTGCCAGTACATGATACAAGTAAGTACTCAAGTGTACTAGTACATGACACAAATAAGTTCTTAAGTGTACCAGTACATGATACAAGTAAGTACTTATGTGTACTAGTGCATGACACAAGTCCTTAAGTGTGCCAGTACATGATACAAGTAAGTACTTAAGTGTACTAGTACATGATACAAGTAAGTACTTAAGTGTATCAGTGCATCAGTGGATGATACAAGTAAGCACTCAAGTGTACTGGCACATGATTCCTCTCATTTGACATCCATACAGGTGCATATAAAATTGTAACTTGACATCATAATTTTGCACAAATTTCTGTAATGGATTAGGTGAAAAATGTGCCTCTTTTTGATTCCCTGCTTTACTTGCATGTACAGTGGAACCTCGTTAATCTAAACACTTTTGTACCCCAGTGAACTGTTCAGATTAATGAAGCATCTGGATTACTGAATCACTATTATTAGGTCCCTATTACTGATGTTCTACTGTACATACCTTTTCCCTTTTTCTTAGGTGGAGAAAATCGTGAAATCCTAGGTTTATGATTTTACATCAAAACAAATAGATATATACATTTAAAAATCACCAGTGTGTAAATATGTTTTATTTTACAATCTCTGTATTTTCAATTACAAACACTTTACAAAAATCAATCAATGCTTTGAGAGGGAACCTCAAGTACAGGAATTTCATGGTATTTTTAAATTCATTGTTTTAATTTAACAAAAAAAGTAAATACCGAAATAAAAATACTTTAAATACATTTAAAAGAAGATGGTGATCATGAAGATGTGCTGTAGTTGTGAGATTAGGCAGCGGCAATCTCATCAGCTATATTTATGGTGCAAGTAGATTTTTGTACGACCCGAGGAAGCACTAGTTATGTGGACATTTGACTAAAACAATTTTGTGTGGTACTAATTATGAAATTCCATAACTGGTCTGCCATAATATGCCATCAACATTGTCCCTGTGAGCAATGTATTGCACTTTAATCAGAATATTTGTACTGGTAAAATTTTGGTCTTAAGGACATTATGTAATCTGTCATTAAAAGAAGTGTATTTGATACCAAATTTGGTTATTATGTGCTTGGAAGATGAAGATTGAAAATAAAAACTTTTATCCTATTTTATTGTGTTACTTTTTTTTTACAAGAAGTATCGTGTGGCATAACTTGTCCGTACATGTTAAAGGATACTAGCTTGAAAATAGGGAGCATGCTGGCTTAAAGGCGTTGTGCCAATTTACCAGCAATATTCACAGTAGATGATTAAATGATGTCTCCCTGTTGATGGTGTTTCCTGTCTACAATGTGATGACTTCTTTCATTAACTCTTTTAGTGACTGAGTCAACAGCTTTCCTTCACATGCTTCAGGTATGCGCCGAGGAAAACTGTGAACCCTCACTATTCATATGGTCCCTACTCTCTTGTGGTAACTGTACATGTGTAGGCATGCCGGTACTTGAATGAAGGTCAGTTGACAAGAAAAATAAATGTGGTATCGTTATGTCAATGTGGCATCATTATGTCAATGTGGTATCCTTATGTCAATGTGGTATCATTGTGTCAATTCAGAGCACATTGACTTTTGTCAAGATTGGCAGTAAAAGTATTAAATTATCTGTAAAATTCTAGCTTGCGGACTTCTCACATACAGTCTTATAATCTACTTTTCTGAGAGCTTGGAGACAAAATGATTTTTTGAGAGAGCATACATGTAGCTATTAAATTGGATAAACTCCACAAAAAAGTACTGACTAGAATCTATGTCCCCCGTGATTAAAAAACTGAAGAGATTGCAGTTCGCTAGTTGACAAATGATGAATGGAGTACTCCAGGCCTTAAGTTGGTAAGACAAATGCATTTATATCCTTTGAGACTTAAAAAAACAAACTTGGATTGAAAGTGTTGCTATTGATGCTAAAAAGATAATTGAGCACTTGAAAAACTTTTGCTGCTAACAATATATTGGTGCTAAACAAAGTCGGTTATTATTGCAACCTGTTCTTGACTATTGGCTTAATATTCTAGACACAACGTATTCAACATTTGATGCCTGGTTTTGAACATAACCCCGTCCCCTTTGAATTCAGGCAGAATCCCTAGCTGTCCTTGGGGTGGGGTTGGTGCTAAGGGCCCAACCTGCCACAAGGAAAGTTGTTGACCTAGGACATGCTATTCTAGGTGTTGACCTAGGGCACGTTATTCTAGGTGCTGACCTAGGACATGCTATTCTAGGTGTTGACCTAGGACATGCTAATCTAGGTGTTGACCTAGGACATGCTAATCTAGGTGTTGACCTAGGACATTCTAATCTAGGTGTTGACCTAGGACATGCTATTCTAGGTGTTGACCTAGGACATGCTATTCTAGGTGTTGACCTAGGACATGCTATTCTAGGTGTTGACCTAAGACATTCTATTCTAGGTGTTGACCTAGGACATGTTTTTCTAGGTGTTGACCTGGGACATACTATTCTAGGTGTTGACCTAGGACATGCTATTCTAGGTGTTGACCTAGGACATGCTATTCTAGGAGTTGACCTAGGACATGTTATTCTAGGTGTTGACCTAGGGCATGCTATTCTAGGTGTTGACCTAGGACATGCTATTCTAGGTGTTGACCTAGGACATGCTTTTCTTGTGGGCTTGCCAACAATTTGCATTCAAATTGCTTTATATCAACACCCCCCCCCCCCCCAAAAAAATAAGAAAAGAATCCCTTTGGTAACCAAAAGTATAAATAGAATACGTGAGTTTGACATGTTGTAATGAAGTAATGAGACGTACATCCATCAAAGACCTGCCTCAAGACCTGTGTAATCTCCAAATGAACACCATTATATACATTTTTTGCCAATTAGATGGCAAGAACAGGCTCATTGATACATTTTTTTCTCCTATACAAGGAATCTCTAAATGAAACCATTTTGGTACATGAATGTCACCTTCAATTTATTCAACCTGGACAAAGAAAAATGATTTGCTTCATAGCCGTCCATTCTTTAAAACACAAAGGAATGGAGGGCTGCACACTGTCCAGAAATGATACAGACTTTGTTGAGCTTTTATATTCAGAGATGACCTGATCAAATTTCTACGTCTAAAAATGAACATCCTGTCCAGGCTGTGCAGTCTACCTTGGTCACATGATGTGAAATGCACCAATCAGGAGAGTATCAATGTAGTTTGGTGGTTTAAAGAGCTGTATTGCTGGGTTCCTATGTGATACTTGCTTTCAATTGTATTTCTGGGCACTGGAGTCCTATGTACGACTTTGAGCTTCATTTGTGGGTTCCCTTCTATTACTTTGAGCGGTATTTCTGGGTTCCCTTCTATTACTTTGAGCGGTATTTCTGGGTTCCCTTCTATTACTTTGAGCGGTATTTCTGGGTTCCCTTCTATTACTTTGAGCGGTATTTCTGGGTTCCCTTCTATTACTTTGAGCGGTATTTCTGGGTTCCCTTCTATTACTTTGAGCGGTATTTCTGGGTTCCCTTCTATTACTTTGAGCGGTATTTCTGGGTTCCCTTCTATTACTTTGAGCGGTATTTCTGGGTTCCCTTCTATTACTTTGAGCGGTATTTCTGGGTTCCCTTCTATTACTTTGAGCGGTATTTCTGGGTTCCCTTCTATTACTTTGATCAGTATTTCTGGGTTCCCTTCTATTACTTTGATCAGTATTTCTGGGTTCCCTTCTATTACTTTGAGCTGCATTTCTGGGTTCCCTTCTATTACTTTGAGCGGTATTTCTGGGTTCCCTTCTATTACTTTGAGCTGCATTTCTGGGTTCCCTTCTATTACTTTGAGCAGTATGTCTGGGTTCCCTTCTATTACTTTGAGCGGTATTTCTGGGTTCCCTTCTATTACTTTGAGCGGTATTTCTGGGTTCCCTTCTATTACTTTGAGCGGTATTTCTGGGTTCCCTTCTATTACTTTGAGCAGTATGTCTGGGTTCCCTTCTATTACTTTGAGCGGTATTTCTGGGTTCCCTTCTATTACTTTGAGCGGTATTTCTGGGTTCCCTTCTATTACTTTGAGCGGTATTTCTTTGTTCCCTTCTGTTACTTTGAGCAGTATGTCTGGGTTCCCTTCTATTACTTTGAGCGGTATTTCTGGGTTCCCTTCTATTACTTTGAGCGGTATTTCTGGGTTCCCTTCTATTACTTTGATCAGTATTTCTGGGTTCCCTTCTATTACTTTGAGTTGCATTTCTGGGTTCCCTTCTATTTCTTTGAGCGGTATTTCTGGGTTCCCTTCTATTACTTTGAGCGGTATTTCTGGGTTCCCTTCTATTACTTTGAGCGGTATTTCTGGGTTCCCTTCTATTACTTTGAGCGGTATTTCTGGGTTCCCTTCTATTACTTTGAGCGGTATTTCTGGGTTCCCTTCTATTACTTTGAGCGGTATTTCTGGGTTCCCTTCTATTACTTTGAGCGGTATTTCTGGGTTCCCTTCTATTACTTTGAGCGGTATTTCTGGGTTCCCTTCTATTACTTTGAGCGGTATTTCTGGGTTCCCTTCTATTACTTTGAGCGGTATTTCTGGGTTCCCTTCTATTACTTTGATCAGTATTTCTGGGTTCCCTTCTATTACTTTGATCAGTATTTCTGGGTTCCCTTCTATTACTTTGAGCAGTATTTCTGGGTTCCCTTCTATTACTTTGAGCGGTATTTCTGGGTTCCCTTCTATTACTTTGAGCAGTATGTCTGGGTTCCCTTCTATTACTTTGAGCGGTATTTCTGGGTTCCCTTCTATTACTTTGAGCGGTATTTCTGGGTTCCCTTCTATTACTTTGAGCGGTATTTCTGGGTTCCCTTCTGTTACTTTGAGCAGTATGTCTGGGTTCCCTTCTATTACTTTGAGCGGTATTTCTGGGTTCCCTTCTATTACTTTGAGCGGTATTTCTGGGTTCCCTTCTATTACTTTGATCAGTATTTCTGGGTTCCCTTCTATTACTTTGAGTTGCATTTCTGGGTTCCCTTCTATTTCTTTGAGCGGTATTTCTGGGTTCCCTTCTATTACTTTGAGCGGTATTTCTGGGTTCCCTTCTATTACTTTGAGCGGTATTTCTGGGTTCCCTTCTATTACTTTGAGCGGTATTTCTGGGTTCCCTTCTATTACTTTGAGCGGTATTTCTGGGTTCCCTTCTATTACTTTGAGCAGTATGTCTGGGTTCCCTTCTATTACTTTGAGCGGTATTTCTGGGTTCCCTTCTATTACTTTGAGCGGTATTTCTGGGTTCCCTTCTATTACTTTGATCAGTATTTCTGGGTTCCCTTCTATTACTTTGATCAGTATGTCTGGGTTCCCTTCTATTACTTTGAGCGGTATTTCTGGGTTCCCTTCTATTACTTTGAGCAGTAATTCTGGGTTCCTTTCTATTAATTTGAGCGGTATTTCTGGGTTCCCTTCTATTACTTTGATCAGTATTTCTGGGTTCCCTTCTATAACTTTGAGCAGTATGTCTGGGTTCCCCTCTATTCCTTTGAGCAGTAATTCTGGGTTCCCTTCTATTACTTTGAGCGGTATTTCTGGGTTCCCTTCTATTACTTTGAGCGGTATTTCTGGGTTCCTTTTTATTAATTTAATCTATAATTCTGGGTTCCCATGTGTTGCTTTGTGCTATATTTCCTGGTTCTGTGTATTGCTTGAGCTGTTCTTCTGTGGCCCTGTTTATTTCTTGCATCCAGTTCTATATGTGGGTTGCTTTGTGTTGCTTTGAGCTACACGCATGTTTGGGAGATCCTGTTAATTGTTTTGCCCAAAGTGTCTAAGGTATTGTTATTTGTTTTGGGCTATATGTCTGGGTTCCTATGTATTGCTTTTTTTACTTTTATTTCTGGGTTTTTGTATTTTTTGGGCTGTATACCTGGGTTTCCAGGTTATGTTTGTTTTGAGTTGTATTTCTGGGTTCCAGGCATTGTTTCAGACAAATACACCCAGGTGTATTGGTTCTCATTAAAGCTGTCTTTCAAAGTGCAAAGTTATTTCTTTGAAATGTATTTCTGACTTCCTGTATGCTGCTTGTTGAGCTGTATTGCAGGGTACAACTTCAGCTTTGCACCTCTGCTTCTTGGTTCCTATTTTTTGTTTTGCAGCTAAAGAAACATTTGGTACATTGGGCTACATTTTGTTCTTAATAGGAATAGGTGCTGATGAGATATTCTTGGAGAATTTTGACACTGATCCATCACTCAAATTTTGATGCAAACAAAATTTAGGGCATTTGAGAAAATTTGATTTTACATTTCACCTTTTGAATCCAAGAGTTGTCAACCAGATGTTTGACTAATGAGCCAGAGCAGTTTCCAGAGAGAGTTTCACAGAGTAATTCCTGGTCTACAAATTGACTCTGGCTTTACAAAGCTGCTCCAGAGCGACATTGGGAGATCATAAATGCACTCTAACCCTGTATCTTCAGTGAGGCATTGGGAGATCTAAGAATCTCTCTCTGTATATCATCAGTGAGACATTGGGAGATCTTAGATACTCACTCTGTATATCATCAGTGATACATTGGGAAAACTTACATACTCTTTCCTATAGAAACTTGCATTGCTGAAAGATGATTTTATGCTGTTGCTGGAGCATGACTGCCCAACCAATGCAAAACAACTTGACTTAGACTGTTCATGGACGTATAATTAGGGCGTCCGTGGACTGTTGTATTAATCCCTTCACACGCCCATGGCACGTTGGAAATTTTCAGCATGGGATGCTCAAGTTCTGACCTTTGTTTTGAATGTTCTAAGACAATTTTAGCTTAATATGGTAAAAATCTGGAATAAAATGCTATTTTAGCATTTGCTGGTCATAAAATAGGAGGGGCACCTCCGCGAACAGGGGCACCAAAAAGCGATAATTGGGTAGACATTTTGGTACCAGAACGGAGGTTCCTTTCAGGACACCATGAGAAGCAGAAGGCCGAGGAACTGCCACCCTCGCCACTTTATGCAGAGAAACGCCCAGAAAATGCGACAAAATACCCCTTCCCTCGACAAGAAGTGCTGAAATAAGCAGTTTCTCGGCATTTTGCTTTTGCTTCTTCTCAGTTTTTGTATTTTTGTCATTGTGTCTTTGTGTCTCCGGGTGTGAGCTTGGAGGAATCATAGTTGTTGTCGGGACATTCTATTTGGGTCTCGTATGTATTGTGAGCGGGTCGCCAGCACAATTAATGCACAACTGTAGCGGAATCCGTCAGCTCAAAGGGTCTTACCGCGATTTTTCTTATGTAGCTTACCTGAGTGACTTCAATCTGGTCAGTACAAACAGTGTTTAATGATCTCCAAACAGTTTTCATGGGTTTACCAGTCACTCACATACAACTATTATAATTGCCCCCGAGAACTCGTCCCCTGGACACAGAGCTGTAATTTGGTTGTATTGCTGAAGTTGCGACAGGGCCGTTAAAGGCATTGAGCTCGTGCATACGTTGAAGAGTTTCAAGTCCTGAAAATGGAAACTCTCATTGATTAACCTAGAAAAGAACACACATTTTAAAGTATGGTACTGATTATGCCGCGAAACTGACTTATAAACACCGATTATCCTTACCAAAGTGGAGAGAAAGAGTGTTATAAGTCGGGAACATTTTATATATATATATATATATATATATATATATATATATATATATATATATATATATATATATATATATATATATATATATATATATATATATATATATATATATATATATATATATATATATATATATATATATATATATATATATATATATATATATATATATATATATCAGAAGAAAAATTCCTGGCATAATTCATAGGACATCATGGAAAGCTGGACAATTTGAATGAAGGAATTCAGCTCGCAGCAGACACTATGACTTTTTATTTTTTAGGCGGTCTTCACGGGAAACAGAAAGTCACCGGCTTCGAGGAGAGTGGCCGTAACGTGGACAGGGTCTTGTATGCATAACGACTTGAATGTGTTTGAAGGCTTCGTGATCCACGACATTGACATTTGCGAGCTTCCGTGTGCCCAGCAGTCTGACTGTCTGGCAGCAGTGGTCAATGTTCGGGTTCGCAATAACAGCGTGACCTCTAAATTTATGTATTTCGCTTAAAGCAAAAGCAAATCTCAAGGTCAAAGTGAGATCTTTAGTTCAAAGTGCACGGTAACATATCCTAAAATCTGCCATCACCCAATATGTACGATTTTTTGTTGGAAATTGAGTGAAAAAAAAGGTGATGTCATTGTCAACTTATATACGATGTGTATTATACGATGTGTATTAATTAATATTTTATTGCTATTGTGGTGTCTTTTGGGAAGTTTTGATGCATCTTTGCTAGCAATGACAGGGGAAAAATAAAATCAAGCAACCTGACAGCCCAGTCATGCGATATGCTTTTTCGTCATATTGGATTTTGTTGGTTCACCACAATTTTAGTTCATCGACTACCGCCAAATTCACGGAACCTGAAGCCAGCATGCTGACCTTGCCAGTGGCCAGTGTAACACCTGATGCAGATAAACCTAGCCCTGGTGGTCAGGGAGCCTGCTGCCCGCGGAGGTTGACAGACTGGGGACAGTGGGAGGTGACCAGTGACATGGAAGAGACTATCACATGCCAGAGTGCCTCCGAGGCAAGCTCACCACCGCTACATGTAGTAGTTTCATGCAAACCTGATTTTCAATCTCTTTAATTTCATGCAATACGCACATGCAAAGGAAGCATCAGTAGGGTAGAGACTGGATAGTCCAGATATTCTCTTGTAGATTCAATTGAGGTAATAGGAGCGTCAAGGGCGGCGGTGTCTGAACTGGACCTATACTAACCACATTAGATAGTGAGATTATCCATTTATGCCGTACTAGTCCACTGTCTAGACTATTAAAGGCCGCCACTCAAACGCACTTTTTGTTTTACACGTCCTATATAGCAGTAAAAAAAGCAACATGATCGTGTTTCCTAAGAAAGGTGAATGAACTTGTGTTTATGGGAACCATTAAAGAAAATAGGTTTGTTTTTGCATTTTGGAGTTTTTTGGCATATGTTTTTTCAAACTCCCGATTTAAACTTAGTGTGAAACACATTTCTATATTAATTAATGTGAGCTAAACTCATTTGTAATAAATAATAAACGTTACCACTAAATGAAGAATTAAAGAAATATGTTTGTATTTCTTTGATTCGCCAGGAGGGTTATTCTCGCCAACTAGAAGACTGAGACAGCGGACGCCATCAAAAATGACATGACAGTCGGTGCCCCCGAAACCTGTTCTGATGGTACCTTTGTTTATCGTCAAACGCTGCACAACCTGTCTTCTAAAAGTGTCCGTCACACGTGATAATAGTAAAATTTAGTGTTTATCCATCAGGTTTTGAGGTGATAGACATTGATACAATAATCCAATTGTAAAGGCTTTGATTTGAGGATTTCAGAGTTTGAAAAACATGGATGAAATGTCACGGGCTGTTATATTTGGACTTATCGGATAATAATAAAATTGATCGACATCATCATGACAGTGGATCAAAGGGTCTATGTTCTATGATGCCTTTTTCTTTGCAAGATGCCAGTAGACAGCGGATGACAATACCAAGATCAAGTTTTGTCAAGTTAGAAAAAAATCATGAAGTTGCTCAGCAACAGGTTAATAAGAATCTCAGAGGAGAGGGAGGAAAGGGAATGGTGGTAGCCCTTATAAGGGCTCCCATAAGTTCTCCCAAGGGAAATGCCTGAGCCTTAGATGCGGGGATAGGGTGTGTGAGCGAAAGTTTTTTTTCTTTTTGTTTTTGTTTTTTAAAGGGGAAGAAACTACAAGCAATGAGTGTAGGGGGATAAATTTAGGACCAGGTCCCACTACCGCTGTGAGAGAGTGTGTGGTGGAACACTTCGCCTCGGCTCTGGTCCTGGAAAACATGACAGCACAAGCTGATTAGGATAACCATGGTTTCCTCCACTTCATCTTTTTTTCTTTAGGCCGCCTGGGTCACACAGGACCGCAGTACAAAAGCGGAGAGCCACATTATTGTTATTATTATTACTATTATTGTTATTATTATTACTATTATTGTTATTATTATTATTATTATTATTATTATTATTATTACTACTACTACTACTACTACTACTACTACTACTACTACTACTACAACTAAACTACTACTATTTGATTAACTTTTCCTGTGGACATGATTTGATCATCACTCAAGGATCTACCTGCCCAAAGGAAGACCAAGGACCCTGAATAAATTGTGACGGTAATTACATTTAATTTTATAAATTCGGACACCCGTCGTCGTAATAGGTTGCCACGTTACTCGGGAATTGATTGTGCCAAATGTGAACCACTCTAGGATTGCAAAATCGTATCTTTGCTCCTCGACAAATAACTGTGAACTCTCGCTGTACTGGAATTCTTTGAAGTTTTGCAGATATGTCTCAATGATATAAAGTGATATAAACCTTCTGTATATCATGCAGATGGCAGGTAAATACTGTGACATCCGGCAAAATGTACACGAAGGTATTAAATATTTTGGCATGCATATTTGATGTTCTTACTGTACACCACTGATTTTGAGTTTTAAATTGTACGCGCTGAATTTGTTGCTGTCGGTCAGTTATGTAATGGATGGTTTGTCACTCATGATCTAAACAAAGTAAATTGAGCCCAGTTCATTTCTAAACAAAGAAAATTGTATGCGTTCTTCTGAACCATGGATTTTTTTATATAGGTGACATCATAATTATATAATTTTGGAACCCCTCCTCCCTTTGGTCTGCTAAATATATAAACTTTCTTACTCTTTCCTATCATTTATTCTAATTCTATTATATGAAAAATTCAAAATTAATTACGCCAGTCTGTATCACGAGAATATATATATATATGTGTGTGTGTGTGTGTGTGTGTGTGTGTGTGTGTGTGTGTGTGTGTGTGTGTGCGAAATTTACAATTATGAAAGTATTGTTCAATTTTTTTCAGGACATACTTTACTTTGTGCTCAGCCGCATCTTCTGAGTACGTACAGACATGTTTGTACCACTATTGTGGGAAATTGTGTGCGGCCATCTGTGCGACCGAGAGACGTAAATATAGAAAATCTGTGTAGATAATGAAAAATAGGTAAATTCTTCGTAATAAACCAAGGATCTATATGATCCCTTGTAAATTGCATGCGTCCTGTTTGCTATCTGTTGTTTCCGGTGCGATGCAACAAGTAAATGATGCATGGTGAAAGTAAACATATAATTGCAAATTCACTTGTAACATTTGTTGCAGGTGTCTGAGGCAGCAAAGTTATAAGTATGAAAAAGGGGCATAGAGAGATTGATGGGTTGTTTTTATTTATTTTTATTTTATTTTATTTTATTTTTTTGTACATCTGGCAACGTGAATTTTCTATCGGATGTAACAACGCTTTAACAATCTTTCCCGGTCAAAATGACCAGTATAGCGCTTTGATGTGAAATGTCGTCTGCTTCAATGTTTTCACATGAATTTTTCGTAAATACAAAGCATTTTGAATGAAAATTGTAAATAAGATCTCCCAGCAGGAAGACATGTCATCAGGTTAGCAGCTTTTTTTGGCGCGGGTTAACTGACGAAACGCCATTATAAATCGAAGCCTTAAGTTTGCTTCCTCACATTAAGAAAGAGCAGTATCCGCCGAGGAAAGCTGTTGACTAAGACACTTTTTAGATATCCTCCAAAATTTGTGAAAGCTTGAAATTCCATGAAAAATATGACGGAGAAGACAACATTTTGGAGCAAACGGCTGTTAAAGTTACTGATTGGTGTCGACCAATTTCAAAGTGATAATGTTGAAGGCTTTGTCAGCTAATTTCAGTTCAGTCCAAATTCCATATTGCACTGTAAGTGGTCGTATTCCGTTAAGTCAACATGTTGCGGCACAAGGCTGTCGATATAGAAGCATTTTATATGGCAAGCCGAAGCTGCAAATATTTACAAACAGAAATATCTAAATTCGGAAATGCGGGTATATTTATTTGAATATTGATCTTCTATTTTTAACAGAGATATCCTGAAATAGAGATTTCTGTATTTCTAATATAGATATCCGAATTTTTAATACAGATGTTTCTATTTGACAAAATGCAAATATCTGTATTTCCAGTCTAATTCAGATATAAGAATTGCAGATACAGATATCCCTATATATGAATGTTTGCAGGTTTGGCTTACCGTAGTTTTAAGCTGTCAAAATTAAGTGCTAATGCCCTCTCAAAAGTCATGGTGATGATCAGGAACTAACATCATCTGCAGTCCCATGATACAATCATGAACTTTTAACTTAAAGTATCATTCGTTCATATACTACGATTGCACACATTAATACAAGCTTGAGGGGATTCACTTAAAGAATAAGCTGTACTAATTTGCCCAAGCAAACCGGTCGACAGCAATTGGCAGTTTTTAAAGTCACATGCTTCATCTTTTTAATTTTATTTAATGTTGCAATTTCACAGGTTTCGGGAATGAACGTGTCGTAGAAGCACACCGGTGCAATATGACTCAGTCTCAATTATAACAGTATGTTTTTTCTTGGGAATATATGTGTCCATATGATTGAAGTTTAACCGTCATTACTTTTACTTTTTAATCATTCGTTTCCTTCGTTTACTCTGGACTCGTGCACACAGAATAGTCTTGGTCCTGGCTATAGGTACGCATGATGGCTGTGAGTCCTGCTCTTAGTTACCCCGCTCTTATGTGTATACGCACCTATATATATGCAGCGTTTCCCTCAACCCACAAATGGGGGTATATGACCCTTTCAAAACTTTAAATACCCTCTGGCAAAATTCTAAAGGGTCACAAGTCTTGTTTAGTTCCATGTAAAATTTGTTGAAATTTAGTGTTCTCCTCTGTAATTCCGTCCTTGTTACCCCATGCAAAATTCCTAATGGAAACACTGATATAGATGATAAAGTGCAGGGTCTTTGAGGGAGGGTATTTTTGTAAACACAGTTGGGCATAATTTGTTTCATGTTTGCCTGGAATGGCCAAGGCTTGTTTTGAATGCATTAAAGATTTGATCCCAAACTTGGTTTTTGTCTGTCGTCATTCACAAGTTAAGGTTATCATGTGTAGGGAATAATACACAGACACACGCACACTGACCCATACGCACTCACACACACACACAAATATATATATATATATATATATATATATATATATATATATATATATATATATATATATATATATATATATATATATATAGTGGAACCTCCCTATTAAGGCCACCCGAGGGACTGAAAAAGTCTTAATGTGGATGTAATTCACGGATAAACAAAAATGGGTCTGTAGATTGGTGGTCTTGATATAGAAATGATATCTTTATGGAGGTGGTCTTAATTGGAGATTCTAATATATATATGAGAATCGAGTGTTATGCTGTAGATTTATATTATGACGTCATAGAATCATAACGTCACGTAACCATCACCAAAGCATGAGTGCCAGTATCTTGTTTGAGAATGAAGCTTGAAAAGGGAATAAAAATTCATGAAACCAGTAGCAAAATATAACAGAAAAAGCCTGCAGTTATTTGTTACAAATATGCATTTATGTATGTATGTATGTACGTACGTACGTACGTACATAAATACATACATACATACATACATACATACATACATACATACATATATTCTATGATCGGCTTGCGGGTCGGCTGAACAATATCATTCAGCTTTTACTTGCTTTTTCACTTGGTTTTTACAGGATAGTTTCCCACCTGCACCCCATCACACCCAAGAAAGCCAAATGAAATAAAAAAAAAAAAAGGAAAAAACGTCTTTCAAAGGGAAAGCATTCCTTTGTACTCCGGTTCCCTGCTTTCCTCCTTTGTGGGAACGATACGGTATTTCTGATACACAAGCTGAGCACAGAGTGTTGAGTACGGGCGTACGTGCCGTACACAATGCTGATTTATGTCTATGATAATTCATAAAGTGTATTCAGCCTTCTGTTCATTTGCTCCGTCAATATTTTCAGTTAGTGTTGTTTTAGTCACCACAATTTCCTCATGTTGGCAAATACTAATATTTAACATTAGGCCTACGGAAGCACGTGATTGATTGTTTCAGTTAAAGCATTCCTTTGAAAAGGTACCCGTACGCAATCGGTATTTTTTAACTTTTCTGTTGTTTGGCCGGTCGCTGGTTTTTGCTGCCTGGCGGGCCTGCCTTCCCACATCACTTTCCATCATTGGGTAAGGTCAAGCAAGGATTAAGAAGGCATGCCCAACACGCAAAATTAAATTTTATTGCAAAATGACTGAAAAGTGCAAAGTAAAATTTTTTAATGTAAGCTTCCATATTATTATTAAGGTCATGTCCAACCGGTTTTGGATATATATATATATATATATATATATATATATATATTGAGATTTGGGGCATTTTAGTACACACACACAATATATATATATATATATATATATATATATATATATATATATATATATATATATATATATATATATATATATATATATATATATCAGTTCTCCGAATTGAGTTGTTCTAGTCCCAATACGGTCTGAAGAAACGAAGAAATGGTAGTCAATGAACCTTGTTAACTTTGCAATTTTGATAATAGACGACAGGTATTTGCACCAAAATGTCCAGTTCATGTGCATATTTCTGTAAAACTACTCTCTGATTTTGATCAAATAAAACCTAATTTACTCTAAAGATTCTTTAAAACAAAGACATCGGGGATTTTCTATGAAAGGAACAATTCTTTTTAGCTCAGCTGACTTGTCAGCCAGCAGAACTGATGCCATCGCTCTTCGTCTGTTCACAATTCACATTTTTGACTTTTCCAAAACAGTCAGCCAGATCAACTTCAAACTTTGTGGCAATGTACCTTGGGTGGGTCTCTACCGAGTTTGTTCACGCTGGGTCACGCTCCAGTGATTTAGGATTTTTTTTTGTTCGTTTTGGCGGCGAATATTAAAAATTCTTCACCAAAACCGCTCACGAATTGCTTTGATATCACACAGGAACACTCCTAAGGATTCCTAGTTCCTAATTTGTTCACCAGATGGCGTTGCATTTTTTCTATTTATTTTATGATTTTAATGTGTGTTTTCGCTATTTTTGACTTCTTCTCCACAACCGTCACTCAGATAAAGCTGAAAATTTGTGGATATGTTCTTTGTGAAAGGGTAAAACGAAGTTGTTCACTTGATGGAACTGCTATAGATTCCTGCTTTTTAACGATTTTTTTTCAATTCGGGTACTTATCGGTAAATGCACGTTTCCTTTTAATTACCATGTAATTCAATGGGCATTCTAATGCCAAGTCACAATTTAGATTTCTTCTCTAAAACCATCAGCCAGATTCACTTCACTTGATAGCAATGTACATTGGGTGGCTCTCTACAAAGTTTGTTCAAATGGTCACACTCCAGTAATTTTTGTGAACTTTCTTGTCCTTTTATTGGGCAAATCGTAAAACATCTTCTCCGAAGAAACAGGAACACTCATTGGGACTTTTAGTTCCTAATTTGTTCACCAGGTGGCGCTGCATTTCATTTTTTTTTTCAAAATGATTTTTATGTGTTTGCGACTTCTTCAGAACTGTCACTCAGATAAAGCTGAAATTCGGTGCATATATTCCTTGTGAAAGGATCAAACTAAGTTGGTCACTAGGTGGCACTGCTGTGGATTCCTGATTTTTAACGATTTTTTTTCGATTTGGGTATTTATGAGTAAATGCACCTTTCCTATTGATTACTACGTAAATCAATTGGGATTCCAATCATAATCCACATTTTCGACACTTTCTCTGAAACCATCATCCAGATTGACTTCAAACTTGGTGGCAATGTAATTGGGTGGGTTTCTGCTAAGTTTGATGAAATGGTCACGCTCCAGTGATTTTTGGACCTTTTACGATTTTCTTTTAATGGGGAAAATCTTAGGAAAACCTCTGCCATACCACTCATTCAATTGCTTTGATATCACACAGGGACACTTCAAGGGACTCCTAGTTCTTAGTTTGTTCCACACAGGTCTATTCAGTTGCAACTTTGATTTTGTGAACAAGCTTTGGTCAGCTGGGCAGTTGAAAATTGTGTCAAAAATTAAGTGTACACAAACTTTATCAATTTTGACAAAATCAGCCATTTTTGCAAATTTGTCTCACCATTGTCAGAAAAACAACAGATGCAGCTATGAAAAATCCCTTATGTGTTTTTGTAGTTACTTGTATTAAGATCACAATAGCACAAATTTGACTATTTTATCTTGAATATTTGTCAATCAAATATCCAAAATTTCACAAAAACACATTTTTACCAAAAATGCAAATGTTATACAACTTTCAATGTTCAGTTCCATCTTTAGTGCAGACAGACTCTGCAGTGCCTTGCGGTCAATTAGCTATATAGGTTTATTATGTAGGAATGCATATTTCTGTGATATTTGGCCTAGAAGTGAAGTCACTTTCCCATGTTGGACAATACCTTTACCCTTTCCCCCATAAAAATCATTCTGAGCTCAATAATTGTTGTTCAAGCAGGAAGGATTTTTTTCTCTCTTTTATTGAAGTAGGAAGGATTATTGGTCGATAATTTTTTAGATGCATGGTTGAATATTTTAGCCGCGTACACACACACACACACACACACACACACACACACACACACACACACACACACACACACACACACGCACACACAACTCCCGTCAATTTTTGTAATCTCAATAATTCATTTATAAAGAACAGTGGTTTATGGAGTTCAAAAATGAATTACAGAACTCGTGAATTATTTTTGAGCTAAAAAAATCATTTGCGGAGATAAATAATTCAAGTATAGAGATCAAAAATTTAATTACGGAGATCAAAAAGATAATTATTGAGCTCAACAATGACCTATTGAGCTAAAAAATTAAGTGATTGATGTCAGTAACTCCTGACTAAATGTTAAAGACTTCCCATAGAAAAACAACATCTCTATTATCTGGCACAATATGAGAGAGAAAACGGAAAAGAACACGGTGTATTTAATACATTACAAATGAAATACCTCAAGCTGACTTCTGAGGCTACGACGTACGCAACTTTCAGTTGTTATTTTGATCTTAGATTTTTGGAATCGCTTTACTATGAAAATGTAAACACTTTAACTTCCATCCAGAAAGAATGTGGTTGGATCAACATGCATGCCCCAGACGTGTAAATTTGAAATTCAAAGTCCCTAAAATTATATCACCACTAAAGTCTGGGAAATGATGTCCCAAAACCCAATGCCTTTTTCTTCTTGATTAGACAAAGTTGGAATATATGGGGCCCATAATACTCTTCAGTGTGGCAGCTCAATTACAAGATGATACATTGTGGCCGTTCGTCTACAATACAAAACAGATTTTAACTCTTTGAGCTTGCCTGTTTATCGTCTGGGCAGTAGTGTAAATTTGTGGTATTATTACTGTATTCTCATCATCACCATCACCATTATTATCAAGCTTGAGTTGGAATGAAAGTCGACTGTAATCAGGTAGGCCTAACGGTGTCGAAAAGAAGCCTATTCCCCACTGTGTTCAGTTACAGCGTAAAAGCCAGCTTTCCTGGGTGCATTGAAGCCAAAGCGCCGAAGAAGGTGTTGATCTGCGCTGTTTTTGTCTCCCCTGGAACTGGAGGCTGGTACTGGAATGACACGTCTACAGGGAAGTTCAATCCGGGATTTTTCGAACAATTCTGATGAGCGTATGCGCAACTTTTTTGTGATTAGCGCTGAAACTAAGAGTTGACAGGATGGACATTGCTGTAAGGTTTTCGTGCAAAAGTTTTGAAGAAAACAAAGAATCAAAAGAAACAGGAAAAACAGACGACGTTTGACATAGCCAGTCGTTGTGAACAGTTTGCCCAGAGGTTCCGTAGTTCCGTTGAAAATCATTTTCATAACATCTAACGCTCACCCGACATTTGCAATCACACTACCGATTTTTGAGAAAAAGAAATTGTCCTGAAAAATGGTTCTGAGTTAGAGTCGCCCCCCCCCCTCCTCTTTTTCATCATAAATTTAATGCATTTCAAACTTAAGTTGCAGAATAGGCCTCTAAATGGAGTTTTCTTTTGTCAAAACCCCAGAGCTTACTATATACTTGTGCTTCTCTCCCTGGAACGCCACCAATATAAGGGCATTGCCCCAGGACCCCGGCTGGGACCTAGGCAGTCCCTATACCCCCCGGCCTGCAGATACAGATTTCCACCTCCAAATTCTAAAGAATTGCAATAATATTTGTTGGAACACCTGTAAAAATGTAAAGGTTTTTGATGTACGCGCGTCCTGTCCAGGCTTGAATACACGAAGGCAAAGGCTCTCGTGTGAGGACACTTGTTACCATTCCTTTTATGGCAAGCCGTTTTGACGTTTGGTTTTAATTGGCGATATTGCTACATCATTTTGTGATATTGCTGAATCATTTGGCCAAATCGCCAAGTTATTAAGTGATATCGTTAAATATGAAGTGATTTTAGCGATATCTCTATACATTTACCGATGTCGCCAAATGTATTTCCGCTTCCTATCGCAATTTTATCCAATATGGCTGCCGATCTGAAGGGAAGTCGATGGTTTTATCTTCGCAAAGTCTTTCCTCTCAGGTGTTCTCAATGAGTTTATTACCATGCTGCAAAGACTCTAACTGCTGACTAATAAATTTGTTGTCAAACTTATCAGTTAGGCCTACAGGTCCTAATACTCGCTTCTGCGCGCCAACAAATATACAGGCATAGTGCAATTACCCAACATGCACCGATTCACTTATTTAGCGATATCGCTCAATCATTAGGAGAGATTGCTAAATGAGCTAGCAATATCGCTAAATAAGTTTTATTTGGCGATATCGCTAAATCATTTAGGGATATCTGTAAATGGTTTAGGGATATCATGAAGCGATTTAGAGATATATCACTAAATGAAACAATTTAGTGATATCGCTAAATGATAAAGCGATATTGGTAAATGATTAAGACCTATCGCCGAATGATTCACAAATATCAATAAATGATTTGGCGATATCGCTAAATGATTTAGTGATATAGAACTAAATGTCAAAACGGCTTGCTGTATGCTTTAGGTGTGCGTTGAATGTAGAGATCACTGTCAAGGTATGCCAAATGAAGGACTCCAACGTAGTGATACAAAGTGGCAATTTGCCCGGCGGAGGTTACACAATGATAAAAAGTCACAAGGTAACTATGTATGGCTCACAGTTATACTAATCAATTAAGTACAATTTAATTTTGCTCAAGATAACAACCTGGCAAGTCTGCAAATATTTCTTGTTATTCGCTCGATACACAGAAAGGTACGAATGCATTAACACAGAGCTACGCACTTTGTTTAACACTTTCCTGACGGGAGTTTCATACTCAAAGAACCCAGCAAAAGGAGCTCGGTGCTTAAATCGGATACATTATCTGCATATCTGCTCGCAGCCCAGAGACACCTCGGTGCTCAAAGCAGAGATAGCAGCTGCGTGCTCACAGCACAGCAACACTTCCGTGCTCAAAGCAGCGATAGCAGCTGCGTGCTTGCAGCACAGAGACACCTCGTGCTCAAAGCAGAGGCAGCAGCTGCGTGGTCAAAGCATAGAGACACCTACGTGCAGGTCTACGTCCATACAAGTAGCAAAGATACAGCCCTGTGCTCATATAATGCTGAGACAGCTCCATGCTTAAACCAGAGACAGCACTCCATGATAAAAGCACGAAAACAACCGCTACAAACTCAAGTTAGAAACAGCAGCTGGGTGCCCACAACAGTTCCGTGTTTACAGCAAAGCAGCTCCGTGCTTACCATGCGGAGACATACGCCTCGTGCTCAAAGCACAGTTGCAGAAACAACAGTTCCTTGGTTGCAGCCTGACGACAGCTCCATGTTCAAAGCATGGAAACAACTGTTTCTTGCTCAAGACACGGAGACGAGCGAGGAGAGAGTCGCTCTTTGCCCAAAACATACGACATAAATTTAAAGTCACAAATTTCAATTGCTCTTTTCATGGAATTTACGTCAAGAAATGTGTTGAATGTATCTCCGCCTCTTTATGCATACCCCTGTGCAGTCAATAATTTTTCTTGTTATTTCCATTAACAGTTAACATACCTTTACGTCAACGGATATCCTACATTGGGTAAAAAAAAATAAGCTAGGCTTTTTTTAAAGTAGGAATATCGTATGAACAAAAGCAGACAAAAGAGAAGAAGGCAGTATTTTCCACGCAATGTATTGTCCCCAGTCGTGGAGGATGTTGAAATAAACAAAAATATGAAAAGCTACAAGTATTGACTGGCTCTAATACTACAAAGACCTAAATATGTTGCTGCATACCATAGATCTCAGAACTAAACCGAGCGCCTTAAAACTAATATTTGTCAAATAAATCTAGTTCATGTGATCAAACTATGATATCTTAATTCCTAGCGAAACACAGAATTAGACAGAATTCGGGATACATGTCAAAATCTACGGAGGAGGCGCTTTTTCTGCACTTGTTAAATAACATTTCCTTGACAAAATACGTGGCTGATAAAGACATTGCCGTTGGCATCAGGTGCTGCTCAGAATTGTCAATACCATAAATTGGATTTGAGACACGTACTTTGTCGGATTCTACACAAAGTGGGGATTGTAATACAAGGACTGTCGTAGCTCCAATGTAGGATTGTGTATTAACTTGACACCCAACCTTAAGTTCGTATTAAGCCCCAGCAACAAAATCAGTCTCACTGTTTCTATTTTTCTCACCCATTTTGTAGTTTTCCCCCTCAAACTAAGCAGCTTTTCTGTGGCGGCTTAAATAGGTTTAGTAATGTTTGTGTCTTTTGACCCTGCGTTGTTGCTACTTTATGTTTATGATTCCGTCTATTTTGATTAAGAACTGAGAAAAGGAACATTACATGTATTTAAGGCAGAGTACAACTTTCAACTCCCGGTAATGTATCCCAGTAAACGTAGGGACGACAATTGCACGTTTTAAAGCAAATATTCCAAGACAAAGGTCACTGATACACAGGTACAGGGGCAAACTTTATACTTATTTGACAGCACGTTTTGAAAACCTTGTGCTGGAGAATTTTTTTCAGTTATTTTCATACGTTCGTTTTCATGTCAAGACATTAATGAGGACTGTTTATACGTGTACATGATTTGTCGAAAAGCTGGAAAATTTAATGTTTTAATTTGGTAAAATTGTGGTTCCGTGCGTCTTTGTGTACATATGTTATGCATATCTGTAAAATGTTTCCGAATGTAAGAAAACTTGGGCTGAAAGGCCGAACGTACGGTAGGTGTTTTTTTTCATTTTACCAATGGTAAACTGTAATATTTATATCAATTTGTACGTAGAAGGTGGGAAATATCAATTCCTTACCCATAAAATGTAACCAAGTAACACTTCCATGTTTATGAACAGAAAATCCACCAGACAAAAGGACCAAATACCATTTGGCATAACCAGCAGTTTAGTACGCTTATTGTTGCTTTATATCGTCATAATATTCATTCTGTACATTAGCATATTTGTGCTCTTAATAATAAATTGACAGAACCAAAGGAATAACTAATGCCCTAACCGAGCATGCACTGGAATGTATTAAAGAAGACAGGATCATTGGTATACATTTACCTGTTATGCATAAAGAAAAAGCATGCAAAATTTGTATGGAATGTGAGCCATTACATCTGCATTACATATTACGTAAACAAAGATAATAAAAATAATTTATAAACTATATTTACGAAATTATTAACCGACAATACCTACTAATCACATTTAGTTCTGACCATGCGACTGAGTCTGCTAAACAACATAAAACACTACAGCCACAAACATTCTACTGTGTGGCTTCCTCGGTATGTATTGAGCTCTTCTTTCCAGCTGGTTGTTCACTGAAAGATAATTTTGTGTTGGAAAGTGGTTCGTATTTAGCTCTAAACACCAACAGCTGTCTGCAGCGGTAAAAACGTCATCCGGATCCCCCACTCACCGCCGTTTGCCAACCCAACATCTTTCATGTGATATTTTTCAGTGGACAAACCTTGAACCTTCTAACTAATGACGCAACAGCAGCGCTTTCAATCATTCCGCTAATCCAAAGGACGGCCTTTGGATTTGTTTAAGTATGTCATCCGTGTAAACTACAGGATCTTATTACATAAGCTAATTAATTAAAAGTTTGTACAATTAGAGAGCACTCCTAAGGCCTTTAGACTATAAGCAGGTGGCTGGTTTGACAGCGCATGTCATGTAGTGATCGCTGAGAATAGGCGTTTTTGATAAAATGGATTTTCGCAACGCTTTGTTGTTTTTTTTTTATGCTCCTCAGGCACCGCTCTCTGGTCGATGAACCACCACGCGGTGGGTGGACATAAAACGCATTCTCTGGAAGTTAACCACACCGCCTTTATAGTTGCCTACGGCATTTTTTTTAAATGTTATAATCTTTTCTCCTTCGTATTATTTGGAATCTTTATCCGTCTTTGTCCTTTTCATTGTACCTGCCAACACAAATGTTCTGTTTTTGGCTTAAAAAGAGATTCTCTCCTACCTTGTTTTTCTCTTTCTCTCTGTGATATGGTTACAATATGAGATTACATTCCAGTTTCCACTCTCACGTCGTTGCCAAATGCGCATTCATCTAGCATTAAACAAAAGTTGGAACGATTTAAATCATGGCAATTGGGACAATCTATAATTTCAATATGGCTTTAGAGAATGCCAGCCAACTGAACAAGCTTCATGTGAACTAACAGACAGAATTCTGATCTAAATCGAAAAAGAGGACATGTCTCTAGTTAAGGGATTTATCAAAGGGTTCTAACACTATAGATCTCAATAGTTTGTTACAAAAATTAAACAATTGTGGTATACAACAAAATAGTTGAAAGTTGCATAAAAGTTATCTCAGCAACAGATGCCCTTATGTGAACCCAGAGGATATAACATTTCACTTATCAAACATTTTAACTGACATCCCGCAAAGATCTATACTACGTCCGCCATTCTTTATTATGTAAATAAATGATATTATATCAGGTTCGAAATATTTAGATTTAGTATTTATGCCTATGATACTAAATTGTGTATAACAATAAACATTTGTTACGAAGAAAAAAACAAACGGCACAATTTTCCAAAATATTAATACAGTACATGGCTGGAAGTAAACTAGTACATGGCTGCAAGTAAACAAGTGCATGGCTGAAAGTAAACAAGTCATCTTTGAATATAAGCCGCGCAGGATTCATGTTATTTCCTAAGTACTTAGGGACAGTAACTTTGCCTTCTTTTGAACTAGATCCGACAGGAATGTTTTTCCATTGTCTCCATATATGTTATTGTTATCTAATTTAAATTTTGCAAAAACATGTGAATTTCAAATCTCGAGTGTCTTTCAAAGTATAACAAACGAAGTCCAGTTTCGGCACGTTATTAACCTTTGCCCATCTAACAGATATTGAGCATTATATTGCTTAGTTGTATAAAAATAAAGTCTTCCCAATGTCGTTAAAATATGTGAAAGATGAGAGATAACTATGTCATTCTATATATTCAATATATATATATATATATATATATATATATATATATATATATATATATATATATGTATATATATATATATATATATATTTGGTTTGTCAGTTCACAAAGCTACCGTATTATATTTTAATGAAGCAATTTTTCATATATGCGTCCTGTACGGGTGACAGTATAGGCCCTTTTTGAATCAATATGCTAGTCAGCTGAAATATTTTGAAATAAGCATAGAAATAATGAATAATTTCTCTAGTGAGCAAATAAAGCTAGTAAATAAGCAAACAAATCAATAACTGAGACCTTAGACCGACGATTAAAGCTTCCCAGTAGGTCAGTTTTCATGTGGTAGAAAACACCTTTGCTTGACAAGATTGCCGTAGAAAGAAGCGTACCGATACAGGCAAGCAAGTTGTTGATATCTTCTTTCCTAAAAGCGCACTTACAGAGAGAAAAAAATCCGTGGCACAATTGGGAATTGCTTTCGAGAACTCTCTTTATCGAAGATGTTGCCCCTGATAAATACTCTCTTATCTGATACTTGAAAAGTTATTCAAAAGTGTGGGTGGCAAAAACATAGTTGAAAGGCAAATCTACTTTTTGAAAGGTCGCTTTCATTTCGTACATTTGAGTAAACAGATTTGATGTTGTAAAAGTACATCTTTCATTCTGATCAAATACATTGACTTGGGCCGATGACAACTGCATTGTCAGTTAATTTATACAGTTAGTAAGCCAAAATTTGGTGATCAAAAATAGGAACATAGATCACTATGCTATTCTACAGATGGTTAAAAAAAAAAAAAAAAAAAAAAAAAAAAAAAAAAACATTGTACAAATGTTGCACCATCATAAACTGTCATGACACTGTTCGATGTCGCCTTATGAAATATGAGATACCGATAAGTATTTATCTGGAATACCTGGCCATCCACCATTTGCTTCAGCCAGGCTGACGGCGGATGCTCCGAAGATATCTGTGTGGTGCTGAGCGACCTAACATTTTTAATAACGTCAAGCAATCTTATCATTGAAATGCACGTGTCAGGGAATCTGGCAACCTTTCTCACAGCCTCTCGTACAGCTCGTCAACTTCTTGTCACAACGCAGCCATTATGACTCCGTCAGTGATTGGGAGCGAGAAATCTGTCTCCGAGGTCAAGCCAAGGACACGGCTGTGAGGAAAGTTTGTCCATAAAATGTGCATGGCTTCCTCCAGGTGCGCTCATGCGTGAATGTGGCTCCTGCCTCGGCATGAACACTGGCGTGCCGCATACGACCCGCGGTGACCAAACTTCATGCTGGAGGTCAGTAGCAGAGAACTACGAGGGATCAGTCAGTTATTCAATTTGTATAGTTGTGCAACCGTTCCAAAGCCGCTGTTGCGATCAAATTACGAGTGATTTGCGAGGCAATATGGTCATATCTACAGATGGGGCCTGATTAGTTTTGAAGATGGGCCCAGCCATTGCGCCATTATCACCATGCTAAATAAGCTTGGCCTGGCTAATCTTCCTTCCATATTAGGATTAAAAGCTTTGACTGCATGCAAAACTGGTATCCATTGCTTAATCTTCGCGGTCAGGACCAAATTTACACCAATACTTCATAGCCTGAATGAAATGGAAATGAACCCAAAAACGCAAGGCAGACCAGGAAAATGACAGAAATGTGTGCATTAACCTTCTAGAATGTCCAGAATATTAAGTCTTCCAGCTCTCCATAGAAGTACAGAAGCGAAATGTGGCAGACATAAATGCAATCCATAATTTTATTGAAAGATATCAGGCGGAGCATGACAACCGTAGAACTTGCACAGGTAGTCTTCACGGCCGAAATTCCATTACATGGCTCATCGAATTTGTATCTGAAACGCTGCTGTGTTTAAAATAAAAATCGATTTCTTTTGATGAAGGAAGTTCTTATTTACCGGAGTTCAGTTGGATTTGGGTTAACCACTAAGTATCAAAAGAGCATTGGGGTAAAACGGTTGACTAGGAGGATATAAATGTGATTGGTCTAACGTGCTTTCATTCATTCCTTCTTTTTCCTCACGAAATTGCAAAAAGTGAAAGTAAAAGCAAGCAGCAATTTGAAATTACCAACAGAGCATGTCCGACACAATATTCTGCATGGTGCCAGCACTTAATTGCTCCCTGTGATGCATCACATTTTGAGCCAAGGAATGAAGCATAGTTCTTCATACCCTCCAACATCCACCCCACCTCCGCCCCCCCCCCGTATCTCCACATCACAGGTGGATACCAGGGGGAAGTTACCTATAACGCTACCTACAGGCGACATGCTCCATTGATGTTACCAGTTTGCCAGAAGGTGTCACGGGCACCAATCTTTTTTCTCTTGAAACCTCTCGAGATATGTGCCATATTGGATCGAAAGTCGACCCGTCGACGACCTGTCGACGACCTGTCGAACGGCCGCTCTGCACCGAATATTGCCACCCTTCTGTTTCCGTGCTTAAGTGGAACAGAGGATTAACAAGCTTTGTCAGCGTTTCAGCAGGAATTAAGTGACTCTCACATCCACGTAAATAATTTTGTTTGCAATGAAATTAGTCAGTCAGTTAAGTTACTGCTGCCCTTGCCTTTTTTCGCGCGCCAAAATTGGCGCCTTTGTTGCACCGAATTCGATATTTGAAGGAAAATACTTTGTCGTAAGATTTTAAGAGGGAAACTGCAACAATTTAATTCCTTTAAATGCAGACATGCATGACTTGTGTAATAAAGGTTTATCACTGTCGAGAAGAATCCTATTTGAAGGTACCTGTGATCCGTATTTCCCATGATAAAGAGCGACGGCCTGCCGAACGTTTCTTTGGATTAACGTGGAAAAATTAGGTGAAGGCACTTGACAAAGACTAGATGAATGGCCATATGATCTTTAATGTGGACACGAACATATTGGATGTATGAGAAAAAACTCTTATGATCTGACGACCCAAAGTACTAGTATTCTTAGTTGCCTCCATGAGTAGAGATAAAAGAAGACCGAAGGAAGCATGGGTGATACGTCATGGACATTTGTGTATATAGACTAAATCCACGGCGCTAAATTTACATTATCGGCAGCGGAACGTACGTTCGTATTCACTGCTCCATACTCTGACATTTAGAAAAACGTGCCACCACAAGTGTGTAGCATAGAGATTAATGGTAAATTCGTCATGGGTTGTGTTCTGACCATAAGCAAGCAGAATATGATGTTTAAGCCTATTGTAATGCCTTTGTGAATGATATCATTCAAGTAAGTTTCTTAAAGAATATGGCACTGCTGACATTGTCAAAGAGCCGGAAGTTTTCTTGCTCATCGTAATAATATCCATTGTTTAAACTCAGACTGAGACATTTTCCAGACAATGAAAAAGTACACACCAATTACAAGATCAACAGACACGTCGACTGAAAGGAAGGCATACATAAAGGTCACCCTTTGACAACAGCAAAAATTGACGAAAATATCATCCAAGACTGCCATGAATCTGGCATTTAACACAACTGAAAAAAAAAAATAGAAAACATGGATTTTTTTTATAACGACATTGCCTAACATTTAAAAAATCGTCTATATTGAAATTTTCAGAAGGAAATTGTTTCAAATTATCAAACAAGTTTGTGTCAAATAATGGTGATTTGCAGAAAATCTTCATATGTGAAAAATGTAAATGTACGAGTCATCATCAACGTTTTTGGCCTTTTCAATGTAATAGAACTGCTGCTAAACTAGAACTTGGGAATAAATAGCCGTCAATGCGGGAAACGCAGCCGTAAAAAAAAATAGCGTACATTTTTATGCTGTAAACAACTGCCAAATATATTCCATAGTATCTTCAATGCAGATGACACGAACGACATCTTAAATAAATGAATACTGAGAAGATCACAATTTGATCCTCGTTTTAAATTGTGATTTGTAAAAGTATTTGTAAAGCTTCGGTTAAACTTTCGATGTAGATTTATAGTTAATTTACAAGAACGGGATTGTTACCATTTTCATGAACTCTCAGGTGCTTAAAGTGCGTTACCGTAGCAACTGGCATTATGATAATAATAATAATAATAATAATAATAATAATAATAATAATAATAATAATAATAATAATGATAATGATAATAATGATGATGATTGATGATGATGATGATGATGATGATGATGATGATGATGATAATAGTAATGATAATAATAGTAGCCGCAGCGTACCCCGGCTCGGTTGGTTTGACTCCATCGGCATTGCTTCTTGTTATCACGTTGAATTCAGATACATCGCATCTTGTCATCTTGAGAAGGAAAAAGGTCTTCCAAAAGGGAAGTATACTGCATGCGTTCTGAGGATATGATTATTTATTAGTAAAGTTACTTTTAAGATACAAGGTCCGGGGCACTTAAAAAAAGCCAAGGTCAAAGCAAACTTTTACGCTTTTAAACAAAATTAAACTTATATTAACACAATACTGTAATATTATTTAAATGTAATTATGGCTGGTGGACTTTAGTTATGAAACACATTTTTCGTAATACTTACAAGTATAGTGCAAAGAAATAACATATACGTTCATTTATTGGTGGAACTTAAACCGCCATGAATAGGAAACTTTAAGGGACACACACACACACACACACACACACACACACACACACGCTTGCCATTTCAGCTAGGCGGCTATGCCAAAGGTCGCAAGTTCGAGTCTCGCGCGTTCCGAACATTATGTATATATATGCACGTTTTTTACAGGACCCACACTACTTTGGGATCAGCTGGAAGTACGCTACAGTGGATTGCGAGTTACGCGCTTACCAGTACACGACCTTGACAGCAGGAGGTCAAGGTAACCCGGTATTACAGAGGTCAAGGTAACCAGGAGGTCAAGGTAACCAGGTATTACAGAGGTCAAAGCAAAACTTGAATTTACAAATGCAAATATCTAGTAAATGTGCACATGGTACTTATTGTCCGAGTGATGCCAAGTTGTGAACGGCTTGGGTGGATTCTCAATCGGCCACAATGTTAAACTTCATGCTGAAAATTTAAGTATTGAAAAGCTGAAACAGATGCCATGTCTACGTACTCTAAGGATGGCCGTTGTGAATCTCATGATGATTACCGGTTTTTAAATTTAATATGCAAACGTAACATATTTCTGGGTGTGCTTCTATCGTAATTTACGGGTTTTGACCACACTGAATGATGATTTAAGTGGATAACGACTGTTTGTCAGGTGGCATGTCAATTTACATAAATCCAACCTTACAACAATCCCTAAAGTAAAATGACCATATCATATGTTCTGTACTCTGCAAGTTGGTCTTTTCCTTGCTTATGAATGAGGTTTGCCTCACAGGAACTCTTGTGAAACAATACTAGGATATTGTACATCTTTCATTTGCGTAAATGCAAAACGGCCATCATGCCACAAGTCCAATGTATGCCCATTATGACAAATTTGGAACTCTTGTCTGAGGTGGAACCTTCCTGTTAAGTTCTACGTGGGTATTTTGATGAATGAGTCTGGTTTTAGTGAAACCGAACATAGACCAGTGGTACAGTAGAGAATGTTTGCATTAGAGAGACTGCAAAGTTACCCCGTGCCTTCCATGCAGGTTCTGTTTTACATTACTATGATTACTATGATACGTGCTGAACACTTTCATTGGGCTCATTATCGATAACGGCGCATGCACCTGAAATGGTATATTAAATTATATGAACCTCAGCTCTCATATTAGTCACGGGACAAACCAGTATGATGGAAAATCGGACAAATGTCAATGATGATTTCACATAAAAATTTGGGATATTAGTTTAATCTCATTAATTGAATTTTCTCTTAATGCCATATAAATTGTTCGTAGCAATGCCATGCCCATACAAGATGTGGATCATAAGATGTCACAGAGAAAAACCGAAAATTTTGGTTCATAATTCACAACACCCTGCTCAGTACAGTGAGGTTACAGTTTCGTTAATATACACGAAAGCTCGGAGGAAAGTGATCTGTTTTTATGGAATTAGACTTGGTAGAGACTCTTTTGAGATGTTGCTATTTTCCTCTTCCAAGTCAAGCTCCGATTGTGACGTATGTATTTATAAACTTGGCAGATGTTTCACGTGCTTGATTCACGAGGTCTCAACGTGGAACAGTTTATTAGTATCATTATTATCACTGCTATTTTTAAATAATAGTTATTATCTCACGTTTGATGACTAGTAACAAATCGCTACAATGTACAATGCTTCGAATGTGGACTTACCCCAAAAGCCGTATTTAACCAAGAATGATATTGGTGTGTAAGGCCATGTCATGATATCAGTGTGCAACCCCGTGTCATGATATCAGTGTGCAAAGCCATGTCATGATATCGGTGTGCAAGGCCATGTCATGATATCGGTGTGTCATGATATCGGTGTGCAAAGCCATGTCATGATATCGGTGTGCAAGGCCATGTCATGATATCGGTGTGCAGGGCCATGTCATGCCTATATGGAAAACCGATTCAGGCTGCATCATATGCTGTGTGGAGGCTGACACTTTGTGTGCCCTTCAATTATCCTGTGAAGAGTTTGCAATCTGGTCATCCCTGCTTCGGAATTCTGCAAGGAGCATCATTTTGTAATAGGTTTTACAATTCCATCTCTATTTTTATAAGGGTTTGTATCCCGAGATACTTGAGGGTATTGTGGGGAAGCAGAGAGATCCAAGGCTTGTGTTTCTTCACCAGTTCCCACCGTTTATGCAGGGACATTAAAGTTGGGGATGGGTGTTATGGACCAAGCCTTATTGCCTCAAATTGGCATCACCAGATGCCCCTGACCGTATCCAGTCACCTATTTGTGTAGGAATCTTTTGATTCTTCCTTGGATATTCCTTCACAGACCAATCATCTGCTATGTCCAGTACTTTATCTGTTTATTTATTTATCTATTTATTTATTTATTTATTTATTTATTTATCTATCTATTTATCTATCTATCTATCTATCTATCTATCTATCTATCAATTTATTTATTTATTTATTTATTTATTTATTTATTTATTTATTTATTTATTTATTTATTTATTATTAATTCATCAAACTTGTGACTTTGGGATTTTTGACCGGGATCCCTCATTTATTTTACATGCACACCGTTTGGGCATTGGAGTGAAGGCTTATTCTTCATTCGTTTAAATTTCCTCCCTATCCTATATAGCAATCTAGACCACACAAAGATGGGTCAACATGGTCTATCTATCTATCTATCTATCTATCTATCTATCT